>JAWNLT010000589.1:0-1200000 GCA_035042145.1 Drosophila kokeensis | reverse complement strand
TGATAATGCCTGAATAACCAAATTGAATATTGTAAATTTAACGCATTTATGCCAGCTTTACTGCCTATTCAAGCTGTGAATAGCTTAAGCTGGCAGTTTTAATAATAATAATAATAATCCGTTAATAGTGTTTAGTGGTTCAACTGCCACATGCAAAGTATTAATAATGTTTTAATCTTCGAATGGGCCTTATATCATTTTGTCTGTAACGCAATTCGATTTAATGATTTTAGCCCACTATTCTTCATGGCATATTCGTATGTCTGGGTTTCTCTACACTTAGAAAAATATCAAAATTCAAACAAGTGTCAAATTGGAAGCAAGAAATCCCGAAAGAACTTTCTAGTTACATATTTTTTCATTAATCAAAAAGATTTATTTTAGGAACATTAAACATTGTAATACTAAATTCCATACAAATCAACAGGAACATTAGGTCGGCTTGCCTTAAATACCAATGTCTGTGAGACTATAATGCAATTTCCTTCATTGTTTATCACAATCCAGTATTCAAGGTGAACACCGATAGCATTGCATATGCAGCAGATAGCGTTTGCAAAATTTACAAACGCATCTCTAGAAATGATTGTTTTCCTATTTTTAGAATATGTACTAAGATAAATTAAATAAGATTGTAAAATTGCATCGATTTGCGTTGTTGTAAACTCAAACAACAAGTCAATCACTTAGCCAAGAAATGGCACATAAACTCAAAAATACGCCACTCACCACAAATGAATATTGAAAGCTGAGTTTTCCCAAACGCCCCTCAACCTGCACACACATACACACTTAAAGTCATCACAATTTGCGATGCAATAAAATATCATAAAAATCCCCAAACAACCAATCTGATCGACAACAGCAACGCCAGCAATGAGCAATCGCATATGTTCAGCTGTTTACTCTGGCCATTACTGAAACCCGGAATCATTCTAATATACCCCAAAAGAGTGTTCTTGGCTTCTGGATATAAAGATAATAGCTCTGCTTAACCTCGATTCATAAAATAACTGACCGTACACAAACATAAGCTCAGAGTTGCTTTAAGCCCATATGCCCTGTTTAGCACAAGCGCAGGGTACTTATAATAAATAAAAAAGCTATAGTTGAGTGAGCTCGACTACGAGATACCCTAAGCCCAGTTTTATTGCAATAAGAGAAAAAACTTTCGACTATAACTGTCTTATATTCATTTAACGACTCTGCTTTTAAAATTGTATCTTTTATTGATATCAGAAATCTATATCTATCGATTTTCGTGAAACGGGGATAGTTTTCGAATGAATTTGATCAGCAAGCCCTAGCTTATCAGAATCACAGACGGATATTGCTATACAGATATATATATATTTTATGGAGTCGGAGTGTTTCCCTTTGCACAGTCATTGTGCCCAATATACCCATATTTAATGAATTGAGGGTATAAAAACGTGTGCGCATATTTGGTTTATGGGACTTTCGAACGATTTGCTCTTGGCCAAAAGCAAGGGGAACCGCTTAAAATATAGTAGTACTTACAGCCCAGAAGGGTGGGAGGCTGGTTGGCGCCTATACTGGTAAATTAAGCATTTTATTAGCGAGACTCGGTCGAATTGAAATGTACGTATATATAAATAAATACATATATATTTATATATATATATGAAAGCACCCTAACGTGGCCAGCATGTGTGAAATTTCAACGACCAATTTATGGCTGTTGTGGGGCGCTTGCCTTTGTTTATAAATTGCTGAAAACACACTCCGCACTCTTTTCCACACAGCAGCGTCACCAAATTAAATTTAATGAGCAAACGGCAGGCGCCTGTGAAAAAATAAACGGTTCACTCAGCAATGCGTCTAAATCAGATTAACTTACGCTGCCGTAAGGCCGTAATGTACGCCGGATTTGGGCTAAATGTGGAGCATCGACATTGTTTTACGGCGAATATGAACTGACGTATCTCGCACATAATTCGTGAGAATTGCCTTCATTTGGCCAAGCTGTGACTTCCAGCCAAAAATATATTTATGAGTGTGGACAGAGCGAAGCCAAATACTGTAAAAAGGGCAAAAATATGTTTTACAGCGCCAGATTTCGACACTTTAAAAATGATTTTTTAATAAAAATGCTTTTGGAATTTGGCATATTGAGTGTCCGCTGGTAGTTTGGACAAAAAGGGGGGCAGAAGATATTTATTTTTAATAAGCAAGATTGCAGCAAGCGCATGTTTCTGACTTTAGATACAAATTTCCATTAAATTGTGAATGTCCATAAGGAGAAACAAGGTTTTATTAAAGGAGGAGGCCGAGGGGATGGCCGAATCGTGGCGCTTCTCATTTTACTGTTTTCGTAAAAGACATGTAAATATTTAATATATTGACAGTGACCGAATTGGCCGGGCTATTAACCCGAACATTTGTTACCACCGCATGCCAAATGGAAGCAGAACTATAAATAATGTGAGCCAAATTTGGCAAGCCCTAATTAAATGCATAAATAGGCCACTCCTTGCCAAGGTTGCCACACTCCATCAGCTGTTGAGCAAAGCTCACAGTCATAAATCAAGGCTAATGGCGACGATTAATTTCTAGCTTGTTTCGACAAAACAAACTCAACCAGCAGCAGCCAGCACACGTACCTCAAATGTCACGCCCTCTGAGATGGAGGAGGTGGAGGTTAGAGGGTTTCCTAGTTTTATTGCAGGCTGCTTCACAAATTAGGCAAATTAAGGGTCTGCTAAAAGGTTGATTACCACTAGCTGGGAGCTAAGCAGCCTTCGTTCGCTGCCCACGCTCACAGTTAAACAGTTGCAAAACAAACTCATCTATCAAACAGGCTTGGCTGCAGATCGCTGGTTCCCAGAAAGAAACAAATCCCCAAGGAACCAAACAGGCTGCACAGGTGTCAACTGGCGCATGCCGAGTCAAAGGCTATCGAATTCGATGAGGAATTGTCAGACAACATTGTCTTTGGCCCAGAAGTAGTCAGCATTCCATTCTCTGGCAACAATGATGAATGAGACGAATTTCATGCCAAGTATATACATGTATGTACGGAAAGCGTGGGCAACTCAGCCAGAGTTCGTCAGTGGACTAAACATAATTCATAACAAATATGTTTCCACAGCGCCACAACAATTAAATAAGAAGGCCAAGACATGCGAGCACTCCACTATGAGGCAACCTCTTAATAAATATGATGAAGTTAATAAAGCTTAGCATTTAGATAAAAGATATATAAACATATGTGAATATAGTCTTGGTTCATAAACGAAACGTAAAGAATCAAAAACCAAGAATTTATTCTTAGATTGAGTCTGTTTCTTAAATTACTAAACTTTAGCGTCTTTATATACATATTTCAGGGCAATAGAAAAAATTGGTTTCGTCCTAGTAAATAATATTCATACATACATATGTATGAAATATATATAAACTTTGCATGCACTTCTTACTTTAATTTATATTTATAATAAAATATCTTCAGTCTGTAGTTTGCAGATGCAGATCTTTGTGACAGCCCACTTGACTCGAGCTTATGCTTTCTATAAAAGCAAAATCGAAATGAAAACTGAAAAAAGCAGAACAAATTTAAATTCCACATTAATGTTTAATTCAACAGGCTTTTTTAATTGAAATGTCTTTTATATATTTATCAAAACTCAAAAATCAAAATTTCTTAATATTAGAAAATATTTCTAAAAATTAGAAATGCCAACCTCTTATTTTTGGAAGAATTCCTGCGATCTGCTTTGGAGGCCGAGCTCAGTTCGAAGACACTTACCTTGTGAACTAGGGGACTCGAGTTCGTTTAATTGTAAGTTTCTTTCATATTAAATTATTCGAATTCATAAACTATCTAAATTGTTTAGAATATAAGATGTTTTAAAAATATCAATGTTTAATAAATTAATATTAGAGTTCAGACATGCAAAACACCCTGGAAAGTAGACATACTTTTCCAAATATAAAAATGTAACCCGGGATTAAGAAAGATAAAAACCTTGAATTTCAGAATATACTTTCATTTTAGAAATATACTTTCTGGAAGTCAAAAGCAGGACAGGATTTTTTGATTCCATTTTACAGGGTATAAAAACGCTTACCTGTTAGAAACGCCAATTGCATGCGGGCTGGATGTCAAAGCCACATTACTTATGACAAAGCAATATGAGTAAAGTGCTGTTGAGGAAAACACTTAAGCTGTGTGAGTCGTGAGGCTTAATTAATGAAATGGCGCTTAGAACACCTAGTTGTAAGCTAATTGGAATGGCACAGGTAACATCTATTTTATGACAGTGCGTTATTGTATGAATTGTATGAATTAACCCTAAATGCTCATTAGTTGGATTGCTAAAATACCAAATAAATTACAAGCCCGAAATACGACTAGTAACTAGTTCAAGATGTGAAATGGGCCTCAGTGTTTATTATGTCGGACTGCTACCAAGTTCTGATAATATTGGTCAAGATTTTGACCAAAGTAATGGCAGTTAATGAATTTCGCTATGATCGGCATCGAGATAAATTTGTTAGCTCGACTTTTTGGCATTGGTATTCAAAGTTAATGCACTGGTTCCTCATCTGGCCAGTGAGCACAGTTCTGCTCTTGATTGTCGTCAACGATCGAATCTCTGACGAGCTTAGTTTTGAACGCATTGTCTTACGGCTCTATGGAATTATAATTTTCATTCGATATGCGAGCATTGCCATAAATGGCTGGTTTATCCTGCATAATCGCCTCGTGCTATGTGACTTACTAAACCGGTTCTTGCGCTTGCAAAGGATGCACTTGCAGATGTTTGGGCGAAATGTGAAGGTGTCCTGGTACTGCCTAATAGTTCAAATACTGCGTGAATTGTACCTGATCGTGAACTTCACTCCCATAGGTGACTTATTACGCTGTATAATATTCATTACTGGCAGATTACTGATACACCATTGTGTTATCGACATGAGCATGCTGCTTCATCTGATCTTTATTGAATCACTGGCTGCCCATATTGATCGGCCAAACCGGAAAATTCCTCGATCCCTCTGCATAACATACTTTGAGCAATTGCTGCTTGTGAAGCAGCGCTTGCAGCAGTTTTGTTGGCTCTCGAATACTGTCAGGTTGAACGTAGAGACCATATTCACCATGTACAACTGCGTAGCATCGTTCTGGCTTTACATGATATCTGGCAAGGGCACCCATTTTTATAAAACAATCATCCACTTCCTGGTCTCCTCAAACATGCTTCGTACTCTGCAGAGGGCGAGACGGATCGGAGTCATGGAGCGCAGGATACTGGATCGATTATATATGCATGAGTTGTTCAAAGCGCTAAGAAGTTCAAAGAACTCACGACTCGGGCTACTGATGAAGGTGATTTATTGTATATATATATATACATATATATAATATTTTTATCTGATATTTAACTATTTCTGGGCTTGCTTTTATAGTTGGAACAGCTACATCTTAGACGCTGCACTCTGAAGGAACGAGCTGTTACTATTTATAATTATTTGTACGAGAGGCGTTCTCTAATTTTGGAAATATTGTATCTCGTGTCTACTAATTTATTTCTGCTAATCAGCTTCAGTTTGCAATATGAACATCCAATTGTTTCCAAAAATGGTACACATTTTAAGCTAGAGGTAAATTCGAAATATGTTCATTTGGTATTTTCTTAACAATCAAAATTCGTGACACAAACTTATTTGATATACAATAAAGTGTGTGGTATGATGTATGTACTAAAATATATAATATTTCGATATGAACTTTTATTCAAAGTAATATTAAAATAAAATTAATTATATTAAAGCAATAAAAATAATATTCATACCTACACATATCTAGTTTTTCTATAAAAAATCGTTTGACTTTATCGACGTTTAAGTTTGATGCCACAGACTCCCCAGTTCAAATTCCACTTCATGTCTGATAATTGTTTGTAGTATTATGTATATGTAATTTATAGAAAAGTAATAGTAAAGTAGTAATAGTAGAAAAGAAAGAAATTAACTTAGATGGATCTAACTTTTTTTTTACATCTGCAGTGTATGAAATGTATCCAGAAAGCCTTTCGGTCAGTGTGGAAAATATTTCATGTGTAAGCGACTGAGTTATGGTTGATTACCACGATGACCATGATTTTCATATATATGTAGATATATATTTCAATATGTACATATTTACATTTACATATTCATTGCAATGACTAATTCAACGTGTGCATAAGTTCTTGATCAGAATTAAAAGCCGAGCTGCTTTCCATCCGTTGCTCAATATAGGAAAACAAACACGGAAGCTATTCAAAATTTATTCTCTATTGTGTTCAGCAGGGGACCGGGGGCAATGCAGATGTGTTCACTCACCATAGATTGCAACTTGTGTAATTGCATAGGTAGATACATATACAGATACAGATACAGATACAGATACAGATACAGATACAGATGCAGATACGTATGCATATTATTATGCCGAGCAGTTCAAAATATGAACATTTGCTTTGAGGACCAATATTATTCTGATTACTAGACGTCCACACAATATGGATACTTATTGAATTATATATGTGCATTAGTTTTATTGTCAATATGTACATGATGTGTATGATAATATTATGTTCATTATACGAGCTCGAACCACATTAATAATACATTGGAATAATTCATATATATGCTGATATTATGTTGGAGTGCATTTAATTTCTGAGTGTGTTTCGATATGAATTAATTGCCATAGCTCGATTATCAATGGATTCTTGTTGCTGGCAAAACACATAAATCTATCACTATACCTACGAACTATAGTTAAAGCTGTGATTTATTTTGGTGAGAGCTTAATTTTATATTTGCACTAATATTTTTCTCCTATGTTTGTTTATAAACATTTTGATTTTTTACTTTACTATTACTCCACCTTAGCGATGGCTTAACGAACATTTTTGCTATTAACCATCTAATATTTTACACGATAAGCAAATAATTTAAATTATCTGAATTTTGGCATGTCCATTTAAATATAAATACTCTGTTACTGAAGGTGCCATAGTATACTTAAAACCTTCATAATTCCTTCAATGGATAATTGACATCTGTCTACAGGAAGCATGCATTGCCAGGTCGAGGAAAGTTCCTTAAGCACTGACAACAATATCTGAAAAGAGTGCATTTTATTTATGTTTAATAATCACAAAAATTTGTATATATTATAAATCGTTGTTATCAATAAAATATGTATGTAAATACTCTAAAATACACAGTGTTAAGTGAGATAAAATAATCAATTAGTTATGTTAGACGTGGAAAACCATATTTCTATTTTTGTTATACTTTTTTTGAAATACTTACTTTGATGGCAAATGTAAAATTTAACTTGGAAACTACCTGACAGTATAAAAGTTGAGTTTTTCGATATGAATGTATATTTGCAGCAGTCAAAAGGCCAATAAATGCATTTTAATGCAGCCAGTTGCCTTTGATCCTGTTCGCCCTCGACCCACATCAGGCAGCTCCTTCGTCTTGCATTATTTGCACTTGAGTGCCTCCATAAAAATGCACTAGGATTTGCCCGGCAGCTGCGAAGAGGCGTGTTGCAAAGGCACACGCAGACAATAAGACAAGAGTCAATACTTCATGCAACCACCCGCCCGTCCCAGCATCAGCCTCTGCCCTTAGCTTGAACCACGGGTAATTGCAATTTTTGTGCACTCACGTCCGGCTCCCTTCTCCCTTTTGAATCCCCATGACTTCATTTACACTTGAACTCAGAATGCAGGCACGCGCACACATTTAGCCGCACTTTTGGCTGGTTTACACGTGCCCTGCTTGTGCAACAGAAACATCCTCATGACAAATGTACCATCGAATTATTCAACTTGTTTCTGTACACTGGAGTGCCTCAGAGAGGGAGTAACAAAAAAACTCAATGTTTGGAAATAAATCGTTAATAACGGACTAATAGTATTTATATTATATTATATATTATTTAGATTGCTAGAGGAACAATCAGTTGATTTATTTAATTATTTTGTTTTTTTAGGTAAGCGGGTGCTTAGATCTGCAAATGTATGTAATCTCCACTTAGATACAAATATTCTTAGCATTTAGAAAAATTTAGAAAATTAAAATTGATCTGTAAACTAGAAACAGTTTCTGGTTTTAGGAAATAATGTTTAAAAATGCAAAAATAATACTACAAAAATAATATTACATTTTAGAAGAATGTACGCGGGAATTAAGAAACGAAAGTACTTCGATTCTGGACTCAGCCATTCTTTTATAAATCATATATTTAAATATTCTGAATAATAAGTTGAGTGTATGATAGTTGTTCTGCTTCGCAATGCCTCAGCACGTGTATACCTTGCCAGTGTATTTTATTTGTTGCGTTTTTTCGTTTTTTATCTCAATCACCTTGTGTGTGTCTGTGTGTGTGTGTGTGAGTGTGTGTCTGTGTGTGCGGGCAAACGATTTGTAATCTCAGAAATACATTTTCAGGCGCCAAACAGCACAAAGCTTGATTTCTGGCATCGAAATCGAAGTTGAATGCGATTGCCGTTTAAATAACTTTAAAGCCAATCTGATAGAACGGAAGAAAATAAGTTGATAAAGAGCCAATACGGTCTATTTATGCCGAAAGCCCTCCAAATTTAATAGTAGGTAGTAGAAATAATTTGTTTAAGTCCTCTTTAATAAATAAATAAATATTTATATGTATTATTGGGAGGCTTTTAGCTCATTTGTTGGCCTTTTGGCGCTGTTGGCAATTTATCAACTAGATGGATGTTATTTGCTGCCGCCTTCCCGAAATCGACAACGGCAAGGGAGGGGAGGTTTGGAAGGGATGTACGCTCATCTGTAGAGCTCTTCACATCAATTACTGTGAATGCTTTTGTGGCTCTGCAGCAGGAATAGGACCATCTGGCTCTTTGGCCCCCAAAATGCTTCACTCTTTTGCTGTTTGCCCTTTTCAATTGAACAAACGCGTTCAGTTCAGGGGGAAACACTGGTTAGAGGGGTGAGGGTGAGGATTAGGGGTAGGGTTGGAGTCA
The DNA here is from genome assembly GCA_035042145.1 of Drosophila kokeensis. Classification (NCBI taxonomy): domain Eukaryota; kingdom Metazoa; phylum Arthropoda; class Insecta; order Diptera; family Drosophilidae; genus Drosophila; species Drosophila kokeensis. The sequence goes on along the minus strand of JAWNLT010000589.1, from coordinate 1,190,965 downwards.
GGAATGCGGCTTGGTTGAAACACTCCAACAGCAGCCAGCGCGGCAAACAAATTCGCGCCATGTGGGCGTCTCTGGACTGTGGCTGGCGTGGCTTTTTATGGTCGCTGATTTCAATTCCAGCAACTTTTTTATGCCCTCCCTCCATTGGTCAAAAGAAGTTGGCCAAGCATATAAATTAAATGATGGTCGAGCATTGAGCGATTGAAATTAGGCTATCTATAACTAGAAACCAGCTGCATGCAGCCCTCTGCCCTTTGATGGCCTACTGCCTACTATTTCACACCCACTGACGCTTTGCAAATTGGCGAAATACTTTTAAAGTGAATTACATAATGAGCCTGGTCCATCTCCGCTGAGGTAGAGTCTCTGCAGACCAACGTACTGAAAGAGATTTTATGATTACCTCATGGGCTCCATTTATTGAGCATCGCATTGGGGCTTGCCACATTTTCGTCGGCATAAATAACAGAGTAACTGCAGATTAGAACACCACTTGACCCATTTATCATTGCACCAAGGCCAAAGGCAGTGCATTTGACCATGCTTTGAGTTATGGCTGCCATTTGGCCAAGGAGGCTCACCGACAAAATCAATGGAGAGCACAGATTGGCAAAAGTACTACGAAATTGATGTCTTTGAGTTGCAAAGATATTCAGGGGCCAATTAAGGAATTACCTCAATTAACCCAAACTTTAATTGGTTTATCCCTTAAATTATTTATTTCATTTATAATTTGTAATTTATGTATTCTCTTTTATCTGAAATCATTTATTTTAATTTAATTAGTCTGCATTTAGTAAAAAAATAAATATACTTATTTAATTTGAGGACTTCCTTTGGTCTATGTCAAATAAATAAATAAACTAATAAAATTATTAACTTTAATTTAAAATTTGAATTTTATTTTAAATTATTTACTGATTTCGTTCTAAGATAAATACAATTCTAACTTTGAATAAGGAATGTTTTGCAAATAAGCCTAAGGTGAGCACGGAGTCAAAAGTTTCAACTTTATCACGCGAACTTTGTAATTGCCACTTAGAAGCGACCTGTTGCAATTAGCACTCTGGCCGAAGTGGATGCCTCTTGTGGCACATTTCGGCAGCACTATAATGTCCCAACAAAGCGATTATTTGAGCACGTGCCATTTTGAGGGGTGGGGAAAAGGTGCTGCAATTTGTGCTATCAACAGTTAACAACGCCCTTGTCCTGCTGGTGCGAAGTTGGCTCGGTTGACTCAGCCCACACGTGATGACCCCGGCACGTGTGACAGCTTTGGAAAAATAAGTGAGCTTGCCAGCTTGGCAGCGCTGACCTGATCTGAGCAACAGCAACGTGGCAGGTGATGTGTCAATCTTTGGATGCCACGAAAGTCGCCTGTCAGACGTCAACGGCGACAAACGTCAACAAGAATTGTCGTTAGAGCGGCTGTCAAAGCGGGTTGGATGTTGGCTGTTGGCTGTTGCATGCATATGCAAAATGGTGATTGAAGCATTGACGGATGTTGCTTAATTTATTCCTGTGTGTGTGTGTGTGTGTGTGCAGCTATGCAAATGATGCGCAAGTCTGTGCAAACTTCAAAGGGCTTGCCAGTCAAGAAATGTGCAGGCTAAAAGTTATTAAGTGAACCACCACCACCACCAGAACCAGTACCAGTACCAGTACCAGATCCAGTACTAGAATCAGAATCAGAACCATAACTTGTTCAGCAGCGGGAGCAGCTAAGCGATTTTGTCATGGGCAAAAACGCATGCCAGCGGAAATTGTTTGACAAAAGCAGGAAATGTTACACACAGACACACACAGACTCACGCAATTATATAGACACGCTACGCCCTTTTGCCCACCCGACTCACCCCCCTCCACGATTTAGCCATGTATATATATTACATGACGTATACGCAATGTATGCCCGCATTTCTAGCGGCATGTTGACAACACTTTGCAATTGGGTTAATTGTACATTGGCTCGCTTTGACTGCTTAATGCAATGTGTGTGTGCTGGCCACAATTGTATGTATGTATGTGCGTACAGCTGTTTAAATGTGGGTCATTGGGTTGCCCTAGCAGCTGGAGCTAAAGGGTTGCAGCTGGGCTTACTTGCCGCTTACCACTTATCGCTGGCTTCATGCGCGCGAGTGCCCTTCAATTGCTGCCCATAAAATTGAGCATTTAAGTGCGTCAAATGCTTGATATTTTCTATAGATATATTAATATGCGTACATATATATGTATATATATAATTGCAACAAACCCCGCATGCCATATATATGCACTTGTCCCCAGAGTAAGACTAGATAACTGTCAACTGCTTTTATTAAGAAACATCCCCCGGCAAACAGCTACCATTTATGCCACACTCAGAAAAAAACGAACTGACGTTAAGAAAGCCACCGCAAATAGCTCAACATATTTTTCAGAAAATGACTTTGTAATATAAAAGCTTTTTTCTGATTTCGAATACCTTACTTCAAAGGTGGATTCTCCCCAAATTAAAATATATCTTATATATTCCACATTTATCGGAAACTTTGAGAACATTGGGATTCAAAATTAAGAATTTTTTCTGAAGTAGTAGTATGTATTCAAAAAATGGTTTGTGTTTCTTGAAAAATATACCATAATTGTGGGAAATATGAAAAGAAGCCAGTAAAGGCATTAAAATGTACTAAGAAATTATTAAAACTTATTTTTTTTTAATTTTAAAAATTACCTATTTAAAATATTTAACATTTGCAGTCGATATTTTATTTGTTATGGAAAGTTCTTGTGAATCAGAATTTTATCTTGATAAGATTGTTCATTTAAGTGCCGCAAATGCTTGACATATTCTATAGATACTTATAAGTGCAGCAAGCCCCCAGAGTAAGAATAGAAGACTCTTACTCTCAGTCACAGTGCAGTCTTTGGCCTTCTCGCCACTCTCCACTCGTCACTCGTCAGTCTTCCACGGCTCACAGCACTCGAAATCTCTGTGGCAGCACGTGTGGGCATCATTTGATGCTTATGCGGCACTTGCTTGTGGCAGCTTCAGTTATGGATGTGCGCTCTCGACCCTCACTGCCATAAATATGTAAATTTATTACGTGATTTCTTACAGATATTCGCGCACATAAAACAAACAAGTCTACTCGAATAGTTGCAGCGAATGGATGTGAAGACAATTCGCAAATAGTAAGAGAGAGGGAGAGAGTGTGAGAAAAAGAGAGGTTGTTGCTGACCTTGAAATTCGTAAATCTGTTGGGTATATTATAAGTGAATATTAACTTCAGCATTAATGAATATTTCTCACATAATCAAACTATAATGAAATGTTAAGCAATTAAAGTTAAGTTGCGTAACCGCACAATAAGTTTATATATATATACATATGTATATATATATATATATATAATATAACATTTAAATAATAGCCACACACAATGACAACGTAACACCATAAATTGAATCGAAAATGAATTTAAGTGCACTTTGGGATCCATTTGAACGGATTTCGGTGGCACAGTAAACAATTAAGTCGCATTAAACATTTACTTAACCTGCTGCTGCTGTTTTTGCGCTGCAATTAAATATTAATTAGCACACTGTTTCGTTTATTTTTCCGAATATTAATTAAAGTAAATTTGATGAGGACGCACATTTGCATAGTTAATGCAACATGCCACGCCCTCAGGGCTGCCGGCTACCGTCGATAAATTCTGAATCAAAGGACAGCAAAAAATCAACGGCGGAAGTCATTTAAAACACATTTCATCGCCTGATTTTGCACAAAGTTGAAGAGTGTCAGAGGATGTTGCAAGGCGGATTGTGGCAGTGGCATATGCCTCCCTTAATTTGCATTAAGCATACATTAAACAAAAATGGCGAGTAATTTGAAATGAATTAATGAATGCAAGCAATTTATACTTGATAAACGCAGAAGTAAAATACAAAGACACCAAGCGAAGTGAATTGTAAATTTGACACTTAAATCCGACTGACAGGAAGGATTTTGCAATTAAGCCTACTGCTGAAAATCAAGGGACTAAACATTAAATGCACTCATTAAACGTATATATTTTATGTCTACCCATAATCTTTTTTGACACTCAGACTCTTTCTATCATGGACACATAAATGCAGTACTAGAAAAGTTGGCTTTAGCCAATTTTATGGCTGACATCAAATTTGTGTCAAGTAGGCCACAGTCTGCATCCACTGATAGCACCCAGAGACCTTTCATCCCGCGGGTAGAGAAGCTGTGTCCATGTTCATTCTGCTGCAAGTTCTAAACGATTCAGCTTAATGCGCTCCAGCTTATTTGCTTTTTATTAAGAATAAGCCCACTCCCAGAAAATAAGTACCATACGTTCGACACTCGAAGAAAACCAAACTGACACCAGACTAATTTTTCAGAAAATGAATACGTCTGATTTTGAATTCCCTTTCTCCAATGTAGATTTTTAATTATTGTTAATTGTTACAAATTCAGATAAAAATCGAATAAATGTTTTTTAGTTGAAGAAAGTGTCTTAAATGAAACAATTTAAACTTTAACAAGAATGTTTTTAAAAAAAGGGTTTGCACTTTCACTTTTTAGAAGAAAAAAATGTCATAAGAATGTGAAACATTACAGAAATCTGGGAAGAAAGGGATTATAATTGATTTATTAAAGGTTATTTTATATAAATTTTCAAATTAATGTGAATATGACTAAGAGTTTCTAGTGGAAATTTATTTCTTTACTATAGAAAATAATTCCGAGATTTTGGGAAAAACAAAAGCTTTTGTCAATTATCGATTTAAGCCAAGTTTTTTAAATTTCAGTTAAATTTTTTCATTAATTTAGACATTTTTTCTCGAAAACTGAAAAACTTTGCTTGGGACTTTCCCTTTTGTATGATTTTGTTAATTTTAGGACGAATTTCATTCTGGGTGTAGCAATTAAAACATACCAGACGCATTTTTGGGGTTTCAAGTGACGAGTGCGGCTTGGTGTCTGGTTTGGTGGCAGTTCTGGTGGCAGTTCTGGTGGCTTCTTCTCGGTGGGTGGCAGTTCTGGTGGCAGTTCTCGTGGCTTCTTCTCAGTGGGAGGCAGAGGTGCTGTCGTGACGTGCTTTCAACTCGAACGTGTTACATTTACACAGTTTATTATGCTGTAAATGTTGTTAATGAAAACAAAAGCGAGCGTTGCAGACAACAAGTCTCAATACCCTGCAATAAGTCAAGAAGTCAATCAAAACAACATGAAGTAAAAAATATATTAGGTTAAATTAAAAATAAAATGTGAAATTAAGTTTAAATTAAAAAGATAGGAATCGGCCATTAGATTTATAAGATTCCTGGGGGTATTAAATGGTTCAAAATTAATTGCATGGATTGGGGAAAACCCAAAATAAACCTAATCAGACTAACAAAGTTGTTTGCATGAATTAGTTAAGCCCAACCACAATAAGTTCTTAATCTCTGAATTGATTAATAATTGATAAATATGGTAATCATTTCAGATTACTCTAAATGGTTGATGTAAGGCATAATTAGTCGTGCAGCTATTTAAAATTTGAGCTTAAAGCTACTTATTTATGCATAAAAACAAAATTATATTTAAAAAGTTGTCAAAACAATTGGCGATAACTAAAGTGAATGCATGCAACACAATCAAGTACAACTTGCCAACCATTTAAGGAGTGTGCCACAGGATAAACAGGATACACGAGCGGAGTCCTTGCTGCATGCGATTCTTAATTGAGTTTTGTTTCACAGCTGTCTGCCAGCGAGCAATGTGCATTGTTTACATTGTAATTGTGCTGAAATAAAAAAAAGGTGACGACGAAGAGTGAAGTCGAAGTGGCTTTTAAAATTAACAACATCAATAAACAGCAGCAGCGACTGCAGCCTGAAATATTTAAGAGGTAAACTGGGGCAGAAATGATAGATGAAAACATTCATAACTTTGTGGAATCTGCGGCAGCAGCATCAAAGTGAATCCTAATTTTAGTTTGCCAATTGAAATGAGATTAATTTTGAAATGATTCATATTTTTTTGTGCTTAATAATTGGCATATAAATACAGTTTTTGCTATTTATAAATCTCTTAATTGATATTTATTTATCAATAGCCACTTGTTTATGTGGGCTACTGCGCCATCATTATCATCATTGAACTGGCAATTGAAATATTAAGCATACGCCTCATAGCCGCTGCCAAATGGCTTATGGCTAATTATTTACAAATTCAACACACAGCGAGGTAAATCGACATTGAGGAGGAGATCTCTCTGACGTCACGAATGGTATTTAAAAATCCATTGACACATTCATAAATCGATGGCTGATTTATGATGAAAAATAAAATGCTTTTGATTTGCTTTTGTTGTGGCTGCTTGTTTCTACTATTCGCTGAGGCTGCAAATGCTTTGGGCCCCATAAACAAAGAAGCAAACAAACAAACAAATTTGCATAATTTGTTTATAAACAAAACGCGCAGGCAGACATAAAAGCGAACACATCAGAAGCATCACATAGCAATTGCCCATTGGGTGCGGCCATTAAGAAGAAACAATTATAATAATAATTATTATTATTTAATGAACACTCGCACTTCTCATTTGAAACCTAACCGAATTTTTAACATTTGCCCCTAACAGTGATACAATTAACAGTTTGCAGCCACCCACATCGCTGTTATTTGCCAACTTTAACAGCACTGGAAGACGATTGACTCCGAAACGAGTCTAGCTCGTTTGCGCAGAAATACAGCCGAAGTTACACTCTCTCTGTCGCGCTCTTGCTGTCTCTCTCTCTTTCTCTCTTTCACTACCACTCTTGCTCTGTCTGTTGCTCTGCAAGCGCCATACAATGCGAACAGCTGTTCGTGGCGTGGGCCCGCCAGAACATCATTAGCATCGTCATTAACATCATCATTAGCATTGACAACAATTGTGGCGCGCACACAGATGATGTTAAACCAGCGGCTTCTGTGGCGGCTTCAGTCGTTGCCTGTCAACAAAGCGCTGCGCACGTGTGCACCAGGCAGCTCGGCAAAACACTTTTCCCTGCAAGTTGAGTCGTCAGTAAAAGATACGAGGAAAGTGCCACGCACATAGGTTGCTTTTTGTGTGTGTTGGCAGAGTCATGTTCGAAGTGTGCGTGCAATAATGACAAATAAATACATAACAACATCAGGCATGCAAACTGTGAAAAAAATAATAAAGTGTGTTTGTGAAAACTGTCGAGCGACAATATGAAAATAATCCCTATGCAAGCGAAATGAAATAAATAATAAAAAATTGAGATAAATAAATACTAAAACACACAATTACAACCGAATTAAAAAACACAAATTTAAAAAGCAGACAAAAATAAATTTAAAGCGAGCTTCAAATAATCATTTTATCATAAAATCAACACACTTTGACAATACAACAACAGACAAAATTTTCTTAAAATCACAACAAATTCGAGTGGTAAATATTTATTACTTTCACAGCACAATAAATCTGCTTTAAGATGAACTCAAATGCAGAGTGAATGAAAACCCCAAACAAAAACTGTTAGCCAACCCAGAACAAAAAAAGTGTCAAATTTATGCGAAGCGGTAAAATGAAACTGCCGGAAATTTATATGGCTTATAAAGGGAAAAAGCTCCATGACAAATACCCCACGCAATTTTTACTTCAGGGATACTTTTATTATCGTTGTAATTCAATGCAGGACAGTGAAGAAATATGCTTCATTCTCTCCAAGGCTTCTGCTATTTAATTGCGTGGAGAACAATTTATTGTCACGTTCTCTCAAATATGTTCCATATTTTAAGAATCCCTATTTATTTATTTTTATAGTATCAGTTATTCTAATATTAAGTATATAAGAATATTATTCAACTCAACTAATCTATCTAGGTCCGTAAAATGAATTTCGTTTTAAAGAAATATTTGATTTGGTTTTGTGGCAAAATGAATTCATAAAAGTTTAGCTGGTATTTGCAGCAACCCGAGTATTTTCTGCTCTATGATGAATTTATCAAAACAGAAGAGCTAAGTCAAAGTTGCGAAAGGCAGCCAAACATTTTCATTCAGCTGCCTGTGATACAATGTTGCATGCTTTTTGGGGCGCACACTTGCAAAGTGCCTGGGGGGCAGACCCGAGTCCATAGCCACAAAAGACAAGGGAAATTAATAAACACGTCGAGGCCAAAAAAAAGAGGCCAGCTTGAGCAAAGAAGTTAAATGGCAAAGTAGTAAAATAGAAAATACGCGAAATACGCCCGGGGGTAAAAGACGCAAAAGCCGCAAACTCACTCAAAGTAGATAATAAAACATAATTACATAATGTGTTTCTGCTTGTGTGTGCGTGTGTGTGTGTGTGTGTGTGTGTCCTCGGATGTGTGACAGTTATGAATCAGATTTGCAGCGTCAGCAATTACAAAGTAAATCACATTTTGCTCTAATGAAACCTTTATTCGCTTAATTGAAATAATAATTGGGAAACACTTGAAACATGTTAATAGTTCTCAAATCAGAAGTAAGTAATCACATAATGTACTTATTTGTAATTTTTGATTGGTAATCGCTTAACTAATGGTATGTGGCAACGTAATTAATATGCAATACAATGTGCGACAGTGCCACCAAATATACACATATCTAAGTCTGTCCGTATTCCGGGGCATAATGTGCGCCTAATGTCAGATAAGAGCTTACATTAATGACGTACAGTTGGCGGCCTTCCGAACTTTGATATCGGGTATTCAAGAAGCAACGGCAAAGTCAATAAAATGTAATTAAATCGACAATGTTATCAGCAACAACTCACACCATGATTGTCACATAAGTAACGCACACACTCACAATTTCGATTGCGCTTTGATTTCAATAATAACATTTGGCTTTGATAATTTAACAAAACTTGGTTTGTTAAGGGATTCATTGTTCAGATTTCGACTGTACATTAATTTCAATAATAACCTTTCATATTTTGACACATTTGGATTGTTTATGTTGACATTTTGACTATTACAGCAAAGAGTTTGAGCCCTAATTACAAAACCTATAATAATTATCTCTTCATTTTGACAACTCGGCTAATGGGCTTTTCAATTGACAGAAATGCAATCAACTGAAAGTAAATAGAAAAAGAACTAAGCCATGAAAACTTATTATACTAAGAAAGTTTTACACAGAAGTTGAAAAAAACCATAATAAATAATGCCTTCCAATAAAGGTAATTCATACCAAACCCATCAGCGAAAATCGACGAAACTAAAAACTAATTTACGGGCAGAAAGCTCTTGAAAACTGTTGCAATATCCAAACTTGCCTTTAAGTTGCACATAACTGCTGCCAAGGCAAATGAGCGCCGGCAAAGTTGGCAATTGAAGCGAAAGGCAAATAAAAAGAGCAGCAGCAGTAAAGAAGCTCAGCTCATAAGTGGCTCATTTGCATTTACCTTTTGCTGCTGCTATTCAAATCTTTAGCTTAACTGCTCTTTGAATTTGATTAACAATTTTGGCCCGTCAGACTAGCAATCAAAAGTTAGCTATTCACATTGCGAAAGTTCGAGGCGAACCCTTGAAAGCGAAGCCTGCTGATTTTAATTGAAATTGCCGCTGCGGATGGTCATAAAGAAATGGTTAAGTGGCCAGCCATAGTAGCCAGAAAAAAGGTCTGCGAAAATAAACGAAAACTTGTTCCCTGTGGTAATTTGATAATTCAGATGGGATATCATTGATGGCCCATCTACAAAAGCCATTTGCAAGCCTTCACAGAAAGTTAAATCGCATATCTAGAAATCCTTAAAGACCAAATGTGTATAGCAAACATATTGTTGATGAAGTCCATCTTAAAGTCATTATTAATATGTGCTGTAGGGATTCAAGCTGAAAGCATTTCATTAAACAAATTGCACAATTCAAGAGAGAAATAATGCAGTGAAAGCCATCGGTAAGTCGGTCAAAGGGAGTTTTTCAATCGTAAACAAATTGGCCTGATGACAAACTGTTCACATGCGAGCGTTGAAGTGCATTTTTGTGAAACTTTCATTACATAATTGCAATCATCTTCTGCATGAGGAGCAATGCATTCGAACCACCTGCATGCCTCTTTGTAACAGACAAAATAGCAATGTGCTCAAATACAGTCAACATATTTGAGACTTAAATATTTTCAATTTGTCAAACATCAACTATAAATTGAATCATGACTTTATCATAAGAAAAATAAGTTGGAAAATGTGCATAACTATGACATAACTGTAAAATAGTCTTTTTTCGATCAACTTAAACACAAACCAAGGCCAATATTTTAATTAGCTCGAGGGAAAACATTTTGGGGCTTTCTTTGAGGCATGCACCAATTCCGCTACTCTGCATCTGATACCACGTCATGGCCATGCCAAGCCGTAATTTCCCCTAAAATGCGCTTAAATTGCGGCTGTGCAACATAAAATCCAATTTAATTTGAGCTTCTCCATTATGCTGATTATTAAGTAGACTTTAAATGGAATATTGGCTTAAAATGTGCTTTTAAATAATGTTTTCATCGTTTTTGAGCCAATTGGACAAGCATTTTCACGGAGTTAGTTTTTTTTTTGTTCATAACTACGATTCTAAAACATCAAAATATAAGCAAACTTATCGGTTCCGATTTTGTTAATTTTAAATAACTCCCTGAAACATCGAACGATTAAGCTCTTTAGATCACAGGCGATGTAATTTAATGTTATTTTTATATTAGTTAATAAAGTCTAAACTGTATAAGTTGAAATCTGTTGCTCACTTAGAGCTTTGCGGTATCAAACGGTTTTTATATATATTGAAAAATACCTAAGGGAGAAAGTGGAGTCCAGCCAACCAGTTACTTGGCAAGTCCAAGCCCAACTCTGGGGCATGCAACAAGTGTTTGGCTCGTAGAAAATTTATCGATGGCAAAACTTGGGTTGAAAGTGAATTACGACAAGTTTGTCGTAGAGCTCGCCTCCCTGCCCCAACATTGTGGCCAAGTTTCTCGCTTTATTGCCAGCGTGGCAACAAAAATATCCGTACGAGAGTCATCGGACGAGGTTGGTGGACAGTCGAGTAAGATAAATGTCTGTAAGTCGGCTGCCAAGGATGAGGAAATTTCGAGCTTGGACGAGGCAAAGAGCGTATAAGGAATTGGAAATGATAGCAGAAAGCGTAGTCGGAGTAATTTAATTGCTCAGTCGGTTGACTAATTGAAAACTTGTAAGTTTCAAGCGACGAAAATAGAAAAAAGTTTTTATCTAGGATGATCCTAAGCGAAACTTGTTTGTCAAAAAAAAAAAAAGAAAGAATGTTGCACGTAAACAAGTTTGAAAATCTGTGGCGATAAAATGAACAGATTTTCTTTAATGACAAACTTTTCTATTGGTTTTCCACTTACATCCAATTAGTTAAAGTCAAGAGAGTTGTGCCAAAATTGTTAAACAGCATAAGGTCGTTATTAGAAGACGATAGAAAACCTATTAAAATGCAATATTGATTTGTAAGCATGAGATATTTCTATGTCTAACTGGCTTACGTTGTCATAGCCAATTTATGAACCATAGGAAAGAGCTGCCAACATTTTTATTGCATTCCTGGCTCATGTTTCACTTGAGCTTCACTTGGCCAACATTCGCTCGTAAATTGGACAGCTTATTTAGGCTCGCGCATGTTCGATAAGTCATATGTTTTTTTGGTCACAATTCCGATGATCTGCATATCTGACTACGCCACAGTTTTCATTTCCTTGTTTTTTGCGATACTGTCCATCGTTTATTTTGTATACCCTGTACTCTGAAATGAAAGCAGAAGAGTAAACCAAATTATTCCAATGTTAAGAGCTATATACGAGAGCTGAATAACAACACAAATATTAAAAATGTCTTTTACTTTTTTTTATCTTTAAATTTAACTAATAAATTTCATTTTTAATTTAGTTACATTTATTTTGTTTTTTTTTTTGTTGCATTTTTTGTGTCCCAGATTCAATATGAAAGGTAGAATAAATCTCTAATAGAAATCTCTGTTTGTCATCTTAATCATAAATTGTATTATTGTAGACCTTTATTTGGGATATCTGCCAGTCGTGCTCTCAGAAACATAACATACTTATATGATTATTTGTTTACGTTTTATGTACTTTTCAATATAGAGATGGGGCTTTTGCGGACAACGTCCATTTTGTTGTGTTGTTTTTTTACTGGTCGGAGGAGTGGCCGAGTTGCCGCTTGGAAGGACATGTACCAATAACAATAAATACATGTCAAACATTTTACTACTTTGTACAGAGTCATATTTTTACAGCAAGTCGAAGGCCGTCAACTCTGTCACTACGCGTCCATTTTTATGCACATACATTTCAACCGTTTTATTATCCCTTACACCCAATGAATTTCAGCTGTCCTTGTTTGCCTTCCTTTTGCATCTATTGCTTCTGCTTGTTGTTCTTACCCTGTAGACATAACTGCGTAGTGAAGGGGCTTATCAATAGTCAAGTAAACTTTTTTTTTCATTCATTCAAAAACATGCCGAGTTCCAGACAATTATTGTTTCTTCCATTTATCAGAACTTTGAGCTATTATTTATTTATTTACTGAAATTTATTACTGCAAAAGTTATGCAAAAATACGTTGAATTGCGATGCTACACTCAGAAAAACAAATCGTCTTAAAATTAAAACCGCCCTGATAACTAACAAAATGTTCAAGTCCTTACAAATAAATTCCAAGTACTCGAAATGTTTTTTTAATATAATAAAGGCTTTTTTATATTTTTCAAAAATAAATTTTTTATGATAGAAAATATCTCTAAAAAGTAGAATTAGGTTTTGCACCTTATTTTTAGAAAAAAATCCTGAAATCCCTCTTACAGCGGGCTTGAAACACTGTACAAACTCACTTTTTTCAAATGAAATATGTGCATTTAAAAAACTCTCAAGAAATGATTTGTAACTTTTCATAATAGTTTATATAATATTTTTACAGATATGAAAGACACCATAGAATATTTTCTGCATTTCAGAAATTAAAAAAAAAAATATGTAGATTTTCTGAAATTCATTGAATATTTTTTTTGGAGTGTAGAGACGGCATCGACATCGATATTGGCTTCGTTGTTGCCACGTCGTCGTCGATGGTCAAGTCATGATTTATAAATAATTAAATAATTATTTTCGCACGTCCTAATGATGTTGGCAGTGATGTCAGCATTTTGGCATTTGCCCACCGCATGTGCTCATTAAAATTAATAAGATGCCATCCCGAGCAGCACATGCCATATGACACATGTCGCATCCCTCTCTCTCACTCTCACTCTCACTCGGTATCTATTGCGTCTCCGTCTCTTTCTAGTATTTACGTGTAACCTCAACAGGTGTTTGTGCTTAATTTGCGCCATGAGCCACACGTGTCGTCCTCGTGGTAATCAAGTCAAGTACTCGGAAACTTTAGCTTCGCTTTACGTTTTGTCCTGGAGCTGTGGGCTCGGTGCCCATTCCTCGCGATTTGTTCATCGCTGTCGTTTTCGCTTAGACTCGAATCCAATTTCCATTATCCAATTTTGATGCTGTCAGGCGCATAAATAAAATCCGCAGCAAGTACAATATTCGAGGGTCCACCCGCGATGCTTTGTTATGCAAATCTCTGCACAAAGTATCAATCTCCTACTTAGGACTCAGTCGAGCCAAAGTCCATTTACTGTAGACACCCTGGCCCAGATCCCTAGGTACGGGCCCACATGTATTATAGCCCCAAGAGTTGAGTTGCCGTCCTTTTATAACCGAAAACATTACAACGCATACTTTTCTTTGAATTTTTGCTGCTCCTTGGTAAGTCCCCGGAGCAAACAAAACAAAAAATAATAAATAAAGATAAAAATAAAGAAACAACAAACAAATACAAAAGAAAAGTGCTTCAATGGTCTTTAAATATTTTCAAATGACCGCGCGGCATGAGACGAAAATTATTTGGAACACATGGCTCAATTGTCCAGTCACCCAGTCCTCGTTATGAGTACCCTTAATTGAAATGAAATCTATTATTTTTACAAAGCATCCAATCAGGACGCTGGGCAGACAAATGATATAAACTGGGCACCATTGTTGCCGTGGCTCATGCATTTTTTATCAGCCCATTCAAATTCGGGTTTCGCCCAAACGAAGCATCCTTGTTTACCCAGCTGGCTCCTCCCGATGAAGCCGGGCCCCGTCAGCAATTTAGTGTGTCACTTTCTGCTATCACAGGTGTACGCTGGTGGCGTCGTTCCTTGAAAAAACTTTCTGATAAATAAAAAACGAAACCACTTGTGTGTAATTTTGAACAAAAAGTGGCGAGCACAAAAAGCGAAGGCGATTGCAAATGTACTCCCTGTTGGAAAGAGACATCGGGTTTCTTGACAATGAACTTGCGGATATTAACATATAAGGACCTGGATTACGGCTAACATTCATTAATAATTGATTTAGGATTGTGGTTCCAGAATTCTCACTGGATTATACAAGCCTTTGCCTGGAAATAATTTACACATAACAAATGAAAGGTTTCGAAAATATTCACTAATTTGGAGAAGCTAAGAAGAGTGAAGAAATGTATATTAATGTTCCAATGCCTCATTTGATTTTTATAAAGCAGATAACCTTGGCTCAATAATATAATGATTTTTTATATCTTGATCTACTATCTACATTTTCTGGCGATTTTCAGATAATATTTCATGTTTTTTGTGTTACTTTATTAAATCGTTGTTAGGAAAAGAATGGCAATATTAGTTTTTAAAGAAAGTTATGCAAATATTTTTAAATACAATCAAACTTTAATTAATGTGATTATTTAAATTTGAATAATTTATATTCGAATGAATAAAATAAATAATAAAATTCTTTTTTTAAGTTTTATTAATTATACCATAATTCGAAAAGATAAATAAGGCAATAAACTATTTAAATTAAGTCACAACGGGTACTCATAATTGAATTTGAATAAATGTGTAAGAAATGTTTCAAATCGTGAAATCAGGATATTAAAGTATAATACATATATCTTTTCTGAATGTCATATACATTTTGAGAATATTAATATGCCATTTTTAAGGTACTCAGGGTATACAGGGTATTGATAACAAATTCACATCACAACAATTTGCAAGTTGACTTTTTTGTGTGTGGCCCGTGTCTGTGTGTGGGTGTGTCTGTGTGTGAGTGCGTTTCAGTGGGGGAGCAGACTTCTTTTATGCCCTGTAACCATTAAAAATGGATAAGCGAGGATGCCAGACAAGAGGCAGCATATACACAGCGTATTTCACCTTTTAAATCTGCAATTTTGTATTGAGTCACATTGTATCTTTTTGACTGTGTAATTATGCAAGTATTGTTTGTCACAGTGTATCTTTTTGACTGTGTGAATATGCAAGTAAGTATGAAGTGAATACAGAGAATCTGCTAGCTGTGCACTCTTTCATACTTTTTCCAATGTAATTTGATTTATGCCGCTGGCAACCATATACAAAGCACTGCATGTTTATCGATTCTATATTCTTTGTGTTTGTGTGTTGGGCAGAGTAAGGTTCGCTTTAAGTTATCCCTATGAATAACCATTGAAGATGATGAGCCAAGCACGCTTTCAGCAGCGCTTAATGTTTGCTTTCGCCACGTGCCCGCCTTCGCCCGGCATTTAACCAATAAATTAATTTGGGCCACGAACCAACTGAAATCTGTGTCTAGACGCAGGCTCCGGCGAGGCCATCTCGCGATCCAGCAAAATGAGCCGCAAGTGGGCTTCAGGGCACATGCCGAGTTCAAGCATTCGTCCAGCGGAGGAATGAAGAGACCAGGACAAAATGTTTAGAAGGTTTACAAGCTGTTTTGTATTTATCTTTTTATTCTTCAGATTTTTATATTCATTTTTATATGTGTATTATTGTTTGTCACTGTGTGTTGGGAAATGCGCACACATCACTCAAATGCCACAACACATGCACCAGAATGTGGGAAAATAAGAGCTTGCACGGCAACATTCAAACGAGCGACTCATAATTATGACAAAATTGAAAATAAACAACAGCTAAATGAAGTGTAGCTTCCTTGTCTCCGTCTTCATCAAATGAGCAATAAAATATATAAATAAAGAAAGATACGAAAACACAAGTGAGTCTTTGCTTTGAGCGTGGGCGGAACCTTGAGTTGCAGGAAATTTGGCTTTAAGCAATCTTTTTTTATTAATTATAGCTTTCTAATATATCTTCCAAGTCTGGTAATTAACTACCCACAATTATGGAAGATTTAAGACTTCAAGAATTTTGTTTGCAGAGTGCTCAAGGCCAAGAAATGTTTTCATTATTATAAGAAAGAGGTGCTAAGTAAAGGTTCTAAGTTATCTGAAACCCTCAGCTCTATAATTGATGTAAGTGTATTTGTATTTCGCATTTTTAGACAAGGACTGGGTGCAGTTTATTTATATGCCAATTTTTGAAAGACATTACTAGTAATGAAACTTTCATGTAATACCTTTTGACGAATTTATATTCCAAGCTTCAAGTCTCTAGCTTTAAGGGTATCGATTAAAATCTGGCGTTCACTGGGAAATTTCCCAGAAAGACATATTTTGTGCGTTGGTTATCAGGGTATAAAAAGTTCAAAGCTAAGCCAACATAATTACTATTCGATCTCATTAATAAACGAGAATATGTTGATGACACCACATGAAACAAAGTCCCTGGGGCATTACGATACGGAAAGCTAAATGCAAATCCAATGTGTGAGTGACTTTTGCTATTTTTGTAATTTAATTACATAAGCCGCTTATTACGTCATTCGTCGACTACTTTAAAATGTTGCACAACACAGTAAGCAATTTAAATTAAGCAGAGTTTGTCAAAATACGCCACACGACAATGACAACTAAAATGAACATGGAGTTTTAAGGCGTACAACTTTCCACTTGTTACAACGAAGAAAACAATAACTTTTTGGGTGTGAGTGAATATGACACAAAATAAAATTGGGAGAAATTAGATTCACTTTAATAAATGGCATCTGAAAACTATCGAAAATTATTCTGGAAAATAATTCTACTACCTAATTAAATAACTTTTATGAAATTGGCAATATATTACATTTTAGTGGTAGTTAAAATGAATGGAAAATTATTTAGCTCTTTATTAATTTCTTTCCTTATCCTAATCTAAGTGAATGACGTTAATTAATTAAAACGGAAGAAGGATACATATTAAATTCGATGCATTCAATTCCACAATATATGTGGTTAAAATATTCTACAAATTCAATATAATTCTAATAGTACATAGACCCAGTATGAAATATCTGTATCGACTGCTTAAAGCAAAATTAAAGGCATAATCAGTGAACCCTTGCACTGGTATATCTGCAGTAATTGTAGTCCATCTGTATCTCTACAAAATTGCGTAGCTACCTGATTTGCACCACATCCATGCTCAGTCAGGGATGACGGAGCACTCAAGCGTTTTATGGTCCTTGTTGTGCTCGCTTCAAAGGTACAATATGTGCAGCAATTGATTGCTAACCCTGTTTTGTGGCCAATCGATGCTGTGAAGGTGAATAGGTTAGGTATGCTTGCCTGATTACCTGCGGGCTAATCAAGGTAGGCCAGTCAGTTCGTCGCCTACGCAGTCATGTGGCAGCTATGATGCGTATTTGGCAAAAGTCAGCCACCATTAAGTGATGACACAACCAGTGATTAGCCCTTTAATTGGTTCAGCGTTGGGCAACAGAATGTCTGCTTGTGTGTTCGGGCCAAAGTGTCGTTAATCGCAACTGTCGACCTAGTTATGCAAAAAGGCATCAGTTCACATTTTCACAGCCAACTCATGTTGTTATCTGACGGGGATTACAACAATTAATTCATTAGAGCAAACCGGCCAGAGTGTGGCTGCAACAGACTATTCGGACAATTTTTGCACTGACCCATAAAAGTTTGCGGCTCGTGGCAAACGAATTCTTGGCTTAAACAAAAAGTTGGCCTTCTGTCTGCGCACTTTCGCTACGATTTAGGTTTTGGCAGACAGAATTACGAATTTATGAAGTACATATTTGTGCTAAATTCCAGCTGAACAACGGACTTTTTCTTTGAAAGCATTTCATTTTGATTCGGTTTGGGTGCGTTCCAGATACTTGTGGTCAAATTAAATAACTGAACATTGCTTAATGACTAGACAACTGTTATGTTAATCGTTATTTGTGGCTATGCTCGTGTAGAGGCTATATAAGTTTCGGCATTGAAGGAGACTTCTCCGACCTCATCAAGTGTTCAATCGTGCTCCAGGGCAGATGCCCCACCGAATTAATCTTCCGGCAAAGTTCAGCAATGTCTTATTAGTTTAGCTTTTTGTTAAGACTGCGGCGAAGTTGTTGTTGTTGAGATCTATGACAGGATATCCGTAAATCTTGTACTCTAATTAGTGTATAGCAACTTTTACTTATGCAACTATTTGTTTAAGTAAGAGGATTGTATTTGTGGACTGGAATTTCTTTTCAATCGACCTGCACAACTATCGACGAAATGCGCAATTTTAATAAATAATTGATTATCAGTGTATGTCTACTACAACTGGTAGTATGCAATAAATAAATGAATAAAATAATGAATAACATAATAATAAATTTGATTATGCTATTATTTTAATATTTTGTTACTTCGCATCGGCCGTCCTTCGATTGAGCATCGAAAATAATTATATTTGCTGGAAAACAAGCAACCTCTCATGGAGCCACTCGTTTACAAAGTTAATTGCGTCTCTCGTACTGGATGAGGATGCTTCACATTGAACCACATTGAAGCCAGGCCATCCATTCATGCAGTAATTGATACGCTTTTGTGGTCAAAGAAAAAAAATGCATTGCAAAAGTGGAAATTTAAAACCAATTTATATAGTTTTGAAGTGTATATTTACATTAGATAACAATACTGAGTACAGGCTTGCTGCAGGTAGAATATTACTTTGAATTATATTGAAGCCTGCCTGGATGCAACTCAGTTTTTATTTTCAGTTTAAATCATTTTATATAAAACTGATATAGAAATTATCGATCGAAAGAAATATTCTTGTTTAAAATAATGTGATATCAATCGACATTGATATCGCTGTTAAGTACATGTTAGGTCACAGCTGTTGCATGACAGTCTTAGTATTACATCACTAGTGGTCAATCAACTTCGATATTCTTTAATTTATTTCATAAAATATGGCTTGGACAGGGTATCTCATCTTCGATACCAGTTCCAACAAGAGTCAAACTATTTCCAATTTGAAAGGTTACATTGATGCAGATAACATGGATCAAAAACTGGCCATATGCTGTGTTTCCGATAAACAGATTATTGCTGTCGCAAAATTTGGGCCGCATTGAATAACATTTTGTGTGTGGGGGCTGTCAATATAAGCCAATTAGTTGGGTAACATAAGTATTCGGGTGGTTACACGATAAATAATAATATGCTCTCGTTTCTCTCAAATATAATTTTTAGAACTGAAATTATGTGATGACAACATCCTGGTACTCTGAAACCACCGCCTATGCATCCAGGATGGCAAACATATCAAAATATTTGAATTTTAGCAACAGGCATCAGCTAATGGGCGTTGCCCGGCATTGAAAATTAGCCAGGCGCACATTCAACGAAGTTGACAATTGCAGCAGGAGCAGGAGCAGGAGCAGGAGCTGGAGGTGGAGGAGGAGTCGGAGCAGGAATACGATTAGTAGCGGCGGCATCAGTAGCAGCCGCGTGGCAGGCGCAACAAGAGCAACAAAGCCGCACAACAAACATGAAAGGCTACTCGAAACCAAATGGTGCCGCTAACCACAGCTGCCACAAGGACCATCATGTCCATGGCGGCTGTGGCATCCTGTTATTTGTGCTGACATCGCTGACACTAACGAGCTTAATAACGCCCACAGAGCAGTTGACAGCGACATCATCCTCGACGTCGACTCTGCCCAATGACACAACAACAACAACAGCAACAACAACGATAGCAACATCATCACAGACCAAGGCCACTGGCGATGTCGACTTTAATTCAGTATTGGAACACACTGACTACGACAGCAGCAGCGGCTTCATAAATCCACCAACCACCTTCAATGGCACGTTGGATTTCGGTGGTGCTGGTGGCGAGCAGGTGCTCAATGGCAGCGAAGACTTTGCCGAGATGGAGGGCTGCAGCCGGGCTGGCAACTTTGGGCTGAAGCTCATCTCAATGATACTCTATGCGCTCGTTTGCATTGTGGGCCTGTTCGGCAACACGCTGGTCATCTATGTGGTGCTGCGCTTCTCCAAGATGCAGACGGTGACCAACATCTACATACTCAATCTGGCCATTGCGGATGAGTGCTTCCTGATTGGCATCCCCTTTCTGCTCTACACGATGCAGGTGGGCAACTGGCCCTTCGGCAATTACATGTGCAAGGCTTACTTGGTGAGCACATCGGTAACTCAGTTCACCTCGTCCATATTCCTGCTAATCATGTCGGCGGATCGGTATATAGCCGTCTGTCATCCTATATCGTCGCCACGCTATCGCACTCCGTTCGTCTCCAAGCTGGTCTCCGCCGTGGCGTGGACCACTTCGGTGCTGCTGATGCTGCCGGTGATCCTGTTTGCCAGCACTGTGGAATCGGCGCCGGGACATATCTCGTGCAGCATTGAATGGCCGGAGGCACAATCGGACTCGGTGTTCATATTGTATTCGCTGGTGTTGGGCTTTGCGACGCCGCTGATCTTCATCATGATCTTCTACTGCCTGGTGATACGCAAACTGCATACGGTGGGACCCAAGCACAAGAGCAAGGAGAAGAAGCGATCGCATCGCAAAGTCACCAAACTGGTGCTCACAGTGATCACCGTGTACATAATGTGCTGGCTGCCCCACTGGATATCGCAGGTGGCACTGATTAATTCAACGCCCGGCTGTAATTCCCGGCTGCAACTGGCCGTGTTTCTGGCCTGTGGCTGCCTCTCCTACTCCAACTCGGCAATGAATCCCATACTGTACGCCTTTCTCAGTGATAACTTCAAGAAGAGTTTCATGAAGGCATGCACGTGTGCGGCACGCAACGATGTCAATGCCCAGCTGCAGCTGGAGAACAGCTTCTTTCCCAAGTTCGGCAAGGGGCGCCAATCGGAACGTTTGATCGGAGGCAATGCCAACGCCGCAAACAGCAAGCACAACAGGAAGAAGGCACTGGCCACCGCTCGGAACAACAATGCACCCATGGCCACAACCACGACGACAACGACGACCGCAGGCACGGATGTTGTCACCTCCATCCAGCCCTTGGCACCACCTCCTCCGATCCCACCCGCAAGTGTCGCCCTGCTCGTTGTCAATGCGGAGACCAACAACTGTAAGCCGCCCGTGCTCCACACGGATTTATAAGAGCGGGCTCCGGGAATGCCGGTTGAGACGGTTGTGTTTATTGCGCACAGATGAAAGTGTCCGGGCGAGGTGCAGCCGAAGGCGGATCTGATTAGGGCACCGGAATGCTTACTTTAGGTCAAGCATTGATATTTCATTATGTAAGTCATTCTGTTGTTGTCGTTTAACCTCCATTTGATATACTCCGATAGGTTTAGGTTCAGCAAGTCAGCAAAGCAAGTTGGAAAAGATTTAATCTTAAGTACTACACATGTCAGATCGGAGTAGGTATTTGGCCAAATATTATAACCAGTGAAAGACTTTGATGATAGTACGCAAGTTGTGAATATACGAGAAAGAAACCAGAAATCGCACACAACTCGATGTCTAGATGTGAAATGAAATCCACGGGGAATTATTCGAGAAACAATTCCACTGGAAATAAAACGAAAAAAATATATCTTCACATTTACGAATTAAATTCCAATGTGATTATGAAATTGAAAAGGAAGACGATTCACAGATGTTCATTACGAAGAGTGAACAACGATTTACATTATCTACCAGTGTATTTTTAAGCTTCTATTTATCCAAGAAATGGTTTACACATAGTGCATAGTTATTCAATTATGAACGAATATTAAGGAAATATTGAACAAATCTTTGATTACCAATTAACATTAATCAATGTAAACATTTTTAGTGTTGGAATACATTTTCAAAGAAATATTCAAATTTAATTAAAGCTGTTGACGTCTCTCTGTCTGCATAAGTGAATGAGCTACAATTAAAAAAGAAATAATAATAATAATAATAAAATACCAAGTTGGACATGTAAGCAACGAAATTGAATATAATAAAATAAAATAATCTTTTTAATGTTGCCATTTAAATATTTACATGTACTATTTGTATTTTTGAATGTAAAATAAGCTAATTAATATTCTCATAGATGTAATCATTTCAAAAGTCTTATCAATAGTCGGAGAAAAAAACTACAGGAATATTGCATGAACGAGTAATATTTGCATATTTAAATGTAATTTGAACTGCAGCACAGATATTTGCTTCAAAATGTGAAAATAAATGGAATTTGAGTTCGTATACAAATAAATAAAATGCAAACACACAAGTCGAAATTAATGGGATGCAAAAAACGCTTTTTAGTAGCGCTTGAAAATATTTTCAAAATAATATTTTACGACTTGATATATTTATGGACAGGATAATAACTCTTACGACATATATACATATATATAAATTTATTGCTTGTCAGATAGTTTGTTTAACAATTTATTGCAATTATTGTTTAATCTGGCTACAATTCGCACTTCTGTTCATCACCTTCGTAGCTATCTGATGCTTATCTTTTACGAGGCTAGTTTAAATTCCCTTTCCATTTACTTGACTTCTTCTCTGTATCGTTTCCCATGCATGCCAGAGATAGACCGACACTTGAGAGAGAGAGAGAGAGAGAGAGAGATAGAGAGCTGGATAGATAGCTTGCAGACGCAGAGGCAGAGACAATTTGCATTTGATAGTGCGACAATAAACATAAAAACAAAACCAAAGTAAGTGCGACACAAACAAAACAATAAACTACCGTAAAAGTGCAAAAGAGGGCAGAAAATTGTCAACAAACGGAACGTAACGGAACAATTGTCTAGCTTGGTGTTATGTCCATTCGAGAATGCACAAGTTGCTAACAACGACGCTGGGCGCTTGGCTGCTCAAAGACAATTCTAAACACTTCCATATGAAGTACAGTTTAATTTCAAACTTCACTGGACCAATGTGCTTGGCCACCAGATACCCTGTACTCAAAATTGAAGCATGTTAAAAGGTGCTGTATTTATAATTTTATTTAATTTTTTTTTTAATCATATATAATTTTTCTTCAAATGAAAATTCGAAAGTCGTGGGAAGATATAGATTAGTTGGTTGCAGTTTGATTGTCGCTTTTCGTCTTTGAAATATAAGACACATATCATAATAAATATGCTTATGTAGATATTTAATAAATAGCAACGAAGATGTCACATTCCGACTGAATATTCTATTATACCCTTTTTTATTACATAAATATAACTTTGAATGTTTTGACATGCAACAGAAACAGCAAAGAAATGCAGCAAAACTTTGCTAGCAAATTATTGCTAGTTGCTCAATGGACAATTGAGCATGCAACATGAAAACTTGTCAAAGAGTTTTTCAATTGAATTGGGATAAATGAGTAAAATGGAACTATGGAAGCAGAGTGTGTTTTAAAGAGAACTGATTGCATTTTTAAAAGCAATTCACAGATGAATTTTACCAAAGGGTTAATATGCTCTCATGCGAATTTTCATTTTCTAATATCACTAATCAAATCCAGTGCTCGTTGGCAGTATTGTTTTCGTCCATCCAGTGAAATTGACTTCATACAGTGGCCAATGGAATGGAATTCAATTGGTGGCTGACATGACCGTTTGCAAAGCGTAAATCTTTGCGCTTGGCAAAATGTTGGGAGGCAAGCAAGGGAAGTCAACAAATGCACTCATTCACTGACTGTTTGCTGTTTGCTCTGGCAACAGGCTGCTGCTTTTGCTATGCCCAATCGATTTGAAGATTGTGCAAAATATTTTTCATTTTTCCATCAGGCATCAACTACTGCTTGTTAGACAACTGCTGTTTGTCTGCACTTGATGGACCCAACACTCGCATATTGAATATTTGAAATTTCATTAGCAGCACAGCCAGAGAGAAGGCCACAGCCAGAGCCAGAGCCAGAGCCAAAGTCAAAGAGAAAAGCGAAAAGCAGAGTTAGGAATTATGATGCTCTGTGGCTTCTGATGCACTCGTCCATATGGTGCATCCCGGACAGACAATGCAAAGGGATCACCAGCTGCTGGCAAGGATGCGTTGGGGCGAGAAGCAGAGCAGCTTTTGATTTTAAACGGGCTCGTCTTCGTTCGGGGGGAGGGGTCGGGGGTAGGTTGCATTGCCAGTGCATATGCAAATAGAGTTGGCGGGGCCAAGTTGAAGTTGAAGGTCAAGTGCAGGCAGCGAGAAACCACTTAAAAGTCACTACGCGTGCCTGGGAAGCGAGACTGCTGAAACCGGATACAAGCGCCAATTTATTGCCATATTGATGCAGCAAACTCGACTATCAGTTAAATTATGAAATCAGCTCGTGGCGTGGCCCGTGCGCCTTGATGTTTAACCTCGAACTTGCACTTTATTATTGCCATTCATTCAATTTAATTCGAGCAGACTTTCGCTTCACACTCGTCTGGCTTTATTTTATATATATTTCCCCGAACCATCTAAATTTCAAAGTCAAATGAGGGCATATGTGTGCCGCAGATAGACAATGACTTCAAAGCGGGCCAGTAAATTGTACACACTTTGACCCAATATGTATATATGTATATACACATATATATATACAATACATAAATATATTTATATATATACATATAAATGATTGCATAAAATGATTGCTTCGCACTTCATAAATCGGCCATTGAAAATGAACAGCAATGAAAAGCCTCGCCAGCAATTTTCATTTAATTTCATTTAAATTTGTTCTATATTCAATTTGCTAACTAAAAATACCACAAATTCGCTTTATAAATACATTATCACCTCAATATGCTCGCAAATACATACTAACAATTACCAACAAATGTTTGCGTATAAGTGTGTGTGTGCAGAAGAGCAGAAAATGTTAATAAAATTGTATAAAAGAGCAAATTAGGCAAATCGGCTATTGGCTAACGGATAATGGGAAATGGCTATTGGCATATCGCACGATCAGATGAAAATTCTCGCCAACACATTTTAAATTATAAAAGCACTTCGAATAAACATTGAAATTTAATTTAAATATACAATTGGCATCGGGTCTCCGTTGCTCCTTATTAGCTTACAAAAATATTTGTATACCCTCAATCAACGCAAATTCCGAAAGCAATAAAATTCTGAATTTTGAGGGCAAAGCCTATTTATACTTTAACTGGATAAAGATCGGATAAGAAACATCCAAGTTATAGTCCGAAACGTATTCTAATCTTGATCTTTTTAAATTACTACTACACAAAACCATAAGTTGCCTTGGCTGGCCAAAGGAAATGATAGCATCTGCCTGTGTGTGGGTGTGGAAAGCTTAAAGCAAAATTTTAAAAGTAGGAAATTCTTTCAGTAGGAAATTTTGTTGCTCATTAACTATTAGTCACCTGCTCTATAAACATTTACTATGTCGTTCTTAATAACTCAATTAAAGGCTTTGAAACCATATAAAAGTATTATGAATGAGATGAGCTTCCTAATTAAGAACTGACTTTGGTGTTGCCTGACTCAATCAACCATATCAGCTCGCACTTTGCATATGCAAAAATACGTAAATGTATTGTATGGAAATTTATCAAATTTTGCAAAACACGACATTTTGAATGAAGTCGTGTGATAAGGTGACACTGATAAGTGGATAAGCCGAGACGGAGAATATCTTTACTATATAGAATAAACTCAACTCTCAGCTACTGTTTAGTTCCATTTTTATATTCAATCGCCCTGCCGGTCTTTACAATTCATAGAGAAAATGCGGATAAAACTTGAGTATTTCGTGTATATTCTACTTCTGGCCAACTGCCACGTTACTGCTGACGAAGATAAGGCGGTGAGCAAAAGTGTGAGTTGTTGTTTGTTCTTGCGATAACTGTTTAATTCTCATATTTACAGTTGGGCAGTGCTGTCCAAAGCAAAGACATACACATAGTCGATCTACAAGGCAACGTGGGAGAACTGGAAATTAATGCGACATACAAAGAAATAAAACTGCTAAATGTTGTTGCCAACTCAAATGAGAGTCTCTTTTCGCATTTGATCGGGAAAAACCTGATGAAAACGCAGGGTGCTCAAAGAGAAGACCTCACCGCTATCATAGGAGAACTAAAATCACAGATATCCCAATTGAACGACACAGTACTCCACTTGGAGAACCTGCTCACAATTCGTGACGAGGAGAAGGAGTTGGAGAAGGCAACAAGTAGTTGTTGTTCTCTGCTCGATCCCGTTGGCAGTGTTCGTCTGATAAGTGTGCCCGGAATTATACCGTTCTGGGCTCTCTGCGATGCCTGTGGAGCGAGTACAGGTTGGATTGTTATCCAGCATCGGTTTGATGGGAGTCTGAATTTCTACAGGGACTGGAACACATATCGCAATGGATTTGGATTGTATAATGGCGAGTTCTTCATAGGCCTCGAGCCCCTACATCGCCTGACAAAGTCTCGGCCATATGAGCTGTACGTGGAGCTGGTCGACTTTGACAACCATATGTTTCATGCGCAATATGATAGCTTTCTGGTTGGCAGTGAGCAGGAGAAATATATGCTAAAGTCATTGGGAACCTACAGCGGCAATGCTGGCGATTCATTGAAATACAATCTTTACGACCAATTCTCAACTTACGACAATGACAATGATGAATGGTCGAGCGGCAACTGTGCCAACTACTATATGAGTGGCTGGTGGTTCAACTGGGATGCAAATAGGTGGGTCAATAACACGCACTTTTCAATTGCCAACAACACATTGTTTATTTGTATTATTTACACAGCAATCTCAACGGAAGGTACTTTAAGAGCGGCGAGCAAAATGTTAAGGGCATTTGGTGGTACACACTCAAGAGATTTTACTCACTGAAATCTGTGAAAATGCTAATCAGGCCAAAGTACACATTAATCTGAACAAAAACATTCGAGTATTCTTGGACATATAGTTTCTTATCTGGCTTACTCAAATTACACAGTATATAATAAGATGATATACATAATGTATTTAATAATATAGATTGTTCCAAAATGCAATTGAGCATTTTTTAAAATGAAAATGGGTTAAAAGGGTATCATGAAGTTGACCATAAGTAAGTTACATGTAAATATATTGACTCGGCTAGTGATTCTGGTCAGTTTCCTGGAGTTTTCGGGTAGGTTTGAGAGTCTTGGTTTGAGTACCCAGTAAGTGTTCGGCACAGGTAAAGTTTTGTGTTCAGGGTATCTCCTAGTCGAACTGTCTCGAAATTGATAATTGTTTTTAAACTCGCATCACGACTGCTATCTGCTAAATATATAACTGAACTTATCAGCATCACATATAATCAATATATATATGGCAAGTGCACGATTTGATTCTCGAATTCAGTTTATTTTCAAGTCTCATCCACGATGAAAGCCCAAGGCGGATGTAAATCATTTCTTTCCTTATTTTCCTTAGTTTTGGCAGCAGTCTCAGTGAGTGCCTCATCGAAGAGTAATGTGGTTTCTGTGAGTAGATTCAAATTAAAATATAGATGTATGTCTGATTTGTATAAATTGATTTGTTTTTGCATTTTGAAAAAGACGGACGAGGACAATCAATGCGAATCGTTTTGCTTCAGAGCTCTCCAACCACTTATAGTGGAGGCAGAATTAAATATGGACAAGATTCAACGCTGTGACGAGAAAGAAGAGCAAATTCAGAGACTACAAGAGGAATTGAATGCCATGCAAATAAACGCATCTATCCACAAGGCACTCGAGAATATGCACAGCAAGTATAAAGATGAACTGAATGCGGCCTTGAGCGAGAAGAGTTGCAGCGAGAAGAACGAGAGTCTGATCGAGTCTCTCAGAGCTCAGATAGATGAGAACAGTGAGGCTGTAAGACTACTGATAACCCAAAGGACCGATTTAAAAAGCTCAGGTCCCCTTCAAAATCAGCAAACTGGAAATCTGATGCAAGAGAAAGCTAACCATTGCGTGCCACTTAACAGCTTTTGTAATGGCTTCAAAAGTATCCAAACAATTGAGGTTGGCGACATGGGTCCGGTTTCAGTGCTGTGCGATTTTCAGACTGAAGGAAACGGCTGGGCAGTGGTGCAGCGCCGCTTCAATGGCAGCGTTGACTTCTTTAGGAACTGGTCCGAGTATCGCAGTGGCTTTGGGGACTTGAGCGGGGAGTTCTTTATGGGCTTGGAACAACTACACCTCATGACAAGATCTGTGCCATGTGAGCTGTACATCAAACTGGTCGATTTCAAGAATGTTGTTCGCCACGCATTCTACGACCATTTCCTTATAGGCAGCGAGGAAGAGAATTATAAGCTCAAGTCACTGGGCACCTATTCAGGTACTGCTGGCGATGCCTTGCGTTACAACCTGGATGACAGCTTCACAACCTATGACCGGGACTACGATGGTTGGAGCGGAGGCAATTGTGCTCGTTATTATCACAGCGGCTGGTGGTACAACCTTTATGGAAATAGGTGTGTAAAACATTAATTATAGACAAGTGCAACAAATAATGCTGCATTTTATGCATTTTCAGCAATCTCAACGGTAAATACTTTGATCTTGAAACATTAGATGAGAAAAGCATTTGGTGGTATAATTGGAAGGGCTACAGCGCACTGAAATCTGTTCAGATGATGATTCGACCTGCATATTCTGCTGCTAAAGTTAAAATTCAATAATATATATACATACTGTATACAGTGTTAACATTGAAATGTTTTGTAATCTTATGAACTCGTTCCTTAATAAAAGTAATCTTGAATATTTTATAGATCATTGGTTGCGTGGAGCCACTGAAACTGTCAAAGCAACGTCAGTGTTCAACAACTTTGCATAATCCATAATTTCCCCATTTGCCACTTGTTTTTTTGTTCTTTTTTTTTAGCATACACACACACACACACATGGGAATCATTGCTGGGCTATTACTTGCCACAACCCACACTTGAGTCGTTTGTTCACAGTCAAAATTCACAGCTGAGGAAATTGCGCAAATTTTTCGGCCAAATTGAAAAGTTCTTCAGCATTTTTTGCAGTTTTTTTTATACCCTGAAAATGGGTAAAAAGGGTATAATGGTTTTGTGCAAATGTATGAAACAGGCAGAAGGAAGCTTCTCTGCCATCATTCGATATATATATTCTTGATCAGGATCAGCAACCGAGTATAGCCAGGACCGTTTGTCCGTCCGTCTGTATGAACACGCGAATCTCAGAGACTATATTAGCTAGAGGCTTTAAATTTGGAATAAACGCAAGTGAAATTTGCTTAATCTTATCGAATATAGATATATTTCGATTTCCGATTTTCGGCCGAACATACATTCTCATATTAATCTCATTTATATCGGCAGACGCAAGCATTTTGGAATGCATGCAAATATGCGAGCGCAAGTGTGAGAAAGAGATGGCGTGACAATCGCCCCAAGCGTCAATATGTTGTACCTGAATTCAGGGTACATCGTAGTCGAGCTCACTCGACTACAACATTCTTATTTGTTTTTTTTTTTCCTATCGTTTGGCTTGGCTAGGGCGTCGTCGTCGTCGTCGCATGAACCACTTATTGTGGTTTATGTTTTATTATGCTTTATTTTACGAACAGTTTTTTGGACGCTTGGCTGCCTGATTGCCACCGTTTCGATACTTGGCTGCGCAAATTGAAAGTTTCTCAATTTCGTGCTGGAAAATGCACGCTACTGCTATTCTACTGTTCTGTGGTTACCAACTCGTTTGCAGTTTATATTCTTTTTTTTATTTTTTTGCAAGCCAACTGCAAAATTTATAAACTATTTCGATTCAGTTTGTATCTTGCCCGTAATCCGCTTCAGTTGTAAATTGCTCAAAAGTGCAAAGTTGTTGAGTCAGGCAATAAATTTGAGAATTCAATTGGTTTACTTTTCGCTGCAGTAATTGGACTCAAATACACTTATCGTACATATTCTATACATGCAATTTACGAGCACCATTCACTTAAGCCAACATCAAACATCCAAATTGAGGCTGAAGCGTGCCAACTACCCAAATTATTTTACTAAGCCGCTCAATGGCACATTCTCCAAATGATAATGCGATTAACTTAACAGCAGCCAAATGCCACGAGCCAGAAAAAGAACTAAACTCCAGTAACTAGAAATATGATAAAGTTTGAATCTAAATTAGGCACGTCGAAGATTACATACCCTTTCAGCACAGAAACCACTGACTAACATCTAAATTGTAAAATGTATTTCAATGCACCCAGTCCTAACATGAACTTTCATACACTCAAAAAACTAGACATTTTTGAATACTTCTGGCGCCAAGGGTAATTTCCCTTATTATTCAAAGACTGTGTTTATAAAACGAATGGTTTTTCATATCTTAATTCAAGGGTATCTTTTTCTAAAATTTGGAGAAAAAATATCTTTATCTTTTTAACGAAAACACTTACCGTAACTTTTTTATTATTTAAATTTTTATCAATCATTACGGATATGTACAACATTTCAGATAGCTCATAAATTCATATAATTTTGTTTAAAAATATATTATATTTGACGGCTATTCGACTTCGTGTAGGTTTTCTAAATATAATACTTTTTAGAAATATTTTCTATGCATAAGAAACATATTTCTGAAAAATAATTTTGTATTGTTGGAAACAGAAAATGTTCTAGTTTTCAGGTCAATTTTCTTCTGAGTGTCTATATTTAATAGGAACAGATATTTTACTCGATTCTTTTCCATTACTTCTGTTTATAATCCAATTGTGATAATAAATTGGAAGGTACCCAGCGATATAAATGGACTTAATTATTGAGCGCTTGTTATCTCTGAGATGGACTCGTATTGTATGTATTCTTGTTACATACCTTTTCACAACTCAAAGATACCCCTCTTTACTCATTATCAAAAATGTCAAAGTGGGTGCAGTAATACAAAGCTTAAGCTTTCGCTCTGCTGTTGACATGATTGCTAGCAAATATCAATTGAAACAAAAACTTAACTGGTTCGACTCAAATCGATCAAGACTAACGGACGACGAAGGATGGCGCCAAGTGAATGAACCTTTTGGTCAGTCAACTTCCGTAAACAAAGCCAACAACTTTTCGCCTTGTTTTCCCTTCCTGGTCGGCTTTCAGTCATCGCTTTGCTTGCTTCCTTTTGTTTTTGCGTTCATTCTCTGGTATAAACATGCTTAAAATATGTTGGTCATATAAATGGTTCACGTCATGCTCTTAGGCAGCACCTAAAGCTGTCCAACAATAACAGAAACGCCCCCAAAAGCTGCACAGGACTATGAATAAAAGAAAAGTAAATTACTTACTGCCCAGTGGGCGTGGCGAAATTCGCCCACATTCTATTTGCTCTCTGGCCGACCAGTCATCAATTAAGTGAAGTGCGTGAAACGCTTCACAATATTGCAGGCGTAAATTAGACATTGTAGCTCAGGGGACGAGCCAAGTGGCCAAGTCAATTGAGTTGATTGAAAGAAATGGCAGCAGGCATTAAATTTGGTGTCTTCCTTAAGAAGCAATGCGTCACTTAAAGCCATGGAAGCAAATCAGCCAAGAGCCTACCATAATATTGGACTCAAATTTCAACGCACTCGGATAGCATCTTAATTACTCAAACAGACACCCAAAGAAAGTCACACACACACACCCACACACACACACCTAAACACCTAAAGAGGGAGACAGAAAGACATCAGTAAGTCATTGACCCATTGGCACTGGGAACAAATTTTGTCAGCTCTTTAATATTCGTCAAGCGCATGTTGACATCAACTTTTACTTTCTCCGTCTCTTTCCTTTACTCTCTCTCTCTCTATCTCTGTTGTTTTATTCGGTTGCTCAGGGTATTTTCTCTGTTGTGTAAGAAAATATTATTAGTTTATCCATTCAATTCAGTAAAATATCAAAGGCAGCTCCAAATTCGTTAAATTTCCATTGCGTTGCGATTAACGTTCTGCTCAATATCGAATTATGTATTTATTATTATGATGTTCTCAATATTACAAATACATGCACGCAAATATTAAAAACGAAATTAAATTCGCGAAAATTGTTTAAATTCCCATTGCTCCATGGTCACATCTCTTTATTCTTTTTCTTTTTTAATACTGGTTGTTTTGAAGGCGTCAAAGCAACGACAATTTCCTGTTTGCGTAAACTTTTCGCTCCCACACAGTCTGCACACGCACTGGTCCAAGGACTAAGGAACAGGGCAGGCGGAAAACATTAATTACGTGGACAAACAACAACTACACTCACAGACAGAAACAATTTAGGACACTCAATATATTGTTGCTGCACACCTTGGCGTATACGCAACAATGACAACAATTTGGGCCTACTTCGAGGGCAACAGCGGTCCTGTGTATAATTTGAGTGCGTTTTATGCCGTGTTTTTCGTTTCGTTGTTTGTTGTCTTTTTATTTTTTGTGCTTGCCCGCATTTGCCATTATTTGTGTGTGCCATAGTTATTTATGCGGGGACAGCCTCCTGGATGTGTGCGTTTGCCTTCTGCTTTCTAGCTGATGAGTATTACATTTGCAGACCATAATTGTGCCGAACCCCCGACCACAGAGATTTTTCATTTCGTTCGTGCAACTTTGCCGCAGACAGCAGAGAAATGGGGCACGTGTCTTCTATCTATAACAAGCGCACACATACATATATACAGAAATTAACGATTTCGGCGAGAGTCTCGAAGTTTGAATGCCCTTGCAGATACATATATCTATTTTTTTTTTTCAGCTTTGGAATGTAATCTTAACTTTAATAAAATTTTACCAAGCAATATAATTCAGCTTTGAATTAATTTATAACCACTAATTTGGATTCACTAATTATGTTATTTACATAGCTGATTAATGCCACCAAAATACCCGCAGTCAGAGTATATAAAATGTGTTGCAGAAACACGTTTGATTGCTGGCACTGCCTTACAACATTTGAGTGGCTTTATTTGGTGTGGTTTTATTTTTGTTTTGTGTGGAAAATTATATAAGTCATTATAATGAGGTGCATTTGTGTGTTATAAATTACTTATCGATTGATCTAAATAGCTGCTTAGTTTTTCATTAGGTTCTCAAATTTACTTTCATCTAATTTGAAGCACTTGTCACATTCATGAAAAAAAAATTGTAATTTCCAGAAAATATTTAAGTAATTTGTGAGCACTCTGCGACTTCCGTTTGGCAGTATATTAATTAAACAAGCTTTAATTAATTAAAAGTTTTGCATCTCAGTGTGTGTCTTATCAAAGTTAACTTTTTCCTCATGTTTTCATTTGCCCACCTCATTTGAAATAAAAACACCAGCAAATAAGCTGCGAATTACATTTGAAAAGTTTCGCCAGCAACTGAAATTAAGAGCGAAGGCGAACTGGAACTTATTCCTTAAAATATATATACATACATGTATGTATATATATATATTTAAGTAGGCCCAATCATTTCAGGGAGGACCATAAAAAGAAAAATATGCAAAAATAAATAAAATTGACAAAAGTCGATACGCTTAAGCCGCAGCGGAAAGCAACTCGCCAACAATAAGCGGATGGGGCCCCGGAGAACTGAACTCTCTTTCCGGTTTGGCCATTAGTCATTATTGGCACATTCTGTCCGCCTTTTTCTATCCAATTCGAGCTATCCGAGCTGCCAGCCAGTCTGTCGGTCTGTCGGTCTGTTTGTCCATTTGCCAGTTATGGCCGTGTTCTTGTTTTGTCTTCCTTTCTGTGTTGGTTTGTGCCAGCAGAAGCTGTCATGTTGCGTTAAGTGATATTTCCGCTTCAGTTACCATATTGTTAACATTTTCGTTTGTGTTCTCTAAAATTGTATCTACCAAGCTCGGCACGAATTAAGTCAAGTTTCCTTTAGTATTATAAGCGATATGTACTGCGATGACCAAGCATTTCCTTTATTTGTAGATTATATTCTATGATGAACATGCATTCTCTTTCTTCACAACCCTTCCACAGATTATGTAGAGCATTTCGCAGTCACTGTTTAATGAAAAGCATAAGCCGTTCGCACAAAATAAGACAAAAATAGTGAAAGAAAATGCTGGAATGTTGGTGTTTGCTTTCTCATTTTACTTGGCAGACTACAGTTTAACGATGTATGTTGCTAATTTGCCAAACAACCGATGAGCTGGGATAAAAAAGCAAGAAACCAAGACAAAAGTTTAGTTATTTAGTTTACGGCTTAAGGGTAGTTTCGATGAAGAACAAAAGCATCGATGGAAGACATTGAAAGTAGCTTTAATTTGAGTGGCTACGTTTAAGCAAATTGCCAACATTTGCCAGTTGACAATGAAAGTGATACCTTCAAAAATCTCAAGGATGTGTTCAAATTAAGCCAGACTATTTTCCAGAGATGCCATTCAAAATAATAATTTGATTTTAATTATAATGATTTAGATGCTGATGCCTTACGTAGCATTATTGTCCTTGAGTAAATAGACTGAGGCCAAGATATTCCTCAGCCTCTTCTATACATTATTTTCATTATTTACTCTTTATTTAATTTTCTTGCAAACATGAATTAAATACAAGAAGTTCTGAATAAACAATGTGATTGTTAGTTGAAAAACAGTAGAACTTTAATTATTTTTGGCTTGGTTACATCAGCTATTGGCAAATAGTTTCCGATTCCAACAATTGATTTTAACTGGCCAAACAATGCAGCTAGGACTGACCAATTCTGATATTAAGTTACAATTTGCCATGGTTTATTTATCTTTATAGTCGCCCAACTGAGCGCCACCTTTAAAGGGAATGTCTGTTCGCAAATAGTTACACAATTGTGTGTCCATTTAAATCGAGTGCAAATGTTTATTTAATCGTGCAGACCAATAGCAAACCAGTTACAAAGTTTATTGCGAACTCAATTAAAGCAACGCCCAACGGGGTTGGTCAGTTGGGTTGGCTGGGCCTGGTAAGAATACGAGAAAAAAAAAACAACTAAGCAAAGGCATTCCCGAAAAATGTTGCCGATTTCTGTTACAAAATCAACCAAAACAACTGGCACAAAAGGAGCTGGATAAGTAAACAACAACATCAACATCAACATCAAAAACATCAACAACAATACTAAAGTAAACAGAATGAAATGACAGTTAGTTGCACAATTGTTCGGCTGTTGAGTTGTGCACATTGTTGGCTTGCAACTTGGCCGAGATACGAAATGGCAAAACTAAAGAGCGATAAACATGAAAACAGTAGCCAAAACTGGGGCGTATCTTGGTACAACCAACAAGAGGCAAAAAAGAAGGAGCCTCTTAATATGTATCCAAGGTCTTCACCTGAAGGTGAAAACAAAATATTTAGCATAATTAAATCTAACTTGAAATGCTCAAATAATAATTAAGGTGACAGTGTAATGAGTTCCCCGGTCCGCCGACTTTCTGCCAACAGTCCTTGCCTTCCCTAACCCCCTCAACCCCTCAAACCATCAACCCGCCCGAGGCAGGCAACACCAAATGAAATTTGATGGAAGAGAGGCAAGAGACGCGGAGAGGCGTGCAACTAATTGAATACGCAAGACGGGTACGGGGTTTGTTTGCAGTCCATGAGGCGGAAGGTGCCGAGATGTTGAGGCAACATAACCAGAGTGAAGTGAGTTGCAGAGGCAATATTAGCACTTTAATACAATGAAGCCCAAGCTGAAGCTGAGGCTTCAACTTTTCGTTCTATGGCAAAAACTTAAACTGAAAGCCTGCGGCTGACTTCTAAATGGCAGCCAGATGGTTCGATTTATTTTCTATGGTACAGAAGGGACGCCTTAGCAAATGGCACTACATCTTAGTTGCGCCTGCTTTGGTCACATTTGAAGTGCAAACTCAAGTGGCAAGTAGTTGCTGGTTGTTGCCCAGGCACCAAATTCAAATACGATACATGTGTGCTGAGTGATGACTTTAAATGTATCTTGCATTTGCAATTGGAGCGGCCTGCAAACATTGTTTGAAATTGAGATATTTGATTGTCATTGGTAATTATTCTTATTCTCAGATGGCATTGGAAGGTATGTGAGGCTAAGCACATGGCCAACAAAGTCAATAGCTCTGCCCAAAATACATATACCAGATTGCACTTAAAAGTATACCCATAGAAGAAAGAACGGCTAACTGAGGCACACCCTCTATAAAATGTTAGATAATGTTTATAATTGCATACATAATAAGTGAAGATAGAGTTGCACTTTATAAATGACAAACAAATAAATAGTCAAGTTTAAATATATGCAAACAGAAATGTTCAAATTTTGGTTTGACTGCTTCAAGGACCATGCCCAATTCAATCAATTCAGAGACAGACTGAAAATCAAGGCTGGGAAGCATGTCATTAGGCAACAATTTTGCGGAAGCCGTTGTGGCTTTTAAGGTTTCTTAGAATTGGTAATTGTCGTTTTGAGAAACTGTCAGGAGACAAAGATGTTGGGAACAGAGGCACACAGTATTATTTTAGCGCTTCACTCATCGTTTTCAATGGAAAATGGAAAATGGAGAGGACAAACAGCTGCCAGACAAGCCAATTTGTGGTCTGGGCTTTGATACTTTGACACGGTCGTTGTCGGCATTCGACCTTTGAGTGGCGGCAACCTCAACTCATTAAAAGTGAGAAGGCTTACCGAAAGTTGCCTCAACGATCCGCACACGCCACACGTTTTATGTCAGTTTGGGGTGCGGCATCTATTCATTTTTAAATTGTTGAACGTGGAATGTGAAATGCAATTAAATTACTCCTGAAAGTGTGTCGTTACCTTTTTGCAGCTTATGCTAATTCATAAATTAGCTGCTAGGACAACAATTAAAAAAGATGCATACTAAAATTAAGTATTACATTTTATTTCTGCCCCAAGCTTAGCTTTTTTAATTGCATCTGATATTTGAAGGGCAACCGAGCAACAGAACCCAAACAATTTGAGACGGCAATCAACGATGTAACATAATTAACAGGTACCCTTTATTTCAGGTTCAAAAAGATACATACATATATTTTGATGGCTGTCAGGCCAACAAGTTTCCCTCAACCAATTTGCCAAACAGGTTGCTGGGCTCGTCTCTTTTTACGGAAATGTGAGGCTGGTAAGACTAAGTATTGTTCAGGGCATTACATTTATTTTCCCCATCTTGACTGCTGTCCACTCGATGCCTCTGCCAGCGCAAGGGCTTATGTGTGTGGGCCATATTAACTAGCCATCATGCCAGTTAATGACTGACTGCCACAGCTGAGAAGGCAACAGTAAGTTTAAGTCGTGTGTTTGGTCAGAATTTATATACCCTATGCCCATAACAAGATGGTAAAAAAGCAAATTGAAATTGAAACAGAGTCGATATTTTATTTATCTTTTTTTTGTGGTCTAAAAACAATTTGAAAAAATAAAAATTCAATTTAAACCAATTGAAAATTGCAAGCTAATTGTTTCAAATAAAAACTGTATAATTTAAATAAGATCATTTATTTTCTAATAATTATATTTTAATTTATAATGAAACAAAAAGGAATACAGTAAATCTAGGGTATAAAAATGTGAAATTGTCCAACATTTATGGCAAGGATTGAGGAAATCAAGAGAAAAAAACTCTATCAAACCAAAAATGATGAAGCTTTAGCAGTTTAGTGATAATGACAGCTAAATTTAAAGAAAGGAGAGCAAAAGAGAAAAATAAATAGTGAAAGGGAAACTAAAAAGAGGACATATTCAAATTTCTGGAAAAATCTGTTAGTGAAGGGAAATAAGAGTTCCATTGGGAGCAGTGTGAAAGGCAGAGTAAGAAAAAGATTGTGAAAAGCGTAATTAGTTGTGTCTCAAGGCTGAGAAAAGAAAAGTTAAGACGACCCAACAGAAAAGGGAACTCTATGCAGTAATTAATTTAATTAACTTATGTGGGAACGCCACAGTAAGTAGTGACAACTAATGATTGTACCATATATACTAATATAAACATCATAACTGAAGCTTAATAGTTATATTTTATTGGTTCGTCTGACTAAGAACATAGTAGAGCAATTATTGGATAGGAGATATCCCCATTAATGAGTCACACTTAACATTGAGTATTAGTTCTTCTAACAATGTATTCACAAGGATAAACAGATAAACAAATAAAAGAAGTTTCAATTTCGTCAAAGAGCAACCCTCTTGTTATTTGGTAAGGCTAACTTGGTAAATGCAAAAGTTAAATTCGCAATACTTGTTATTGGCCAACAATGAAAATGAAATCTTTATGTAAGCTTCACGTTAATCTCCACGCGAAGTGCAAGCTGGAAATTTCGTTAAAAATTAAGTTTAATATTGTGGTAGGCAACTTTCGGGCACTGCCGCTTGAAATTTAATTAATTACGGCACCCGGGCGCAAGTTGCCGCTTTATTTCGGCACGTGATAAATTAATTTAAGCCAAAAAACGTTTCGTGCATTGTTTGAGTATTGCGCGACTGGCTGGCCAGGTGTGGGCGTGGTCGTCACAGTGGTAACAAGTTTATAGAACCACGCAGCACGGCAGCTAATTGAATTGCGCTGAGCCAAAAATAATATATACATTCCAGCATTTTATGTGGCATTGAAGTTTCGCTTTTTGGCATTGCGTGCAACTTCAAGTTGTCCCAATTACAAGACCATTTGAATGCTGGGCCCCAAATCAATTGGGAGCACTTTAGCGAACCTCCTAACCCCGACTCTCTGATAGTCTCACTGCGACTTTGCCTGAACCCAAATCAAGGCCTCATTCGCACTCTTGACAGCTCAATTTACTAGCGCTACTAATTAAAACGCAGCTCTGAGTGCGCCTTAATCAGCATATTAATCTCAGTTTAGGGCACAGACCGAAGCGAGACAAAAGCGGAGCACAAAGCCTTGAGCTTTGTCTTACGAGTGTCCCACTTTTGAAAACTGCTTTCCGAATTTGCCTCACTGCACTCCTTATACTCTGCCCAAGGATATGCTGCCTGTTCTGCTCACTTTTAGTTTGAGCTGTCAGCTTAAATTTAAATTATTAATTCAAGTATGAAATAT
Organism: Drosophila kokeensis; assembly: GCA_035042145.1. Classification (NCBI taxonomy): domain Eukaryota; kingdom Metazoa; phylum Arthropoda; class Insecta; order Diptera; family Drosophilidae; genus Drosophila; species Drosophila kokeensis. The sequence continues at coordinate 1,151,786 of JAWNLT010000589.1, read as the reverse complement.
TTATCAGCTTGATTTAAATCGATGATTTACTTTAATTTAAGTATAACTTCAGCAAGGGTATTTCGTTTTTGGCATTATGCAGCTGACTTGCATTATATTTGTTTGTTGGCATAAAACAAATTCTTGGCCATTTGCTTATTGTTGCGGATTTTTCGGTGCTTTTGTCTAATGTTCCACTTGACACGAAATATTATTAATTGGTCTAGACGGGAGCATGGCAGGCATGAAATTCAAAGCCAAGTCGTTAGAAAGCGGTGGGGGGGGGGACACATAAAACTAAATCCTGACGCAGAGCAACCAAAAATATAAAAATTGTACTCTATTTAAAAGGCACTTGACGAAATTATTATTAAGTTTCAAGGTTGTTTGGCATTTTTTTTTTAGGGCTTACAGTCAGCGTAAAGTGCTTAATAATCGAGGCCAACAACTTCTGCATATTTTTCTTCTTGATGTGGGCCGAAGCACTTTCTCTTATCTGCTTTTGCTGTCAGACTCGCTGTGCGACTTTATGGCACTTTAACCAAGTTTGACGAGCTGCGACTCAGGCAGGAGCAAACAGGACAGCTGTCGGCTTGCATGTCAGGATAGCAGATTGCAGGCTCCCCTTACTGCTGCCACTCGCACCACTGAGTGACATGTGAAGTACCAACTACTATCTCTCCCCAGTTGAATGCAGCTGGAAAGCTGTGCTTTAAGGCAGATCTAAAGTTGATTGGCTTAGCTGCGACTTGCAGTTATTTATGAGTTCTAAAAGCAATCAAGTTTTATTTTCATTAAACCCAATGTCAAATCAAATTATACAATTTTGATTCGAGCGTATTTCTTTTTGCAATTGCCTAACTCTATTAATTTGGAATTGCTTCACTTCTATAGTTGGAATAAAAGCCAAAATCAATAATAATTCAAAAATGTTAGCAATAAAATTTAAATTTATATATTTACTAGTTGGGTTCAGGGTATTTTGTAGTCGAGCTCAGTTGATTACTTACTTTACAATTGACTTTGCAAAGACAGTTTTCACGATAAGCTACTCCTTGGCTCTGACAATAAATCTGCTAATTAATAAAGTGCTATTCATAACCCACTCAGCTCCACAGATGCTATCAGATTTTTATGTTGAACTTACGCTCTCGTATGGCTTGTATGGCATCCTTGTAGTCGCATCCTTGTAGTCGCATCCTTGCCACAAGCAACTGCCACTTGTTAATTAATTATAAGCCGCTGCATTTTGGCTCAAGTTTTTATATGACTTATTAAAATTGCAGATACCGCAGTCTTTGCCTGGCAGCGTGGCAGAGAAGGCGAACGCACCACCGCACCACCATTAACCACCACTGAGTATAAGCACATATGCAATAACCACAATGTAGACAACTTTCAGGATGTTTGACTAGTCCATGCTGCCCTTGCCTCTGCCTCTCTCTCTCTGGCAGGCTGGCTGTTGACTTTACGACAACCATGGCAGCATAATGGAAATTAAGGTACTTTTTTCGGCTTTGAATATATAATAATGTCGTTGAAACTGCTGCACTTGAGAGTTACCCTTGGTGAAAAGAGGTTTTTAGTTTCGGATAGCAATGCTGGGGATTTGCACTCAATATTCATACAATTAACTCGTCGCTTGTCACGTAATTGATCGAATTTTCTGCAACACTTGCTTCACAATCACTCGATACCCAATTAGTTGCATTTCGAGTAACTCGGCTAGCAAAATCCCCAGCTCAACAGGGGCTGAGAAACAATCCTCGACAGTCAGGCAGGCATGGCCCATGAATATTCATATGCCTATGTTGCTGCCAGCTATGGCTGCCCCATCCCAAGCAACCCCTTTCCAAGAAATACCATAATATGCTAGCTATTCACAGAGTCATCCTCATCAGACACGGCCCATCCTGTTGTCATCGTTGTCGTTGTCGTTGTCGTTGTCGTATCTTGGCTGAGTTTCACGCACACATGAGCACACAAATGATCTCAGTCATCGGCAGTCAATGCAAACAAAGCGCTCAGCGAAGCATACCTACTTATTGGAATATTTTCTTGTGAGTCTGTGTGTAATGCATGTAAAATCACAGCAGGAGTTCTTGGCATTGAGTACCTTGAGCATCTCATGAATATACTCATTTACGAGCACATCAATCGAATTTGGGAGTGAAAATTAAACATTTATTTGATTTCAATTGAATCATATTCATTTGTTTGTGTCATCCAATTTATAATTAATAATCTAGAATTCTCATGCTCATTTTTGCATAAGTAGTAAATGTTGGTGACAACATTTTGTAATTGAAACTTTAAATCTCGAAATCTCTTGCTGCAGACTAGTTCCGACAGAACGCTAAATTTATTAGAGTATCAAAAAAGTCACTTAACCTCGTTGGTTAGTGAAAAACATTTTTAAATGACTCGAAAATGTATTTAGTGATTTTTAGCTTTCCATGAAATATGCAACATCTTTTCATTTCTCTATGCTGGATTTTCTCATCATTTCTCGCATTCAAAAGTTGTGAATTTTTCATGCTGACATCTCCTTCCGTGCTGCGCATATCCGTATTTTATCCTTTGTCACTTTTCCGTTGTATTCTATCCCTGTCTCACCTGAATAGATTTGTTGGCGCTAGTTTTTGTGCATGCAAATATTATCAAGTGTCTTTGACAGCTTTTTGCCTGTTTGCCACACACACATACACACACACACACACAGATACATGCTCGCACACGAATGATAAATGGATTTTCCGCTTCTGCGCGCTTTTTGCCTTGTGAGATACAAAGATACTCGTACTCGTTTAACTTTTGCTTCCGATAGCTCAACTGCCTGCCTGCCTGTCGCCCATTTAAAACTTTCACTCATCAAAGACTTGCAGACTCATTGTGGGTACTCACTTGGAATATTCGCATTCTTCCACTAATTTCGATCACTTTCTCACTTTTTCAGCACATCAACACCTAATTCAATAAACGGAATTTTCAATTTTGTTATTTATTCATAACAGCATTATTCATTTTATGCACTTTATATATCAACTTTGACAACATTAATTAAAAATTCTCTTAAACAACACGTCGATTTTTTTTCGAAGTATTTACATAAATTTAATTTAAATATAATAAATAATTTCATTTATTTTGAGGTCGTCCTCCATTAATATTGACCTGTAAATTAAATATTCAGCAAAGCGTGAGGCAATTAATTTACTCAAATGCACTGTAAACAACAAAACAAAAGAATTGCAAATATTTGCACTTTTGCGCAATTTGATAAGCCCGCTGCAAGAGCAAAACAAAACATTAATTTTCATATCTTTAAATCTAATTTGCTGTAGTGAAGGCAAAGCTTTTAGTGAATTCCTGCCTGTGTGTGTGTGCGAGTGTGTGATTATGTGTGTACGTGTGTGTGAGTGTGTGAGTGTGTGGCTGTACATCAATAGGAGAATGAAATGTATATACTAGATACATTTTCAACAAGGCCTAACACGATACTGCCATTAAAATGATTGAGCCACAAAACCAAACCGAAAGTCCACAATCCACCAGCCAAAAATTCCCCAAGCAAACGGATCAAGTTTCCGGATTTCAGCAAATCTAATCGAAAACTACGACGAAGATGTGATGTCCTTACCAACAGTGAGTGCTCTATAAAATAAAATAAAGGTTGTGGAAAATTGAGAAAAACTAATGCAAGCATTCTTATAAAATAAGATTTATTTTACTCCTTATATTGAGGTGTATCATTATCAATGCATGAGTGGAAACACTCTCCTTTGCATAGTGCATAATTGTAAACTCTCGAGAGAATCTCGTAATCAATTTAAGCATTGCAAATATCAACAGAGTTCTCAGCTGGCCGGGCAAAGTCGGGATGTTTGATTTGTGCTGACAACGCAGTCACTCGCACCCAGGCAGGGAGGCAGGGGGCGTGGCCCAGAGTGTGTGTGTGTGTGTGTGTTTGTGATTATGAGTGTGTGCAAACTTTGGCAATTCAACTGCCAACTTTTTCTAGAGAGAAAAGTTCGCAAGGTTGACGCATGTCTCCACGACAAATGTTTGCGTGTAAAAATTATGTTCACCGGCAAAAATGTTTTCATACTTAACGCGGAAAAATGCTTTGAGTTATGCTTACAGGGCGAAGGTGGAAATCGATGGGAGGCAGCTAAAGGTGTTAAAGAAAGAAAAACAACAAAAATCCAACTTGTGCTGATGACTGATGAGTGACAGCAATCAACGGCCCTTTACCCAAGCAAGGCACAACAAATTGTTCCGACGTCTTGGCAGCTATTATTTAATCAGCAATCTTAAAGCATAATCTTAATGAAAGCATAAAATAAAATAAAGAAACAATGTTTGTAGCAAACTATCTGCTTTCCATCTGCTTAACAAGCTCATAAGTGAATTTGCAATTACAATGCAATGCAGTCAAGTCAGATATAATTACGCATACGACATGTGTGCCCAGCTGCAGCTGCTGAGTGGCACTTGAATTGATGGATGAATGCTACGCCAGATCCCGGAACTCCGCCACTCACAGCTCCTCCGACAGCTCCCCTACATCATTATTAGCCGCGTTTACATTTGACATGCATACAGACCTGCTGGCTGATGCATGTCACCATCATTATGGCTATCAGTGAAAAACCCATAATGCACCACCCTGCACCACCCCCCACTGGTGATAAACTGCAAGATGGCAAAACATCATGAAGTCAATTGTACTATAATGACATCGTAGTTAACGTCGACGCCGCCGTCGATGACTTCGCTTGACAAGCTCGTTACAATTTATGTTTTGTTTGTATTGGTGTTTCACTTGGTGACTGCACATGACAGAAACCATGTGGCAGGGACTGTTGGATAGTTTGTGGCAAGCACTACGTTGAAGCAACAATTTGTCGAGCTGAACCCGAATAACTGTCAAAATAACTGTCGCTGCTCGGATAGCTTTCTTACTCCATAAACCAACATCGAAATTATTGAATGCGTTCTACACTCGTCAAAAATCGCACTGAATTGTAGAAAATTACCTTTCTCTTGGTGACTGAAAACTTTGGTTTTCTTTTCTTAAATTAAGAGCAAACTTGCCAAAATTAAAAAAAAATGTCTAATTTCCAGCTTTTTTTTATATGTGTACACAGAACTGGAATATCAGCATTTTTCTTACTTTTACTATTAAAATGAGTAAATATTTAAGAATTCACAGATACATACATATATATATTTAATATTGTTTATGTATTCAAATAACTTAATTGGAATTGAAATCTTGAAGCAGGATTTGCATTTATACCTATTAGAAATATTTTCGAATATTAAGAAATAATTTGTATTTTTCTAAAATACAAAAAAAGCCTTTCAAATTTTAAGGCATTTTTTTCGTATATTTCTAAAAACAAAAAAAAATGTCTAGCTTTCACGCTGATATGCTGATATATTCAGGGCAATTTTGATTTCCGAGTGTAAGTACATATATTTGTTGTTATTGTCACGAGCAGCATGTTTGACATATATAAGTATGTCAAAGCAACAATATTTAGAGTCTAGTTCTATGTGCATAATTCACTTAAACAGATTGAGAAAGAATGAGAGAGCAGATGTGCGTCTCTTATTATATATTTATATACATGTACATATATTCTTTCGTTGAGCTGATCAATTAGCGCAAAATCGCACTTGACAAAGGCTGGCATAGTTAGTCGTTCAGATGTGTTTGATAAAGACAGTCAACGTTGAGCACGAGCCGCGCCCGATCAGAGCAATTATTAAGTAATTATTAACGCTTCTATTAACTATTAAATGCCTCGTGTTCTTCTTAATGGTTGTGGACACTCTGCTTCACTCACACGGCACTTAAATCTCTCACAATATTGAATGAGCTATAAAACAATGACAACTATGTGAAATTACTATAAAAGTTAAGTTCTTTATGGGCTCTGAGATTATGCTGTAGACAAATATGTTTGGAATATGTTCAAGTTAACATTTTATGCACTTGAATAATAAAATATATAACAACAAAACAAGTAGTAAAAAAGAACGGAAAACCTATCATTAATTTAAGTTATTGACGCGCTTATCTCTTCTTTATTGGGCATTCTATCTACCAGCCACAAATTATTAATTTTATTTTTGAAAATAATCAATATGTCCGAAATTCAACAAATTTCAACTTTACATGCGTGGCAGTTAATGTAAGTATGTAAATGTAATCAATATTTGTTGCAAACGGCAGAAAAACCAATATTGAGTTAGTTCCGATTATATAAAAACAAAAATTATCAGCTAAAGTAATGAAAAAAAAACTCAGATTTCTGTTTCCCACTTACACAAGTTTGTTAATTTATAAATGTAAATAAATACTCGCAGTCTATAATCAATTTCGTTAGCCAATAATTGCACAACAAACATTTCAATAAGCTTTGGCAATCTGATATGTTGCATTGTTCTAATTGAAAATCTCACTCTCTTTGTTTCTCCGTCTATCTCTGTCTCTATTGAGACTAATTTTAGCATCTTATCTCAGGCGTGCATGGGGAATATACATTTTTATATTCCAAGATTGAAGTCTCTAGTTAGTGGAAATAAGGGGAAGGGAAAATAATCTACTAAATCACTAAATAGTGTGTCTCCAACAACTATACCTTGAGAGTCTATAATAAATATTATGAGAATCTATCTATTCCAATTTCACGATTGATATAAAAATCTCCGGCCATTCCCCCGTTCGAAATGATATATCCTAAAGGTAGAGAGCTGTTATTACTAATTTTAAAAAGTAAATTGATGAGCTGATACCAGAGTATTCCACATTGGCTTGGGTGCGACTGCAAAGTTCTCACTTGTTTGTATATTACAATTATATTTTATTATTTTTAAATGTTATTTTCAGCAAATTTATATGCATTCATCGCTTTTGTTAGGTAACTGTGCTAAATATTTATTTGCTTGCAAGCAATTATTCAATTCGCCACACCGCAGATGACGAGGACAGTCTGAGTTTAAGCAGTTTGCAGTTTAAATTTGAATAGGCGACGAGAAGGTTGTCAAAAATGAAAATATTTATTGCACTGATTTGTATGGTGGCTCTGAGAGCGATCAACGGAACTGGCGCCGATCTGAATGTTAACCAGACGCATCCGCTGGCTGAGGTGCATGGCGACAAATTCTATTATTTCGGTTTTGGCAGCAACATGTTGGCAAAGCGAATTCACATTCAGAACCCAAGCGCTGAGATTGTGGGACCCGCTCTGCTAGAAGATTACCGCTTGGACTTTGATAATGTGTCCTCTGTGAGATGGGATGGAGCAGTGGCAACTATTGTGCCGACACGGGGCACTGTTACTTGGGGCACACTGTGGCAAATAGACCTCTCCAAATTGGCGGACATAGATGAGTGAGTAACGATGAGTAGATGGAAGTGTATATAATGATTATGATTTGTGTTTAGTCAGGAAGGTGTTCACCTGGGTATATATAGACCCATCGGCGTGCCGGTGAAGCTGCATGGCAGAGGCACTGAGATGTTGGCGAGAGCTTACCTTTTAGTAAGCCAGCCTGAAAGCAACATGCACGAAATGGAGCCAGATCAGGTGCCCGAGAATCGGCAGCCCTCCAAGACCTACTTGCAGGTTCTCGTCAAAGGTGCCATTGAGAGCGGCATTCCCGAGAATTATGTCAAGTGGTTGCAAGGCCTCAAGCATAATAACAAAACTGCGAGCAAATTGGAAGAGACGCTTCAAGTTCGTGAGGTTCAGCTGCTCAACTAACTGTGGGTTGGAGTCTTCGCTATGTGAAAGGGATTTTTATTTGTCTCCAGGCATTAGTAAAAAATTCACATCTACAAACCTGAACTGAACCAAATACACACATGCAAAAAACTGTTCTGAAACAGTCAAGTTTCAAACCTAAATAAAGAGCTTTCGTATAGTTGATAAGCCAAAGAAGCTGAATTTGTCTTTGCTCTTGTACACTATTATTATTATTATTATTAACTAATTGAATTTTAAAGTACGAAAATAAAATAGTAATGATTAATTTACAAATGAAAAATGTACATTTTATAATCAAACATAACATTGGAATTTCTGTTGTTTTACTTTGATGTTGTTCACTCTATTTATCTTAAATTGTGGAATATTTAATTGAAATTGCTTTCTTTTGTTTTCTCTATCAATGTTCAGATTATTCAAATACATATTTCTTGTCAAGTAATCAATTCAACCTAAGATATTTCGCTTAGTGTAAAATAATCGCATTTCGGTTGTGCTTTCTTTCTCTGTCAAAAGTCAGTTGCGCTTTGTCAGCTGGACAAGCAGCTTGTAAACAAAGAAATCATTAATTGAGTGACGTGTACACATTATTAATAATAAGAGTGAATTAATCTAACGAGTAATATTGCTTGTACTATTAAGTAAAAGAACGTTAAAAGTGCCGGTAAGTGGTGTTTTAAATTAGTGGTGTTTAAATTAATAAAATACAACAAATTGTACGCTACATAAAAACATAATCAGAAACAGCTGTTTTTCTCCGTACAATTTAAAAGCTCTGAGAAGAGCTTTTGCCATATTGATGCTGTAAATTATGAATGAAACTGTTTTTAATACTATGACTTACCAATTGGTAATTTTGACATGTAATAAATAAGTAAATACTTATTTGATCAAATGCTTAAGCAAAATTAAGCATTTTCATTTATTTATTTGTAAATATTTATTTATTTTTTCAACAACCATTGAATGAGAACCTTTAGACAAGACCACAACCAACAATAAACTGCTTGCTTCGTATTAAATGTTCACTGCTTGCAATATCAATGCCTCTAAGACCTTCCAGCAATAATTTTGCACTCAAATTTATTATTGTTCAGACTTTGAAAATTTCTACAAATATATATATGTATATATATGATCATGATATTTCCTTGCAGAATTCACACCTGAAGCGAGCTTTAGATGAAGATGGCTGGCAAATTCTATTACTTTGGCTTTGGCAGCAATATGCTGGCCAGTCGCATCCACATACAAAATCCTACGGCGAGGCGCCTCGGAGCCGGCAGACTGGAGGTAAGATAACAGGCAGCAATAAATATGATATATATGGTATAACTGTTCTATTTATTGCAGAATTATCGCCTCGATTTTAAGGCTGTCGGCTCGAATAACTGGCTGGGAGCACCGGCGACAATTGTGCCCACGGCTGGTAGTCAAGTGTTTGGCGCAATTTGGGAGATTGACATGTGCAATCTAAAGGATTTGGATAAGTATAAACTGACTAACTACTAAGTCATATGAATATATCACTACAACATTCTATCCCACAGTCAGGAGGGCGTTTCCGCTGGCATCTATATACCGATTAGTGTGCCCGTTCACTCGCTGAGCAAAAAGGAAGAGGTTATCTGTCGCGCATACCATCTCAGCAATCAGCCGGACACGATTGTCCATGCCGAATCCGGTACGGCGGATGTGCCTCAGAATCGCCAGCCCTCTTGCACATATCTCAAGGTGTTGGTCAAGGGCGCCGAGGAGACGGGCATACCCGACAGATATATCAACTGGCTTAAGGGTCTGCACCACAATGGCAACATGGTCGAGGCAATGGAACTCAAATTGGAACTATCTGAAGTGAAACTCAGTTAAAATTGAACTCTGCAAATTCTCATTCTATATTCATATAAATTGCCATTTTTTTATATATTGTGTATTCTGCTATTTTGATCCATTTTTATAAATGTGTATAAAATTATTCTAAGGTCTGATTGAGCGTGTTTTAAATTTATGACAAATCATTTAACGCATTCAGAAATAAATATAAATATATATATATAGATAAAATAATAATTAAATATAAAAAAATTTGTATTTGGAAGTTGAATGTTATAAATTATTGATCAGCATTATTAGACGAATTGATTACTGTTCCTCTGTCTGTCTATAAATGAGAATATATCGGCTAATTATACAGTTGCAATATTACACCTTATGTTTAAAAGTGAACACGTTGTGTTAGGGTATACCAACATCGGGGTGACGAAGACAGCTGTTGATTTTTTTATTTTATCATTTGTTGCTTTTGTGCTTTGCCCATTGCATTTTTGTCGCTTTTATAAAAGCTTGGTAAAACCCGTCAACAATAAAAAAAATATATGTGTATGCAAAAGAAAAAAACCCATAACACTCATAATGATGGCACACTTACCACATAAACCACACACACACGCACACCACACACAGGCAACCAACAACCACGAACAACCCACAACAACAGCAAACTACGAGCAGGGAACAGAGTTAAACCCACTTACAACAAAATGGGACCCAAAGGGTTGTCCAAAGGTTTGCGAAAGGCACAAAATGGCCACTAAAATGCACGCTAATGAGTTTCAATTACGACTGAGTTCTGCTCGAGGTGGATGCGTGGAAAGGGGGAAAGGGGGAAAGGGGGGTAGGCACTTCTAAACGTTTTTTATTGATGCTCGACGTCGTTGTCGCTTCTGTTGTCAATTTGCGTAAATTTTTCGACGCTACTTTGATTGAAACTAAACGACGGCCTGAGAATGGGTCTGGGTTAGTGGTTGGTCTTTGGGGCAGGGGGCTTATGGTTTAGAGGGGAGTTGAGCCTGATTTTAATTAAATTCCCATGCCCGCAAAATGGGTGAATGGGTGCAGCTGAGCCCAGTGTCATCGTGGTTCGACTCGTCACTTGTCGTTTTGATTTGGTTTTTGTTTTTCTTGCTATTTCTTTTGACTCGTAAACTTTTATGATTACAAGCGCTCGAGGTTGCCAGTTGGGGGGGTGTGAGTGCTGCCACATGTTGCAAGGCTACAAGTCTGTGCCATTAGGTGTCTAAATGGCTATGGCGCCGTGCATTTTAAATAATTAATGATAGAGTGTAGAATGTTGAGTAGAGTCGCCCTTGCACACAGTCCTATTTTTATTTGTCGCTGCGGCTGCCAAATGTAATAAAAATGCCGAGCCAAAAAGTTGCGCTGACCAGCCAAAAAGAAAAAGTGAGAAACTTGCAGACATTTTCGAATCGACTGCATTTCAATTCCCAAACGATTATAAACTATAGTGTCGAGTTGCCAGACCGTTTGCAAATTTAATTTACAACTAACACAAAAAGTAAGACCACAACAACAAAAGCAGCAGCAGCGCCACCACAAGCTGTGTTCTAAATGCAAATGAACGACTTTGAGATGCCCTGTTAAACAGTTGTCGAAGTTTTGGCAGGTAAATAATTTTGCAGCAAATAATTATTTATCCATTAAAGGCTGACTATTGTATTGTTGTAAGCTTGACAGCAAATATACCCCATTTCAAGTGCACAATACAGGGTATTTACCAACACAACAAGCTAACACAAGTGCCACAAAGGCTCCCGCAGCACTTTGGCTAACTTTTTACTTTGTTAAAGTCCAACTCGAAATTGTGCTCGAACTTTTGCACTTGGACACCTACAAGAGTTGAGACCTCTGAGCTCTTGATGATGGTGTCTGAATGAACGTTGTAACCGTCGTAATCCTTGTTGCCCCCACCACCCCCTACGTTCCAAATTAGCTGCAGAGTGTGCGCAGCAAATTATGTTTATTATTACTTTGGCACGCAATTCGGGAGGCTGCCCAGGCCCAGGCAAAACTCACATTTCCCTCTCGAGTCATCCAGGAGTACTCCAAAGAAGCTGCAACTATGCAGCGAAGAACTTGAAATTTAAATTAATAAGCCAAAGGTCCAAGTGAACACAACGCAGAGGCGCCTCGATGAGCCTCGTTAAGCGTCTGCCGTCTGGCCAAGAAAACAGTTGGTAGCTGAACTGAGCAGAAGCGCCTTTTGGCTCACACTAAATTGCACTTTAATTGCAGTTTAGGAGTGGCAGCTAAAAAGCCAAAAAACTTTTGTGTCCGCGTCCATGTCCATGTCTGTGCAAGTTTTCAGCAGTAAAAGAGAATGCTTCGAGACAGGAAATTGGTAATCATCATAAATAAGTGATTAAAATTAATTAAATTCATTTTTGTGACAACGTTTTGGCACTCCTCAATAGATACAGTTTTAAAGCAACTATCGGAGCTAGGGAAAAGACAATTTTCGGAATAGAATCTCAGAGTTTAAGTTTCAAAAAAGACATTACAGTTATCATAATTGAGGCAGTTTTTATATTTTATGAAAAGAGACACTCAGATATTGCTATACCGACTAAGTATTTTTTGCTGACTTGCTATATTTATATAACTCAGAAAAACCATCGCTATGAAAATTAGAAAATGAACCTAATACGAAAATCGTTTTGAAAAGTCGAAATATTTATTAAATGTAAAAAAAAATCAGAAAGCCTTCTTTCTGTTTTTCAGAAATATTTTTTTATGAATTTTGTATATAGAAAATATTTCTAAAAAGTGGAAATGCAATCTCCTATTAAAAAAAAAACACCAATCGCTATAAATTCGCAAGATCTTTCAGATTAATATATTCAGATAATGTATATATGCTGTCTGAAATAACTACTGCTTAACAATAATATAAGCAAGCTGTATCCATATAAAAAAACATTAGATATGTATTAATTAATTTTAAATAAAAGCAATTCCCTGATTTTTAGAAAAGTTTCCGGAAATACAAAGTGAGCTGCGCTTGCCGACAACGCTTTTAGAACGCTTTTCTAAATTGTTTTTTTTTCTGAGTGTACACACACTGAAGTAATTTCCCAAATTTTCATTTTATTTTCTATTCTTATATTTTTCAACTCTTCAAACTTGTCAATTGCACAAAGAGTTGTTTCGCTGCCCAAACCGAACTAGTTTTGCACAATACACATCTCGAAAACTAAAAGAGCTCTGCGCAGTGCCAGAGTTTAATTGACTTTCCGTAAACTATAAGTGAAGTAAGTCTTGACGCCTGTGTAATTATGCCACATGCGGCGGCAAAGGCCACACTTGCCACGGCTTTCTGAAACTGGCTGCCAAGTGGAACAAATTCAATTTACGGCACGTTAGTCAATTTTACTGATGCTGAGAGGGCCAAGAAAACGGCGAGAAATGCAAAGAAAACTTTTGATCAAAATTTGCATATAGTAGTTTCTGACAGTTCAAAGTGAAAAACTTTTTGATGGATAGCTATTAATTAGCAAAGAAACACATTTCGATTACCCAAAAAAGGGCAAGAAGTCCATTAGAAAATTCTGTAGATGTTGCCTTGACTTCTCTCTCTGGGGAACAATAGTATCGAGTGGGTTTTGTAATTACTTTGGATGTAAGAAATGGGAATGTCTGCCTTGGACACGCATCAGCAAATCAAACATCTCAAAAAGGCAAGCCCAATACTATACAAATATATATATATATATAGTATATATTCGAATGATACTGCAGCAGTGCAAGAATAAGGCCTGCGGCTGGCGCAATGTGCATTTCCAGTGATTCGCGTTCAAATCAAATTAAGCTGAATGTTTGCATTTCATATTTTAGACAGAGACTGGACAGAAGAGAGAGAGTGGACACAGATTGGGTGCACTGTCAGTGGCTTTTGGGCAGGCGGAAGTGCGTCGTTGGCGATGCAACTTCCGACTGGCCGCGGGCATTAATTACACTTAAATGTTGACCACATGCCAGCATTTGACAGCCGTGCAACATCCAAGTTAATAATTTTTGCAGCAATGCAACGAGGACGCCCCGCGGCCAGCAACCCTGCCACGGTGTAGGAAGTGGCAATGTGGGTGAGTGAAATTCCACTTGGATATTTCCCTTGAGCCGCTTGCATTTTTTGACAAATTCTCTTGACACGCATGCAGTGTCAACAAGGCATGCCACTTGTGCCGCAGGGCGGGCAAGCGGGCGGGGAAGGAGCGTGTGATTAAATCATTAAATTCATACGCTCCGCAAGCTGCACTTTTTATTATGGAAATCCTTGGCTTTGTTTAATTTGCCATTGCTTGACCATTGCGGCCTGATGCCAGCCAGTGATTATTTGGTTTCCGTTTTCATTAAAATGCACACACGACGCCGACAACATTGTCAGCGATGCTGCATCAATGAATCCATTGCACTCCACTCCAACTGAGCTTAGTTCGGGGTCTGGGTAAATGCTTTTGGGGCATTTTTTAATTAAACGACATGCAGCAGCAGGCGGCGATGCAGATTTTAATGTCACCACTCAGTGGGTGTTGCAATGTGGGCGGCACATGGCACGTGCATTATGACAAATATTTTAGATACACGCAGATGCACTCCAAATGGACAAAGCGTCCATGGGGACCTCTAACAATCGGAAATCAGCGCACGTTATATATGCCAAAAACACATGAGTATGTTTTCAAAATATACGTATGTGCATATCATATAACATTTCAAATTGGTAGAAAACTGAATTTACATTCGGAAAAAGAATTGCCATTTGAATTAAATTCAATTCATTTATAAACTATCTAAAATGTTTGTATATCCGAAATCCTAAAATACCTGCTTTACTTACGTTATATAAATACGTATTTGTACAACAATAATAATAAATCAAATTTCAATATTTTATATAAAGTGTTCAAAGATTGATTTAAAGTTGACTTTTCAATAAAAATAGAATGTATAAATTAGCAGCAAATCGAAAACAGCTAAATCTAAAATATAATAAATATTGTGTAATATTGAAATCCGGATTTAAGCAGTTATTATTTATTAAGTGCCACAACAAAGTGCCGCAATATGCTATGAGCAGTGGGAACAAATACAAATAATATTAGCTCCTATTTGAACAGGTTCGTTTGCTATGCAAATTTATGCAGTCTAATGAATGCACATAGATTATAATATATAATATTTATTCTGGTATTGGCTTAAAGCTGCTCCTGCTCAACAGCCACTCCAGTCTGCTATCCATTTGGTTGGAGTTAGGGCCAGGCCAAGTTAAACAAGCGCAGGTCCCACAATATATTTTCCATTTTCATTTTGGTATTTTCGCTTAAAAGCTTTTGCGAGAAAGCGTCGCTTGTTCGGCTCGGCGGCAATGGTTGACTTCCGGCCTGATTTGCACTGGCTGCCTGCAACCTACTAAATAACCTTGTTAGCGTTTTTAATTAAAGGTGTAAATATTGATATTTACTCATGCACAGGCAAACCGGAGCCAACCGGGTTCGTGCAACGGAAATGCATTTTCAAAAGCCAAATAAACTAAATGGAAATATGAGCTGGTTACGAATATGGCTGGCAACATGGGATCGTCGTTTCGGCAACAAAATGCTTGTGGCTATATGCGCATACATATATAAATATATAAACACGTTTTTCTTTATTTTTGCTGTTCTAAATTCAACAAAATACGAACTCGAATGTGTGACAGTTGGTGACAGTAAAGTGGCAAGCACAATTCGTTCTTGAAAACATTTTTCTAAATAAGTCAAAAAAAAAAATTAAAAATAAATTTTAGTTCAAACTGAATTTTTATTTATTTTTTATTATAATATTAACAATACAAAATATGTGTTTTAATTATCATATTTGCTGTTTGTTGACATCTTAATGCAATAACAATCGTATTCAACTTATCCAGAAATAGTCGGATACTTAACTTTCGACATTGATCAGATTTTGGATAAAAGCTGTACTTGATTTAAGTATAAATTCTGCAGTGCTTGTATAAAACACTTCCTTTCAAAAGGACTTCAATGTTAACTGCTATTTATGGAAGCGACAGCTGGAGAGGAATATCTATTCAAATTTGACAAACTCTTTGAGCAGCTCTCGCTGCTCTCTGTGTCTGTGACACTCTAAGCCGCATCAATAACGCCCACTTGACGCTCCAAATTAAATAACCATCATCAAAATCAATCGAAATTCGTGTGTGGCACGAAAGTGCCCCCAAGCACCAAATTGAGTTAACTCTGGCCTAAAATCAAGCAGGGCTGCCACAATGTAAAAGAGGACCTGCTAGTGTCCTGATCTCTGGCCTGGCCATAAAGTTTTGTGCAAAAAATGTTAATTTTAATTAAGGCTGCTATCGACACTCGTCCAGGCAGGCAGCAGGCAGCAGGCAGCTGGCTGCACTCCAAAGTGCAACGCAGCGCAACTGATGCACTTTGTGCACCGAATGCCAGAGGAATGTGGCAGCAGCAGTGTGGAGAGTACATGCTGTCTGCTTTTGGCAAATCAACGAGCCGTGCGAGGGCGACTCCTGTGCATTGTGGGCATTTTATGTGTCATATGCATACTATGCACATGTATGCATGTGTAAACATTAACATTAACACAATATTGTTGCCCCGCATCGTGTGGCACTTTAGGTCGGACGAGTGGGAGGGCGAGGGCGAGGACGAGGCACTGGCATTAGTTCGCATGCAACAATTTGTTGCATAGCGCACTACGTCGGCCGCGACAGCTACTCAAAAATTTAAATTAGCACTGTCCGAGTGAATTGCATTAGAGTGCAATTTTTAATTCATTTCGTGCAATTTTTGCCAACAATTTTAACACATTGGCTCTGCGATTATTCGGCGGCTTATCAAGCCTTGCCACGCCCACTCCGCAGCATGTTATTGAAAAGCAATTAAAAAAGGCAAACGCCAGTGCGTTGCACATTATTGAATTATATTATAGACACACACATTGGTCTGGATTGGGTTGTGTCCAGTTTGGCTCATAAATATTAATAGCTATATGCATTCCTAAGTGATGCGAGAGTGGAAAATGTGGCCGGCAAAAGCATAAATAATATTAAATGTGGTGGCTATAGATTTTAAAAAGTGGTTCAAGTTTTTGTCACAAAAGTGATTAAAACTGAAACAGATTTATTGAGATTAAAGACTCAATATTTTAAAGCAACATTGATAAGTTTTAAGACAGTAAAACCACAGGAACAGGATATATACAATGAAAGTGAGGCGAGCTAATTGGGATAAATTAGTATTAATAATAATAAAAATAATTATTATTATTTATTTATTTAATGTCCACTAATATCAATACTTGCAGAAAAAGACAAAAACTAAAACGTATATTAACTTAAAAATACAATTTCTTTTTAATTTCCTCTAACTTCGATGAATATTGCAAAATTGGAATAACATTTCTTTAATGGATTGATGAAAACAGAGCAAAGCTGATTGACAAAAATGAACAGAAGGAAAGTCAAATGAATGTGAAAACTTTTTACAAGAAGTTTAATTTTGAGATCATAATGATAAAACAAAAAATAGGACTTAAAGCGTACTGTAGTAAATAACAATAAAATTCATTAATTAAATTAATAAATCTGAGTCAAAGTGACGAAGAGCAAAGAGTAAGAAATTCTTTCGATCAGATTCAAATGTGGTTTAATGAACTGGATGCTGCGGAGACCAGACACAAGCTGCGTATTGCAGAATTGGACGCACAAGAGAAGTAATAATAAAATAAATAACAATAATTTTCAACACATTTCGAATAATTGTCAGTTTAATATCACTCTCAACATTACAAAGGATGTAAGTCAAACATGATCAGAAATTCTCCCAGTTCATAGTGAGATTATTAAAAACCCAACCACTTAAATAACACGCGAGCATTACTAATTTCCCATTGATGAATTACAAGGGCTTTCAGTTATTGATGCAGGTTCTTCAATTAGCATTTAATTGTCGGCATACTGTAGTTGCCGGGCTCCTCAGACACGTCCATAATTTGCAGCAAGCACTCAACCGACATGCTCTACCATAATCATCATCTGTTTGGTAATCAGCTTATGGCCTTAAAGCTCTCATCTCGTTCTCGCCCGCTAATTGCGGCTATCGGATTACCGACGCCAAAAGCCATTTTCAATAGCAACAGCAAAAGAGTGCAAAAATTACATTTTTTAATTGGCTTTCGATATTAAAAAAAAAAAATGAAAATAAGTAAATAAATTCGAGCTGTGTATGCCACATACAAAAATAATTAGC
Source organism: Drosophila kokeensis (assembly GCA_035042145.1). Lineage (NCBI taxonomy): Eukaryota > Metazoa > Arthropoda > Insecta > Diptera > Drosophilidae > Drosophila > Drosophila kokeensis. The sequence continues at coordinate 1,133,899 of JAWNLT010000589.1, read as the reverse complement.
ATAAAGTAAGAAAAGCAAAAATATTAAATTTCAAGCAATTAAAAAATGCGAACGCTGAAAAGTGCACAATATTTATTATTTCAAATAGCCAAAAGGGTTGCTCTGCCACAATGGGACCTATCAAATTACCTAAAGCAATGTTTTTACGAGGCTAAAACAAACAAAATATAAATTGCAGATTCTAACAAGATGTTCGGGAAACGGCAGCTAAATCAAACCCATTTCAATGGGCTCTGCAAACAGTCGTAAAGGTCATAAAAATTGTCTTTGGCCAAAGCAAAACCAAAGACAAAACCCACCCGTCCACGACTCACCCCCAATAAAAGCGGGCCAACGAGTTTTTTTTTTTCGTTTTTGGTTTTTGTTTTGGTTTTTGTAAACTGTGAACAGAACGATAAAAATGTTGCCCTCGACACCTGTGACCACAATTAAGCCGCGTTAAGCGTTGCCAGCATTTTTAATGCCAAACCTGAAGCGAACCGTTGAGTTGGCAAAAGTTTTTACAGTTAAATTGAGTTAAGCCCGCGCGGCAAAAAACTTTCACCCAGACCATTTTTTTTTTTATAAATTTTTGCATTCGTAATTAAATGCCGCCCAGCGGTCGTGCTGCAAGTTGATAATTTAATTGAAGTTGTTAACAATTTTTTCCACCACACAGTTGAAAAATGTGTGGAGCGAGCCCTTGAGGTGCCTTATTAAAATTTGTTAAAATATAATTAAACCGACGATGAATTTAATTGCACGTCTGACAGAGACAAGGGATTCCTTGGGCCCAATAGCTTCAGTTTAATTGCATTTAATTCTCAGCTGAACTTAGAAAAGTTACATAAAAAAAACAATGCGATTAGAAGCAGCTGCCATTAGATAAATAAAAGAAGAGCTATTATTGGACTTTAATTTTAGAGTAGCTTAATCATTATTTGAGTATTTTTAAGAAATATAAATAAATAAAATATATGAAATATGTAAAGTGTCAATTCTTAAATGTGGAAATCTATATGCTTAATCTCTAAATGGAAGCACAATTGCTTATCATAAAGCATTGCAGTAAGAATTATCAAAATATATTAAAAGTATCTACGGTTTAATATTTGAAAGAGAACTTTCGCTCAGTGCATTCTCCTTCATTGTCATTGCAACATTTGTATATAAACTGGCTGGTTTATTTCTACTGGCTTTCATTTCCAATTTGCTAACAATTTGCTGTAATATTAGACTCAATCAAGAGTCAAATGCTAATAATGCAAACAGACAGGCTCACAAAATTGCGGAGAAGAAAGAATGAAAAAAAAAAAAAATACAAAAGAAATTACCATAACCGAGGCTAGCCGAGGCGCACACATGCCCAGAGTCTGCAAGGGGTGATGATGCCAGGGACACCGATAGCCACCACCACGACAAGTATTTTCGAGGATTGCAATTATTTGAGGAATGCGACCCGGGAGCGGAATCCGTGCCAAAACCATATTGGAATGAAAGCAGAGCAAAAGCAAATCGCCAAAGCGAAAATTGAAACAAAATGAACAAATCAGGCAAGCAAATTTGCATGCGCTACATTTATGGGCCATATCCGTTGGACTGTTGCCGGCAACAGCAACGGCAATGTGACAAGGGCTCAAAATTATTGGCAATTTCAGTAGTTCTCGCTCGGGGTTGCAGAACATGGCATGAGAGCTCTGTGGGAGCTGCGTGTGCCAATTTATGTTTATTGCGGCAAGAATTTGGCGTTGTCATAAGAGTGACAAAAAAATATATAAAAAAAAACCGGGGATATGCAACGTTATTTTATTGATTTGTATACGACATTGAAATGCTCTTCATCAGAAGTGGGCTTGCAACAGAGTGAATGTTATGTAATGCTAAAATACTTATTGCTTTTATTTTTCTTATATTATTTTTGGTTGATTAATAATTATTTGGTCCTTATTATTTATATATAGTATATATATATATTACACTCTTTGGGAAAACTAAACTAAACTTTGATAGCCACTTGTGAAAAATTATGTTCATACTAAAATTTGTATCCCACCGAATCCATGAAATCTTATAAATTTTTTTTATATTTTAATTTAAAATTCTTTATTAAATTAAATATATTATATATTTTTTGGATATCTTTGTGGCGACCGATGTTCGCCGACTTTCATCAAATCTATCGAGTGTCTCGAGCATAGATAATTTTGCAACTTTCAGGCTCAAACTTAGTGCTCTTTTAACCCCTTTTAACATTACTTCAACCTTCTCTAAGAAACTTGCATACCCGCAGCTGTTTAGAGTATTCGAATAATAAGTATCACAGCATACTTATTTGGATAATATGCAAATTTCCACCTCTCAATGCGCGCTGTTGAGAGACTATGCAAATTTAAAAAAATATTCCACTTGTCCGCATAGCTTGTGCAATTTGCCATTTTTTTCTTATTTATGGCAACTAATTTGTTGATGGAGGCGTGGCCACTCGTCCACAAATCAATTCCACTACATTGAAGCAGAAATCAATTGAAATAAGCAAAAAGCAGCAGGCAGCAAAAGAAGTTCAACTTCACAACAAGCAAACCGGGCAATTAGTTGGCGAGTCGAGCAGAAAAACAAGTTTATCTTTCTGTTCCACGGTTTGCTCTCTAGGATGGGGATGGGGATGGGAATGGGGATGGGTTGGCTTCTGGCACTAGACATGTGCTCACTGTGAATCGGATTGGAATCGTCTGGTTTCGTTTCGAGTGGCCCCGGTTGCAACTCAATTAAAATGAGCTCAGGTGTAAATTTTATTGAAAATGTTTAATTGCCGGCCGAGAGCGTCTGGCGAGCAGCCATCCTGCTCATCATTATGCGCCATTATCCTGCCAGCGATTTTTACTTGTAATTATTTGTTTTTGTGTGTCTGCGCATGAAGCGAGCTAGTCGAGTGCTTTGTTGCGCAATGTCCTTTGTCCTGTGTCCTTCCCTCCCCCCCCCCCCCCCACCAGCAAGTTTGACATGTGTTTAGCACAAGGATTTATATTTGCTTAAGCTGCTCCTGACACTGTCATGATGATGCTGAATTTATATAAGCAGCCCCAAACTTGCATTTGTTTAGCTTTCGTATTTGCTAAATGCGAGGGCAGTTCTGATAAAATATTATCCGGATATTTCAAGGCAGCTTTACATATGTTATAAATAAATTCTTTAAAAATGGAACAATTTTAAGGAAAGTATTGCCTGAACCCCATAGCGCCTAAGTTTCTTTTTGAGCTTGTTCGCTTATCTTCTCAGCACTAAAAAAGGGTCCCCAAAAATATTTATTTGTTTGAATCCAAATTATTTTAAATTATAATATGACTTTCAAAATTTTTTTGATTACTTACCGCATGTATTTTTGCACATTTTCAAAATTATGAATTTATCCGAATTTCTGCAAAGATATAATAATAACAATATTAGGAAGCGAAAAGGTTTAAAATAAACTTAAGGCTGTGTTAGACATTAGAGATTAAGTTAAGTGCACACTTTTAGTACAGTTTTATGTCTATGTTATTCTGAAGCTGATCTTATTCAATTTAATACAATACATCAAGTTTTGGTACAGCCTGTGCAAGTTGAGGGTTCGTACTTAACTTTGCCTCTGCTGCGATATCCTGCGGCGTTTAGTGCATATTGAAAATGACGCAATTAACTTAATTGGTAATAGTTTTTGTTGGCATCGCTGTTGTTGTGGCAACAAACTTGTTCACACTCCGCGACCAGAGCCACCCCAGAGCGATCTCTCTTTAATTTAAGCAATTAATAAACTTGATGCCAAACATTATCTAACTGAGTCACGTGACCGCACGAAGCCAAAACAGATTTCCATGATGAATTTATGACTGACATTGATGGCCTTACATGCTTCGAGCTCTCAAACCCAGCACTTCAAACCAGCAGCAGCTTTGGCTGAATCTATTCTCTTGGTGGTGCCTCAGTGTATTTTGTGTTTTGTGGTTGTTGCGCTTTTTTCACGCCCGCGTTAAAAAGTGGCCAAGTATTAACCCTTTTCTCGCTCGATCTGCACTCAAAAGGATTAGGTTGAGGTCGTGTGTCTGTTGATGATTAAACTGCAGGCATTCACAGTTTTTACAATATTTTGATAATTTATGCAAGTCGCTCAAAATTCGATGCGCCTGCATGTTAAAAATGGCCCTAAACATTTCTGACAGCGCCGCAACAAATCGCCAGCGTCGTGCAGGAAGTACAAAACTCCTTGATGGACAGAATGGAGAAGTGTGCACAGTGTGTACTCCTATTATGTGTCCATTCTTTCAATACAATGTGTAACATTTCAGGTATATCATGGCCAGTAGTTATCAATCACAATCAATATGGATATTTACTATCCCACGCATTGTTCAAAATTTTCCCATTCAGCGGCGCAGCTCACATTACCAAAAAGCTGTCACAACTAACCGAAATCAAAACAGAAATCAACTGGACGGTGACTGATAGCAACGCCTCCCAATAATGAAAATAAATACAAGAGCGCAGCAGACAATTAATAACAAATTAACATGATGGTCACACGCCGGAAATGAAAGGACTCGAACGACTCGAAAGGGAAAGGGCCAAGCCGCAACATAATAAATGTATTTGTACAAAAATTAAGCGAAAAATGCTTGGCATTGTGTCAAGTTGGCCTCAAATATTTACACTTGGCCGCTGTAAAGCGCATTTCTCAAGCAGAAACTTCCCCAAAAAGCGGAAACAAACAAACAAACGTGGAAATCGAGAATATTTTTCGGGTAAGTTTATATGGCAAGTGAAAACAAAAGAGCGTCCAGCTCCATGTTGAGAGAACCTGGCCTCAGTCACGTGCTTCAATGCACGTGTCCCTTTTAATGACCAACGAATTGTGTCCTGTGTGCCACACACTGACGAAGAAAGAGACAGAGACGGGGAGGGAGGGAGGGATGGGCGGATGGAGGCAGAAAGAAAAGAGAGAAAAAGCAAATCAAAAAGTAACGCGGCGTGCGCTTTTGTGCAAGGCTTTGCCGCATATTGAAATCCAATTCAATGAAATTGTTGCCACGCTCGAGTTCCATTAGACAAAACCAATCACAACAACAGGAAAGGTGTGGGTCGATTGGGTTTGGCACTGGCACTGGCTCTGGCCACCACTCACCACTCAATTGTTGGTCAGTTAAAAATATATTCGACAATTTGCATGAGCGCCCCCCGCACAAAGGAATATGTCAGCCATCAATTGAACTCTTTTCTTTTATTTAAGCCGCCTTGCCGGGGCCCATTTTAATTGAGGGCTCTGCCGGCGTGTGGCCAACAACAGCAACAGCAACAACAACAGCAACAGCAACAACAAATAACAAACAGAGCCTGACAATTGACAGACGTTTACAGCTGAGAGCTTCGAAATCCTGGACTGGCCTGGCCTGCCAGGCATTGAATTTCACCATCGTCATCAGCGTGTTTGTTGAAAGCAAATGAATTGCACGCTTTTCATGTACTCAATATGGCCATGGCCAGCAGTCAATCAGCCAGTCAGTCAGTCAGCCAACTGCATTGTAATTAATATTATATTTATAAAGATGAGTGAGTGGCCAGCTATTTTACCAACTGACCATGTTTAACGAATTATTCGACTGTCTGACTGACTGTCAAAGCATAGCATAATATTTAGTATCAATATCTTATTTAAAGCCATGATTTATTGACATATTAATCAATTCACAAATTTAATTTCTGTTCGCCTGTTATTTGAGTGGGGGAACAATACGAAAACTCGAAGAAAACTCGAAGAAAAACTTGACAGAATTGGTAACTTCGTTCACACAAATTATTAAATTAAATAGACAGCAGAAACATATTCTCATTATGCTAAGAGTTCATAAGAATATCGTATATCAAGTTAAATATATATTTAAATCGGAGTCTTGATATATAGCTTGCTGTTACTTTAGCTGTTCCTTATATTAAGTTAAATGTATTTTCATCTATAATTATATAAACTGTTCATGCAATATCCCAAAATGCTTGAGAGACTTGGCAATTCCTAAAATATATAGTATTATATACAGTGAGTCACACCGAAATTTGCACAGTGTCAAAGAAAATAGGCTACTTTTTTACATAATCCTACCTAGCAGGTGGGGAAACCCCAGTGTATTGGGGTCATATATTAATTTAGGTGGTTAATATGGTTACCTACTATCGGTCTTGGAATTTTTGAAAAATAATGAATGATTAACTTATGGAAGGCAATTACATTATTTACTTGAAGCTGTGCAAATTTCGGTGTGAGTCACTGTATATAACAGTACTATGTACACCTTCTTTTGAGAGCATTTAATAAGAATCTCTCATATCAAGTTGTATATATTTAAGTCTGGCACTTCAGCTTTATTTGGTATGTCGCAATATGTTCGACAGACTTGGCAACTCCATTCACACACTCGGCGAGTCCATAAACAATTCATTTATTATCGCAACACGCTGTGGCTTAAGCCCAAGTGGAGAGGAGAGCACTGTGATCTAATGCTGCATGCTTGATTTAGTGGCAGCGGCTGCAAATCATCGCCAACAGGCAACAGCCAACAGTCAAAAAGGGATAAAGGCCATGCATATGAAATATGAATATGAGCAGGCGACGACTTACACTTACATGCATTTATTCACGTATGTGGCATGCCCCACAACGTGTTGGCATGTGCGATAAATTATCATGTGTGCAGGCAGCTCTCTTCTTTTTTTTTATTATCCATCCAAGTACATGGGGAAGGTGTCGTCTCTGTCTCGCTGGCAATTGCTCATAATTGGTAGTCAAATATGGACGCCCTCTGCCGATTTGCGAGTGGTAAATACTCCTCTCGAGCCTGTGAGGGTGCTAAGGTTGATTTGATATATTGGATGGATTTGGCGTAGACAATTTTATGAGCACTGAATTTATTTGATGTTTGGCATCAGGTTATTCTCTCACTCGCTTTTTTTTTTTTTTGTACCGATTGCTTAGCGCTGCGCCAATAAATTTCAATCACTCAATGCCGAAATCCTGCACAATTTATGTGGCATATTAAAAAACGTTTTACGAAAGAAAAAAAGTCTTTGAAATTGGCGAGCTTTATATTAAAAATTAAACGAGCAGAGATAAATGAGAAAATACTTTTTACAATGCTCGATAAAAAGGAAATGCATGAAACTAAAATATTTTTCAATCGTAAATGAAAAAAAAAAGAAAAAACGTTTTTGCCATTGCCAATATTCGCATACAATGTGGCCAACCCTCGGCACACGAAAATTTAAAAAGTAAAATTGCAAATAAAATGACGATAAAAAATAATTTTAATGTCGCCTTTTTACTTTGAATGGGCAGCCAGAGAAAATAAGATAAATAAAGTGATGCAAACAACGACAAAGTGATACACTACCCAAAAGGTATAAGTGTAGCAAAATAAGGGTTTTCCATTAAATCGAAAGAATAAACTTTAGATGATATAGCAAGCTTGATTCTCGTCACATTAAACTAGCTAAAAAAATTCGTCGTTGTGGCATATTTGATACCACATTCATTGTGCTCTTTTGGCACAGAGTAACTATCCACTTAGATTGGAAATGGCTCATAAGATAAATGGCAAGAAGTAAATGCTGGCATGCATATAAAAAGTGTGCCTGATGTATAATTTAAATTAAATGCAGAGCTGACAATAAAAATACAGACGATGACTGGCAACAATTCAAAAAATAACTCTGGTCTGCTCATAAAACATTTAATATGAAATTTTTGAGCTCAACAGCGACAACAGAAAACATGCCCCAAATCGCCAGTTAGAGTTGGCAGCTAAGACCTCAAATACAAGTAAACAAACAACCCCCAAAATGCATTTAATCATTTAAGTAACAAGTCGAAAACATTTTCAAGTATTTTTCAAACCAAAAGACTTAGACCCGTTGAAGGTTCGCCTTTACAAAAGCAAGCGAGAAGTCTTTGCATGGCCAAGTGCCACTTTTGTCGCCTTTTATGCTTATTTGACCATTCACACAGACACCCACACAAAGAGCCACACCCCCTGCCCACAATTGAGTCCACCGTTGGGTCATTCATTCAAATTTGGCTGCCTTTTGTATTGGCCCTCAACTGCCCCAACTCCCCGCCCCCCAGCTCAAGTTTTACACACACTAATCGCGCACTTCTTCAAAGTTGCTCTTGTCCCTTTTTTATGGTCTGGCATTCCCCGAGCTGCCCACATAAATTTCAACTCGATAGCAGCAGGGACACTCACATGTGATCGGACACAGTTTTCCCACAGTATTCGGGGGGAGGTGAGGGTGAAGCTACACTTTAGAAAATCGCCCTTAAGGTTTCTTTTCGGTTTGTAAATAATTGGTAGATAAATGAAATGCTCAAAAATCTTAAGTTTTTCAAATGAAGTAATAATTTTCAAACTATCTAAAATTTATATTGAAATCTTAAAATACTAATGTTTAATAATATAATAAAATAAGTAAGTAGAAAAAAAAACCCTTCACAAAAATATAACCTTTCGTTCTATAAACAGCTTCTCTGCATAATAAGTTTATCTTTTATGTTTAGCGCTTTTTTTTTGAGTGTAGGAAATCAAAAGGAAGTTATTGCTGGCCTGCCTGCAATACGACATGGTGCTGGCTTTGTATAATTTCCATTTAATAGCTAAACCAACACCTCATCCTCATCCTCATCCAAGATGTACTAACTATCACCAAGGAGAATCGTAAGAAGTGACGAAGATGAATACGCAAGTTTTCGACACATTACTCTGAAGAAGAGGGAATGTAAGGGCGATTTGCATAAGGGCCAAGGAGCAGGGGGTAAAAGTGTCATGGCCCTGGGGCAGTTGAGGTGTGTGTGTGTTTGTGTGTGTGTGGCTTGACTTGCTGACAGGCTGCTCTCGTCCTGCTTGTTCTGCTCGTCCTGCTTGACCTAACGAACCATAAATTATATGCTTTTGATGTTTTGTTGCTGTTGCTGTTGCTCTGGCCCCAAAAATGTTTATTTAGTTTAGTTTTTGGTGCGGCTAAAAGTGGCAGGACATGTAAATTACGGGCCAGGAAACGGACATTGTAAAGTTTATCGCTCAAATTCGATTATAATGAAACCCCAAAGACAACAAAAGACAACTTCTTGATGATGTATGCTGACTTCGATTGCCTGTCTGGGCAACAAGATCCTAAAACCAAGAAGTACAAGAACAAGAAAACAATGGCGAACAATACACGAAGACCTGTGGGATTAAGGATATGATTGAACTGGCTGCCGGAGTTAATTGGAGAATGGAGAAGAGGACCACAATTTGCATAAATTACGTCGCAACCCAAAAACATATCGTCTAGGCCATAAATTTATGTCCAGACACCGGGCTTAAGTCATCAAGTTGCTCAGATGAAAAAAACGCGGGAAAAATCACAAAAAAAAACCATAAAACAATTGCGGCCAATCACAACAACTGATGACCAAATGTGACCAGTGAAAAATCTAAAAAATCGAAAAAAAAAAAATTGTTTCCCAACTCAAACTAACTTGAATTGGCCAAACTGACAGACGGCTTAGAAAATTATTACTCAAACCGCAAAACTTTTTACGGAGCATCATCAGCTTTCCAATTCGCATGAATTATGTGGCAAATGCTTCGTTATTAATTAGACTCATTTACCACTCAAAATGTTGTTGTTGTTGTTGATGCTGTTGTTGCCATGAAGACACCTTAATTAAATGTCTGTCTCCAGCTGGAAATCTCTGGTGGATGTTTGTTCGTTAGTGGACTCATTCGAACCGCAAAGTCAAGTTTTTGGCCAACTTTGAAGGGTTGTTGTTGCTATTTTGGCATTTACAAATTTGCATATGAGTTTTTACCCTGATGCGTCCCCTGGAGAATTGTCATTTTAATTTCCATAAATCAATTTGTTAATTAGTGGGCTCATTTTTGGTTGCTGGCTACGATTAGCAATGCGCCAAACTTAAAAGGGTTTGGGGATAATCAGGGTTAGCAGGCAGAGACAATGTTTTGCGACTTGAACTTGTTATGAAGTTGTATAAAATTTACTGTAACAGAAGAGCAGAAAAGAGAATAAATATTCGGCATTATTAAAGTATATCGATCGGAGAAAAGCCCTAAAAGCATAAATAAATAACAAAAGTTGTCTATAATAAAGAATAATAGCTTGATAGTTTGCCATGGGAAAAACGCATCCAAAGCCAAGCGTTGCATGAGAGAAAATCCAAGCAACTCCTCGTAAAAAACGACAACAAATAAAATAAACTCTGCATTGGAAATAATCAAAGCTTTAATCCTATTTATTTGCTATCGAAGATAGTAGTAGCAGATACGTAACTTTCATTTATTTTGATAACCATTATAAAAAGATCATAAAAGTAAATAACAAAAATAAATAAATAACATACAGTTGGGAGCAAAATTATAGCACCAATACGGCATACATATATTGGTAAGAATGAAAAAAATAAGTTATCAGCTATACAATTTTTTAAATGTTGATTTTTAATATATTGATTAGTATTCCCCCTATATATGAAAGTTAGTACTATTTTTTTAATTGTCAATATATATATAATTTTTTTCAGGTGAAGTGAAAAGTGCCAAAAAGTAGAAATCGTTTATATATTTATAATTTTCATAATTTAGTTTTTTCGGATAATTTACTTTTACTTGCTTCTTCATAAAATAATTTGTTTTTATTTTAATTTTAATTCAATTTAATTTTAGCTTCATTTTTTTTTTCATTCTCACCTTTTTGCAGAGTCTTTTTCCTTAATCTTTTAAATTTAAAAAAACACAGATTTGGAAACATTTCTTGTGAGATTGATGCTATTATTATTTTCGCAACTGTATATTTTGTTATATTGAAAGTGCTTTAAAATGCTTTCAGCGCATTGCGTTAAAGCTGCTTGCCACTTGAGCCACTTTTATGAGTGCAGCCAGGCGAACCGAAGCCAAACCCAATCCAGAGAACAACTGCAACTCAAACTCCAATTGCAATTGCAACTGCAACAGCAACTCAAACTCAACCCAAAATGGCAGCCATTTAATGTCACTTGGGCGCGCAGCCATCAAGCATATTACGAGGACGAAGCTCTGCTTGGAAGGATGCCTGCTGTTGTTTGTCGGTTTGTCTGTTTTGCAAAAATAACAACAATTTACACAACAAATGCAACAGCAGCTGAAGCAGCCGAGGCAGCCACATGTGAAGTGTGCCGTTGACTTTGAGTTGAGGAGCGTTACTTGGCAACCAAAGCGAGCAAAGTGCATCATTTTACATGGCAGCAGCAACAATTGTTGCCAGCTGTAAATAAACATGGCTTTAGCGTCTGCCACGCCCACATGTGTTGCCACCTTCTACTTTCTACCTTCTGATAGCTGCAGCAGCAGCAGCAGCAGCAGCAACAACGCAAATGATAATAAGGTATATAATTTAATATCAATCTGACAGCCAGAAGGCAACAAAGTGCGCCAGGCGACGACGACGTCGACGCTGCTTTTTATGCTACACTTTTTTCTTCGATATACCCTGTAAACGTGAGTTATGTAGTACAGGGCATATTAGCTGAGAAATTGTAACTACTCATATAAAAACAAATCTTAACTTAAACTGGGATCAATAAGATGATTATGCTCTTTTAGGCTTACTAAAATTCTTGCTTCTCTCTTTGCTTGCAAATTCTATTATTCTACTCTTAACTAATTAATACAAACTATTTTTTGATCTGATTTGGCTTTTCTGTGTCTTCCCCAATTCATGTAACAATTGACAGACTATTAGCATTTAAATACCCTCAGAAATCTCGTAAGTCTTATGAACATATTATTTTTAAATTTATATAAATTTAATTTAATCTTTTTTTTTCATTTTATATTTTTGTGTTGACTGACACTAAATAAATACATAAACGAAAAAATATATATTTATTTATTTATAGGGTATGCGTAAGTCGTTATTATGCCTTTGTCCTCGTTTGCACTTGTCTTCCATTTGCCCTCTCCACGAGCACTTCACTTTTATGCATTGTCTGTGTCTGTCTGTCTGTCTGTTGTTCTGTCTTTCTGTTGAGGTACTCAAATATATATTCTTTCCTTTAGTGTTGTTGTTTTTTTTCTCTCTTTTTTGCTTCGTTCTTTCTTGTTTTTTGTTAACTAAATAAATGCAGTTTGTTTGCCTGCACTTGTTGTTTGTGTTGAGCCAAGCAGAACATTTCCATTTGAATGTTCTTTTAAGCGAAAACAATTTCTTCTTTGTTTTGCTTTCGTGCATATATTTCTGCATTCCTTTTGCGCCACACTTAGAAAAAAACATACCTACATTTTAGTAAATCACCCTAAATCACCCAAAAATGAAAATCGCCCTAAAATATAGAAAGTTTTTCCATTTCTTATAAACAAATTTCTAAAATGTAAAAAGGAGAATTGAATACGTAGAATTCTCTGGAAATTAGACATATTATTTCCAAAATTAAAAAAAAAATCCTGTCTGACATTTTGAAATTCAATCCTTTGTTTTCATGAAAGCAACAATCAAAAATTTTAGAAATTTACTTTCTAAATAATAAGGTGGTCAGCTATTGGCCCCAAAAGTATGGCGATTTACTAAAATTAAGGTAGATTTTTTTATGAGTGTAGCTATTTGCTTCCCCTCTCCTCCCCACCCATTTACTGCCCACTCAGGTAAGTCAGACCAGCTGGCAAATGGGACAAAAAGCTAAAAAAAAAATTAGATCATGGGTTTTGATTTTGATTTTGAGGTTGACGGCTAGCTCATCATATGATGTCATTATTAGGGTGCTGCCCAGCTGACTGCCCTTTGTTGCACAGCCCCCCACCACTACCTCCCGCTGTACCCACTATCACCCTGACTTTTCACATACACCAAGTGATTTTCTTTTGTTGTATACCTTTAGCATTTTTTGCAGCCATTTCGCCGCATTTTATTTTACAGCAACTATAAAAAAGTTTTTACATTTTTTTACGGCATTTATTTTCCGTTGAGAAGAAAAGACGGCGAGTGGATTACGGCGAGAAGTTGATTATGTTGATTTGTGGAATTGATTTTAGGGGTTGGGGCTTCGTGTAAAAAACAGCGAAAAAGTTGAAAAAGTCAGCACTCCTTTTTATCATAAAATATTCATGTGGCATGTGGCATGTGGAAATGCTGCCCTATTGTTTTGTGGTTATAAAAATATGTAACAACTTGAAATTGAACGAGCCACTCAGAGACCTGAGGAAAGCAAGCCACTATAAAAAATAAGACCATAAAGAATATTTTTAAAATTCGACAAGAATAAATATTTGAAAATTCGCGCCAAATAGTAAGGGGAATCCAGAGGAAAACAACCAAAAACCGTATGTAAAAAATTCCCTCAAGCATAAAACAGAGAGAAAAAACTCGTTCGCATAGTTCGAGGAAGGAGACAAAGCCAAAGAATTTGGTCAAGGACACCAAAGCAAAGAAAACACACGTTGCAGCAGCATAAGCAAAAATACATTTTAAATAGAGACACAGCTCAGTTCGAAATTCGACTGTTCGAAACAACAGCTACCCCTTGAAAGTCGAACAAAACTGGGGAAAAGCGAAGACCCGAAACGAAAAACAAAACAAGCAAGCAACAGTAAATTCGAAAAAAGTCAGAGACCAATTCGAAAAGTCGACAAATCGAAATAGCAGCTACCCCTTGCAAGTCGAACGAATAACTGGGGAAGAGCATACGCGATACGTAAGCGGCAACGTAATGCATAACTTTAACGTAAACGTAACATGCTACAAGTGTTAAGCAGAAATCACGCGCTCTCTCTCGCTCTCTCCGTCTCTCTCGCTCTTGCTCTTTGGCAGCACGTGATGCAGTCAGAAAGTAGCTGACATTACGGCACATTGAGAAGTCTCAGGGAGCGAGGGCACGAGAGTCCTTACGGAAGTGCACGTAAGTACTCTCTCTCTCTCTCTCTCTCTCTCTGACTCTCTGACCCTCGCTCTCTCTTTGTGTGTTCGGGGGGTGGGTGCCTGGCATTGGGTTAGGGTCTGTGGTGGTGTTGGTGGTGGTGGTGGGCTTGTCGTCCCTTTTCGGCTGTGTCGATTGTCAGCGCGGCATTTCCCGGGTATAAAAATGCCTGCAATGTCGCCTCGCAAGTCAGTCGAACGTCAGCTCGCAACGAGTAACGAACAGTAAGCAAAGAAAAAACATTACACAGAATATCGAGTGAAAAGCGTAGCAGATTTTTGACGTAATCCTTTGTGATGGCGATTCCCTTCTACGAAGATGAGCCCGCTGCGGCAGCTGCCCAAATCACCGCCGCTGATCAAGTGGATGGTATTATTTATGCCAACGATGCTGCTGCTGGATACGATCAAGTGGACTACGAGGCGCCTCCGACGGCGGCAGCAGCAGCAGCAACAAGTGACAGTGAAACGGAGACGCCACCACCACCCAGCACCGAAGAGCAATTGCTGGTATGGAAAATGCTCGCATTGGCCATGTGCAAAGTGCTCAAACAGTTCTACATGCAACAGAAGCAGCAGCAACAACAACAGACTGGCAAATCCACCAAATTGACTGCCACAGTGCAGATTCAGCCGCAAGCGCAGTAAAAATAAACAAAAACAAAAGAAAAACACCAACACCAACTACAAATTCATGCCACAAAATGAGGCTGATGATGGCTCCTAAGCGCAACTTGTGATTACTTTTCGTTGGTGAGAACTAGCGCTCCACTAAAACAGAAAATGAGAGAGAGAGAGAGGGAGAGAGAGAGATATTTAAATCCAAAAAAAAACAAAAGTTTTTAATAATTTGGAGTAAAATGGAAAATTAAAAAAGATCTTTTGAGTTTTTTGACACAGAGAAAGAATCTTAAGTAAAAAAAAAACAACAAATTGAAATTTTAAAATTTACCAAAAAAAACAGAAGTTTTTAATAATTTGGATTAAAATTTAAATTATTGAAAAGGTTTTCTGAGTTTTTTCAAACATAAAGAGAGAGAGAGAAATTTAGGTCAAAGATTTCGCAAACAAAAAAAACACAAGTGTTTAATAATTTTGGAGTAAAATTGAAATTATAAAATTAATTTGGAGTCCAAATTGAAATTATCGAAATAAGGTCCTCTGAGTTTTGCCGTCGCTGTAGAAAATTGTGGTGAAGGCTGTTTTAAATGGATTTGGATAAGCGCAAATGTGATAAATAATTTTGCTAAAAATATTTTAAGTGCATAATTTTCTTGCTCATTTTTGGTAAAGTTATTTAAGAACCTAAATTAATTACATTTAATTACATTTTGAGTTTTTTTCCAAGATGGTCGGCCCAGTGCAAGCAGCAGCTAGTTTTCATACACAGATACGAAACTAAACTTAAGTCAAATTTCCACTAATAGGATCTAATAATAATATTGTATTAGATTAGCTTAAGTTCATCATTCAAACTTTTACAAAACTCTCTTGGTGTCTATTTACAACATTTACAACAACAACAACAACAAAAAATCGCATCGATTTCACTTTTAGGTAGTTGGCTTCTTAACCTATCGAATAGTTATGAAAATATTGCAAAAACCAAATATAAGAAATATAAAATGCATATATATTTTTGTATAATTATTTTGCTGTTAAATGTAAGTTGGTGTTCATGTGTGTGTGTCAATTTAATTTCTAGGTCCATTATCATAAGCAATAGTATATCTAAGACTAAGACTAAGATTATTTCCAGCCGAACAATGTGAACGATGATCGAACGAACTAAAAACAAAAAACATTTTCGTGTCACGAGCATGAACATAGTACAAGAAAAACAATAGGAATCTTTACAGAGCAAACAGCCAAATGGTTGAAAGTAACCTAAAGTAATTTAATTCTAAGACTAAAATAATTATATCTGCATAATAAAAACTAAATTAATTAATACGATATTTTAATGTTTGTTTATTTTTATGCCAGCGGAGGGATTCAATAATTTGTGAGGGGTGCAAACAAATTAACATTCCTCTAGATAGTATAATTATAAAATTGCTTCGGTTAAACATTTTTGTAAGGTTTTTTATATTTTGAATATTTAATTGGTTGTAATAAAATAAAATAATGCAAAACTACATATTGTGGGTATTGCATGACTGTAACTGGAACCTCTTAAAAGTTAAATGTATAATTTGGAAAAAAATTAAAGGAAATTTCATAAGTTACCAAAGTGTCCTGCACATCATTAAGCAATGCCATCAGATATTATATATGAAGATGAGATCGATTTTGTATCCTTAAAAAATGGATAAATACAATTCTTATGCAGTTTTGCCAATGAATGTTACAGCAAACGAAAGCATATCGAAGTATTTATATGCTTGATCAGGATCAATAGCCGTGACAAGCGTGTCTCAGAGGTAAGAGCTAGGCTAGTTTAATTAGGAATATAATCTTCCGATGGCCCAAAAGGTATAGTGACAGTGATCTCGTTATTATTCACATTCTAAATAAATGTGTGCTTTGGTTAGGTATGGAAATTTTGACATGCCAAAGCTACAAAATTATATTTAACAGGTGGGTTCAGATTAAGCCGTTGTGGAGCTCTCTCGTCTAGCGCATTCGTACTTGTTTCCAGATAATTTCTAACATTGCTTTCAGAGAGGCTTAATAAATATATATTCATTCCCATTTCGTTCAATTAAAAAATGACGTCATTTCTTATATTTGCTACACAAGATTTCTTTCAGAATGGAATTTGAAATTCTGTCGAATTTTTCTGGGTCTATCAATAAGCATAAAATGCAATATAATATTGTTTTGCTAAGTGGTTCCAATAATAATAACTTCTTGTCAAAATTAAAAATAAAATTAGAAATGTAAGCTTCTAAGTTTGATAAGCTAGTCATACAAAAACTTTATTTGCAGTGGATGGTGCTAAAGCAAATATTATAATCAAAATTGATAGTAAATAAATTGATTTATAAATTTGGCGCATTGATTTTTGAGAGCGCGACTGAAGCCGTGGATAAAAGTTTGAATTCTTTGATATTGAGGTTGACTGATAAATATGTATCCCAATAGCTCCAATACTTCAATGGATTTATGGTCTTCAACTGTGCAATCAATGCTAATAACTCGCACAGTTATTCATATGCCATTGACAATGGTCTGCCGCCTTCAATGCGGTACTCAAATTGCATCTACCTATAAGTAGATGGCAGAGATCAAAGCCAGTCGCCAGACAATGGCCACTTCCATGGCCACCCCAACCCACCACTTGCCACAATCGGTGCGGAAAAATGTCGCGTGGCGGCTGATAAAAGGCCTTTAGGCAAAATGTATATATATATCTGTATTTATATATAATACACGTATTTTAAGTCCCGCTTCTGTGTAATGTTCTTTGTGTGATGCAAATAGAAGCTAAGCTGCTTTTTTAATTTTGTAAAACCCAACAGATTTGAAACCCCCATCAATCAATAGCATCAATAATAATATCAATCATAGCCGGCAAAAAACAAATAGCATTTGCTAAATCAACTGCCTCAAGATGATTTTAAAAAATTTGATATTTTTACACAGATAAGCGACGGGGATTATTTGAAAGAAAGCAAGAAATGCGCATTAGAAGCGGTTAACTGTCTGAATTCAATCAAATGTTCCCTCGAGATTTTGCACTTTGTTTGCATTTGCACACATGATACCAGAAACTCACATGCGATGACGAGAATGTTGCTGATGGGTGGCAACCCTTTCTGAAAGTGAAAGTGGTGAAAGCAGCGCGCACAGACCTTAAGTGCAGTTTTGCGTAGAGTGTGTGCCCAGCTGGGGGTAAAGTGACCCATAAATAAACAGTTTAGATTTTTTTATATGACCAACTTGTTTTAGAGGCATACTTGAAGCACATGGGAGGGTGTCCAACACATGTCAGATGGGCCAGTATTTTTTCAATTTTCCGATTATTTCATATTTGTACAAATATTTGTATTTATACCAGCTAGCACAACTAGATTGAGCTAGCAGCTTCAAAGCATCAAAGCCTGCGAAATGTGTACCTAATTGAAAGTACACAAACTAGCAAAGGCAGAATAAATCGTATTTACAAATGCCATACTTGAGCCAAGTTTGGCGGGGCAACATTATTAAAAATAAATTAGAGTACCTTTTTATACATATATACATGATGTATATATATAATACTGCAAACAAACGAAGTGAAGTGGTTTCATGTTGCCAGCTACGTGCTCAAGTGCATTTCATTTGGTCCTGCGGTCATCATTAGTGTGTTTTATTAAGTGGAAGCAATTTGTACGGTGGGGCGAGGATGCTTTAAGCAGCCTTAACTAAGGCAACACAGCAACTCGGCAACTCGGCAACTTTTAAGGGAAACGGCAAACAGCTGCCAGATCAACTCGAGTGCACACAAATCAGCTCAAGGTCGTGCCTGTTGCATATGTTGCATATGTTGCAACTGCAACTCTTAGCACGTTTCGCTTAGCACTGCAACAAAATCCCTGAATTAGGATCTAGTCACACAGGACTTATCCTTTGTTTTTATTTTGTTTCATTTCACCCGAGTAGAACTGCGCATTTGGGTCAAGGTGAAGTTGCATTCGTGTTCTTCAGCTTTGAAGTGTTCTTTGGTAGCTGCATGTGTGCATTTTGAGCCATCTAAATGTATGTCAATTGTCTATTTTGACGTTTTTGACTACACACAAGAACTTTGGCTCAAGTGTGTTGTTATACAAAATGCTTGAAGTGAACCCTTTGTGGCATACATATATAATAAAAACACGAGTTACGAGTTCTGGGGATGTACACTCTAAAATGTAGTGAATAATGTTAGCATAAATACACTTTAATGCCTGGATTTTTCATGGAATATCTTAATATATATGCAGGCAATTAATTTGCAACTAAGTCTAAAAGTTACTTATATAGTTTATATATAATAAATAATTTAATATAATTTATATTAAAGTGTACACAAAATTTCAATAAATAACTTAAAATTTTGTTTTTTATTTAGCTAGTCTTAAGTTCTTCAACACTAATAAAATCCACCAGAAACCCTCTGAAAATCATATTTGATCTAAATTTTTGAATTATCTACCTTGGAATTATTGAATGAAAACCTTAGTTTTTAGACGGACACATTCTTCCCTTTCAGAAATAGACCTTGTAAATAATAATAAAAAATGCAGGACAATATTATATTTTGGAGCTTGGTAAAAATTCGAAGGATAGATATAAGTATGTGCACAAGCAGAAAACACTTCGCGAACACAATTAAATTTAACAACCCAATGCGGAAGGGGCAGCAGAATCTTCGCACTCTCAGTTGCAGGCCGCAGGCGAATGGGAGCTGCTATTGTTGCCGGTTGCAACGGCCGCATCATTACAATTAATAGAAATGCAACCGCGGCAGATCAAAGGGCCGCCGCTGAGGGGAAACAAAGGCGCGAGAGACAAAAGACGGCGACAGTTAAAAGGCAACAACAAGTTGGCAGGGCCATGTCAAAGGTAATGACAGAAGCCAAACAATTGAAAAGTTGTAACAAGCGGGAATCGGGAATACAAAAAAAACAACAACAAAGCGACTTCGTTAGCGCACACAATTGTCAAAGCAACACAAAAACAAAACAAAAAAAAAAAACAAAACACATGAAAAATATCAAAAAATAAACGTTACAAGAAAAAAGTTGAGTGCAATTTTCAAGCAATATATTTTCCGCTGCTGAGTCAAAGTTTTCACGCGCTTTTTGATGTTTGCGCCAAAGTGCAAAAATAACAAGCAAAAATTGTTGTAGAAATGTGAAATGAAGAGAAAAGAGTAAGACACAAAAGCAAAAGCTAGAAATGAGAACCGCACCTTCAACGCAAAAATCTCATTTAATAATCAAATAAAATGCTGGCCAAGTCAGCTGCCCCAAGGGACGCTCACAAAATGCCAAATGCAAATTCAAAGGCAGATAAAAAAAAGTATAAAAAAAAACAAGTTATAAGTCGCCAGTCAAAAGTGCACGACTGGGTGATACTCTGCAATCAGAAAAATGATGTAAGTGAAGTCTAAATTTAATTAAATAATATTAATTAATAATTCAATATCTTATTGCATTTATTTTACTGATCAATAAGCTGAATTTTCAATTTATATAAGTTTAAAGTTATGTCGTTTCAATATGAAACCTTTTATGGCCTAAGACTAAACCGTGCTCTTAAACTATTTATTTGCTGTTCTAAACCAGCAGAATTTTAAAATTTCAAATAATATAAAAATAATAATTAATAATAATAATACTAATTAATATAAATATTGTTCAGGAAAGGTTTCATTTTGTAGAGTGATTTTTAGTGGATTTTATTTCCTAATGTTTTCATATAAGGTTAGGTTCCAAATAAAACTAGACGTATAAATATAGTTAGCGTAGCAAAAGTCTGAATGATTAAATCGAATAAGTGCAAAAATAATTGAGAACAAAATTAAGAACTTAATTTAATTGATTTGCTTACATGTCTTGCATTTTTTAAATAAAACATTATTTAATATACTGTTATTTATACACAAAAAAAAATATAACTAAATAAAAATGATGCTCGTACTAGTCTACAGGGTATAAAAAATAACCTTCCTGTTTTTTTTCGTCTTTTTTAGCACGACTTGCGCGATTTGACAAATTTACGAGTGAGTTTAGCGGACTAATCATTGAAGATCTGCCTCGCACCAACCCCAGAAGCGCTCCTGGCAATAATAAACATAAAGCGGCTGAGACTGAGGGATGGGGCATATTAAGGATGGGGCATATTAAGGATATGCAGAACGTTGACAACGCCAGCGCATTTTTATGTTTAAGGCTTCCAGATTTGGCTGGCTGCGCCCTGGCCAAAATCTCTGGCACATAATTTTAATGTTTATCGTCTTTTATTGTCAAACAAATTATTTTTGATACTGCGCTGCAGGCGAGCGGGCATTACGAATATTGATGCCAAGGTGCCAGGAGCACAGACGCAGTCAGTCTCTGAGAAATGATTCAGCTGCCAAGGGTAGCAACAAAGCAGCCCGATGGGGAGGAGATGAGACACACACACACACACACACACACACACACACACACATACACGACGCAATATGTAATTTGATTAGCATGCGGCAAGCGACTGGAAAAAAACGGAAAAATAATAATAAACATAAAGAAAAGTCGGATATTATCAGTAAGAGTCAAAACAATTTAATGCTTGAATAAAAAATAATTTCTTTCTTATGGCACAGCCAATTTATGTATGTTGCCGGCCACAGCAGAGAAACATACTGGAGAGATGATATACTTATTATCCTTATATCCTTAATTCCTGCTGTGAAAGGAGCTTTATTAGATTTCGGTTGGTTTTGCCAAATGAAGTTCACATGTGCATTTGGCTGCCAGACAACGAACAGGTTTCAGGTTTGCCTTTCAAGTGCACATATTTGATTATTTACTTAACGACATTAAAGGAAGCAAAAGCAACACACACATTTTGCATATGAATTAAAACGCAATAAATTAGCAACTTGTTTTTATATTCTCTGTTGGCAATTGAACTTCTCTCTCTCTCTGGGGAACTTCTCGGCAGGATGTTTGTGTTTGCTTTGCTAATGCTCAGAATGCTTCTTTGGTTTTTCTACAGTCGGAAAAATTTGATCGGAATTTTAGAAAATCCCCTAATTATCAGAAAGCATGTATATTAAAATGGAAAATTGTGTTTTTCTAAAAACAAGAATTTTTATCTTAGTTTGCAATGTCAATTTTTTAAACAATATAAAAAGTATTTGGTTTTTTACATGAGCGCAGAGCATTCTTTGTTATTCTCAGTTATTAAGCATTAGTATTTTCGGTTTCACATATAGCAACATATTAGATAGTTTATATAATTTGTATAAATTAATTTGAGAACGATTTTGCTACTTTTTAGACTTTTTTTACTAAATATATATCAGAAAAAAAAAATTCTTTAGTATTTGAATATTTTTTTTCGTAAGCTTAGAAATTATTTCTGTAAACAGGAACAATTTAATAGTTTTAATGGTGATTTTGTAAAAATCACGTTTTTTGTTTTTGTTTAGTGTATAATCACACGAATGTGCTGACAGACAGGCAGTGTAGTCTGCAAATGCTTAAGTAATCTATTTAAATATTAATAATGTTTTTCTAATGATGTTCGATGGTTTGTGCAATGGTTGCAAAGTTAGCAAGTGCCTTGAGCTGCGAGTATTGCCAAATTCGCAGTTGAACATGGTAATAATAGCTTTAAGATGATTCTGCTTTAATAATGCAATTATCACATAGCAACTGAGCGGCTGCTCATAAATTAGTTGGTCGGCCCCAAATCCGACTTAACACGCTTCACTTAATTGTTTACAGCATTAATGCAAAAACCTCAGACAATCGAATAAACAGCCCGCAAACAACCGGTCGACAGGCAGCACATCAATATTGCGCAACACGCACACACACACACACACACACACAGTAGGACACATGGGGGCACAACAGGATGCAACACGAGGCAAACCAAAATCACGACACGTCGGCTGACCAACTCTCATCGTTGGTGGCAAACATTAATCAGCGAATTATCAATGCAAATAATTTTCAGCACGCCTGAATGCGATATCAATCAACGGGCATCGCATCCGCTGCACTGACATCTACTCTACTGTGGCATGGGGCAGTGGCAGGTGCAGCTGCAGGGGCAGGGGCAGGGGTGCAACAACAGCGAAGGCATCGCTGGCTGGGCACTTAACACACAATTAAGTGCAAATAATTGCAAACGCTGCATATAAATGATTTGTTTAAGCCGACATGACGGCAACAGAATCATGGCAACGGAATAAATCAGCCCAAAACCACCAACACATCTTCATCGCTTGGCCAAGAAACTAAACAGTGGGCCAGGCAGCTGAATAGCTGAAAACCAGACAAACAAATTTCAATTAAATCAATTATTTATATCAATCAATTATCAATTATACAAATGCCATAAATTTTAATTGTGAAATCAATGTTTAATAACCTTTCAATTCACAATATATACGTAAAAAAAATAAATATAATAATAATCATAATAATAATAATACTAATAATAATATAAGCATATTATCGATCGATATCAATAACTGTTTAATTGACTGTCAAACTTAAGAAATTATTCTATTCTGAAGGTTCTGCAAAACCAAAAATTTATTAAATATATCCATTTCTAAACTTACAGCTAACTTTTCTGAACTTGTCCTTGATCTTAACAAAATTCATCTTCTCTTCTTTACTTTCTCTTATCTTTTCTGTTTCGTTCTCTCTCTCTCTCTCTCTTTTTAACCTTTTACTCTCCTTTTCACAAAGCTACTAATCATTAAAAAATGTTGGTCTGATTGGGTTTTACCTAGGCTTATACAACCTTATAATAAATGATTTAAATTTTATTTAATTGTTCTCATTCCCTCTATCATTTCATTTAAATTTTGTGGCTTGTTTTTGGTCCACATTAAGTAAGTAAATAAATAAATTTAAAAGAAAATATTCAAGCTTTACGTCATATTTAAGATTATGCCAACAGACATATATTTTAGGAGTTTAAATCTATAAGCATAAAATTTCTATGGGTTCAAACTAATATCTAGATAACTACTACAATTATATCAATTATATTTTTGAAAAAAAATAAAGTTGTTTATCTTCACTTATTCAATATATTAAATAAAGTATTTTTTTTGATTTTCAGGGAGCGATAAGAGTTAATAATTTTCTGTAAGTGATAATCTGTTACGGAACAAAAATTGCAAGAAACAAGTGAATCGGTTTTTGGCAATCGAATAATATAGAAACACGCACACAGACAATATGTTGTCCATGTGGATCGAAGCATTAATTCAAAGACTTAGAGAAGAGACTGACCATTGTGCGCTGTGTAGAGTCGATAATGAATTTGAAATTTGCAGAGGATGCGAGCAGACCAACAAGCCCAGGGTACTATAGACATCGGGGTGTGTCCACGTGGGGGAGGAGTGTGGCGACTTAGGGATAGTTATGGGGACTCCATGGCCAGCTCAATAGCCTCTCCTTTTGGAGCTCCTAATTAGTATAATCCGCGTTGAAATTATTCGAGTGTGCATTGTGGATGTGGTCTGAGTTTGTGTGCACACTGATAGCAGGGGGCAGAGTGGCAGATTGGGGATATGTGTAAGTTACGCATACACAGCGTGGCAACGGCTGCCGCACTTTTGGGGCATTACGTGCACCTGCTTGCCGGCGGGCGACATTCCCGTTATGCTGATAACATGGCAAGCTGCATAAATTTAATGACTGCAATTAACTGAAGCGCCAAAGTTTTGAGCAAGGCGCCACTAAAGTCTTATCAGGCAAGCCGCAGTGCTTTTGATTTCAATCCCCCACTCTTGCCACACATCGCAGCGCTGCATAATTGAATGCAATTAAAGCAACTTAATGCGCATTTCATGAGCCAGCCATTTGCATATGCAGGACATGCATGTAAAAGTGATTATTTATGCAAATTGCAAATAAATAAATTGCAAGCAAAAAATGTGAATAAAAAATAAATAAAGCACGAAATAAACAATTTGATCACTTTGAATTTATGTGTCCAAAGGAGGCACAATAAAAGAATGTGTAAAGTGCACTTAAGCAATGGCTACAGCTATGTGAAGGATTGCGAGTAGCATACACACACACACACACTCTGTGCCACAAATATAGCACTCCTCCAACCCTCAACCTGCAACTGCCACTGCCACTGCCATCCCAGTCAGACCTTCCGCTGCGGTCACTGTGAATCACTGTGAATGCTGGCGCCTGGCAAAGACGTTCATCGTCGCCGATGGCGTCGCCCGGTCTTCGCCGGCACACAGGAAGCCATAATGGACTTTTCATTCAAATTATTTTGGCCATGACCGGCAGCGGAGGAGGACACAGTGCTCGTATATTGCCTGAATTGATGCTGCACTTCCTGTTCGGCTCTCGTGGCCAGCACCGCTAAATATTCTCCTCTTTGGCCAGCCGCACATATTGTCTCGGCATAAATCAGCGCGTGAACAGCAACCAGAGAGGAGCAAACTCGAGTTCTGGCAAGTACTGTCCAAACTGCAAATGCTCTTTCAAGTATACAAATAGTAAGAAAATTATTTGATATATGTAAATAAAGTGCCGCAACACTTTAAGGATATTTGTCAGTGTTTAGGCAGAAATTAAATAGAATGCAAGTTCTTCAGGTTTGAGAAAGTCATGAAAATTAAATTAGAAGAGTGATTATACAATTTGCATATCAATTTGTGAATATTTTCGGCAAGGGGAAAGTAAAGTAGAAGACATAAAAGATAAGTAAATTAACAAGCTTTATTATAGAAATATTGATTCTAAATAGAAAGAGTTAAAAGTAAAAAGAGGAAAACTAAAAACATAAATTAATTAATATGATTAAAAATATAAATTTTATATCATTTTATGTGGACTAAAGCCTACAATTTTTGAAAAATGGTAAATTCAATTTAATGTTATACATTAAATAAAATAAAAAATGTTAATAATAAAAATTAAAATATATTAAATAAAAATAAAGGATAAAATAAATCTGGGTTTATTAGAATGTTAAATATTTTGTTTTTATAAAAACAATTCACAAATTTTAAAAAGGGTTTTAATAACAAAATGAAAATGAAATGATATAAAACTAAAAGTTATTATTTGAATTGCAATTTAATATGAAAAAAATAATAATAATAATAAAGAAAATAATAAATCTGGATGTACTAATATATAAAATAGTCAAACATTTATTGCAAGATTTGGGGAAGCCCAGAAAAAACCAAATCATCCCAAATGGAGGCACATGGAAGATAAACAGAGTTCAACAGAAGCCATAAAAATAGATTGCAATATTTTAGGCTGCTTACAACCCTTTTGACAAATCCAAGCAACTCGAGTTCGGCACTTGACATGAACGCCAACTAGGCAAGGACCACATCCGAAGCGTTGTTTAAGTATGCCCGAAACATATGCACACACAACACACACACACACACAACACACACTGGCACATGTCCTTAGAGGCAGCGCACAATGCAAATTGTGCACAAATTCTTTTCGCACTTTTTGCATCATTAATTGCGGAATTTATGAGTGGATGCTGAGCGCGTAGTTTCTATGTAAATTTGCGCCTTTTATTGAGTTGTACACACGGCAAGGACAAAGGACTGCACTTCATATGTCGAATGCGGGTTGACACTGTATGTGTGTGTGCTTGTGTGTGTGTGTGCTTGTGTGTGTGTGTGCGTATTGTTTGTTGTTTCAATTTCGTATAAACATGTAAATAATTTCCAGCTGATTGCACAAATTCGTTTCGGGCTTGATTTTTATTGCATAGCTCTGGGCGCAGCGTGCAGAACGAATCTCGATTCCAGCTACATTTTCGTTGGTTTCCTTGTTGTTCGCGCTTTTGTTTTCAATTTGCAATAAGTCTGTCAATTGGCGAATTAATAAAGTGGAAAATGCGACAATGCTAAAGTTGCAAAAGGCATCCAAAGGTCGAATATCTGCACACACACACACACACACACTCTTATGCGATGGCCGACTGCCAAATGTAACCTGTAATTTGCATCCCTTAACCAATCGACTACACTACGCGGTGCATCTGTAATTTCTATGCAAAACATCAGCATCAGCAACCCCCCCTCGGGAAGATTTCGCTAGTTGTTCAATCAACAACTCGTCAACCCCACAAAAATCGAACTGACTTCGTATTTTTGATTTTATTGTCAGCCGCGGATTTTATTGCATTTTTATCGCGCCTGCAGCTAGTGGAATTTTCTCAGTCAGCCATCACTAATCATTTCATTTAAGTTTAGAATTATATTTATGCACACTTTCTGGCAGCGGACATTTATGACGAGGGCTTGCGTTGCGTGCCACAATTGCCTGCCCCCATTGTGACAGCTGTTGCCAAACGCCTTTCAAATGTTGCACGTGCCAATTTTTACGAGTCTCAAAAATCGAGCCCCGACGCGCCTCACACTGTGGCTAATTATGCAAAAAGTTGCAAATTTGCCTATTAGAAAGTCGTAAAATTTGTGCAATTTTATTTTTTATATATCTGTTTTTTTTTTCTATTTTTGCCAGTCAGTCGTAAAATTTGTCAGTTTGCTAAAAATTTGCATAATTGTGGACTAGACATGGGTCACAATTCTTTTTTAAGCCTACGCTGCTGAAAGTTTTTACAACTTAATGCCAGACATAAAATTTAACTAGATGCCTAATTAGATTTGCGAGAGTGTGCGTAATAAAAATTGCATTGGATTCACGGAACAAAAATCTATAAAAATCGACAGGACACGATTCTTTAAAATATAGTACATTACTTGTAAGACCAATGGCGGATTATACTATATACCATGACTAATTTTATATACTATATATATACCTTATAGATGTGGGTATCTTTGTGCATGGTATCGAATCCCAAGGTATGTATTTTCTGAAATTGAAATTTTGGTATGCTCAAAAAAGTCGATTTGAAATTTCAAAGATGAACATTTCTGGCCCTAATGAACTCTGATTCCACTAACCAATATGTATGCTCTATAGGAGTATTAGAAAATTGTTTCATATCAGCCAGCCAATATTATATTACACAATTAAGCAATGCCCTCAGTGGAGCCCAGTTGTGCATGGATTTATCGAAATTTGAGCATAATTAATGCAACGCCAGCAAGTTCATCAAATTACATGCAAAAATAACTAGAAAAAAAATATATATGTAGCCTGTGGCGCATCCAACGAACATGCAACCAGGAAATGCAATCAAATCAGCTGCTGTCCGTTCGCTCGGCCAACCTAAATCAATTTTGAAACAAATTCGTGCCTCGATTCCAACACACACACACGGATACACACGCACAACAACAACAGCCAGGAATAACAAAGTGTCCGCAACACACACAAAGAGAATGTCAGCAGTTTCAAAGCCAAAATTAAATTCCAATAAAAAGAACTAAATGACGACATCGAGACATATAAAAAAAAAAAAATAAATAAAGAGAGACACCACAAGCAAAATACCAAAATAAAGCTAAAGCTTCTGGATGATATTCGGGCTTAGGTGGAACAGGAAACGATGGTCAGCAGGTGCCAAAGCTGACGCCTGAACAAATTGTCGGACAAACAGAACGGATAAGAAAACGTACAAAAAAATGTTCTAAAAAACAAAACAAGTTCACTTTGGAGGTCTGTCAACGACTACATTATACGCTGTAAGTTAGCAGAACTAAAAGGAATAATATAAAAAATCTAAAAAAAAAGTCCATAGATCAAGACAACAGACTTAGTTTAGTTTAGTCTTAACTGCATTGTAGGAATTAAGTCAGGCATCTAAGATCTCAAAGGGTTAATCAGTATAAAAAAGGGTTTTTTCCAATCCAATTCCAATCATTGCAAACTTTTCACTTACTTTTATCAATTTTTGATCCGATTGCGATTTTTTCTGGGTTGCCTTCGTCATTGCAATAAATGTTTGACCATTTTACAGATTAACAGAAGCTATTTAATATATTCTGTTATTTTTTTTAGTTATGATTTTATTTTAATTATTTCACAGCACTTCATTTGTAACTTTGAATTGAAATTTAAACACTAGAAATAGGAATTATAAACTTACATGCAATAAATACGTAGCCTATATTTAATTTGTTCTTTTTAAAAAATATTTTAAAAAATTTTAACTTATTTTTTATTTAAATAATGTAAATAAAAAAAATCAAACCTTAAATAAATGTGTATTTCCGTAATGTGAGAAAAATAGTTACTAAGGTTATCAATGCATTATTTTCCAATACAATCTAATCCAAATTTGTACTTCTCCTAACGTTTAACCAATTTTTGTCTGATTGGGTATTTTTTCTGGGTAACGCTAATCTTTTACACTAAATATTTTGATTTTTTTCACATTTTACTAGCCCCAGACTTTATATAATAATATAAATAATTTTAATAGCAACAATAAAATGTTAATTTGTAAAATCCTTTTTTAAAATTTGTCACTTTCCACAATAAATAAAAAATTAATTGAAACCTTCAAGAATAAGAGTTCCGATGAATAATGCAATTATTTCGCTTCAGTAACATTCGCCTGTGGCATGGCTAAAAATATTCCACACAGCTGCCAATTTACTCTTTACATCTTATTTATCTGTCCTTATGAAATGCATCTACTTTGCATATTATTGTAGAGGGTATATTGTGAAGTTCTCGTGGAATGTTGCCGGTCAGCGTTTAAGCATTGAGGAATGTGCACAATGGCCACAGGTTGGTTTGGTCTCTTGGTTCTGCGATGGTTTACATTTGGGTGTTAAGCGCGCATCCTGCAACATGTTGTGGTTACTTGGCCAGTGGCAAGGGGCAGGGAGTGCAACTGGTCACATTGTGCGGGAAACGAGCATAAATCTCGCACAGCAAAAGCAACAGCAACAACAACAATAACAAATGCAACGGTTACTGACTGCAACAATGAAATACGCAAAATATTGACAGACATTGTCCGACAGGTTTTTGGGATTGGGAGTGATCGGGAGTGTGTGGCATATACTACGCAAATGCACTCGCCACATGCGACTGTGCGACTTGGGTGCCCGTTACAATTAAAAGCCAGATAAGAGTGGTGTGGCAGGGGCATGTAATGCACTGACGGGCGGCACTCGGCAAATGGCAACATGCGACGCGTCATTTAGTAGCCAGCCACAAGCACACGAGCAGAAGAAGAAGCAGAAGGAGTAGAAGGAGGACGAGTAGAAGCAGGAGCAGTTGAAGTAGAAGCAGCAACCATTGTCCAGCCGCACAGCTGCGCCAGTCAGTGGCAACATTTGCTTGAATTTGGCTTGGACTATCTATCTGGGTGTGTGTGTGTGTTGTTATTAATCCGACATGATTGGCAGCAACCAAATGGACAGCAGCAGCAGCAGCAGCAGCAGCAGCAGCAGCAGCAGCAGCAGCAGCATCAGCAGCAGTTGCCCCCCTCAAATGTGGACACAGGTGGATGGCGGCTCCTGTTGGCTGTCAGCGCCGCATGAATATCGAGTGAGTGCAGACAAATTTGTTAATTTATTATGGCATAGCGCGACGAGTTTCGGCCACAGTCAGAGCTGACTAACCCCGCCCACCCCCCACCCCCTCTGTGTAAGTGCTTGGGGCATCATTTGGCTCAACAAGATGCCGACCATCCTTTGTCCTTTGGCCGGGTCCTGCTCTGGTCAGCTGCTCTGGCGTGAATTTCATTTTAAAATGTAACTTTGTTGCACTGATTTTGCTTTGCGGCTGTCTCCTTTTTAATGAAACCTTGCCACACACACCCATAGGACACCCCTCACCACCCGTAGGACTTGTACATACAAATTAAGTCGCCGTGTTGGCCATGTTCAACTGTTCCTGGCCCGGTTTGTTTGTTTGTTTGGCTGTTTGCGCGTGACTTAAAAGTGAAATATTGCAATCAGTCAATGGATTTTGCACTGAACCCTCCACTCCCCCATTTGGAGCAGCCCCTCAACCTTTAGCCATTTGGCGCCATCGAGTAGGCTTCGATTTTAATTAAGGAATTAGGCGTCGAACGTTGCCTGCTTTGTTCCATTGGCTTTTTGCAGGAGTAGGAGACTGGCCAGCTAAGCTCATTAGAGGTGCAAAAGGACACTGGGTAATGGGTAGAGTCAGCTGTAAATACAGCAGACATGCCGACCGAATTTCAACTCGAATACAAATTAGCAGATAAACCCAATATACACATAAATATATATATATATTCTCATATATCCACTATCTTTAGTTTCAGTTTTCGAAAGTGCTGGAAGCATTCTCGCATGTCGAGCGACAATAGTCTAATTACCTTTGATTAAACACTGGCCAAATGTGTGTGCAACATCAATAACACCTGAGGGACAGAATATCATTCGACCTTTAATAATCGAACCGGCAGCTGGAGTGGACAGAGGGCACAGGACAGTGGATAGGGTACACAGGAGGAGCATGGAAACGGAAATTTACAAATGCTCAGCGAACGAGGGTCGGGGTAGCCACTCAAGTGGGGGTTGTGCGGTTGGAGCACCTAAAGTGGCATTAGAGATTTATCAAGTGTAGCGTGACGTGGCATGGACGAGCTATGCAGGACACACACACACACACACACACACACACAGACCCACAATCACGCATACTCATTGCATTACGTGTAGCGTAACAAATGTACAAAAACACGTAAACTCTGGGGACAGACACGAACGTCTGCCAACTGCAGAAGGCAGTCGGATTCGGATAGGGTTTTATGGCAGCGTGGGCAGGAGTGGACAAAGGACACTCTGAGCACAGAGTCTGCAGCTGGACACTTTGACTATTAAGCTGGCCAGCAGAAGCTGAAGCATGAGTTGGAGCTGGAGCTGGAGCATAACGCTGAAGCTGCTTTTTTACTTACGCCTTCGTCCGAACCGGCTCTATTCGATGACAATCAATGGTTTTTGGTCTGCTGCACACAGTGATGCCCATTTAGCTCTTTTCACTCAACCAAAACTAGCTGTTTTGTGAGGATTAATTTTGGTCCTTAATGTATCAATTTGTTTTATAAAACATTGTCAGGAGACAAGTTAAAAAAATCAAATAGGTTTGTTGACGATAACTTGAGAATTTGTAAAATAATATTTAAATATCGCCTCGATGATAAAATGTAATAATTTTTGTAGTATGGCAACACTGTTTGGTTTTATTTAGTGAAAATCAAAAATTGCGTACTGTAAAATTTGTTGCCGCATTTCTTTTGTTGAAAAGTGCAATTAAATAAATAATATTATTTCAAGCAATTTTAATTTCTTATTGATTTTGTTTGTAAAATATAAAACTTGAATGATTTAATGGATCTGGCATTTTTAACGCCAAAATCGAGAGAACACTCAAACGAGCAAATAAATAATAATTTTATTTTTCACAATCACTAAACAAATATTCACTTATTTTATTATTATTATTAAAAATATTGACCGAAAGTGTCTCAGAAATCTGTTCTAAATAAATTGAGACCAAAAACGTTTTACATTTTGAATTTTTCTAGCTTTTTATATGTCTATTTAGCTATTTTCCTTTCGTTTTTTCCAGTTGCTATTTCGCTGGCAAAAAGTTGGCAACACTGGTTTGCATACAGACGAGTTGTGCTGTAAAAGTTGAGGCTACTTTTCGGACTGCCTCAGTATTAGATAAATGCATGAGCATGTGTGTGCTTACCCCGTGTGTGTAGGTGTGTGTGTTGGTAGTGTTGTTTGTGCTACGCTTCATAAAGGATTCAAATTCGTTGCCAGTTGGCGTTGAGTGCATTGCTAGTGCCGCTCGCTCTAATTCCAAATAAATGAAGTGTATGGCAAACAATGTCAATGTGGAATGTGGTTTGGGTGTTGGACTCAGTAAACCGCAACTCGCAACTCGCAATCCGCACCCAGCATTCAGTATTTGGACTCCGAGTTGAGATCGAGCTATTGGGTACACTATTACGTTTTGAAGTTTTAATTTGGCCAACTGCAAGTGTCTTTTATCTACGACTCTGCCTCTGGTTGCACTTGCAAGCAAGTTGTATAGATGCATTTCGAGTGCTTTTTGTAGCCTCAGAAATTAATTAAAGTGTCAGCAGCAAAGTTGCATAAAGGAATACACAACACACAACACACAACATCGATGCCAGCTCAGTTACAGGACCTCTCATGCTTTCTCTCAATACGGTCTTTGTGGTCTTTGCCTCTCTATGCCTAATTAGCAAGTCGGCCAAAGGCTGTGCTCGAAAAATTAATAATGCCATGCATTGGAAAACCAATCACAACATTCAAAGGACACATTTTTTCCATGCCTCGCAGTCAAAAGGGGCATATTGGTTGCACAAGTGCGACATGACACATGGCAGCTTCGGATAAACCGACAAAATTATCTCAATTGCAAATAAATAATAAAATGAAATACAGATAATTCATTTTTATTTATGAACTAATAAATTAAGTCTGCGATTTATTGTCTGAATCAAAGTGTTGTATTTTGCTTCTGTGACTGATAAAATCAAAATCGATTCCACTTTCAACATTTCTTGTATTGTTGATTGTCTAAAGCATGTTGAGTATGTTGCATGAATTTTTGAATATTTGAATAGCTATTAGGCAGATCAGATTGCAATCGATTTGTTATCGATATCGAATGTTATTTTACAAATAACCTGCATTGACCTGCATTTTACGGGGTATCTGCAGAGTCTGTCGAGCTGCTGTTTGTGTTCCCGATTTGCAGCCAAAGGACTCAATCAAAACGCTGCATTTTTTGTTGCCTTTCAATTTCATGCGAATCAAATGCAGCACCCACAGCTGTCAATCATAAGCAGAACAACATGCTGCAGGTGGGCAGCTGGGGGCATCGATTTGTGGCAGCTTGGTTTGGGGTAGCTACATACGTAATATGTATATTGCTGATTGCAGCGCCTCAGCCAAAAGAAACAAAAGGAGCACAAAGCTGAGCCGCTCATTTCGTCCTGCACACAGCACACACAATATCGAAACATGCATTGCACAAAATCCCATTTAACGCTTACGCTGAGCCACTTGGCAGCAAACGAGAAGCTGCACGTCCTTCGTCTAATGCGCCACATGTGTCTGCCACCGCCACTGCTGAGCTGCAACACGCCCAGCCATCATCAAGCATTCGTACACCCACCCAAGCAATTTGGAACGTATCCTCGAGTGCAGTTTCTCTGCCATCCTAATGGAATTTTCCTCATGACTTAATTCAAACAATAAATGCGCTCAATTGAATGCAATTTTCATTCGCCGTTTTGCTTTTTTCCGAAAACGAAAATGAGATGAAAAAAAAAAAAAAAACAACAACCATCCAAGCAGCAACAACAGCAACAAATTCTAAAGGATATTAGTGGCGGACTGGCGTATCCTGGCAAGAGAGCTGCGGTTACCACTGATAAAGCCACTTGAGTGCAGCATGAGGCGTCGCGTCGGGGTTTGTTTTCGATGACGTTTGCAATTTTTTCTCATTTTCATTCTATTTTTTTTGTTGGTTTTTTTTTTTGGTTTTTTACTCTTTGTGTTGTTTCCGTTTGCTTTGCTCTTAATAAACGTATACAATTTGTTAATTTGTACAGGGATCAAACATGAAAGTCGCCTCCTGCGTCGCTCTGCTGTAATTAGTTGCTGCGAGCCGAGCTAAAAGCTAATTAGATTTTGGCTTTTTCTGCGCAACGAGCGAGTTAAATGCGTCGCTGATTTAATTAAATGCACTCACTAAACGGATTTGTGGCATAGAAAAAGGCGACCAAAAAATAGATTACTTGTAATTTATAAGAGGAGAGAAGATTAAGGTAAGTCAAGGTGTTCTCAAAGATGTGATGATGACAAGAAGAGCAGCTGCTTAAAGTGTAATCTTATATGTCCTTGACAAACCGAATGTGTAAAGTTACTTTATGCAATGAATTGAGATTCAAATACTCATTTATAGTTCATTATGAATTATGGCTTGAAAAGCAATTTTATTTAGTCAGTTGAACAGTTACAAATTGAACAACACAATTTTTATTTTTAAATCAGATAATTTGTTGAAGAAAAAATAAAAATTAAATATTGTCAATAAACTTTTGGTGAAGTGATATTTTTTTTAAGTGCTTAAGTGTTTAAGTATTTAGTCGTTGGATTGTATTAGAGTGGTTTACACTTCGTTCCGAGCTGACAACTTAAAGAAAGATGACTTGATATTCCCCCTGAAGATCCCTTTCGACATTAGATCCCCAACAGTTTCTCATTTAGTTCATTTAATTCTAGAATTTTTGTGCTGTCTATAAATATTTAATCTATCTATTCG
This sequence comes from Drosophila kokeensis, assembly GCA_035042145.1. Classification (NCBI taxonomy): domain Eukaryota; kingdom Metazoa; phylum Arthropoda; class Insecta; order Diptera; family Drosophilidae; genus Drosophila; species Drosophila kokeensis. The sequence continues at coordinate 1,099,043 of JAWNLT010000589.1, read as the reverse complement.
CATTCCTTTCCAATTGCTGGAGCGACTACATCAATGGGTTTTTGTTCGTAGTATTTAATGTAAATTGCATTCAAGCAAAGGGCGCAAATATTTTAAACTAAGTTAGCTTCTCGTTGAAAAAAATTGGTTAATTAATTAAATTAAAATCCACTTAGAAGCTCATTAAATGTAAATCTGGTCCTGGCCGACGGCCACACAAAAACAATTCTAACCACAAAAACGCATTAAATGATTTGCGTGGCAATTTTCACAAACAGAAACAACAATAACAAAAACCACAGCGAGGGCAATAGCAACAATAGCAACAAAAACAAGGCCATAAAAACTGGGAAAATCAAAACAAAAACGAATAACCGAAACCGCATGTTAATTAAAAATCAAACTAATTTCCTAATTGCAAAGCTTACCAATCATTAAACACAAGCTGATTGCAAATGCAAAACATACAAAAATAGGACGGACTGTTCTTCAAATGTTTGAGTACTCGAAGAGTAAATACCCTATTATAATCTAATGACTGAAATTGTTACTGTAAATAGACAAATTAATAACAATTTTAAAGCTTTCAAATTATTCCATGTACAACTTTAGAAATGTGTATATCAAACTCTTCGAACTAATTTTGAATAATTTCTGCAAGGGTATACAAAGAGAGGCCATAAATCATAAAAAAAATAGCATCTGATGTGGGAGATTGTTGCAAAACGCCTTTGATTTATTTGCAGAGGTCCATTTGGACCAATTGTCACACGATTAAACAGACAAATTCGAAAATAATGTTTCATTAAATGCAATGCAAATCAAATGGAAAGCTGCCGTTGCGCCAGATGCCAGGACACCGGGACATATTGGGACGTTGGGACTGAAGGACAGTGCATTAATCCTGTTACGTATGCGGGAACGAATACCCTTTTTTTGTTGCCTTTTGCGCTTAATTAAAATCCGCCGCAATATGTGTGAGTTTCTGCCGCTACCCCAAAAAGTATGCAATGCGAAATGCAAATTTACAAACATATCACAAGCTGTCGACCCAAAAAAAACACGCGATAGCTACAGGAATTATAGGAATATATGTATACAAAAATATGCCATGTATATATATACGCATACTGCATACATTTAGCTGAACTCAATAAATTTCAATTTATTTGCGTAAATCATTTATTTGGCTTAATTTCATGTGTACTGCGAAATATCTAAAAAGAGTTGTGCAGCTCGAACAGGGCCAGAAAACAACAGTTGGTTGTTGGTTGTTGGTTGTTGGCTTGCTGGCTCATTTTGCTTGCCGAGTTGGGTTAAACCAAAAAAAAAAAACCCTCATAAATCAATTAGGACAGGCCTGCACCAGATTTTGGTAGCCAATTTTTGGTTTTTGCGGCTTTTACGCTTTTGGGGTTTTGATACATATATTTTTTTGTGTTTTGCATATGCTGGACTAGGCGATATGAAGTAAGTCTGTGGTCCTAATAAACATACAGTCAGCCCAATAATTATTCGCACACTCCTGTTTTACAAGAGTATTCATCTATCACAGAAATAATAAAATTATGTACTAATAAATAAATAATAAGTAAATTAAATAAAAAGTTGTTGAGGAGGTCTGCAAAACTTTCAAAATACTTTAAGTTTTTTGATTGACTAACTTTAGTTAAACATATATATTTAGTAGATTCGAGGGTATTAAAGATATCTATATATCGCATATATTTGTTAGCCTTGCTTGTTTGTTCAGGTTCAGGTGTTTTTAGTTAAATATGTGCTTGGGTCTATGGGCTTTATGATTAATTGGCCATATGCAGCTGATTTATGGGCTGCTTGGCAGGTTTTCATGTGACCACTGTTGGCATCGGGAACAATTAGTATAATGGCTAAGTATGCCTAGTTGGGGCTCGGCAAAAACCCACCACAATACGAAGAGCTAACTCAACTCGAGTATGTCTTCCTTAACCACTTTTCTGGTTGTGAAATGTTTGAACAGTGGCCGTCGTTGCGGCTGTCAAACAGCTTCAACAATTGTTAAAACAAAGCGGGGCAACAACAACTGCCGGCAGCAGCAACAGGGCGCACATCCTGTGCGTACAAAAACAGGATGTGGCAGCCGCGACTTCTTTAAGGCGCAATCAAGCGTATAAGCAATTTTTGAAGCAATTAAAACAAGACTCGGCACACGCAAAGGATTTCGGCGCAAGCCTTTCTATCCGCAATCCGCTCGAAGGCAGGCTGTGGGAGCGTTTTTCTTAAATAAACTCAGCGACAACGCCAGCAACAACAACAGCAACAACAACAACAGCAACAGCAACAACAACAAGAACAACAACAGCTTGCCAGCAACAATAATTGCCCGCAGTGCTTGGGTAAAGTTAAACAAATGTAATAATTGTTGCTGCAAACTTCTGTGCAAACAGTGACAGGCGCCGCGTCCTTTTGGTCCTGCCAGGCACACGTCCTGCATAGATTCGGGCAATTTGCTGTTTGTTATTGTTGCCACTATTTCTAAGGCTTTTGGCTGTGATTGTTTCTACTTTTGCTTTTTAGAATGTGACGCGTGCGCGGCTAATGCGCCTCAGGGTGTGAAAGTCAGTTCACTGTATGTATTCTGATGTATTCTGCCCCGCCACAACCCTCTGTCTCTAGTCTATTCTCTATTTCTTTGGGCTTTGATTCGATTTTGATTTTTGACGAATTTGTGTTTAGACTCGTAGCGTGTGTGTTCGTCTAAATGTTGGCAATTGTGCGTATGCTGCCACACGCATCTCTTTTTTCTTGCATTTTGCTTGGTATTTCAAATTTGAGATTTTGGTTTTCACATTTGAAGAGAGCTGAGATCAGCCATGCATATGCGAGTGCCAAGAGCTGTTATCCTTGCCACGTTTTCTATTTAAATTTATGCAATATTTCAATTGGAAATTAGAAAATGAAGTCATTTGTGAATGCTGTAAGGGGTAGCGTATTAAGTGTTCTCCTCATGGGGTTATTGCAAGTCAACTGAAGTGGTCTATGGCAGGCGTATCCTTTGTGGACTGATAATAGCTCGATTAAGGAATGACTAAATAGAAAAGAAAGCCAGGGGTCAAAAAGTATGTGTATTTGTAATAAATACAATGAATATTTAAGGGCACAGTAAATATTAATTGTTGACACGTAACACATTAATGAAGGACCATTAACGACGAGTCTAGTCAACAACCGCCTTATATAGCTGCTAAAAACTATCATCTAAGATTTTTAAAAAATAAATAAAAGTAGGGATGTTGCGTCCCTCCTAACTTCATTATTAGTCACAATAGTAATCAAAATATTATTATAGTGTCCTCTGCATATATCTCTTCCCCTCGTTCCGCACAAGATAAAACACTTAGCCAAGCGTTGATGAGTGAAAACATGCGTTAATGGGCTTACCAACAAAAAAAAAATAGAAGCGAAAATCAAATCATACTTTTGGGTTTAGCGCCGCCGACACACGGCAGCTAAAAATAAAAAAAACAACAACAGCTGAAGAAGTCACGGGAAAGACACAGGCTAAAAAAGACTCAACCCACTCGCCAGTTGGGCTAAAGCCCAATCCCGAACCCCCAGCTAAAAAGCGGGCACTTCAAAAATTGTTGAAGACACAAGAGGCGGCGTTGCCGAACACGTGTCCTGCTCGGAGCTTACATGGCCGACACGTGACCACCATCATGTTTGCTTACATTTACGACTCACTGACTGACTGACGTATGGGTAAATGACGATGGTGATGTGACGGCGAATGGGAATGGGTACTGGGTACTGGGAATGGGAATGGTGGCGATCAATCAAGGCGACCAAATCGGAACAACAACAATAACAAAACACAACAAAAAGCAAAAAGGTGTTGTACAGTTGCCTCCAGTTCTCGACGACGTCGATTCCAATAAACCATAAATTCCAGATCTGTTGCCAACTGTCGAGAGAAAGAGCCAGAGACAGATAGTAAAAGAGAGAGAGAGAGCGAGAGAGAGAGAGAAGTGCATTTCGCAATTTGGCAAATGCATCGCGACTGTAATTAAAATTGCATTCGCATCTAATTAATTGGTATGCAAAAACGGGACTAGTTGCAGAAATGCCCAAATGCAAAATGCAAATCATTCTGGAACGCCATCCAATGAAACTGACTTACATATGTATATGTAGAAACATAAATACACTCAACAAAAAATCGTCTTAAAAAATTAAAGTTTTGCTTGATTATTTGAATAATGTTCAAATATAAGAAAGAAAATTTCGTAAGATTTGAAAGGCATTCTTATTTTTCCAAAAAAAATTTGTTTGATAATATGAAATATTTCTAGAAGGTTCACACCCTTATTTTAAAAGAAAATTCTGTCTTAAAATTCTGTCTGTCTAAAATTCTGAAAGTTTTGTGTATAAAACTGTAATTAGATTTGCTTTCTATAATTTGATTTCTATGAAATTTATTTATATTAATTATAATAAAAATTAAATACATTTTTTTTTCATTTTCTGAAAATGTACTGGAATTAAAGTATTTTCTAGAATTGAGGTGGATATTTTTTCCAGTGTACAAATACATTCAAATGTGAAGCTGACTTTGAGGGTGCAATTCAAGCAAAGGCAGTGGAAAATGCCTTTGGCCATACTAAATCCCCTAGCTTAATGTCGCTTCAAGTCACGAATTTCAGTTGCAGCTGCAACTGCAACTGCAATAATGTGTTGAGGCAGCCGACACCTTTTGCAACCCTTTCGTGAAGCTGTCGCCCCAGTCCAGCCCAGTCCTCTGAGCGATGAGTATGTATCCCTCACCAATCGACTCTGACAGAGTCCTTTCCATTCTGTTCTGTGGCATTGTGCTTTTGGACGGCCCATGACATGATTGGCTTTTAACGCTCAAATAAGCTTAATTGAATTTCTTTTCATTGCTAACAAAGTTTCTGGTTTGGCTTTTGGGCCGGTTCGTCTGGCTGCGATTTGTTAATTAAAACTGAATTAGACAGTAAACAGATTTGGCTTGAACTGCATTCTGAATACCAGACAACTTTGGCCGTAAAAAGAACAATTCTTGGTAGTAAATAATAAATACCAACAAAAAATAAATCAGATTGTCTCTCTTGCTAAATCCACAATAATTAAGAGTCTATATAAATAAAGACATTAAATGCAAATTGTCAGCTTTTACCCCTTCTTTGTGCATTATTCGAATCATTCACGTTGCTAATTTCTGTCATTTAATTATCCAAATATTTGCGTTTAATTAGAATCGAGGTCAATCAACTGTAAATATTAAATTGCGTGCAATCTGCAATTTAATGAAATGCAACTAATAAAATTATGTTTAATAAAAACGAGGTTGCCATGACAACTGAAACCGAAGTACAACAAAAAAAAAAGGTGATGACCTCCCTCGCCCGCTCAATTTCGCCCCGTCATTCACTCCTGCCACTTGCCCCTTCACACGTCCATCAAAGGATATCTCTCATGTGCCATGGCGCAACTATCAAAATTAATGGGCCAGCCATCGTGCTAAAAGGCAACCGCAAAAAAATATATGACATAAAATTTAAATACCTGAATATAAAAAATCAACAAAAAAAAATTGGTCAAAACGAGGGGGGGAGGAATGGTAAGCGGGGGGCCAATGACATTTTAGCTATCAAAAATGTATTTGCATATAAATTAACGACGCAATTTTTTTTAAATAATGCAATTTAAACATATTTTATTTGCATTTATTAACATACCCACACACGCACACACGCACACACACACACACAAAAAGGAGTAACCAAGTGCCAAGAACCAAAAAACAACATCAAAGTAAAATGATTTTCAATAAAATTTGGGTTGAGTCTGGGCCGACGTGTTGCATTATTATTATCCCTTTTTCTGGTGTCTCACTCGCGACGGACTGTTACAAAATATGTTTTTATAAAAAACATTTCGCAGCATTACCATAAAATTGTTAAAAACGAAAAAAAACGAAAAAAAAACGAAAAAATATAAAAGATATCAGCCTGACCACGTCAAAACATGTGACGTGTATTAAAAACAAGCAAGCCGACTGGCTGCAGCCGTTGGCTTTAAGCGGCTTCGTCCTGCTGATGTCCTGTATTTTTATGGCCCCAACCAAATTCTGATATCGAATGAACATTTTGCGCAAATCATGTACGAAAATTGATGGAAAATGTGATTTTGCCAAACGCAAAAATGCTTCTTGCCATGTGTGGGTGTTGATTGGTCTTCAACAACCAAAAAAAAAAACAAACCTGAAGCATACTTTTTGGATGTGCGAGAGTTTCAAAGGATTTTCATAGCCAGCGGCTACTTATCATAAAAAATATAAAAGAATGTAAAAAACGAACATAATGCCAACGCTGCTAGCTGTCTGTCAAGTCATGTGTGTGTCCCAGACATAATTGAGTTGTAGCTGGGAAAGTCTGAAGCCTCTAACCCCTTTGCCACAATACCCTGTACATCAATTGGGGATGTTGTTGGTAGCAGCCAGACACATTTAGGCTGCTCACACTTTACACCTCATAGTAAATACCAATCAAATGTGAAACAAAAAAACATTTCACCCTTGAAATAATAGTTGACAAAGAGAAAGTTAAATTCAACAAATTACAGGATATCTGCTAGTCTATCATGCATTTCGAATTGGAGTTTTCTTGCTTGTATGATATTTTATGACAACTTTTGTGTTGATTTCGGGCTTTCACGCAACGTGTTGTTATTATTGAAAATTGGCCAAATTGTATAAACGCACATATGCGTGAAATTCAATTCAATCAAGGAGTGTGAGTAGCTGTGTGTGTGTGGGTGTGTGTGTGTGTGGGTGTACCACAAAAAAGGGTTGTGCACACACTGCAAGCAAAGTAATTCAATTTACAAGTGATTTGTCCTGCACACACACACACACACACAAAACCGATTTAGTTTGCGACACTAGGCCCGCAAACTTGACCAGTGCAGACTGCAAGTGTGCGATAAATTTATGCAAATCCCATTTAAATTGTTTGCACTGCAATTTCAATTTAGAAACAAAATAAAATATATACATAGCGTAGTCCAATCATGTTGATGTGCCTGCTGCCTACCCGCAAATGAGAGCAATTTATTTGCAAGGCACAACAACAACAGCAATTCTGGCGCTGTAATTTTGCAATTTTTGGCCGTGTCCATTAACTGAAATCCATCAACAAAATTGCCACAGAAAATCAACGGGTCGCTTGTCATTTCAACGCCTCCTCAGTGCTGACGCCGTTTTCAATTTGCTCGCTTATCAACTGAAAGGTACTCATAGCTCCGGGTTCCCAGCACCCTCTGCTACCGACTACCGTCGTCTGGCTTACCTTGGCCATTCCGGGCCTCAGTGTGCTGAATGGAGGCTATCGCTATCACTTGGTCATAAAAACAGCTTTCCGGTCGTTACTCATTCATGGCAATCAAAATGGTGCCAAAATAGAAAAATGTTCGACGCCAAAACAGAAAACAAAAAAAATGTTCCAACGCATTTCAAAATTTGCATATCAATGTGCCAAAGGAACACTTCACTGAGAGAAATTGCTGATTCTGAAAAATTAACTGCATTGGGATGGTAAGGATCGAGATTGACACTCAGAATTGCGGGAGGGACCTTCGATACAAGATCATTGCAGACAAAACTAGCTGAAGACGAAAAAAGTTGTAAATCAAAAATATAAGCAGGAAATGTTCGGGATTTGCCGGAACGGATCAAAAATAAACCAAGTAAGAATTCTGTATTCGAGTGAGCTCGACAACGGGATGCCCTATTATATAATATTCTAGCTATAAACCCAAATTTCAATTTAACCTATCAAATATTTAATATAGACCAGTATTGACTTCAAAAGATAACAAACTTTCACCAGAGAATCTGTAACCATAATTCTGTGAATTAATGCAAGCTGATTGCTTTCAGTGTGCTGCTTCAGTCAACCGGGTTCGGTTAGGCAATGAGAGCCCTTATCAATGCGTCGAGGCTTTGTTTCGCTAACGACAACTCGACTGAGTAGCAGCAGAGCAAATTATCAGATAGCTACCCACAAGAGGCGGGGTTGGAGGAAGGCGCAAAACAACCAGCAAAAAAGATTCGAGTAAAATATTCAAATGAAATGTGAAACGCAGCAATTTTTGAAGGTGGATTGGGGCCGAGCTTGAGAAAGACAGTCGGATGGGCAAATAGTCGGTAATCCGTCAACGGAAGTCAAACGTATTAGCATCCTGGCGATTTTTCATACAAATGGCGCCGCAGCCGGTCTGTGTGAGTGTGTGGGGCAAAGACACTCGCTGCTGGCTGCTGTGCGGCTCTTGCCGGTTGCCATGATTGGGCTATCATGGCAGCCATCTAGTAACGGCAACCAGCAGCCAACCTGATGACATATTGCAACCATTTAACACTGTCGCCTGTAACGCTGCCACAAACACAATGAATACTGTGCCAACCAGCCAGACTGGCAGACAGACGGGCAGACAGGCAGACAGGAAGCCTAAGCGAGTCGAGTGAGTTCGATGTGGAGTCTGTGGCAAACAAACAAAAAACAATTTCGAGGAAATTGACTGAAATTCTGCAGTGTTGCTTCATCATCATCATCATCGGCATCTGGGCAGCCATGTGCCCTATGTGCCCCAAACTCCTTCTTTTTGTGGCATAACGGAAGTTTGCCTCGCTACTTGGGGCTAACCACATGCTGTGCTTTGATAATGAGTCGACCTCAGCTCCACGCTCCACGCTCCATGCTTCATTTGAAATATTATGCTGGCGTCTCTGGTGCACCAAAGTACGAAGCTCTCCTTATATCGGCCAGAGTCCGTTTCATATCAGTCATGCAAATCTGATAATTGAGGACTTGTCGCTTGGCTGAAACTTTAAGTGCTCCGAGAGGGAACTGGCATCAGTTGCCAGTTACACCCGAGATTAGACCAGACGACGACAACCAGGCAACCTGCGACCAAATTGATGACTCCAGCAATATGCAAAATTTTGCACATTTCTTTGGGAAATTATGAACAATCGTGGCAGCTGAGCACAGCTGACAGAAGCTACAGTCGAGCCCTTGAATTTGCTGTATACATTAAACCAAAGTTGTACTTGTTTAAGCCGTGTTTCTCATAAGATTACATAGCAGGACAGCTCAAATATAAACACAACAAACAACAAGAGAGAACGATTAACTTAGGCATGATGAAGATTAAATATTATATATTAAATATAAATAATCCGAATTTATTATATAATTTTTAACGATTTAAACAAATTTTTTTTATAATTACATATTTTTTAAATATTTGTTTCGCTTTACATAAGCATTATAAAAATATAATTCGATTGCTGCCATATCAATCTATTTCTGATTAGGATTATATTTGCTTAATGGGGTCGGCCATGTCTCCTTCAAGGCGTTGCAAATTTGAACTCAAAATTACAAATAAAACGAAATCATTTTAATTTGTAAATTTGATTCTTATTGGTTGCTTTTATAGACTGTATCATATTTTAAATAATTGTTTTATTATTAATTTCTTAAAGACAAATAATAATAATAAGAATCAATTGATTTATTTTAGTCAAGCGGTGTTCTAACTTTGTGATTGTAAGAAATTATAGACCAACAAAAATCAAACAGATTTTAAATTGAATAATACTTGTAGATACTCCAACTCCAAATCAAATAGATTTTAAATTGACTACTATTTATAGATACTCCAACTCAATTTGCAGCAGCAGATTCATAATTTGTCAGCTAGCATTAGAAAAATTAGAAAAGTGCCTAATGCCATTGCTGGCTGTTCGCGACAGTGAAAAGATCAAAGGATAACAAACAATTGATTGCGGGCAAAAAACAAAATAGAAAATAAAAGAGAAAAGGCAGCACAAAAAGCAGCGAAACATCCTGACAACTTCAGTTTCAATTACAAAATTACAAAACAGGCGTCAATCAGCATTAATAAAAGCGGCAAGCGAGCGGGGCGTGGCGCAACCCCACAAAAAAAAAAGCCTCAGCATCAGCCGCTTTGCTACTTAACCCTTTTGGCTGCCTGCCCTGAAGGGGTTGCGCCGCAGCCTTAGCCGTGGCAAGGTAAGTGCTTGCCACAGTTTTTAAATATTTTTTCAACACACCATAATGCATCAGATATTTATGAATGAATGCCGAATGCCACACCGGAAGTTGATGCTTCAGGATGAAAATGTTTATGCGGGCGCTGGTCACGTGTCGGCCTCATCAGGCTCATCAGAATGACGACAACCACGTCAAGGGAAATAATCAAGCATATTAATGACCATAAAAACTGAAAGAGTTAAATGCGCTCTCGATCCACCCGACCGGACTGTGCATATGCAGGCGGCTAAAGTAGGCACCTTGATGGGCCTGGGACTGGACTCTGACTCCGTATCTGGACTCGCCCCGTGCTTAATTACGTGTAGCCGATTACAATAAAAACAACAGAAACAACAGAAACAACAACAACAACAACAACAACACTGCTCATTGTGTTTGTGTTGACTTATCGTTCTGTGTGATTCCTGTTTTCCCATAATTAAATCTCAACCCTTAACTCAAAGCGAGTAGCGTATGACGATTTGCATATAAACAAACATTACATTGAGTACAGTTAGCTGAAAGACACATCAATTGTGCAACAGATTTCAAATTTATTTGACTAAATTTCACACTTAGTACAGTTGTGCGGTTGGTGAAAAGTATTTTCCGCAATTTCATTCACATTTTGGTAATCGAAAACCTTTGTACAAAACTTGCACATCAATCAACTATAATGATCTGGCACATATGAAAAGTTTTTAAGGCTATTATCAACTGTAGAATATCAAATAACCCAGTCGGATAACTGACAAAACCATTGGCAGCCAACAGCAAAGGGAAAATGGAATGCGAATAATGGCAGTGGAGAAAACATATTTTTATAATGATTTGGCAATTTTCATGAAAATGCCCGGCCAACGGCAATTTCAACTTTTGCGGACACACACACGTGAAACGGACACAGGCATCAGATTACATTGTTGTGGCCAGGAGCCACTGCCACACCCCATTTCCCCAGCATCCTCATGGAGACACACACACACACGTGTTGCCCCGGACGATATCAATAAAAAGCCGTCGCATGGCATTTGCGATAAAAGAGAAAGAAAAAAATAGAAAATAGAAAATAGCACCGCAAAAATCTATGCGAAATTGACAAATTGACATACGTTTTGGCTTAGAGGCAGCGTCGGGGGTTGGGGGCTGCTCGTCATGTGTCCTGTCATTAGAAATAATTGTGGATATGCCAAAGCTGTCCTGGAGTTGAGCAGCTTAGGAATTGGGTTGTTCGTTGGTCAAATCGGTGCGTGATTTTCGCGCTGATTGAAAGGAACCCTTTGATATGCTGACCTGAATATTATTCAACTTTTTCTGTGCATTTCTCTTGCTTACTTTCTTGCGACTGCGTGCCATTTGTTGTTTATGCTGAATTATGTGCGAATTGTTGTTGTTGTTGTTGTCGATGTTTGGCCATTGCGATTTCGATTTCAGATTAATTCGTGGTCATGTGCCATGTGTCATGCTGACCTGAGACATCATCTGCAGCGGACTGATGTCATATATATAAAAGGAGCACGATTTATTTGCCAAGATTAGGGTGTGGAGTGGAGTGGAGGGGGAGGGGAAAGCACTACTTCGTCCTTTCGATATGCTCATCAGCTTTTATGGGTGCTGGGCAATAAAACTCAAAGGACTCTTATAGTTTTTGTTATCAGGCGTAATTAAAACATGACGAGCATTCGGCAAACACAGCTGCCCATGGTTGGAGTTGGAGTTGGTGTTGCGACTGCAGCGCTTCCTGCTGATATTTTTAATCCTTTTTGCATAATTTTACACGAATTTTTTTATGGCAACGTCTCCAAAGGGAATATGCCACATAAATGAAATAAACGTTTTACGACAACGCGCAACGCAAAAACAAAAGCAAAACAAAACTCCAAACAAAAAGAGGAAAAAAAATTAAATAAAATAAAAATATGGCAAAAGCGCGGAAAAGAAAACAAACAATGAAATTTGTTTTTATGACAGTCGACGGCATTTTGTTTTCTTAGGGTATGCTATGCCGGGCGCTGTCTGGCGCAATTGTTTATCTAAAAGGATAATTGTCGAAGGGTTGGCACAAAATGAATTACAACTTCATAAGCAATAAAATCATTACATTTTTATTATCACCGGAGCACAGTTGGCGATTCGAATGCGAAGCACTCGCCAAACGCAAGTCTTCAAAAATAAAGCTGCTCTGACTACCCTGGTCAACAGAAAACTTATCAAATTTGGATTCCCTTGAAAAAGATTTAAAGCTTGATTTGGAATTGATAAAATATTAAAAATGCTATTTATAAGGTAAAAATGGAAAAGTTGCCATTAAATACACCAAATATCGAATTTTATTTTTATATATATACACTTTCATTTCTTTCTGTACTTTTTAAATAGTAGTCGGCATTAATCATATTTTTTTTTATAAATTTAAGTTAAAAAGCATAAGTTTGAAATTTAATTTCTAATTTAATTCATTTTTTTTTTTTTTTGTATTTTTCTGTGAACTAATATTAATCTACATGAATTAAATTTGTTTCTTTTTTTCTTTTCAATGAAAGGCATTAATATTAAATTTTATTTATAAATTCACATAAAAATAAAATATATAAAGTATAAATTGATATATTTAAATCTATTTTTAATTTTTTATATTTATAAATAAAAAGAAAAATAAATGCCTGACAAACACAACAAGTTTTCATTTCCATATCAACATTAGAAAATAATCATAAATGCAAGAAAGGGCATCAAAGCTTCGACTAGCTGCAGACACATTTTGTTCATTCTACTTTTGCGTTTTTCTCGACGAGTTTATATATTTATTTTTGGAGCACTACTGCAATACCGTTATTTATTGTTATAATGCCCATTTTTATTTGTTTATAAAGTTTGCAGTGCTCTAATGCGCTTTAATGCTGCTGCCAAAAGGACAAAGGACAAAGGACAAACAAAACGATGTCCATTAACTGACAGATTTGCTAGGTGTCCTGAGGGTTGGCCGGCGACACCGACGACTGCGACTGTTGTTTGCCACAATTACAGCTACACAAAGATGTTGCCAAAGATGTTGGCATTTTTTTCGAAACAGTCTAACAAATTATGCCGCATCAGCAGCCAAAGCGATTCGAATGTATCTTTAACCTGCAAAAGACTCAGTTCACCATTCACTTCTCCAGCTGGGTTCATCTGTCAAGTGTCAGACAGTTGGACAGACAGTTTCCCAGTTGGAGTGGGTACACTGGGATTGTCCTCAGCCTGCATTAACTAAATTAAGTGCTCGTTGTTGTCATTCTGTCCCGCTTGGGCGCTGCATAATTTGTTAATTTAGCAATTGCTTGTTTGCCTAGTTGCCTGCTCTATTTTTTTTATATTTTGGCATCATTTGCCATGGTAAGTAAATTAGTTAAGCGGATTGAGTTGTTCAAGTTTTTCTTGTTAGAAATGGGCAACTTGGCTTAGATATTTGTCTGCTCAAATGAGTCTTATAAATGCTTACCCAATCCACTCGCAGTTCTGTTTGTGTACCCAAATCATTCATCTAACATTTAACATTTGGAAACAAAATGCTAATTGCGAATTAATTGTGCACTGCATTTAAAAACAACAAGCTGCAAGTTGAGAGAGACAACCCCAGTTCTAAAATGCCTAAAATAAACAAACACTCAAAAGCCGTGCCATGAAAGCTTAGCAAAGAGCCAAATAAGCGTTAAATGTTGCAAAAATAACAAAAACCCAAGAGCAAAGGATCTGCTACTGCTCCTGCTCCTGCTCCAGAGTCCTGGGTCCTGGCACAAGCACTTGTGGCCGCACACATGTGGCCCACTCGACTGAAGAGAGAAAAAACGACAGAAAAATACAATGAGGTCTGTGTGAGGATGAGGATGAGGATGAGGATGAGAATGAGGATGAGAATATGGATGAGGATGTGGGATAAGGACACGGCTGTTGGCCGAGTCTGAGGCAATGCAAACAAATTAGTCATCATTAGCGTTTGGCTGCAAGCAACGTGCTGCTGGATTTTTGGTCTGGGGCACTGAGCCGGGCAGATTTGCGTTAAATAAGCGCACTTAATGCGATTACAATAAAAACAAAAACAACTCTGCAAAAAACGAAATGAAATATCAAAAGCGGCCCTGGCAAATTGAAGTCAAAAGCGTAAAAGCGCATTTGCAACAATTATTAAAAACAAAATACCAAATGGAAAATACAATATCAAAAACATGCAACAAAAAAAATATACAAAAATATATATACATATATATATATACCTCCAACGACAACTGAGGACAACTGACAAATGCAGCCTGAAAATTTCACTTTGAACAATTTGTGCATGAATGAACCTGCCCCGACACCCCCTCCCCCTTCCCCTGCCTCACCCGCACCCACACTTCTACCCACCAACGCATGGACGCACATGTGTTGACCAAATACACAAGCATAAAAGCCGTGGCCAGCAATTGGTAGGAGGCTACCCTGTTTGATACCCTGTACTCCTTGACAAAAATGGTTGTTTAACTTGTTGTTTAAGCTACCAAACCTGTCAAAAGGCTACAGGGTATCTATGCGTCAGTCACATTCTTATTTCTATGGCATCCATTGAAAACTCTGGTTGGCGCCCATAAAAAAAGGACATTCAACGTCTGAATGCAACTTTTGCTGTTGCATATGCAACAGTGATTCAGCCAGGAGGACGCCTCAGCGGCTCTGTGGAATGTGTACGACAGTAGTAATCGGCTAAAAAGAATTACGCATACTGAATCTAAAATATAGAACGCAAAGAACAAATACTTCGCGCTTGGGCAAAACATTTAAATGAACAGCAAATGAGCTCAAGCTCAATTTCATTTTAGCCAATTCCCACTGTACATGCAAAGGGAAAACTTGGTCGTTGGCGAGTACAATTTTTTGGGTGGCGACGACATATGTTCACGCCCCGTTGGCCACCGTGATTATAACGAAAAATGGCAAGGTCCAGTGTCGGAAGTGGGTTTTTTTTCCCTGGTCCTGGCGGTTTTCCGCCTTCTGTGTATTTGAAGTTGTGAGTTCACTAAATGGCAATTAATTGGAAAAACAGTTGGGATTTGAGTTTTTGTGAGGACACCTCTCACTGCGATTAGCTGTAAGTACGCACAACATTTGGGATTAGTACACTTGAGGCTTAACAAATTGCGTGTGGCATGGAAAACCCTTCAGCCCATTAAAATCAATTTGCCTCTGACAAAGGACAAGTGCGCGTAATCACCATGACGAACTCTGCCGACGCCCGGCATCAGCTGCCCAAATGTCAAATGCCACAAAGCGCATTCATAACGCGCTGAAAACAGAAACAAAAAACAAAAATTAGCCGCAGCCAAGCAAAAGAAAAATTGGCCAATCAGCGAGGAACCCACCCAATCTGAACCAGACCAGCTTGGCGACGAGCCCTTTTCAGTCGTCAAGCAGCTGTCATAATGATGGACAAAGTGCAACAGCCACAGCAGCAGCAGCAGCAGCAGGAACAGCAGCAGCAGCAGCAGCAGCAGGAGCAGCAGGAGGAGGTGGAGGAGGAGCCAGATGCAGGGAGACAAAATGCTGACAACTCTTGTGGGCATAAATTACAAAAAGCAATTACAATGCCAAAACACACTCAGTGCTAATCATGTGTGTGTGTGTGTGGTGGGTGTGGCAAGCACAGCTGTGCGCCACCTAGCGCTCAAAAATTGCGCGCACTAATTGCGCACAATTTGTGTCCAGGAACGGACCTTAAACTGAACGTGGTCATTAAGCAGCGTTGCGGCAGTTAAAATGCCTTTATGAGTTATTGTCAAAGTATCTCAAGGGACAAACCAACCAAGCAACGCAACGAACACTTGATGGTTTATTATAGTCCACGGCTTTTATCACCTCCAAGCGCGAAGGCTTAATTACCATGCCAAGTTATGGGCCAGAATTGGCGTTGAGCATTTTTAATGCCTGGCCAGCAATTAAAATTAATTTCATTTGCAGGCGATCGAAAATTATTAGTCAATATTTGCATAAGACTATGCCTGATAATCGAAGCTAGATATTTACGTGCAGTATTACACACAGTATAATACACTGAAATAATTTAGAAATATCAATATATAAAACAGAAAAATATGAAATATAGAAAAACTGTTTTTTTGAATACGACAAGTAAAAATACTGGCCTAGAAATAGGAATTTGGGCATAGGTCGAAACTTCAAAATGCCATAACTTCGTCAAAACTAAACTCAGATTAAAAAGCGGTGGCTTTTTGATCATAGTTTTGCACCTAAATCAATCCTACATTTAAAGCTGAAAACGTGATATTGGGTCGGAAGCCAAGAAAAAATACTGGCCTAAAAATAGGCATTTGGGCATAGGTCGAAACTTCAAAATGCCATAACTTCGTCAAAACTCAACTCAGATTAAAAAGCGAGGGCTTTTTGATCATAGTTTTGCACCTAAATCAATCCTACATTTAAAGTTGAGAGCGTGATATTGGGTCGGAAGCCAAGAAAAAATACTGGCCTAAAAATAGGCATTTGGGCATAGGTCGAAACTTCAAATGGCATAACTTTGTTTGTTCTGAGTGTAGCAATGAGTTCGGGGCTCTTTATGACATGATTTAGTAAATCTATTTAAAAAATTGTTTTCATTTCTTTTCTTTCCTTTCAACTGCAATACAAATCATTAAGCATAAATTATGGCAACATCAATTGTACAAGCACTTTAAATTAATTGCATTTGAGTACATATTGGATTTAAATAAACGTAGCCAAAGAATTCATTGAAAAATTACGATAATGGCTTCCGTGGCTGTGTTAAGTGTTGAATTACATAAATTATATAATTTAATTTATATTTACGAGCCGGGGCATTGAGGCCTGAGTGTGGCATGTGTGCGGCCATAAAAATCGGTGGATAGTATCGTAACCGTTTCCTGCATAGATTATACGTCCAGACAATGCGGCGTCCCCCCACCCCCCACCATCTCATTCCCCTGCTCCCCACAATACTTCCTTATATGTAGATGTGCTATTCAAATTTCGGGTTTATCGGTTTTATGGGCAAACTGTGTGAGAAAACTGTCTGTTAGCCAGTTAGGTTTTATATACTTTGATTTCGCTGCTGCCGCCTTTAGTTTAACGTCTCGCGCATCTTTTACGACCAGGCGACGATAAGAGCATTGATAAGACCGTGCAACCATACGTGGCAAGCGCAAATTTTTTAATGCGCCATTTGCATTGCCACATAAAACATAAAAACCCGGTCGCGGGCTTCACGACAACAACTCACTCGCATAAAAGACAATTTGAGGCGCCATGTGTTGCATATTTCATGGCATTTTGACTCGCATGCATAAAATGCCAAAACTATGGCAAAACAAAAAGAAAAGAAGAAAATATCGCAAAATTCTTGCACTAGTTATTTTGATGAGCTTCGACTGTTTAAGTGGCCATAAAAAATAAAAGATCTAAGTACTTGAATGCATATGTAATGCGTTCCTCATAAAAATCGCTAGCATAAAATAGGAACTTTAAATGACTTCGAATTGGCAAAAACTGTAAAAGTAACTAACTTAATAACCTGCTCCAAATTTTATTTTAAAAGAATGAAAATAATTATGGCAACAACTTTTTTAAGCATTTAATTGTTAAAGTAACGAAATTGTGCTATTGCCAAGTGTGCTACCAAAAGCAATACAAAATACATAAAACATTTTTTAATGTGCATTTTTAATAATTATTTTAAAATGCATAATTTGTATAGTTAAATTATTCATATGTAAAATATTATTCAAATAATATTAAAATATTAAAAAAATAACTTTTTTTGTGGAGTTTTGTAATACACTAAAGAGTAATAATAATAATATTTATAATTATAATTATATATAATTACGTTATCATTTAATTTGTCTATGATTCAAGTTGTGTACCTACAAAAATGGTAACATTTTGAGCATGTTCCAGATACATGATACAAGATAAATGTTAAAGATATGCTCTATAAATTTAGCATGCACTTGCACCTAATTACAACAAATCAACAACTTGCCACATGCATGCATGCATGTTACAGCGGCATTCCCGAACGGCTGCAAGCGCAGCATGACTCATTCTCAGCTCGGTCACATTCCTCACTCCAAGTCAAGTTGAAGTCATTCGACTACTGCCCCTGAAGAAAATGTTAGTGCAACTAAGAACATAGACAAATAATGACATAGGCAAACTCAAAAAAAAAAATAAAAACAGGAACAATGCAAGAAACGCTTAAACAAGCAACGACATGTTGCCTACTACACACCTCCCAAGTAAACGGAACAAAAAAAAATCAGAGACCTGCTGTTGCAAGAACCGCAGAGAGTAGAGATGAGCGCTGCATTCGTTATCTATTCATCAAATCTATGGAAAAGGGGCGAAAATTACTCAAATAAAGATGAGCATATAAAACTGACATGTTTGTACAAGACACACACGCACACACAGAAACACACACACACACAGAAATCATCGATGGGCAAACAGAAAGAACAATCAAATAAATGAAACAAAGGCCAAGAGTCCGTTGAAGGTTCAAATCTGTTTCGGGAACTGCTTGTTTAACAATCTTATCGGCATATCATTTTTCGTGTCGGCTTGTATCTGTTTTTTGCGTTGAGTGTGTGTGTGTGTCCGAATCCCAGTTCGAATCCAAATGCGAACAGTTATGCACATGTTGTGGCCCCGATGAAACGAAAAGAGACGAGACGCAAGACGAGACGAAAACTCCACACAGCAAACAGTCGTTAAACAACATTAAATGGGTCTCGTTTTGGTATGTATGTTTCCCCCCTCCCATTCGACTCTCCAGCTCACAAGCAGTATCCACTGCCAAGTGCAATACGAGGATGAGTCATCGGACGCTTCGTTGATTGGTCGCTCACTTTGCCTGGGAAACGGCAAAGCTTCACCTTGGCGCTCGCTTCGCAGACGATCGTCTGCCTGCCTAAGCAGCAATGACAGGCGTTACAAACGGCGGAGAGGAGTTAATGACCCATGTGCTGCGGATCACCCAACAATTGTCTTTGTTTCGGGTGCTTTCTAAATGTAAAACAAATAAAGCAAGAAAGAGAAGAGAAGATAGTCGATCTTCAGCACACCGAAGATAAAATACGCTTGCAGACAGATGATATAATAATAAAATAATAATTCACTAACAAGCAAACAATATATTTTACTATAGGCAATATTTTACTATAAAGCTTAGCAACTCTATTATGTACTTTACCGATCCAACCGAAGATAGTTTCATATTAGAGAGAAAAGTTCATCGTTACGTTCAGGAAAATATATATTTAATGAGATCGCCTTGATGGTCAACAATGTATATGCATAAACTCACATACTTCATATACATATAAATTTATATCAATAATAAATATTATTTATTGAATGATGCGTTACACATCTTGTGCTATATTTATATTGATCACCGGCAGGGTATAAATAACAAGACGGCAGGCATAGCAACATGCGATGTCGACCACAAAAGAGCTCATAAAAAATTAATACAAATTATACGAAGTGGAACGAAGAGAGACAACGATCGGTAGGCAAATCGCCCAGTGGGAATTCGACAAAGCATTCCGCTTAAACGACTGATACTTTTCATCGATTAATGTGCATTTTAGATAATATGAGTGGCCAACACAAACCACATAGATTAACAATAATAATAGTCGTAATAATAATGTGAGGATTTGTCAATTGTTAGACCGGAAGCTCATGCTTAAAGTAATTGAAAAAGGGAATTCCCTTCCGAATAATTGATAGTTAAGCAATGAAGTAAGCTCAAAAATTCCCGCTGGGCATTCTTTGCGGGAGATAAGCAGAGCTTAACTGAGTGTAAGACGATGGTGACAAAGCGCAGAAAGATCGCAAATTAGCTACTTATATTGAGCGAATGAAAGTTAGAAACCGAGAGAGAGAGAGAGACAGAGAGAGAGAGAGAGAGAAGCCAGAAGTGAGAATGGAATGCGAAGCAAGCATTACGCAAGTCTTCGAGCTGATGGCATTTCACATTAGCATGTCGACAATATTATGATTTTGAGGCAGTCCCAAGCGACCACGTCTTTTACACATATACATATACATATATTTACAGTTCCGAAAAAAATAATAGCACCACTTCGACATTTTTTCTTATAATAGTTTTGCATTAGTTTTCAATGTTGCTTTTGAATGTATTCTTCAGTATTCCCCCTATAAATTTATATAAGTAATGTTTCTGAAAATGTTTGTAATATATGTATGTTTTTCATATCATTTAATATTTTCATTTCACCTTTAACTGAATTAAAATATTTTGAAATTTGTGAATGGTTTTTTTTTGTTTTTACTTTTTTTGAATAGCCTTCTTCCATTTCTAAAAACGTTTATTAAACTTACAAATTTCAAAAATACAACTTTGAAAGGAACTCTTGTTGTAGTGGTGCTATTTTTATGTACACAACTGTATATGTACAATTTTATTTTGCTTAATAACAAAGACAATGACTGGTCACTAAAGCAGAGCTGGTGAAATATTTCTGAAAAAAATGTGATTTTAGATTGGGCTGCAGTTACCGTTAAGCTGGAAACTGCAGTTGCTCAAGGGAAAGTAAAGTGGGAACGAGTGGAATGACTGGAATGAGTGAGCAGACAAGGGAATGTTTAATCAATCCGATTGACACACTTTTTGAGGGGGGAGGGGGAGCACGCGTCAAGTTTCTTCTTCTTCTTCTTCCGATCATGTGGGTTATTTGACATGCAGATTGAAAACTCAATTAAAAGCTAATTTGACATATTCCGTTTCCATAACACAAAAACCATAAATTGATTCTTTATGATTTTGAGCAGAGTTGAGCAAATTGTATTTCCATGCAATTAGATACTAAATATGCAAATTGATAGCGACAACAATGGTAAACATAAATATGGATGTACATATATATGGGTTCCTCAACAACCCCAGATTGATTTTACTCTGTCTCTCAAATATTTCAATAAAAATTGCAATAATTACCCGCATGCGGATCGAAACGAAATATCATGTAATCCTTTAAGAAAACAACCGATTTCAATCGCAACCTTTTCTTACGCCTCATTGAGCAATTTCCAAAATTGGAACTCTTATAAACTCTTATGTATCTCAAGGATTATCGTTGAGTTTGTATCTAAAGAGAGGCAATTCACTAATTGGCTCAATTATGAGCGGCTAATGCGTAAATTACCGACGGCATAAGCGATTTCTATTTTTATTTCATATTATTTCGAGTTATGAATTTAGCTCAATGGCAGGCAACGAGTTGGTCAGAATAATCCGTGACCCATGGAAGACTCCACCCACAAAAAGGTCTCGGACAAAGCTCCGCCCCACAAAAATACAAAAAGTAAAGTAGCCAAAAAAAAAAAGAAAGAAAATAAAAATAGAAATAAAGGCAGAAAGAAGCATACAAAAATCCAACTTCAGCCGTTGGCCAAAGCGAAAGGGAAAATGTTGTTGCCGGCTTTTTGGTGGGTAGCACAAATGTTAGGGAAATAAGCCACGCCTCTGTTGGATTTATGTTGCCGGAAAACCAAGAAGGAAAAAAAACTATGCAGCGAACGCGTCGCTTGTGTGAACGAGAAGCCAAATTTTAGAGCAGAACAGAACCAGTAAGCGGAGTAGTTGTTGTAATACAATAGACCCAAAGCAACCCCTAACTGTGCAAAGTTGTGTAACAACGAAAGATACTCGAGACGAAGGCTGCAAAGTAGCAAGAAGAAGAAGACGAATAAGAAGAAGAAGAAGGTTTCTTTCGCTGCTCAATTGTGCGAGTGTGTGTGTGTGTGTCTGTGTTTGAGTGCGTGAGCGTGGGTCAAGTGAGGAGTGACGACGTTGTGGGTGGAGTCAAGAGCGCAGCCGGAGACAGCTCAGATTTGGATAGGCTAGTTGGACTATTTGTAGATAGAAAGTCGATTGCTGTACTTTTAGTAAAATTAAATGAATAAAATATATGAACTGCATTGAAAACAATGGCATTTATTAAGATATTTATTTATTACATATAATTATCTCAATTTCTATTTTAAATATTTTCATTTTATAAATAAATCTATGCCAAGTTTATTATTCATACTTATAGTTTCACAAACAATGCTAGTGGGAACCCCATTTTATGCATTTATAACTTATAAATAAAGCAAGGTCAAGTTTTTGTTTATATCTTATCACAATTTTATTCACAATATCACTGAGAAATAATCTAAAATGACATGTACATATAGTATGCTTTGAATGGTTTCGATTAAGTTGTGTTATACTTGTTTTTAATATTTATATATATTTGTTTCACAAATCCGAAATTAGTATAATAAATCGGAAATGAAAATATATCTTATTCCCTTATCACTGGCAGGCTAACGCAGAATAATAAATGGCGAAGTGTAAGCAATAATTTTCGGTTCGTTTTGCGAACAAAAAAAGATGAGCTATGGAAACGAGCCCATTGTTGAAACAAGAGTAATTTATGACAGGCAGTCGTGACTTATACTATTTAGCTTATACGTGTAGATGTCGGAAGCGGGTGAGAACACTTGTAAAACACTTATAAAATGTGTGTGCTGATAAAGAAATATAAGAAAGGCTCGTCATGCGAATAAGCTGACAGCTCGCTACAAATGGTATCTTTGTAAGTGTGTGTGTAGAGTTTAATTACACGCACCTGCACGCACACACTCATTTTTCGCTCTCTCTCTGCGCTCATAGAGTTCTGTCTCTCTGCCTTGCAGACTTTTGTCATGCCGACGATTTAATACAATTAATATGATAACTGTACTTCTCAACAAAGGCGCAGCGACGCCTGTGACGAGAGCATACCCACACACACACACACACAAACAGGCGCAAGGTGGCCGCAGCGTCCGCAACACCCGCAGCCGCGGCTTGGCAACAATATCCAATTTTTTTACGAATGAGGCGATGTCAACAAAAATACCAAAACAAAAAATTCAAGCAGCGAGCGCCTGAGCGAGAGCAACAAAAGGCCTACTGCGAGCGGGAGAGAGAGCAGCAAGAACAAAATACGACTGCGAGATAGAGAGAACGGATAAAAGAGCGCACGTTGCCCGCACGCCAGCCAGTTTGCAGTGAGCCAACGAAGCGTACGGACGTGTGCGCAAGCCAACAACAGCAGCAACAGCATCATCAACTGAGTAGCAGAACAAAGTGAACGAACAAATACATTTTTGACGTGTGCGTAAAAAGCAACAACAAAGCATTTGTGCCGTCAATTTATTCATTGTGTGCTTACCGCTAAATCGCAAAAGGAGAAAGTCTTGAGTCATCATCAAAGGCAAAGAAAGACATCATTTAATAATTACAAACAATTGTGCAATTTGTTGCGACAAAGAACAAGTTTTCCTCGATAAAAACAACAACAACTAGATAAATAATAATCCACAATGGCCGTCGCATTTTATATTCCGGACCAGGCGAGGCTGTTGCGCAAGGCTCGCGAACAGGAGAAGCAGTTGTTGCGCCTCCACCAGTGGCAGATGGCAACCGTGATGCTGAACACAATTCGCCAGCTGATGGACTCCACGGCCAGCCAGTGTCTGCAGAGGGCGGGCCGCAAGTGTTGCAAGTGGCGCAAACCATCGCAATGAGAACGCATCCTGAGTAAATTACAATAAACAATAGATCTACAACTACATCCACAACATGCATCCCCAACAACAACTCAACAGCATTAACTGATTAATGCCACAACTCAACTCTTAACGCAATAAGCAACAAAATTCAGTCCTCTAAAAATTTACTCATCAAAAAGCGATTGTGATAAAATGGTTTTGTTTCTACAGCAGCAGCAGCAGCAACAACAAATAGCTCGAAATTATTCAATTATTTTGTAAGCAAAACGAGTTTTCAATTTAGCAATATTCGATTTATTATAAATCTAAATATTATAATTATCAAAATATGTACTAAATTATAAGCGTCCTCTTACTTAGAACTTAAGCAATATAAGCATTTTGTAAACGCTGACGAAAAGATAATGCATAATTGACTATTATATGTAATATACAACGTTTGTCAAAAATTGTATCAATTTTCTGACGAACAAACAAAAAAAAAGAAAAACGAAGAAAAAAATCAAATAAAAACAGAAACTTGAAAAAATAATCCAAATATTGATTTTTTAATTATTGCATCATACAATTCGTTCATAATGAAAAACAACCGACTAAACAATAATTATGAAGAATATAATAAATATATATAATATAATAATATCGGAAATAAATAAAAATCCAAAAATAAGTAAACAAACAAATAAATTAAAGAGTCCAATAGACGAACACATATATATATATGTAAATATACTTATGTATATATATCTAGATATATATATATATATACGGTAAATGTATTACGGAAGGCATATTCCATCTCGTAGTCGTACAATGCATTTGAATCTTCTGGAACAAAGGAACTTTCTCGAAATCTGAATTTGCCAGTTGCCGACGGCTTTCAATCACAATGAATTTGTGGCAATTCTTTTTAGATGAACATGATTATAAATTGTTCATTTTCAACGGAACTATATAAATTAATTGTGGTGGCTACAAATGCTAAGATAATTCTGAATTTATTTTTTTTTCATTTCAGCTTAATTTGTTGCAAGTAAAAGCTGGCAAAAATGAAATTAACGAAAAAATGAGGAATTTTTATCTATAGCGTCTTTAAAATGTGGAGAGCAATGTGTATAATTATTAATATATACTACATAATAACAGTAATAGGCTTGTAAAGTTAAGTTAAATTTCAATTCGACTAAATATTATTTTTTTTGTTTAACTTGAGAAAAACTGGTAAATAAAAACTTTGACGCACAGTCAAATAAGTGCAAAATGTTTTGCAAGAACTTTGGGAAAACCGTGCAAAAAACCATTATCACTAAGATTATAGATCCGAATCTATAAATGGAAAGCTTTGCCTTTATTTGGCCACCTCCCATTTTGCTGGTCAATGGTTGCAATCTAATCTAATCTAATCTATATGCAATTAATTTTATTATGTCTTAGTTGTGCTAAATGTTTATATTATTTGACCATCGATTGATTTACTTATCAAATTTGATTTACTTAGTATGATTTACTTATCAAAATTGAATTTTAGATCAAGAAGTAAACATTGAAAAAACTTTAAATGTTAAACAACTTATGGAACCAAATTTTAAATGCTTTTTTATAGATGCCGTCGGCTAAACAAATATAAGTTCTGCCATTCAAATTACATAAATATGTGCTACATACATCGATCTCCCTCTGCCCCAATATATGACCCTCCATCCATCCCCCATCCGAAACCAATTCCTTTCTAAATAATTGTGAAAGCTTTATGTGACCTATTTAATATGACAAACCTTAAAGATTCTTAACATAACATATCAGAATATGCCGAAAAACATTATATTTCCTTATTTTTAGTTTTCATATTGTAGTTTTCTTGCAAAAGTTTTCCACTTGACGTGTTAACAGCAAAATTGCCCGCGGCAGAGTTGCCAAGTTAACCAAACTCATCGCGGAGCGCAGAAAACAGGCAAATTCAATTATGCAAAAATAGAGAAACATTTTCAGCTGCAAACTTGGTTGTTCTTGTCCCTTATCCCCCCGTTGATAATCTCATGAAATTAGGTGCTAACAAAACAATTTGCATTTTTAACTTGATGTTATTTTTTCTGCGAAAAGCAGCTGGAAAATGTTATGGAAAATGAGCGCGGGCAATTCAAAGGGGGCTCATCATAAGCGCCTGAATTTCCCTATCCTGGCCAAGTAGACGCCATCGTTTAATTAAACTTTTGCACTTATGCAGCTGCAATCAGACGCACTGCATCCTGATCCTGCATCCTGTGCGTCCTCGGTGTTCAATTCATTTTGATTGGCAACACACAGTTTTTGGCGCAAAAAAGTTCATAAAAAGTTTTTTGCACGCGCGGGAAAAAATCAAAAATTTCACTTTACCCAACAAAACTAATTAACGTTCAACACACAGACAAAAGTTGGCTAAATGCGGGGGCGTGCCACATGAAAAATAATTGAGACAAGTTTATGATTATGTTTTCTCCGCGACAACTTGTTGGGCCACACGCAATAAAAACTTTTGGCATGCCAGAGCGATTTGTAAGTAAAGCTGTAAAAATCACAGACAGAAAACAGTTAATACAACTGTTAGCCAAAAGAACTTGCCAAACTTTTCAACGGCTAATTAGTTGGCAAGAGCGCTTCTAATATGGCTGCCAAGTTAAGTGAACTCGCATCAAAACAAACTTCTCTTCACTATTGATATAAATTTCCAAGAAGTGCACCAAAGCTGCCGCTAAGCAACCTTCAGATTCTTATCGAAGACCATTCTTCACATAATTCTCCGATATTTTGACCAATTTCGCATTCGTCCCAAACAAATTATTCGATTAAAACACTCAGGCAACAAAGATGAGAAGGAAGACGGCTTCACTCTGTGGACTTTCATGCAAAATGAAGCAAAAAAAAAAAAATTGGTGAAGACCCAAATCTACCCAACATCAACAACAATAATAATTCCCTGAAGAGCAGTAGAGAATAACAAAAAAATGATGTGAATGTTCTGATTGAGCATAGACGACTAACAGTTGCTCTGTAAGAAATGAAAGACAAACAAAAATGCTCTACAAGAAACGATAGAATAATAATAATGAAAATGTCAGCATAAAGTTTCTTCAATTTTTTTTTTATATTTTATTTTATTATTTTTTAACTTGTCATATTTATAAATATTATATATTTATTTTCCTTGTTAAGAAGTACATAGATACCGAATATATTCTGTTGATTTATAAAATCGGATTTTCAGTTTTCCCATTAGTAAGCCAACAGATTAAAATTAAAAAAAAAACTATACTATGAAATTAAAAATATAATTTTGTAAATTACAAATAATTTATTTTACAGTTAAAATATAAAAATATAATAATATTCAAATTAAGGGGATACTTAAATCATATTTTTGAAATTAAAAATAAAATGAATACTTTCAAAATTATATGAGATTTAAAAAACAAAAAATATTAAAAATTAATATTAATCTTCTGCGGATATCAAAATGTAAAACGGTTCAACAATTAATGCAAGGATCTCGAAAACCGAAAAATAAAACAATCAGGCCAAAAATGTTAATGTTCGCAGATTATTATTAAGCAAAAAGTAGAGTGTTGAGATTAACGATAGAGAAAGAGAGGGGAAAACAGATATAAAGAGTACACAATGGAGTCCCTTTTTTGCCCTTTTATGTGTGGTTCCTGTGCAAAAAAAGAAATTAAATCAAATCAGTCAGCAACAACTAATGGCAACTTAATGACATTAGCCGAGCTGCTCAGCGGCGTAGAAATGTTTTTACACGAATTATGAGCTGTGTCCACAGCCCAGCAAAGAAAAGAGATCAACTTGTGCCCAGGGTGTCGACTTAGTCAGTCGGAAAAATGTGCACTTTCCCAGTCCACTTGTTGTGGGTATTATGACAGTTGTGTCGAGAAGTGGACTAACTAAGATGATTTGAGAAGCAAATGCGATTAGAAGTTGAGTTTGATTTCAGATAAAATCTCTCAAAGCTGAACAGAAACTGGAACTGGAACTGGAACTGAAGATGACCATAGGATTGAGCAGTATATCGAGCATTATTTATGCAGGCAGCTCAAAAGAGTCCAATGCACTCCATTAAAATAAATTAATATTCTGCTTTTTTGCTTAGTGAAATTGCTTCTTATTTTTGGATTCTGGAAGATTGTGATATAGGTTAGATGATATATCTGGTTAGAAAAGTTATGTCTGCCAAGAAATCTATTGAACATGCTGCAACATACTAAGCCACTTAAAATTTTCAAACCACTCCCACTTTCACGCAATTACAACATTAGCATTCTTGACTTATTTTGACTTATTAAAATTAATGAACATTTGCCATTTCAGAAACTAGCTCGAAAACGCCCAAAAGTAATCAAAAAACCCTCGAAAAAATAGGAAAAAATCGTATAACAGCATCATTTATAAGCCGCGACAAGCAGTTCCTAAGCGAAACATTTAAAAATGCTCTTTGATTGATGACATCTCACAGTGCGACAGGCTAGTCAAAAAGTCAGCCAAAAAAGAAAGAGAAAAAAAAAAATATACATATATAAAGGACACGCACACTTCAGCGACAATGGCAACCGAAATCGGGCAGGAAAACGGAAATGGAAAAAATGGGAAGAAAAATACATTAATTATTGAAATGTCATTAAAAGAAAACGAAGCTGACAAGGCGCAGATTCGAATGAATATTTAAGAGGAGCACACAGCAAATAAGCGAGTCAGAAGAGCTCATCGAAATTATGACTAGAGCAAGACGATGCGTGACCGCAGGATATGCCAGGATATGCCAGGATATTGATACAGCTCAGCAAGATGACGCATTAGCAACTCGTGGCTTGAAGGGGAGTTCTCGTGAGGTGCGCAAATCACGCAAGATGATGGAAGACATCAGTCTAGTGGGTTGTTCTTCAGCTCGCCCCCCCCCCCCCCCCCATTCCTGATTAAGAGCATATTAATTGCAGGGTGGAAAATGTGAACAACCCAAAGATAGGAAGCACTCTGCCATTCATCATGTGCGCTGGCAGCGTTTAATGAGCGCACGCAGCCAAGTTGAGCATTTAATTACTTGGCTACTTCGTCTTATGGCACACACATAATAGTCCTTAAAGGCATTAAAGTCATGTGTCAAGTTCTCAAACTGGACAAATCACATAAAGCGGCAATAGTGAATTATGGCAACATTGTCAATACTTAAATACGTTAATTTCGGAATTATAAATAACAACTGGCGCACCCCACAAACCAAATGCAAATACAGACGAGCAGGAAAGGCCAGTTAAAGAGTGCATAAGCTGTGTATACCCTGTATACATTTATAATAAGTGAATAGGAAATGCTTGACTTATGAGTGGCAAAGTAACCTCTTGTCTTAAACAAAGTAGAGGATAACCTTTTTTCATTTAAGAAATTAATAAAAGTCAATTTATTAAAATAAAATCACTTTTCTACTCTATAAATTAAAAACCAATTTTAACATTTAAAAATATATTTTATTCAGTAGTCAATTATAACAAATTACAATAATAATAATATAAAAATAAAAAATGTCTTAATAAAAGTATTTATTTAATTAATTTAATTAATTTAACTATATTACGGCAGATCATATGCTGAAATGGGAACTATAAAAAGACTATTCTAAATAAAGCGTGTTATGTTGATAAGCAACTAATTATCCCAATATACCCTTCACACCACATAGTACAGGGCATTGTTTGGCAAATGAACAGTCGACGTACGTCAACCATTATGAGGTGTCACATAAAAGAGATTCAAATTTGCGAGCAGCGCTTATGGCTGGTGGCAAACGTCAAACAGGACGCACAATTTTGGGCTGGACAACCCGTGGTGCGGCGCAGAATTTGCAAATTTTCGCACCGTGCCGCAGAAGGCGACGGCGGCGTCTAAAACTATAAAATAAACAAACTTCCTGCGAGGCGCAATGACACCAGAATTGCGAGTCGCCTTCAGCTGTGGCAGTGACAGTGGCAGTGGCAGTGGCAACGACTGATGAGCTGTTGATTTTTGATGTGTTTGACATACGCTCGGTCGCATTGATTGCACCATAAATAATGAATTTATGCTGACAGCAAGTCATCAGCGCAAGGACAACGGACAAATGGTGGTGAGATCGAGCCAGGACTTGGCCAGGACTCTGCCACTGCCACTACGCAAACACGCACATTGTGCATCCTTTTTGCGCTGTTGTATGCCAACTAATAAAATATGTTTTTATTGCAACCAAAAGCCAGGCATGCAACACAACACAACACAACACACACACACACACACACGCAGCGCGAATAAAAATTAATGAGCCACGGAGGCGCGCGTCCCTTTCCCTGCATGATTATGACAATAACAATGAGGATGAGGACGATGATGATGATGATGCCAAATGCGAAAAATACATTTGCAAATTTCAGTTTCGAATGCAATAAATGCAAAAGTTGCATTCAACTTAATGTTAATAATATGCATAAATATGTCAGCTAATAAAACGAGAGAGAGAGAGACAGAGAGAGAGAGATGAGAATTCAGGTAGCCTACCACTTCTCGAGGAAGATCATCATAAATGTTTATGCTAAGCAAGCGTACAAAATCTGCGGTTTATGTGGATGCTAATTGAACGCCATTGTTGGGTGTCGCTCTGAAGTCGCTGGGAAAGTCTTTTCTTTTCTCTCTGGCTGGGAAATTGTTGTGATTGAGATTGGGTTGGGGGGCTTTGACTTTAGACTTTGAGCAAACAATGAGAAAACGTGATATTTTTCATATTGTTTGATTACCTGATAAAGTTCTTCTCGTCAATATGTAATTTTCTTTTTCTAAAATGATTTTTGATATGTGGAAAACTATCCAATTTAACCAAGCCAAACAGAGATGGAGTTGTGAAATTAGTTTGAATCGTAGCTATGTAAATATTGCAATATTTGTAATATGTCCTTTTGACTTAAAGGCTTCATTCCGGCTACAAAGTTGTCGTCCAAATATAAACATTCAACAAATGCTACCCCAAAAGCTTTTACGACATAAACGCATAGATTTTCTTTTTTATAGATTTATATCCACATTTCGACGTATAGTATTCTTTTTTATTGAAATAGGAAACTTTGTGCATATTGCATGCATCAAATGGCGAAGCAACAACAACAACAACAACAACAACAACAAGAATACGATCAAGGATAACAAACTTCTTCACTTGCAACATTCTTTTTGTTGTTGGCCATTTTTATGACAAAGAATGAAATGAGATGAAATTATTGACGGAAAAAACGGAAATCGCTGGCAATAGTCAAAGGAAATAAAAGCGAAATTACTTTTGATAAAGCAGCAGCAACAACAACAACAGGAGCAACAAGGACAGTGGCAAGGACTACTGCTACTACTAAAACTACACACACTCGTAAAAAGAAGGAAGCAGCAGGAAGTTAACTACAAGAGGGCGTTGATTTGTCACAAGTAGAATTATGAGAGCCAGGATGTCATCTCAAGCAGCTGCCACAGCCGCCAGCAACAGCAACAACAACAACGGGGGTAACAACAAACACTTCAATTACCGGAAAACGTGTCTGATAATACCTCCCGAGATTTGAGGCAAGCGCGCAGCAAAAGTAAATAAAAAGTAATTTTATTATTTGGATTTTTACGGCTAAAATTTCTTTCTGGTTTTTTTTTTTACTAAATATACCCTGTAAGTTTATGACAAAGTGCTTAATGAACGTGTATAGTCTTACATATGATTATAATATAACACTCAGAAAAAAGACGCTTTGATTTTAAGAAATTTGCCATAACTTTGGGTAAATAAAATTATTATTCATAAATCATATTTCCTAAAGGAAAGCTGTCCTGCTGAAACCCGTATTTTTTTACTGGGTATATTCTTATAAAATGGATTACTTTCTACAGGGTATTACTTACACCGAATGTCCTTTTTATATTTGTTGTGTTTTTCTTGAATATATTGCTATTTACGACGGCATTCAGATAGTTTATGGCCAAGGGTTTGGGCGCATTAATATTAATAACCAGTTCAAACATTGTTGTTGGCGCCAAGAAAATCGCAACAGAAAAGTGTTGACATGTTGCCGTCATGCATAGAGAAGTCCTTTGGCACAGCGGGCGATTTGGAGTCCTTACCTAGGCTAGGTGTGTTTACGAATAGTTTTAATGGGTTATTACTGGTTCCCTGGTTGCAGCGGGCTAAGAATATGCCATAAATGTCATTGGTCGTAAAAGGCGAAATGCAATTTCTGCACTTCCCCCTCACTTCGTAAGAAGGAACTGCACTTAAATTTATATTTTTTATGCGCATACCAAACTCAGAACTAAAAAAGTGTCCTTGTTGTGACTCGTCGTCGTGGAGGGCTGCGTGTGAAATTATGATAAATGTGCATAAAATCGCATCGAGGAAAACAACCGCATGCCTTTTCCTGCATTTTCCTCTCTGTCTTTTTTCACTTTTTCACTTGGGTTGCATTTGGTCTGCTGTTGCTGCATTTCGTCATTGTTCTGCGGTCGTAAAAAGTGTCCTGCGTCAAGGAAAATTGCAAGGCGGCACGCACAGGACAATGCAATGCAGCAGCAGCAGCAGCAACAGCAGCAACAGCAGCGGCGATAGAATGGCGTTTTTGATTGCATTTTCTTTTAATTAAATTAGCTTTTTTATGTGCTGCTCTGCTTTCTGTTTGATGCTCATAAAATAGAAACAAAAAACAAAACAGAAGAAAAAAGGGAAGAAATTGTGACAAATGGGCAACATGATACTTAGGAGTGTCCTTAAAATGCAACTGTAATTTTTCAACATAGCTAATGCAATAAATTGGTTAATTTAAATTTATTATCGTAATTGCAAGAAATCACTGAAATTTCAGATAGCAAAATCACCTTTAAGGGATGAATGATTAGAGCTGCGTCTTCAACAACGTAAAAGCCACAATATAAACTAATAATAACCAAGTCCTAGGACTCCAAATAAACACTTGAGCCTGGCCGTCTGGCTGCTTACCAGCATTTTCCATTTCCGCTCAAAGGTAAAGGACAAATAGCTCAAGACGCAGTTGCTGCCAATTGCTGACCAGTCGAGGCAGGACTGGGCTGGACTGGGCTGGGCTGGGCTGGCCGCATTTACGGAAATTGCAAATATTTCTGCACCGTAATAAGATGAAATTAAGTTTGCACATAAAGCAAATAGCAAGCCAAACCGGACAAACATCGATGGCCAAGATATGTATTTGTGGGAGGCTCAGCCACGCAGCAAATGAACCACTAATTGCGTGCCGAAATGCAATTTAGTGAACTTTACCCCAAAGCCCAAAATAAACACAACACAGATACACAAATACACAAATACACAAATACACAAGCAAACAACCAGTGTGTCTGTGTGTGTGTGTGTTTCGGATGTGTGTGTGTGGCTGACCAAATGACCAAAGCCGGCCTGCAACAATTAAATTGAAAACTAAGCAAAAGTCTTGAGCAGTGCAAACAGACGTGGCTGCCACAATTTACATTGATAATGCCCCATGTTGCACACTCCCCGAGAAATGAGTTGGGTGATTACTGAAAAAAGAGTATATTGAATTTGTGCAAAATAAAAAAATACAAATATATATTAATATTGATCAGGACCAGGTTGTGGAAAATTGAAATTGAAATTCTAAAATCTCTTATATTCCGCGCACATTCACTTTACTTTATCGATATATATATATCGATCTCTGATCCTCAATATACAATATATATATTGACGCCATATTAATCAACAGCACAAATTTCTTATAGATCCATTGAGAAACAGCCAACATATTGATCAAATTCCACACCTACTTACATTTGAGTGTGAAAAACTTACAAAATAAAACTAGACAATATTTAACAGCTGTTTGCAGGGTATATCGTAGTCGAGCTGTCACGGCTACAGCATTTTTACTTGTTTAATTATGCAACGGTTAAGGTTTTAATCCTTTCGATTCTTTGCTTAGATCTGCCAGTGCCCGTTCCGAGTGTGTTGACGTTGATAAATTACTTGGCATTTGTTTTAAGCGTGATTTATCGCGCCCCTCACCCCTCACCCTTTGGCCGACGGCCGTCGTCCGTCGTCCGTTTGCCGGTGACACATTGACACGTGTCGCTTCTTTTTGTCTGATTTTTAATTAAATGCAAACAAAAATGACCATTTGATAAGCCCAGTGCCAGTGCCATATGCATATGGGTTCCCATCGAGATGAGCGCACTGAGTTCGATTTAATGCAGAGTTTAACAGAGTTTTTAAGTCATATTTAAAACGCACTCATTTCGATGGGGAACGGTGAACAACTGCAAACAACTGCCATGGCATTAATTTTTATGGACTTGACTGCATTCATGAAAATTCATTGCTTTTCCCCGTGTGCAATTGGATTCATCCAACTCCAACTGCCATCCACACGCAATCCACCGCCCATTTGCCACCTCCTCTGCGGTCCTGCATAGGCCGTTGCACTCTTGTGGCACAACAATTTTCAACTTAATGATGTTGCCAAATGCATTGGCAAATATGTTTCACATATTTTGCACACAGCTTCAACGGAAATCAAGAATTAAACGCACTCCCCCAAACACTGAATATTATATGCCCTGCATTTAATGTGGACACACAAAAGTCCAGAACTTTAAATTAAAATTTAAATAATATTAAATGAAAAGTGAATATTTAAATTAAACTTTGGTATGAATAAAAGAGATATAAGAAATTCGAGTGTATTAAAAAGTAAAAAGATTGGGTAGACCTAAAAAAAGCAATTGACATAAAATCCAGTCAAATAAAAGCAAAATCTGTTGAATAAATAATTTAGTTTGATTTTTTTGACGCACCTAGACAACCAAATTTTAGCTTATTGATTAAAATATCTGAAAACTTTAAATATTTGGTATTTAAAATATTAAATATACTATTTGCTGGAGTCATTTAATTTATTATTTGATTGGTTCTAGTTTGAATTACTTGATTGTCAGTCTTCTGTAAACTCAAGAAGATATTAAAAATATTAAAATTGTAGAAGAACTGACAAATTCAAATGAATCTGTCAAAATTATTAATTTAATTAATTTTATTTTAATTATAAAAGTAAACTAGGTATTTGAAATCTGTAAGTTTTTTTTTTAAGGACGAGTTTGACTACCATTTGAAGAGCTTTGAGTTACTTTAATATTTGTATTTATTTATTTTTATAGTTTTTCTTTCTTCTAATAGTTTATCAAACATTTCAACATTTTCAAGCGATTTTTGGCTTATATATCTAGTAATTTTACACCTACAACCTATTTAGAGTCCTCTCTTTACAGACAAAGCTGCAATACTCTTTGTGAGTGTGTAAATATTGACTGGCTGTTAGGCTTGTCCAGCAGAGTCCCCGTTTCGCCCACCCGATTGCAATATGCTTATGTGTAATTTTCAAATAAAGGTTTAAATGTTTTTGGCAAACAATTGCAGTCTCTGTTCCGAGTCGCATTTGGAGGGCTACGCTTATTTTGTTGATGGCTTTTTGCATATTTGCAAATGTGTTACATTGCGGTTATTTGTGAGTTCGATTTTGGTCATTGATATTGGCGGTGATGGATACGGTTTCTGGTCTGGCTTTTATTTGGTTTTATTTGTTGGGGAGCTGTCGGCACCGCTGAGTGCTTGTAATCAACATGGTTGCGGTTGTGTCTTTGCCTTTTACATGATTATTTTGAAATATATACGTTTTATGGTTTTGATGAACGCGCATTGAATAATGGACAATTTGCCAGTTGACCATTAACGATGATTACATTTTAATTTAATTAATATTTGTGCCTGGCAGCTCAAACACCTAGCAACCAGCAAATGTTGCCACGGAGACTGCATAGAACTAACAATATTTGTGTGTGTTTAAAAGTTTTGAAATGAGAATAAATCAGAGTGAGCAGATAGACAGAGTTGCCTCCTTACTCGATTACCTTAAAGGGCTCAGCTAAATTACGTGCCAATCAACCACTCGGAAAATGACAATGGGCAGGACGAGTTGCCTGATAAGGCTGAGCAGGCGACACGTCAGAAGGACAAAACGCAGCACAAACTTATTTGTTTAACAAGACAACAAGACAGCAGCAGGAGTAAGACAATCCTTGCCACAACACAAGCACACACACACACACACACACACACACACGTACACACAGTATGTATCCTGGCAGGCTGACTGTTTGCTAATTAGCACATATTCCTTGCAGGCAAGAAAAACAAGCAGGCGACAGTGTCAACATTTCACGTGCATAGAAGGACTCCTCGTCTCCGGCGGATTAAATTGTTTAATTTTAAATATGCTCTGTCACTTCATTTGTAAGGCAATAAGCAGCGGCAACTTGCTCGCTGGCAAAACTTTCCAAAGACAGAAAAATCATTAACACGCCGCAAGCCAAGCCAAACGAAAGGATAACAGATTTTTCTGCTAATTTGAGACGTAGTCCTTTGTGCGTGACGACCAGACAGCCAAAGGCAGGAGGCGAGGGAGCTGAAGAAGCTGCTCCACAGACACTATCTGAGACCTCAGATCAACTTCTTGCCGCCGTCGTCGTTTTGGTTGAGTGACGAAGCACAGAGATAAGCTTTTAGCCTGGCAGGATGCGTATGAGGAGGGTTAGTGAGGGATGCGGGGCGGTTGGCTGCCAGTTGTAGAAAGTTTCTCAATAAATTGCGTTTCTCGGTTGCACGTTGACAGTTTTGCTTAACGCTTCATAATCAGAAAACAAATACGCTGCCATCTAATTGTGTGTCGTATGCTCGCTCCAACAATTAAAACTAAGAGCTCAAGTTGGCCCCAAAACGAGATGGAGAAGGAGGCTGAGACTGAGGCTGGGACTGAGGCTGGAAATGAGGCCAGGACTGAGGCTGGGACTGAGGCCAGGACTGAGGCCAGGACTGAGGCCAGGACTGAGGCTGGGACTGAGGCTGGGCACAGCTGGCAGTTCCGTTGGCTGGCGATAACTTTCAAATATCCAGCGCAACTACGCCCGAGTAGTTCTCAAGGATCCGCAGTCCTGGACCGGTCTGTGTGCCTTTTAACGCTTCGACGATTGCTCACAAGACGAAATTAATTGTTGAGTAATTGAAATTTTATTTATATTAGTGTCCTTTTGCGCGGATTTCCTTTCACGCTCCTGCCACCGCACGGCAGGCGGCATTTTCTATTTTGTGTGTAATTCTCGAATTTTTGTTTATAATCTGCTGCTCGGTTTGGGCTTCAGTGGCTTCCAGGCCACCAATCTGATTTTTTATTCAAATTCGTTTTGGCTCTTGGGAGTTCCCCAAGCGCCTCGAGCAAACTTAAAATCAATTATTCGCTTTGCTGATGATGTCATTTGAAATTTTAACTGAAAACTGGCAGCTTCAGTGTTCCAATCATTTGAAGTGGTTAGACTAGCAGCTATAATATACTTTCAAGAAATTAGCATTGAAAATTGGGGCCAAAACAAAGTAAACAAAGTCTACAAAATCTGAATAAATTATAAGTATTATCGTGTTAATTTTAATTTCTATATTATTTAACTAAGTTTGTTATTAAGTTTTTACTATTTTATTTTTAAATTAAAGTGAATAAATCA
Source organism: Drosophila kokeensis (assembly GCA_035042145.1). NCBI lineage: Eukaryota > Metazoa > Arthropoda > Insecta > Diptera > Drosophilidae > Drosophila > Drosophila kokeensis. The sequence continues at coordinate 1,061,691 of JAWNLT010000589.1, read as the reverse complement.
CTGAAAATGTTTGTTTACTATAAGCATCGCTATAAAATAAGGAAATTAATAATAATAATATAATAATAATATGTTAATAACTATTGCCTGGATTAGGGAAAGTCCAGTAAAATTCCAATGAAAAAAAAAAAAGAGTTAATATTAAATAGTTAAGCTGACAAACCATAAATGTATTCAAAAATGTTACTCCCTAGATGAGAAGTTTAAAATTGAGTTCTTAATGTTAGACATAGAGGACTCTGAATGAATTATCTGATAAAGTCAATGGAATCAGATATGTACAGATATGTATGTATAAAACTCAAACATGTTCCACGTATTCGCAACGTGGCGTTCAGATAATGCTTCCGGGTCTTACGCACCATCAAATAAATATATGTTCTTGTATTTGTCGTATGAACCCCATTTGGACGCTTTGTTAATGCATTTTAATTTAATTTTGCATGCCCAACCGCACAGCACAACGCAAATGGCCAATGCACGTATAAAAAGCCACTCCAACAATGTTGCCACGAGGGCGGCAGAGGGGGTGGCACATACAAAGAGATGCTCGGTGTGGGTGGGCAAATTGAGAATCGGTTGGGTTGGGCTGCAACCAAAGTGGACACTACAGTCAATAAGAATGCAATGTCGACGTCTGCCAGCCACATAACAAGCCAGGACACGACACGTCGCAATGGACACGGACACGGCCACGGACACGGACACGGTCTCTGAACTGCTATCAGCAGCACACACTCATACACACACACACACAGCCAGCAACAACATAATTGCCGGTCATTTGCAGCAAAATGAACAACCCAGTTGTAGATAGCCAGAGATGCCCAGTCAAGTTGCCAGTTCCCCGTTTCTTCGTTAACCGTTTGTCATATGCAAATCAAACAAAATGCTGAAGGCTGAGTTTGGAGCTGGCAGCCGGCAACAATGTTGCTGCAACATGTCGTTGGGTTAGCTGCTTTTTGTTTTTACTGCTAAGCGATGTTTTTTTTTATGCGCCAGCAGCAAAAGCATCAAATTTAAAATTTAATGCCAGAGACAAAAAGAGCGGGCACAGAGATAAAGAGAGAGAGAGAGAGAGAGAGAGAGAGAGAGATGAGGCAGAGAGTTTGAGATGAGTGAACCATTTTGATGGCCAGGATAAACTAACTGCCAGTGGCCACTTGAAGGGTCGCCGAGAGCCGTTTGCTTTTATTGGCTGACCACGGCACCACAGACAATTACGTTTACTGCGGTCAGAAATGCAACAACTACTTGCAACTACTACAACTTGAGCAACAGTCATGTGTACAACATATATATATAGGACACTAAATGCCGTTAGTTATGCTGGCGTGCATGTTACATGTCGTATGCGTAATGTGCGGACCAATCTACAGTCTGGCCATTTAATTTGAAAAGTTGTTATCAAAATAAGTGCAACAATTGCAGACGTGTTTGTGCCACGTTTGTGTTTCTCGTTTAATGTGGCCCCATAAAAACTGCCGCCTGACAAAATCTCATTAGAATAATGCACACAAAGTGTGCAGAAACAACAGCAACGCTGTCAAGGTACACAAAGCAACACCAAACAATGCAGAGTGAAAGAGATAGAGGGATGGGTATAGAGTGAGAGGGAGAGGGATGCAGAGACTGTGGGACAGACAATTGTTGATTAAATTCATTTGAGTCATTTGCATACGAAATTGTCTGCCGCTTGTTTTGCTTCGTTTTAATATGAAACCACATCGAAAAGTCATTTTGGTATTTGGCCGAAACGGAGTTGCATCGTGGCATTTTGGCCACAAGAATAATGAAGTTGCCAAGTCTTAAGTCGAACGACAACAACAATGAGGCTCCTCTGCCTCATGATGACAATGACAACGACAATGACTTAGGTGTGTGCGTTGGCTGGCTTTGCGGCTTCCAGGCGCCACTTGAGGCAGACTCGGTCGGAGGCAGCTCAACTGACGGTGCACAGGATTTGGAAATGCACTTACTTAGGTGTTGTTGGGTTTGGTCCTTTTCTGCCAGCGCTATTGTTCTTTGCGGGCTAGCTCTTGTTTTGATAATTTAATTGAAATGGCAACGAAAACGGCAATGCAATGTTTATTTCGATTTTGCGATTGTGCAAACTCAACTCGTCGAGGGCTGCTCGGTAAGTTGTGTGTGTGTTTGCCAACATGTGAGATATGCTTGAAGCAAGGCCCAATTATCGGTTGAATTATAGAAATGCGTTTAAGTTTGTTCTTGATCAATACTAGAAAATAGATAAATATAGACAAGGCTGCACAAGTTGCGAAAGATTTTTTTTTGTTGGACTTATAATTGATGTCTATAAAAAACAATGACAGACATAAATATCATATTTTATTGTAATTATTTTATAATTATAATTGTGAAAGTAAAATTTGTAATGGAAAGAGAATATACAGAAATAATTGTAAATAGTTGTTTATAATTTTAGTCAACCCACAAAAGTCCTTTTCTCTCTTCTTCTCTTCTTTTCCTAAACAAAACTCACAACTTGTCGGACAACTTTCCGTGCAGAGTGCAAAATGGAACCGTAACTCGAACCCTTTGATAATCTGAGTGGCCCAAATAGAGACTAAAGTTGGGACACACATTCCCATTGATTGCATTAGGCCAACAATAGATCGAGAGCTGCGTTCTCACATGTGCGGCACGCAGTGAATGAAAGTTGCGAAAAGTTTTTTGGGCAGCTGAAGACAAGACAGGATAATAACAAGACACGAAGCAGATGTGTGCTGGCAGCATCTTACAGCTTTTAGCCATTTTAATTGACTTTAGGCAACAGACCGCAGCAAGTAGTGAAACTTTGGGGCACCAGGAAATGCCTCGTTTGACTTTTATTGAATTAAAATTGCGACCACTTCCCAACACTCGCCCGGCACTTCGTCAAGCACTTCTTTCCTAATTGCTGTTGTAAGTGAGGACGTGATTACCCAGAAAGAAAAACTCACTCGGCACATAATGTTTGCACACTTGCCAGTCAGTCAGTCAGTCAGTCAGTCAGTCAGGTAGTCAGGTAGTCACTTCCTGCCGCAGGAATATGGCGAAACTTTTACTCGATAGTTTTTCCCAACAGTTTCTTTTCGTTTGGCTTTTTTACATGTGCGCATTTTTGATGAACTCGAAGGAAGGAAGCAAGGACTCAGTCCTGGGCTTCCTTGTCAGCGCATCCATTTGCATATCGTTTACGTTTTAATGTGATTATGGCGTGTGCATATTCAATGTCTTATCCTTTGCCTTTGCCTTTGCCTTTGCCATTTTGCCTGAACTTTTAAAAGTGTATATATATTTTTTTTTTTGGCTTTTCTTGGGAAATTTTCTGTGACTTCGTTGTGAAAACAGTTTGCGGTTAGTTGCTTTAATGGATAATTGTGTTAAGGTTTATCTTTTGACATGTAAACATTAGCAATAATGAATATTTAAATGACAGCTAATGGCTTTTTACTGAACATTAACTTTAAGCTACTCGAGCAATTGACCCGAATTCGTTCCACACCACAGTCACACCTCAGGCCAAAAGTCGCAAGTCCAAAGTTTTATTGTGCACAATTTACAATCAAATGTATTTACGACTATGTTTTCCCAGTGCTTAAACCATCCACTTGAAGTGCCCCTGTGCCATGTTTAATGCACCTTTTATTGATCAAAACACGAGTTCAATAGACGCCAAACTCCACAGTAATACTTATCGCAGTTTGCTGCCATTCCTGACCAATGTCCACACTGTTTTTTATATATCCCCTCTATCATCTATGTGCTTTTTATTGTCAACTATTGACTGGCGTTCTGTGACAGGACTATATGTCAGCAACATAATTCACAATTCGCTAGTTTTACGAGTCGCTTCCGTTCATTTTGGACATTGTGCCGTAAAAAGGCAGGCGCACATAAAACGAGGAGCTGCATCTCGCTCGCCCAGTGGGAATATGCGAATATGGCAATATGAGAATCGTACACTCAGAATAAAACCGAAGTGAATTTCACAAATTTAACATACTTTAGGCTTCAAGGATAACTCACCTTATTATTCAGTGAGTATATTCCTAAATCTGAACGCTGGTTCGTTCTAAACGATTTTCTTTTCTTTTGCGAATTGTTTTTGAATTTTTAAATCATGTGTCTGATATTTAGGAAACTTTTGCATTTAATTTTTATTGTTAAAATAATATTTATTTAATTTAATTTCGAAAACCTTATGATTTAATGGAGATTTTATCCGTCTGATTTTTATTTATTCTTATTTTTTTTTTTATTATTAAGAAATATTTGCATATGTATGTGAAAAATTAAAAAAAAACCTTTAAAAAGGTAAAGAGCTATTTTTCGAATATATATTTCCAAGATATGAAAAACTTTCAAGTTTAAATTTCATTGGCGCTTATTTCTCTAAGTGCATATTGGCGCTGGCGACAACAGTCAGGAGGACGACGACGACGCGCCCGCATCATCAAGTGACCATTGTCCAGTCAGTTCTTTTTTACGGCATCAAGGGTCATCCTTTTGTGCTTAATGGCCGGGGCAGTCAGTTGCCAGTTCCAAGTTCTTACTGGGCGCAAAGAGGGGTGTGGCAGTTTCTCTGCTATTCGAGTATTAACCTTATGCGTTACGTCACTCTGCTCATTTCGTTTTTTTTTTGTTTTTTTTTTTTTGGCAGTTCCTAACTTGGGCTCGACAGTGAAAACATAAGTTATTTATGATCCATCATTGTGCAATATTTGGTAAATCTTACAGACTTTTTACGGCTACGCTGTGCCCAGCAGAGGTACAGTTGTTGGGGTTTCGTTAAACTTCCCCCTGACAAGGCAATAGGCAATTGCCAAGGCTGTCAGGAGAGCCCTTAACATATGTGTGCCTCAGAGTGACACTTGGAGATTTATTTCGCTTATCGCTGTGCAAATAAAGTTATAAAACCTTTTTCAGCATTGATTTGATTTGTCGAGTCAACTAAATGACATTGAATTTAAGTGAATTTCACTTCAATTTAATTGTAACTAATGTTAATCAAGAGCAATTTTAATGAAATCAAAGATTTCATATATAGAAAAATAAGTATTAAATAGAATTATAATAAATTTCATAAGGTACTGAAAGGCACTGTTTGTATCTTGGAAAACTCATGAAATACTTAACCGATTTAAAATGGAAAATTGGCCGTCATGTTTACGGCGTCGTCATGTTTATTACATCTTGGGAAACATGTCCAGACATGCACGAACATGTTCAAATATGCCAAAAAAAAAAAATCACAGCTGCGTTTCTAATTCTCTTTTGGTGACAAAGTGAGTGTTCGTCTTTTGCTACTAGTGCTCCAGACATAAGTATAACTGTTCCATGTATACAAAACCTGTTTCAGCCTATTTTTGTAATTTCACAATTTTTAACAAAGAAAACCGGTTTTTCCAAACACCTGTCAAAAACACTTACTTCTCAATAAACTAAGGTCCATTGAACCATAATGCATATTTATTTGCCAGTTAGCAATTGGTAAATATCAGTTTGAGGCCTCAGAAATAATCGAAATGCTTGTTAAATGTGAGAACTATGCTAAAAATTTAGGTATTTAGATAAATACATACTTTTTTATTAAGTATTTCATTTAATTGTGAAATGACAAATATCGTTTCAAGCCAGTTATACCGGTTATACCGGAAATATAGGCTCAAACAGGTTTTTCCCCAATTGGTTGCACACCTGCAACATGAGCTATTGATTCACATACAATTTGTTGGTAACAACAAAGGTTTAACCGATTTAAATTACTTATAGAAATATGCTTAAGGTATCTGTATAGATATACCAATATATCAGCCAGTTAGTTCATATATCTATTACCTACAGATTAAATAAGTTAAAATGAATATAAGAATTAATCTCTAAAAATAATCATTCTTCTGATCATATAAGATTGCCAAATATGCCACAAAGTTCCACCCTTTTCTCTTGCGAAATGCTGCCTGCAACAAAGAGTCGGCTACTTGTGGCACAGGGTCTGCAGGACACACATTCATTTATCATTTCACGTAGCAGCAGTCATGTAATTTCAGTAATGTTGCCTATATTGAACTTGCTGCTCGCTGTTCGCATAAAAACGTCAACTGTCTGTCAATGGAAGCGGGAAAATTAACGTTACCAAAAAATAAAATACAGAAAAAATACATAAAATTGCAACGCAAAAATAACATAAAAAGGCCACCAAAACAGAGGCAATAAATTTGATGCCCAAAACAAATGCCCAAAATTGGAATCGGAGCAGTGATCCGTGGCACTGTGCAACTAGCCGAGTGGCAGCAACCCTGTTCGATTAACAACATAATTTCAAGTGTGGCATTAATGTGCACATTACGCCAAAATAATGCAAAAATCATATAATTTATATGCGTGGAAGGGTTGCCCAGAAAGGGTCAATACGGCGCCCAACAAAAAGAGAGAAAAAAAAAATGGGAAGTGACCAGTAACAATGGCGTTGGCGGCAGGACATTAAAGTGGCCACAGAAAAGGGGTTAAGAGGCGTGCCTGCTGCTGCTGCTGCTGCTGCTGTTTGGGCACTTTTGTGCCTTTTGTGCGCCGAATTTGAGCATGTGGTCAGCAGTGGAAGAGCAACACTTGAGCTCCAGGATGCAGGACAGGACAATGACCAAGCAATGAGCAAGAAGAAGCGTGTCAAGTGCAGCTATTGATGTGGGCAATTTATGGGCGGAGCAAGTGCTTGTTTTGCCTCAATAAAGTTGTTTTTCTTTGACAGCCATGATTAGATAGTTAAAGGATTAGTTGCCAATGTTTGTTAGAAATGATTTAGGCAAGGACAATGACAGGACACTGTAGACTGAAAAGACACCTAGCTGAAGAAAGTATAATGCGTAAAAGAATCTGCCGATTTTGTGACAATCTTCAAAGAACATAGAAACATAGAAATTTTGGAATTCGTACTAAAATCGGGGTTAGACTTGAAAGGGAATACAGTGGATTCAACTAGATCGTATGGAGCCCCACACAGTAATAATAATAATTGAAATATTCGATTTATTTCATTGTATGAATCCAAATACAATCATAGTAATAATTGAAATATTCGATCTATTTCATAGATCCATCCACACCCATCAGTTTGGAAAAACGCTAACGAGCCGCAAAACTGTCAAAATATTTTCACATATGTCGGCACACGTTTCGTTTGTTAAGCTTATCGAAGTACGACGCCAGGACATATGCAAAAAAAAAGAACGAAATGAATAAAGCAGAGCAGTTGCATGGCAAACGGAAGGATACGCAAATAGCGCAAAAAGAGAACGCATAGAGACGGAAGCTCGTGGAAACGTATGCAAAAAACACACGGTCTTAACCCCTTGTTGCCGCATGCATTTCCTCTGCTGATCACACATGTGTGTTGTGTTGTGTGTGTGTTGTGTTGTGTTGTGTGTGGCGACATGATTTTGATTTAGTGGCACTTTTAAGGCAAAGCACTCCACACACACACACACACACACCCACACTCACTAGACGCCGCTTGCCTATAAATTCAATTTGCGTATTTCTTGATGCAGAAATGCGTCAACGACAGCAACAACCACACGTAAAGGAACAGGAGCAGGAACAGGAACAGGAGCAGGAGCAGGTTGAGTACAAGAACGATGACGACTTAATGCACTACCAATTATACCTCAATTTTCATAAATAAGAGCTAGCGAGCAAAAGCCCGATGCCATTTACTTCTGATATAAAAAAGGAACGCACAAAAAACACGCACCAGACGCGGGCAGGGGGTGTCAGCGAATCGAATGTGGCAGGGGCTAAAAGGGGTTTCGGGTTCGCTACGCCTTGACAACTCTATGCTTTGATTTTTAGCACACACACACACACACACACACACACAAAACTAATAAAATGGAAAAGAATTTATGAAATATGAAACAACCGCATGTGTGTAAACATTTTGGGTGAGTGAAAGCGAATGTGAAAGGGCACAGGCAGAAGCAGAGGCAAAGGCAGGGGCAAAGGCAGAGGCACAAGCAGAGGCAAAGGCAGGGGCAAAGGCAGAGGCAGAGGCTGAACCTTGTATTGCCCGCCCCACCCTGGTTACTGGTGTGGTCGTTAAGTGAACCCTTCTTTAGGCTGGTTTTTTTTTCCAGCTAAAACATTGATTTTTATCACCAAAAATCAATTGTATTATTGTGTTTTGGGTTTGGTATGCGTCAGCCATGGGTAAATCAATTTTGGCAAGCCAAATGAATTACGAAACTATAAATAAATCAAGTCATAGAGACAAGGGCAAATATATTGCAATTTGAGAAATATGTATTACTTTATTTTGTATTCTTCTGTCTTAGCTGAGATTAGTGCCATTAAGTAAATTTAAATATTATAAATATTAAATCGATTCTCTGAAAAGTATTGGCGTATCAAGCAAAAATAGATTTTAAAGCCTTGGCAACGGTTGAGTTTCTGTCTGATTAGTGCTCATTGCTGCCGGAGCATTATGGCCAAATGGAAAAGAAGAATCAAGTTTGGTCTAAAATGCAACATAAATCATAGGACTAGTTGAAAATGGCGTGACAGGATAGTCCTGGCAGGATGCGCCTGGTGTTCGCATGCTGCTACAACTACACCCGGTTACTTCCCCCACTGCCCACCTTCACTCCACTCCCACGTCAACTCCACACATGAATCACTTTATGGCGCAGCGAGTGCAACAAACTGTGATTAATAGCAGCCGCAGCCCCATCCCCATGAACCCAAAGCCAAATCCAGACTTTGGAGCTGCCCATGGAGAAGGCCAAAGCTTGCTGGCTGACAAATTTTCATGAATTTTTTATTAAACATTGAAATCAATTCAATTTGTTTTTTTTTTTCTTACTTGTTTCCTTGTGTGTTTTGCTGCTCCTGTGGGTGGCTGTAGTTGTTATTGTTGCTGCTGTACTTATTGTTGCATGTGTGGTAAAAATTTAAAATTTGGCTGTGGGTTTGCTTTTTTTTTTTTTTTTTGTTTGGTTGGCTTTCAGAGCTGCTGCACCACGTTTGACTTAACTTGTTGATTTATGGCTTTGCAGCTGTCAGCGAACGGAGCGAGCCAACTGCCGTGTGGTGTCCTTTTGGAGCAGAGAGGAGGATATCGTGGAGGATATGCCTTGTATCATTGTGTAAAACGCTTGTTAACATTACCCACCGAAACACACATTTGTCGTTGGCAAAATGTGGCAAAGCATGTGACAGTGTTCAGCGTAAGCAAAGCGCCCAAAATCTCCACGCTGTGATTCTCCAGGAGTGGAATTTAAATTAGTTGAATCGGTAAATGCGTAGCAGGAAATGCTTTTTGGCATAGTTTCCAGCTTGCCAACAACCATAAATCACTTGACATTTCAGTTGACTCAAAAAATGGATGATGAATAGAAAACGTCATTCGACTATAACGAAACTCTTTTATACAAATGAGTTTTCTACATATTAAATTATTAGGGCAACCAAATCAAATGGGTTCCGGATCGACAGACAAAATTGTTAATGTAGAAAATCTTGGACAAAAATATTTAAAAATATTCAATTTAAGTTTCCCACTACGCTTAGCTTTCAGAAATAATTTAATAATATTTTTAAGGACCATATTTGTCAGCTGAGGTCGAACATTGGGTTTCTGGTTAGAAAAGGGTTAAATGCGCATTCACCCTTAACAAATTTTCAATATTTACAATTACTTAGCATTTTAAGTCGCCGCGTCACATCAAAATGACAATTATTTGTCAAGTCATAATCAAATTGAGCCCAACAAAAATGTGCGAGGAGCGTCACAGTTGTGCCTAATCCTGTGGCTTTGCATGTGCACGAAATGACGGAAAAAATAACCCGAAAGGATTGCACTCGTCAAAGTGACGAGACGCGGCAAGTCCTGAGGGGGATATCCTGCTGCCTGCAGGCGTGCGTCAGCCATAAATGTTTATGATTATGGCCAGGCGGCGGAAGATTTACTTAACACATGTGCTGCATTTTTGCATATGACACCAACTAGAGATGGCAAAAAGTGATGTAGCATAAATTGTTTACCAAAAAAAATTTATGCAGGAAGAAACAAAAAATAATAGAAAGTTTTTTATGTTTGTTAGAAATATATATTAGACATGCGAAAAAAATTGTTAAAATTAAAAACGCTTTTGCATATTCATCAGAAATATATTTCTTTAAAAAAAAAAATTAAAAACGTAATTTCCGAAATTCATAAAATGAATAATGAAATTTGTTATTATTTTCTTATTAAATTGTTTGAATTATATTATGCAAATTATTAAATACAATCTTAAATATATAGTAATTTTTCAAAATGTGCGCTGAAGAAAATAAAAATTCTTGGATTTTAAATAAACACAACTTTCAAATTATTTACATTTTTACAAATTCCGGAAAGTTACTAAAATTCATCTCGAATGAAGTGCCTGATACGAAACGTGTCAATATAGAAATAAGCTAACCAATTTGAATGCTTCGTTTTTTGTGTTGTCACGCTCACATCTCTAGCAGCACAACCCCCAAACTCCAAGAGCTCTTGGAACTGCCAAACGCATAAAAACTTATGTTTATTTGACTTGGCTTTTTGCAGCCTGAGCCTGGGCGTTAATTGTAAATTTCGCAAGACCGCGAATTGCGACTCACATGCGAGTAGAGGTAGTGTGGGTGCCTCTCTCCACGGTTGCTGCAAGTGATTCGAGCAACATATTTGAAAATTTTGTACTTTATTTTAATCTATTGTGCGCGTCTGATAAAATTTAACGATATTTGCGCTGCCGCCAGGGTGGCAAGCTGCTGTGGCACTGACAAAATGCGCGCATATGCCTTGTTTGAAATTATTTTTAATTGGAGAGCCGCAAGGTACAGTCAGAGTCAGACAGAGAGGCATGCCCAGTTAGCCTGCCCCTCGGAATAAAAAGCTTTCAAATCAAAGCAATTTACGCTTTGATTTGTGCGACCAACAAAAAACCATAAACAAAAAACAAAAAACCAGCGGCTCAAATTTGGCGCGTGAGATTTATGTAGTTGAAGGATTTATTCGCGAAAATTTATGGCTAACCTTAGCACGGGAGAGCTCTGAGCTGCCCCAACTGCCCCAGTTGACCTGGCGCCCTGGGCTTCATAGACTGTTTTTGGCCGTTAAGTGCTTTAAAAGCGCATAAATCACGCGGTTTTCAATTCGCATCGCGACCACCGTTGACAAGTTTGCCAAAAACAGTCCGGACCTTGATTCGCGGAACCATTTTTTTTTTTGCGTAGCCTGCTTTTAGGCGCGCCAAATTACGCGTAAATGACAGCTCCAACTGTGACTCGAACTCCCTGCCCAAATCCTTGTGGGGCAACAGGGCAACTGAGTGCCGGGTATCCTCCTCCCCCTCTCTCTCTCTCTCATCTGTGTTTGGACATGTGCTCACAACGCCAGCGGCGCAGCGTTGATGGCATTTTAATTAGTTTTAGGAACTTGTAGCTGCCATTTGATTGAATTGGTGTTGGACACATTGTGGGCAGGCCATAGACAGATTAGTGAGTGCTATTTTGTTGTCACTGGGCTTTAAAGTGCAACTGATTGGCTGTGTATTTTTTTTTATTTTATTTTTCACATAAAACACTTTAAAATTCCCTTTCAAATTGCATGCTAAGCATTTTCTTTCCTTTTTAATTTGAGTCAACTGCAAATAAAATTGGGTAGATATTCCCCAAATTCCTCATAAAATATTTAGAAATCACCATTTCCAGCTCCATACAAATTATTATACATTTTTTAATTTTTCAAGTATTTCGAACGCTTAATCCGGCGCATCAGTCAGGCATCAAATTATGTTTCCACAATTTTACGACATTTGTTTCAAATTAAGCAAAGCCCAAGACGTTTGCAGCCCACACCAAAACAGTCAACACCCCGCTCCTTGGAGTCCTTTGTTTTGTTCTTTGCATTTTGCAGGACTTTTGAATATTTGAATAGCCTCGTGGATAGATTGCTGTTGTAATTATCTGCTCGAGCGGCGACTTGGCGCAATTTCCAATTAAAATTAATGAAATATTTTACGGGTGTCGTCGCGGGTTCGCTTGGGTCAGCCATAAAACCATTTGAAAATCTTGTCAACGCCGTCTCATAATCATAAACGTTGCCCGTTGCTCTTTGGGGGGTGTAATTATTAGCACCGGAGCAAGTGCAACCGCCTAATTCCCTGGACAGCCTCTCAGTGCCCATCTTGGCAGGCGTCGCGGTACACACACTTTGAAGTGTTGAGGTTTAGTCCCAGGAGAGTTTGCCTTTGTCATTTTTTTCCTTGCTTATAATTGAAAATTGCGCACATCGCGAAACATGTGAAAACTTTTGCACAGGTTTTTAACCGCATTTCTACTTTTTAATTTAGAAGTCTGCGCGTTGGCGTTATAAATGACCAAAGCACATAGGGTAAAATTAATGACAATACCCCCGACTGTCACAGAGTCAGTCAGCCAGTCTGATGGACACATAGATTGTCGGGGACTGACAAAAAAAAAAACCAGAAATGTTTGCAAAAAGCATTTTTGCTTAATGTTGATTAAAATGCCAGCGCTTTCATTTGGCGCTCTTCCCTGGCCTTTGGCGTGAAAAAATGTTAGCCAAGTTTCAGCCATTTGCTGCAGTTTTCTTTTTTGTTTTAGGTTGTTTTTCTAGCTCTGCCGCAGAGCCCAATATTGACAGCCCAAGTTGGCCAAAAACAGCAGGCAACTGCCAACAGGCAACAGGCAGCTGTCTGCTCGGGCGTTGAACAATGGCAAATGGATGGTTGGATGGTTGAATGGAGAAACAATTCTTGGATGGATAGCAGTTGAAATGTTCAGTTTTTTTTTTCGTTGTACTTTTGTATATATATATATTTTTTTTTTGCATTGCGTAGACAAATGAATGAATATGTCAAACCGAACTGCGGGCAGTTTGGTTTGGTGAAGTGTTTGCAGTTACGCACAGTTGTCAAAAAGCAAAATTAAATTAGAATTTATTATTTTTCAACTTCAAGCATTTTAAAATTAATTATAAATATTAAAATAAACTTTTTAAAAAATGTTATGCACAGATTTATTATATATTATAATTTTATTAATTTTTTCAATAATTCTACTGATTTTTTTTAAACATAGCATTTTAAATCGTTATCATTGAATTTTTAACTTTAATTTTATTTAAAAAAGTAATTAAAATGTTTTTTAAACAAATGAATAAATAATCATTTGCTAAGTCTGCAAGTCAAGCAAAGGATTGCTAATATGTAATTCAAAGTAAGGCAATATAAATCGATTTCGCTATTTTTTACACTGTACATTAAATATTATTGAAGAATGAACCTTATATATTCTTGTAATTATGTTGATTAACTTAAATTATGTGTGCAGAGATGGTAAACCTCAGACAATTGACTACAATCTTAAGGCTCAACTGTACCTGAACTCAAATGCATTCTTACTTTTGGCAGGCCCACTCAAACATATACATGTATGTAAGGATATTTGAATATATGCATTTTACAGACAAGTAGCAATAACTTCCAGCTATAATGACAAAGCAATTAAACATTTCAACAATCAACGTGAGGGTATACAATTTCAAAAACCCCCCAACCACACCCACCACAGCTCGGATCGAAGTGCGTCTCAGGGTAGGTAGTTAACCAAAACAATCAAAAACGGTGTCGAGTCGCGTCGCAGCCTGCATTGTCCATTTAGGGGTAGGGGTAATAGCTTTCAAACAATAAATGTCCGCAAAACCATTGACGTGGCCAGCTCGCAAATATGTATGTATGCAAAAGGCCAATTCTTTGGGTGGAATGGTCAGCAGCCAATGGCCAAGTCATTACAAGAGCGCTGCCAAATCACTTCTGGGGAAAAGGAAGCTGACCAACTGCGTGGAGAGGGATGGGAAGGGGAGAGGGGCTACGTACTGCCAAGCAATTCATCTAATTTGCATGAGCATTGGGCACACTCTCAATGTTTGGGGTAGTCGGACAATAAATAAAATTAAAATGATGGCAAACAATGAATGGACGCAACCGTAGACGACTATTCTCGTAATGCGACCAACACACATATAAGGACCTCTAGAGAGAGAGAGAGAGGGGGATAGAGAGAGAGGGAACGAGTGAGAGTGAGAAAAAAAGAAAACCAACAACGTAGCGAACAAAATTGAAAAGGAAATTGTTTGTAACTGCGAAACGAGTTTATTATTTTGGCACCCTGTCGACCCCCAGCATTGTGCACATGAGCACAATGGTCAGCGCGTAAAGAAAGCGCGAAATTTTACATATGGCTTGTCCTTGGCAAAAGGTCCTGTGGCTGCCATGGCTGCGTAACCTTTTTTAATTAAAATGTTGACAGGCGCATGCAAAAATGCGCGCCAACTCACTGAGGAGCAGGAGTTGCCGAACAGACGGCCCATCAAAAAGTCAGTCATGGGTTCTGCACGGATGTGCTTCATCGCACATGTCCCCAGGACTCCAAATAAAGACATGACAAATGTACCAACATTTGGTGCATCCATTGAGCTAGGGAGTATCAAGCAATTTAAGTTCATATTGTAGGGGTTAATTGGTAGGCCGCGAAAAATATGCTTTTTTCATATTATTTCACAATCTAAATAAACTTCATAAGAACTAGTTTAAGCAAGAGTCCTCTCATCGAAATACATAGACTAGCAGATACCCTTTATCCAATTAAGTCATTATTATAATTTGTACATGTCTGTGATTATTTCAACTCAAATATTACAGTTAATGTAAATTGATATTAATTGATTTTCAGTTAATAAAAATCTAATATTGAAAATTTTATATATCTAAGATTCTTGTGATACCACAGACCAATCGCAAACATTGTTTGGTCTGATAGGTTGTAGGGGCTAAATACATGGATAAAGGAAACTACTCTGTGGAATCGAAATTGATAAGTAATAGAAACGACATCTTAATGAACGTTTTAACTTATAAGGATCTAAAATAAATACTTCTGCTACCAGTTTCTGAGTATCTATAGTAAAATTGATATATTTATCATTTTCACTGAAGTTTATAACAAACATAAACATTTTTCCAACTTTTTAGTACAAATTGTCTTCAATTATATAAATATACAAATGATTCTTGCTGATACTCATGATTCCAATTGATTTTACTCCATAAAATCGATCAATATTCAAAAATATATATAAATGTATACATATATAATATATGTTAGCCAAATTATTTGTAACAATCAATCCATGAGGAATTTTCCAAATATTATTTTTTCTCAGGCACAATTATTATGTATGAAATTTATTTTTAGTAGACATTCATAGTCAGAGAGTCTATTTATATAAGCAATAAACTGAAGGCAATTTATATATACTGAATATATTCGTAAATGGATCGCTCTAGGCATTTTTTAAATGCGGGCACAGTTTTTGCATAATCAGAATATAATGTGTTAGGTTTTGTTTTGCCGCCGGCGGATTCTCATCAACGTGAGTCGCGTGCGCCTCCCCGCTCAGCATCTGCCTCCGGCGTATGTCTGAGGGTTGTACAAATTATGAGCCAAAAAAAAGATATATATATATATATATATATTATTTATGGCGACACTTATGACATTTAAGTGTTTTTTGCACTTTTCGCAAGGCACGCGACGACAGCGAAGAAAGTTGGAAAATGTAAATTTCACACAGTGGTGGGCGTGGCACATGTGTATCCATTGCGATTGCCCAGAATGATTTAGTATCTTTTAATTGAATTTTAAAGTAGCTCACTTTTTGACCTAAAAATCGAGCTGAAAACCGCCGGGGGTTGGGAATTAGCTCATGTGCGAGGGATTTTTCTTTAAAATGTGCGCATATGTTGCTGGTTACAAGAAAAGATAATGCGTTGCTATTCCCCATGCCAATCGGGTTCTCATATGCCTTCGAGGCGTATCAGTTTACAATTACAAATGTCAAACATGACATGATTAATGGGCATATGTGAGCGCTTTTCATTTCTACTTATAGCTTTCAACTTCCGTATAAATGTTTTTGGCATTTGCAGTCCCCGGGCTTTTAAAGGTTGATACAGATGAAAACACAAGCTCCTTTAAGAAATAAAATGAGCTTAAAGGAACTTGGAAGAGTTGATATCACATTTATTTAAAATTATTAATATTTGTAGAATATTTGCAATACACCTCAAGGCATACCTGCACCTTCCCCCGCTCAGCATTAAACGCTACTCAAGCGAAATTTGAGACCAACGCTAATTAAGCCATTTTTCTTTTTGCAGAGACAACAATAAATGGAGAAAAGAAGTGAAACACCCAAATCAATTGGGGTGTTTATGTCAATATAATGTGGCGGTAATCAGAGAGCGGTGAAAATATTTATGCTAACCCAACACAAATCATTTGAAAGTTGACACTATTGAGCAATTGAAAGGACCTTTATACGCATTCAGCTTATATGTGAGGGTTCAAGGGTGACATTTTACAGAGCACACACCTCATGGCACAGTAAGTTATATAATACCTCAATGTGGGCAAGGTACGGTCTGGTTTTGTCTGCCAAATGGGCAATTTTGTAAAAGATCATAAGCAATTAGCATGCAAAGGTTGACAGCTACTACTACTACGACTACTACTACTTTTTTGGCCAGGGTAACTTGAGAAACACTGACAGCTGGAACCGGCTCGATAAAGTCGAGCAGCGAATCCAGTTATCTAGCAGTTCTAATTGAAACTCACACTTACTCGTCCCATGACCCTAACCAACACCCTTATTATGGCTGATTGCACTTGTCAACGTGTTGGGAACTGGTTGACAGTTAAATTGTCATTTAGGCATTGTCTTTGTGCTCGCCTCGACACATTTCCATGCTGCCCATTTTTTGGGTCACATATGTTCAACTTTTTGTTCATTTCAGTGTATGAATAAAGTTAAGTGCTTTAGTTTTGATTTTCAATTATGTCACATTAACAGTGCCTGCCATTCCGCAACTGCCCCCGGCTATTAACAAGCTTAGTCCCGGAATATGCGACAACCATCCGGAAAAAATGTCCCTCTCTGCAAATATGTAAACATCATTACAACCCCCAAGTGGATAAAAAAAAATAAAATAAACTATTTGCTGTTCGCCGCTTATCGAATCAAACGAATGAAACTGCGTTCATGTGTAAAATTTGTTGTTCAACTTTTTAAAAGGCTGCTGGAAATTGCATTTTTAAGCGGATTATGCATATACATATATATATATATATACTTTAAGCGGCAGCTTTATATAAATTAGCTCAAAAATTGTAACAAGTGTTGAACGGAAATAAAAAAAATTATGAAATACGCACATTTATTGACTTTTAGATTGAAAAAGTTTAATCTGTTTTACTATGTGTGCAAAACGGGGGAAAGGGTTGTGACTCTATGCAAAAGAATATGCCGAGAAGATTTCTACACATACGTTAATGTCCGTTTCTAATGTAATGAGGAGTGTAAACTGCCAGTTGAGTATATTTCTCATCATTGGGGAATCATTCGCTTACACATATCAATATGTTATACCTGCTTCTGTATAACAAACAAAAATGTTTAATTTACTTAAGGATTAATTTCAAAACGTTTTCTGAATCTAATAGCAATCATTAGTTCAATAGCTTCAAATATATTTTATTATATTATTAATATAATAACTATTCTTATTTCTCAAGATTTCTAGCTCATTCACCTGCCTGACACATTAGTTAACTATTGATAAATATTTCAAGACTATATTATAATCAAGTGCTTACTTGGCAAAACAAATGTTGCTGCCACTCTACCTAACAAACTATAATTAAATTTTTACTCGTAATTTACTATTTTCCAAGAAAAAATTCAATAAGTGAGCCGAAGAAGCCAGTCTACTCGTTAGGGGCTGGGCTAATTGAAAAGCATTTAAATTTGTGTCGATTTAAAAATGAATTTGAATTTTCAAAATACTACATTCAAATACTCCACTTATAACTGCAGACATTAAACGTAAGAGTGCATAATAAGTATGGAAAATGATACGAAAACAACTGTTAGCTCTCCCAAAGGTGCATGTCCTTAAGGACAATAACATTCTGTGCTGCGATTATTTTGAACGTTTGTTGTGTGGCTTAAAAATTCATATGGCATTCGAACAACATGCAATTGTCTAAAATTATAGTAAATTGAATACGAATGCAACTGCACTCAAGGCATAAATATGTATCTGCAAATGTATGTGCGGATGTTGTGCCAAATTGTTGGGCAAACAATAATAAGAGCAAAGAACTGATTAGTGGGCATTACTTAGCGCTAATTGAAAACCGAGCACGAGCTAATCCCGCAATTATGTCAAATACTCGCGGGCCATCATAAGTCTTTGGGTCTAAGGATAATTGAAGAAATGCCAGCGAGTCACGCAATTAGTTTAAATTATCTAAAGACTGCTGCAACTCAAAGGCGGAGAAGGTGGCGCTTTAACAGCACGATAAACAAGCGCAATTAATAAACTTGCCAGAATGGCGACTAGCTGCAACATATTTTGACCTTTTGACTGGCAACGCGGAGGCAAGTGGCAGTGGTTGATGGGGAGGGGAGGGAACTAAGGATAAATTTACAACACCATGAAGCACACATGGCTACAGCAAGGAGTCGACATGCGCTTGAAAAATTGCAGCCAAAAGAGACGACGAGTCGCAACAATGGCCAGCAGCTAAATTTATGACCAGCCATTTGGCCAAGGACTAAACACAACACATGACTAACGTACACTTATGAGATTAAGTTGCCACGTGGTGGGGCTACGCTCTGTTTTCGGTGGTTGGGTGGTGGGGTGGATTGCCATAGAGGTGAATCCACTAATAGGCGACATTTGTTAGCCAGCTCCGTTTGTTTCAATTAGCGTTTGCGCCGCGTCTTTACAGCTATTTGCACAGAGTCTACGGTGATAGGCAAATTTTTTAAGCTGTCAAAGTTACCACCCGGACAGACGGACGGACGACAATGGCGATGAAAGGCGGCGGCAACTCATTGAACCACAAAATAAAGCGTATCATAATAATAATATCGTAATATGCAGTCGCGCCACTAATGCGTATTACCTAAGCCCACCCACAGCATGTCTCACAACCGATCCGCCTTCCCCTCACACCCGCCAATCACGCACCCACCCACCTACAGCACCACAGCGGGCGGTCCTTCGTCATTGTTGCCCCTGCATCACGTCTTTTGCTTTGAAGCACTCCCAGCCGATCCCAGCGTCGCCGAGCGTCTGTCTAGAGATTTGGCTGCGCTTTCGATACCCTTTCTCTAAATAGTATCACGACTATAGCTCTGTCTTCAGTCAAATACAGTTTCCTAGATTAAATCCCTGATACGATATCAAAATACTTTTAAATAATATATAAATGAATGAATGAAATTAAACATAGAATATAAAAATTAAATTAAAAGAATACGATTTTTTTTTTAATTATTTCTTTGGTAATTAAATATTGAATATATGTTTAGCTTCTTTTGTATTTGATCGCATTACAATTAATTAAATTTTGTTTAGCTATAAAAAATATATTTATAAATATGTAAAATGTAAACTTAATTAAAAATAAAGTTTAATATTTAATTTTATAATATTCGAATTGTTTTTTTAATTTCTAGGCTTATTTAAATATTGAATAATAAAATGAATTCATTTTAAAATTAAAATATACATGTTCTTCAAGTGTGTACGATTTTCGTCATGGACTCTGTAGATTTGTTGGTTTTTTTTCTTTATTATATGGTCTGTTTGTCGCGCTTAAATCCGCCTAAGTATTTTTGCAGCTGCCTTGGCAAATTTTGCCACAACGTGAAATTTCCGTTTGAGCTGAGCTAAGCACAAAAATTTTTCTACTTTACTTACTTATACACGATGCGATTCTTTATTATTATTAAACACAAAAAACGCTGCCTTTTTTGTTTGTGGTCTGTTTGTGTGTGTGTGTGTGTTGGCTTTGATGTGCTCTGCACTAACAAAGGGCAACTCAAACGAGGCTTTAAGCAACTGGGAGCTGTAAGTGAAGCTAGAAGGAAGATAACTGGCCCCGCCACTTGTGCCTAATGCCCACGTAAGCCAATTTAATTCGCAGCCGTTGGGTCGCCAGGCGAAACAAACATACAAATCGTAAATTAATGAAATCACACGACACCCAAAACTTAAATCCTACGACACAAAATGCATTGCATACTTGGCGGCGCCCTGGCCGGCGCTTATAAATTCCCTTATCGCCATATCGCCCGCCCGCTTTGTTGTTGCAGAAATATGGCCAGAATGCATGCGACGGCAAACGAGAAATCGAGAAAAGCCAAAACCTAAAAGCCAAACAACAAACAACAAGCAACAAACGACGAACAACTAACTGCAAACGTTATACAATTTGTAATACGTAATTTGTCCTCTGTTGCTTTCTGCCTTCCACTTTTCCCCTTCCCTGCCCCTGTCCCAGCCCCTGCCCCTGGCCATAGGCAGTCCAATTTATGCACTCTGGCATTGTCTGCCACGGCGGGGTAATAAACTCTTGCCGCGACAAATTTAACAAATTATAGAAAAGATTACGTGTCCGTTGCCGTATCCTGAACTGGCCATTGCGCCCTGTGTTCCACACAGTTCTACAGCCAATTTAAGCCAATTAAAGCCAATTAAGAAAAATGCTTGAATATTTTGTTTAGCATTTCTTCGCAATCCGCTTACTATTTGACTACACAATTTAATTGCATGCAAATAAATAATTATTGCTTATTTGGGACTTGTTAATGTTAGCTTTTGTTCGAAAATATAATTGCAGAATTACAAAATATGTTTAGACTATAATCAGGATTTCGATTTGAGTACTTTTATTGACTTGAGTTTTGAGTATTGGCTTAGTGACCCAGAGCTGAACATGCTTCAAACATATAAGGAACATTAAAACTGAAAAGACTCTTGAAGTAACCATGAAGTATTCAGAACAACTTGATAGCTAATCCTAATCTATTCAATATATAAGAAACATTAAACTTGAATGCTGCCTTCAAGTAACCATGAAGTATTTAAAGTATTGTTGGTTTCAGAAGGAGTGATGATCTAAGAAAGGAAACAAAACAAAACAAAAGTGCACATGCCATGCACGAAAGCGCACATTAAATATTTACACTTCATTTTATAGCGCTAGAAAAAGAAATATAACAAGAAGTTGGGATACAGTTCCGACTGGCACCCGTGCTGCACTGGATACCTAGATGGAGTGAGTGGGAGACGGGTGCAATCACTTCGGCGCATATAGCTTTAATGGCAATGACAACTGTTGGTGGGGGTGGGGTTTTTCATGCTAAATGCAGGACACAAAGAAGAGGGACAGTGCTGCAAGTGAACCGCAGGATATGGCGCAGGTCAACGGAAGCCATAAAATTCTCGTTTGTCACGCGAATTTCGCTTCAGCAAAATGCCAACACATGCAAAAGACAAAGTTCTCAGCACACACAAAAAAAAAAAAAGAAGGAGGAAACGAAATATAAAAAGACAAAAAGCTAAAAAATAATATTAATGGCAAAAAAATGTTCAGCACACGCAGAAAGACACTGGGCAAGGAGCAGCAGCTGGAGCTAGAGAAGGAGGATCAAGTTAACTTTCCTTGCCAGCGCAGATGGAATTATTTACGTTTAGTTTTTATAGTTTTTTATGGCTGCTTTCTCGTATCGGTCTTAGAGGTCGGTGTTGGGGTCCGGGTCGGTGTCGGGGTCGCAGAAGAGCTGCCCTTTTGGGGGCGTCATAAAATATGGGCGCAGGTTTATTTATGCGCTGCTGTGGCGACATTTTCGCGATGCTTTTACGACTTGACGGATTGCACACGGTACACAGACTAAAAGGATACGACAAAGGACCAAGTGGCCATTCGACTGGCATTAGTTCAAATGCCCGCTAATGTCAATTAAATTTGAGCAGACGATGCGACCTAAATGAAATTTTAATTACCGCAAATGAGATGGAACGAATCTCTTCAGCCAGAGTATTAATGGACAAAGAGATTGGTTACTCTCAAATGTAATTATGGAGCTCTACAAAGCAGATGTACATCAAATATGGCATTTACTATATTTAACAATTTTATTTTTTATTTTATATTACTCAGTTCAGGTACACAGTTGAATATTTTGTAAATGCTAGTTTCAGTTTCGAATAAAATGTAATTCAATATTGATTTCAACATCGACATCATAAAGAGATCTGCAAATGTTTCGCAGAATGGAATTAAATACATTCCGAATTGTTATTGAGTATCCGAACGATTTTCCCACATATTAAAGAATTTTTTGTACAATTCGAGCAAACATTTGTCATGCAACTGTTTTTTATGGTATTCTTTGTTTGACAATTCTGCACATGTGATTGCCACAACCCCATACGCATTGATGGCGCTGCTGAGGGGATTGGGAGGAGGCAGCCGAATGTTTACTCAACTGTGTTGAAAAACAATTTTGGCAAATGGCCGAGCGACGTCGACATTACAACAAATGTCATGTGTCAGTGTCAAAAGAATTGAAAAACAGGCGCCCAGTCACTGAAGGAGGAAAGGAAATGTCAACACGAGTTCATCAGTCAAATGAGTTGTCTACGTCTGCCTGCTAGGGGTAGTGTGAGGATGAGGTTGGGGGATTTGGGAACACCATGTGTTTACGCATTTTTCGCCGCAGTTAAGTTATCACATGTCTTCCCAATGTCAACGTGTGTGTGTGTGTGTGTTGACCCACATTTTTATGCACATGTCTCTAATGCTTATTAATGGGCCAACCCCAAAGAAACTGGCAACTGCCTGTTGGCAGCACTTGAAGGTGTCTAGAGAAAGCAGTAAGAGCTCTGTGAATTGAATCATTTAATTAGCTGGTGTATGGAAGGTTAAGCAGACAATGGATGAGTGTCATGTGTTCAAAGTTAAAGATTAAACAAGTGTTTGCTCAGAGCTTTAAATGTGTTTACTGATTAAGCTGAATTAATATTCCCCAGAATTCAATTCCATATCTATTTTCTGCACACCATCCCTTCGGTAACTTGCACGCCTGACTGGAAGCTCAGCACTGCGAACGGGTTCAGTAACTTGTAATCGAAGCTGTGCAAATCTAAAAGAATTTCCATTTTGTTGCTCATTCAACTGACGGCTGGCTACGTTTTAATTATAAACCAAATTCGTTTTACAAAATGTGCAGCGAGGCTGGCAAATGAGCAGCAAGCCAAGCACTTGAAACTGTGCGCTTCACGAGAGTCCCATGAAGTTGCAAAATATTTGATCAAGTGTTTGGATTTTTCTTCTACCATTTTTGCTCCCCCCAATCCAGCGCAGCGACTGCAAGTGAAAGCTGGCTAAACAGCCAGGGGTGGGCAGGATGAAGTGCACAAAAAGAGAGCGCCCACAAGTAACTTCTTTTACGCGAATTCATTCACTCAGGCTTAATGAACAGTCGGCGTTCCTGGCTGCGCACAGGAGCAGAGGAGGAGAGGAGGAGATGAGCTGTGTCTTGGCAGGACCAGTGCGCACTTGCTGTTGATACAACTCATTAGACGCAAGCGAATGAGTACTCAAGTGGGTTGCCTTTTGGTTGGCAGCAAGCAGCCGCCCCCGGAACAGTTCTTACAGCTTAGATGAAGCGATGAACTGACATTTCTACTAATTGAAATATTTTTAAAGGCTATATTTTGAAATACGATTTTTTCGAATGAAAGATAAATGTTATCTCGAGTCTATAGTGACTGAATCATAACTAAGTCATTAAGGTATACAAGAATATTAGAAATGTTTTTGTTAGAAAAACAATGCAATCATTTAAGATACATATAGACTATATGCGACTTCTTAGCTAATTAGCAATTCCTTATCAACCTAAAGATTACAGTAAACCCTTCCAAGTTCAAGCAGTACTCATTTTGGTAATTTCCCGCGATGTTATTTCCACTCCATTGAGAGGTAAGCAAGCAGAAGAATATTTTTTAATTGAAATGCGCTGCATATGGACCTAAGTAAACAGTGGCTCAACACCCACAGCCCAACTGGATAAAAGTTCATTACTAATCCGCTACCAAAGATAAACTTCCAAATTTTTAATCAAAACAAAACAGAAAATGCGCCACTTTGGCAGCTTAGCGCAACAGCATTTGTCGAAAAGAAAATAAACAAAGCCAGAAAAAATGCCATCGAAATTATTAAGCCAAAATTAAACAAGGTATACAAAAAAAAAATGGCTAAAAACAACAAAAGCGCGTCAAAGGATCAAAGGTAAAAAAAAAGAGAAGGAAAAAAAGGAACGCAGAAAAAAGACAGCCGCACAATTCCTTGGAGTGAAACCTAAACAAACATGGACAGAGCTACGAACAGAAGCCAAGACAAGTTTTGAGCCAAAGTGCTAAAGGAAATTTAAGCGGAAAATTCTAATAAGCTCGCGACGGGTCGAGTGTGGGTGGGTGAGTGAGTGAGTCCTTGAGGGTGACTAGCCACAAGAATCAAACCAAAACCAGATGAAAATCGGGCATCAATGACTGGCAGGACTAACTGGCCGTTGCCAAAGGGGTTCAACCCTTTTTGGCTGGCAATCGCGAAAATTTAATTCACGCGTAAAAAACATTTTTCAATCATTTTGATGAGCCACGAAATATTTAAGCAATTTAAGCGGCTTTCGCAGAGTTCGCGTAAAATTCGTAATTAATAATCTGAAGCGAAGCTGTCGCCACCCCACCCCCCGTTCCCTGGCCCCCAACTGCCCACAAGAAATGTGTAGTCAATTGAAAATGTTGTTTGGCAATGAGCCGTTGAAATCGCTATTAAAGCCCTTGTAATTAAGCGCCTCAGCATGGCCAAGAGCTTCGACTGCCACATTTTGGGGCTTTATGACATGATTATGAATTGCCCTGCCACATTGTGGTAGGTGGAGGGAAAGGGTCCTTGGAGGTATGGGGGTCAACAAAAACCGCAGCAGTCATAGCCAGGCCGCAACAGCCGTCAGCCAGTCAAAAGTCAATAGTTGGCGGCATAATTCACCGATAGGGGTAGCAACGAAAGCAAGAAAGGGCAGCAGCGCCAAAGTTTGTAGCTGAAAATTAAATTTTGATATTTGGCTCGAATTTAATAATTAATTAGAGGTGGTGGGCTATGCAAATTTTTGTCGCCCAGCCAGAAAGCCAAAGAACAGAAATTGTATATTAATTAGCCGCGATTAAAATACAATGTGCTATTGGAAAATCGAGCTGGCTTAAGTTGCCTGTTAACTGCCTGGTAATAGTTGAAGACACAAAACATTGTTTCTTGTGTCAATTATTGATTTTCTAATAATATGTTGAAAAACTTTTAACTTAACTTTTAACTTTTTTTACTCACTTAAAATATGTTTAGTGCATCTGTCGTAATATATTTGCATTTACGTCAACGACTCTAATCATATCAAACAATGTTATCGCCCCAGACACCAAAAAGCTGCTGACATTTAAATAAATTGTTAAACATTAGCCGGATAGCTGACAAAACTAACAGATGAGGAATGGCTCCGAGGCGGGGGAGTGGAAATAGTCGGGGCGGCAGCATTGTGTTCGTGGCACACATGGAAAATGGCAAAGAAATTGCTGCAAATCAAATTTGATAAACACAAAAAAGCGACGAACGACCGAAAAAAAACAGACAAACACTGAGAAATGAGGGGAAAAGTGACAGCAAAAAAATGGCAAAGTGTGCCGAAGCCGACAGGCTGGGAAATAGTGTGTGTGTGTGTGTGTGTGTGTGTGTGTGTGTGTGCTTGTAGAAAAGTGGCGGAAGGGCAGTCCGGAAAATGCTTTATTGCTGCCATAATTTTGAGTGATAAGTGACGAAAAACGGCCGCGTCGCAAATCAATCGATGAGAGACTATTCCTAAAAAAGAGGGTAAATAACAAACAATCTATCTGATTATTTATGCAAGGGCGATTATCTGTATCATCATTTTTTTCCTGCACGAGTCCTTTAATAGATACTCCCTGATGTAAATGTAACAAGTTAATGGGCTGTCCTTTAACAAAGATTGATTGATATGAACCGATGTGCATGTAATATTTTAACTGAATATTTAAAAAAAAAACTAAAGTTGTAGCAAATATTTAAATCAATTTTAGAGATAGTTAAAACTAAGGAATCACAAGTTATGATCTCTGTTACGCTCATTAAATGAACGTTTCTCAACTAACCATAGCAAATCGCAGTACAGCCTTCATAACCACAGCAAATCGATGAAAAAAAACGTATTGTTGAGTCGTCTGGAGCCAAGGAAATCCCAAATTGACTTTGTTGCAAATTTTATAGGCCCAGATTCGGGCGAAACAATGGAGACAATGAAAACTGTAGGCACATTGTCAAAATACGCAATACTCGAACAAAAGACGCAACAATTTTTCGACAACGGAGGGTTGCGGAACCACCTTGAGACTGACTCTGTCTGATTAGTGTAAATAATTGTCAGGCTGAGGTACAATAAAAAAAAGAGAGAAGAGTCAACAACAATTCGAGGCTACCTTTTGTTACGCTAAACTGCCAATAAAAACTAAAACAAAATTATTTTAATAATGAGAAAAAAAAGGCAGAGGCATAAAAGAGATACACACGCACACACACTTACACTCAAATTGTCATACAGCGCAGCAAATTAACAACAAAGTTGGCCTCACATCTTTTTTTTAGGTCTGAGCGCAGGCGCAGCAACAGAAAACTGCGCAGCTGTCAAATGTGACATTAGCGCATGACAAATGTAACAAGTTGTTGCCTTTTTGGCAAGCACACCCAACACACCAAACACACACAGCACAACACGGGAACAAAGGCTACAAGGCTTAGGCAAGCTAATAAAGAGACGTCGCTTGGATATTTTCATTACCAAACAAAAAAAAAAAAAAGGATAAAAGTTGGAAACGGCAAAGGAGTTCGTCAATTGTCACTTTGGGCGCATAAATTAGGGTTAAGGGATTCAGGCTGCGAAACATGGCTTTTTCGGCATGAGAAAATATTTTATTGATACGCTGTGACGCAACAATTTTTGTGGTGTTTTCTAAAAAATTCGACTCGAAATTTACCTATACATAAATATTTATAGACACGAAGATAATCTAAATTGAAATTTAATTTTTAAAGTGTACTGATATAAATATAAATATAAAATATAGAATACAACCAATATACTTCAGAGTTTGAGAATTAGTTAAAGATTCCTTCGACTCTATATTCAATGCGTGTAGTTCAAACTATATTGCAAACGAAAAAATTGTATTTAAAATGTTAGCTTAATATATTTCTAAGACAAAATATAAATGTAAAATTAATATCTTAAATTAAACGAAAATAATCAGATATTTTAGTAATATATTATAAACACATCTATATAATATTTCCTATAATATCATAGAGAAACTATTAATATTTAAATGTATTAGCTAAACGATTAATTTTCTTAATAGTATTTTTCTGTTTACATATTTATAAAAATGATTACCTCAGGTCCACTTGAAAATAAACTACTTCCACAAGGAATTTGTTACCTGTCACAATGCAATTTTCTCCTTCAAGATTTACTTTTATATTGTTAAAACATATTTCCTATCAAGATTTGCCATAAATCAACCAAAAAATGTTGTCGACTGCTGGCTAAATTTATAAAGATGAAGGCACATCATATCCATATCTTTGTGTGACTTTGACTAAGTGTAGTTGACTTTTAATTAAAAGCAAATGTTTTGCTAGGTTTTATGCCTGAAATAAGCAGTGAGCCTAAGCAAATAGTGAGCTTGGTTCCATTTATCACTCGGCCGTGGCTAATCCTTTGGCCAGTTTCGGTCGTATTTCATGTTTTATGGCCAGCTAAGCAACTGCCTTTAAGCCTTACAAGCATTGCCCGTGTAGAACTAAGTAGCATATCTGCAAACTGTGTGTTTGTGGGGAATGCTTCAGTCCTCAGACTCGCCCCAAAAGCAAATAATTCATCGATGGGCTGCGTGTTGGGCAACTGTTACGAGTATTTTACACTCGACCCCCCGTCTCCAGTTTGAGTCTCAGCCTCAGCCTCAACCCTCACTAATGCACTGGTAACATCGTTACCATTCCTGCCGAGTCGTCGACGTTATGTCTACAGACAAATTGCCATAACCATAATAGTTATGCCCGATATGCTGGCGTGGGTGTAAGAAAATAGCAAATGCTGTCGTGTCCCATAAAAAGATGATTTCATAGACATTTACGCACTGTAGTTGCTCGTACGAGATATGAAAAAATAATAATAATACAACATAATAATAATAACAATAATTGTTATATTGATGGAATGAAACGAAGCTGGAAGCTTCTGCTGTTGTTGCTGCTGCTGCTGCTGCTGCTGCTTCTGGTTTATGTGCATGTTAATGGCCGCAGATATTTTTGCCCGTAAACTTGCCACATTCTGCAACTATTTGAGGTTCGTTCCCATGTCGCAATTTCTGCGCACTTTTTGATTTACAATACAGCCTCAAGACAGCGACTGAGACTCGCTCACATGGTGTCCATATAAGAAAACAAACGTAATAATTATGTTAAAAATTATATGGCACTTCTCACCCCAGAGATGAGACTCAACGCCCCAGAGGCGACCACGTTTCCTTTGTTTGTTTCGAGTCTTTCTCTCTCTCTCTCTCTCTCTGTTATTCTGCTGCTGTGTGCTAATCTGCAGATTTATATGCAGAGAAGTTGTTCAATAAAATCGTCTAAACCAGACCATAAACAAGGATATTTTATGCCCGCTTCCTGCCCA
This sequence comes from Drosophila kokeensis, assembly GCA_035042145.1. Taxonomy (NCBI): domain Eukaryota; kingdom Metazoa; phylum Arthropoda; class Insecta; order Diptera; family Drosophilidae; genus Drosophila; species Drosophila kokeensis. The sequence continues at coordinate 1,032,911 of JAWNLT010000589.1, read as the reverse complement.
TTTCTTGGCACATTTTACGCTGCCCAGGATTAGAGTTGCGTTGTGGCCATATGACGAACCAACCATTTGACCATTGCAAAGTCAACAAACATTAAAAGATTTTGCCTCAACCGGACTCACTGACTCTGAGACACACAAAAACTTTGCACGTTAATCCTTTGCGCAATTGCGCGGAAAAAACAGTAAATTTCAGCACAGAGAAGTGAGAAATTTTGAGATTCAACTTAAGTTGGACATCTGCACATATCTTAAGATAATTCCAGAAGTAAAAAAAGTTAAGAAAGGTGAGCTGGCTAGAAAGTCAGTAAATAACCACATAAATGTAGTAAAAATAACTCAATCACTTTAAAAAACATAATCTTCATCATTTCGAAAAGAAGTTGGCCATTTAAAGACTAAATTCCACATAGATATTAAGCAGTCATCAGTAGACATCATTATATCACATTGCGCAGCATAGCTAAACGACTTCCTCAAGATCGACATCGGCATAAGCATATAGAGGCCATCTTATAAACATGTCAAAAAGGACACTTAACGCAAATGCGTTCAAATGATAATTACGGACTGAGGACTAAGGACTGAGGACTGAGGAGAGCACAACAAGAGGATAAACATAATGTGAAGCACAAATCCAAGTACGGAGAATGAAGTGGCAACAACTATTACAAAGCACTCGCAACCTCTTTTCTCTTATCGACAACAACGAATCCGTATCCCGAATGCGAATCCCAGTTCGAGTGGAACTGGAGTCCGCCTTGCCACTTCTCGAGAGCAATAACACTAAAAAATTATGACCAACTACAAGAGCGAAAAGAAATTTGGAAAACAAAAGCGCACAACTTGCCGGAATAAAGCCAACTGTAAGCATTCATGAGGATTTAAACGTTTATTTATAAGAGTGGTTTGGGGATGGTGGGTGGCAGATTCGAAGCGGGGGGTTGGTTGGACTTTGATATTGTTTCAGGTCGCAACGACTTAAAGCTGAACGCTTCATTGAATTGGATGTGAATGAGCAGGAGGCACAGATGGAGTGTTTTACTGATAGAATCAATAGAGCTGTTGCCCGATGATTGCAACAAGCTTCAAGGCTGACACAAATGGCTCAAAGTCAATGGACAGAGACCAGACCAGACACTTGACTAATAATACTTATTTATACAGTGTCTGCCTCGATTACACCAGCTCGTGGTGCTGTAATCGAGCACAACATACTCACAACATATTTGTTTATCTTTCGTTTGCTCTCGAGAACTGGACCTAAACCTAAACTGGCATGTGAGTGGGCTTTTTCATTAGCCTAAAACTGATAACCGGCGGAAATGTAGCCTCCCCTTTTCCATCCACTCCTCATCACCTTTTGCATTTGGCATCTGGCTCCAAATGTTTTTTTTTTTGTTTTTGTCCTGCCGCTCAATTAACCCGAGGCCATTTCTACTTAGCCAAACGAGTTGTGAGTTGCGAGCAAAGCTGTTGACTTGTTGTCTGACTTTTTGGGTGGAAAAATTGCAATTTCCTGTAAGTTCGAGCAAACAAAGTAAACATTAATCCATTTACAAGCACATCTCTCTTTATGCTGGCTGGCTGCCTTGGCAACCCGGGTTTGGGTTCGCTTAAGTGACGTGGTTTTAAAATTTGTCAATTAAATTAAGTGCAACCGCAGGCGGCATACGAATGAGCGAATGCCAACGCTAGATTCCCCTCTCTATCCATCCAGCATCATCTTCAACTATTCATAAACTGTGTTGATAGTTAGTTCAACTCGAAACTCCCCATCCCCATCCCCATTCCCATTCCCATTCCCATCCCTCTAAACCACCATGAATGAGTCGCTTGTCTGTCTGTCGAGCTGGGACGCAGCTGTCGGAGCTGTAAAGTCGTGTCGTATGTGCCCGGGCAGCTTATTTGCCGCTTAATTTAATTTGCTTTGGAATTTTGTCTTTTGGGGCCAAAACAACAAAAACAACAAGGTCGAAGGAGTCGATGGCTTTGGCTTTGACTTAGACTCGTATCTCATCGCAGCCCTTGCTCTGAGTGATATACGAAATGCTCTGTAATTAACCATTTATGAGTGCCTGTTTGTGTAGAAAGCACTTGTTTAAATTGGGAAAATGGGAAAGGTATGCAAACTGAATCCTTAGATGATATGTGAAAATGGAAATGTGAACGTTATGGTAAGTGATTATCACTTTAAATAATACATTTGAATTAAAAACGAATAGTTGAGTTTAAGTTTAAATTATTTTTGCATAATAAATTAAATGAAATTCAGAATTTATTATGATAAAATATACTTAAGAGTTAAAGTTCGAGCAACGAGACAGATTTTGTCTAATGGGTTGCGAGTTACAAGATATTAAAACTATTTTCCATAGTAGTGTTTAGCATTATTCCCAACTAAGCTGACAATAAACCCATTAACAGTCATTTAATATCATATTTTAGGCACTTAACTTAACTTTTTTGAATCGAACTTAATGATAGCAGTGCAAACCGATCAACATTTGTGATAATCCACTTGGGTGAGTTCCACTGACTTTGGGGGGAACACAAACAACATTTTAAAGACTCGTTACAAGGGTTGTCAGGCATTGTTACACCCCGACCTTATCATTATTATACTGTAGACGTAGACGGGCTCTAATCCGTTTCAAAATATCAATATTTTCAATTGTTTGACCATTTCACAACCCAACACAACAACACCTTGCCGCTAAGCGCGAAAAACCAATATAAACCATAATTAAAACTCGAATATGTTGGATGTTGGTTGATGTCCTGCTGTGACCGACTGGCAGAGGGACTCAGTAGACACCACCAACTGACAAAACAATTTCAATTTTGGTTTCAACAAAACAAAAAAGACGTTCATTTTTTTTCAGTTTTTTTTTTTACAATTTGAAAAATGATACGAAACGTCATTATGTTATCGATGAGGAAGGGAGAAGGGTAGTTAAAGATTGGGCATTGACATTTATTTACTATGTTCAACAATTGTAGCCTGGCATCCTTTTGTTGGGCAACAATTTGGCTGAAAGGATATGCCACGTTAATTGTGCCATTTTGTGGACAGTCGCAGCAGGGCCAAGGCGCTGCACTGCCACCTTTCCCTCACCTTCCTCACCCTCGTAATAATGCCACAGTAGCCAGTCAGTCAGGCCATCGATCATATTTCATGTGGTTGTTCTGTATGACTTGCTTTGATTGCCAGCAGGCAACTCACTCTCCTCTTTGTCTCCATGCATTCTTTTTTTTTTATCTATTTCTGCGTGGACAACATTAAACCCCAAAAGGGGTAGTCACACACACACACACACACATACATGTGTAGTGAGGGTGTATGTTGTGTTCGTGGTGATTTCTTTTCTGCACTCTCCATTGCTGATTATGATGTATGACTATTGGACTGCCTTCGAACATTTGTGTATCTGGTTTTCTATTTAGATGCGCTTCATTTTTAATATCCTCACATGGAATTTTTCACTTTTCGCTGTGGCTCACCATAATTTTTGGCAAAAAATGCCTCGTATTTTTTCCCTTGTATTCATTCGAAATGCCATCAATCAAATTGTTCGTTCGATCTCGGCCATTTGACAACACATCATCAATTTCTATTGTTGCTCAATAAGTTTATGAATATTCATAGTTTTTTAGATGCATTGTATTTGCTTATGCATCACATTTTATTTATGGTTTTGCGTGTTTAGTGTTGAGTCATGTTTTTAGTGCCAAAAATGAATTTTGACAATGGCGATTGGCAATTTTTTTGAATGTCATATTTGTGAGAGGGTTAAAAAAGAAATAGGCAGCTGTCATTGATTGCAGGGGTACAGTTGGCCAGATTTTACTAATACTGCCTGTGAGCTGGGAGTTGCAGTAAGGGTATTTTAGTTGGTGCAGTCAAAATCAATATGGGGAGCTGTGAATAAAGCTCATTAGGATAATTCTGCCTGGCCAATGTTCCATTACTAATTAGGAACCTGGCCAAATTGTTGATACAGTTCTGTAACTCAATTTACATTGGGGGGCACAATCCGTGAGCCGCTTGCAACGCTTCCCACCATAAAACTGTCAGATGGAATGACCACAAAATATGAACTGTTGAAAGTGGAACTGCTGTACGCATCATAAACTGCGACAATAACAACAAACAAACGCAACAGAACTGAATGGGAACGGATCCCAACTAATCCTCCTAGCCGACTGCACTTTGCTAACAAAACAGGAAAACCGAAAACAGAAAACCGAAAACAATAACAAAAACAGCGCACAGGACTCAGGACTCAGGACACAGGACACACCCAAAATGCAACGAAAATATTTTGACAGTCCAACACACTCTGTCAGATAAGTATGTGGACGATAGTCGAGGGGGATGGGGGGTGACAGACCGAGTTATGAGCTGAGTTGGAAGACTTCGCGCCCCGCTTTTGATGTCCGGCATTGGCCCACACACACACACAGTTACACACACCCACAGACGTTGAGCCAATTAGTAGCACGCCTTGAGAAACGCACAGGTGGCAGGCAACAATAGTGTGGGGAAAGCATTTGGAAACCAAATTATAAACAATTAAGGACAGTTCACGATTGCTGGCATACGATAAGGCAACCGTCGGGGCGTCGGAGCGTCTGATATGCGTGACAGTTGAAAATTATTTTGCATAATTTGAGCGTTCATCACTGGATTGCCCTGCGGCTGCAGTCCAGCAAAATGAAAAGCCGCAAACAGTCTGGTCTACAGAAAAATACATTAAAAAAAATTATAAAAAAAAAATAAAATAGACCTGTGCACATATTTAAAAACATAAAAATTAATGCAAAAATGCTGTACGAAAAGCGACCGACAATATAAATACATAAATTCAATTAAATGTGACATACGAAAAAAGAAAATTACGAGAAAAAAATAAACCAACCAAAGGAAAAACCGCCGAGCATTAAATTACTAAAAATGTAATAAAATGTTTGATATAAATAATTAAGTAGAGTCGGTTGGTTTGAGTTTGACGAGGACAACCATTTCAGAAACATCGACGACATGTATCAAATTAACAATACATTTCATATTTCATTTATGTCTGTATGAATGTTTCCAATTTAATTGGAGTGCTTTAAGCAAAGTGCTAATTTGAGCTGAGTACACACCTACAAAAGCCTAAAGAACCCAGATAAACGGTAAGGGTTTTGAATATACTATAGTATGTGTAGTTTTTTCTTGTATTTGAATATTTTCAAATTCATTTTGATTCTTGCAATTAAATTATCTATGAAATGAGAGATGTGTAGTAAAGTTAATTTTATTATTAATTTTTGAGCATTCTATTTATTTTAATATTATTATTACGATCAATTGTCTATTATATTTTATAGTATTTTGTTTTCATATAAGCCACTGTTGGAAATTTAATTATATAAGCGAATTGCTATTAAAATCTGAGATTTATTTAGAGAAGAAACTTGCAGTAAATATTAAGGCAATCTATTGTCTCTTATTATATTTTATAGTATTTTATTTGGGTAGACTCCACACCAGCTTTAAGGTCCGCTGAGGTTTGAATAAATGTTCTACTTGAAATATTCAACAAATATCAACCCTGGACAATTTTCACACGTTTCTGCCTGGCACCGCATTCTTCCGCCCACCACACAGATTTCTGGCTGTCGCAGGGCAATATTAAAAGCAAAAAACGATAGCTGTCTGACACTTCCGGCAAATCGGACAATATGTTTCCATCAAGTCCACCAGCACACACACACACCATATACATACATGCCAAATTACGGTAATTTTCAGTTTTGGCCAGCGGTTTGCAAATAACTCGCCGCATTCTGTTCTCAATGCGGTCGCAACCGGCACTTAAACTGTCACACGTGTGCGGCATTGCGGTAATTATAAAGTCATCTTGACATAATCAAAAGTGACAATTACAGCCATTGCACAGGAAGCCAAACCGACGCCGAAGCCGAAGTCCAAGTCGAAATGGAAAGACCCTTACATCGAGTGGCCGGTGCTCTATGATTACGCTGACTGCGAAAAAGTCAATAGTGTTATATGGATATTGGTAATTTCAACTTGGCCAACAAAAGTCACGCGTCATTAGGTAATCGTCGTCATCATTGTTGTGGCAGGAAGCTCTGCCCTGCGCAGGGGGACAGGTGACAAGTACATCTAGGGCCAGGGGGCAAACAGTCTGTTAATGATAGTGAGCTGAACAGGATATCAAATATAATTGACTTTAGGGCAGCTCGAGCATTGTGAGAACAGATCCTCAGACTCTGAATGCCAATCGATCTTGCCGCTTGTTGGATCAGGCCGAGATGATGAATGAAGACAGGCAACAAGAAATGTCAGTTGGCAGCCAAGTCATGACACTAATCCTGGCGCACAGCATAAACAACGACCCTCAGACCCCGCCGAGGGAGCAACAGAGTTCGAGTTGTGTAAAAACAAAAAAAAAAATTGATATGCAAATTTATTTAAGCCTGAACTGAATGGGCCGAGCGAAGCGTTAATTTCAATAAGCTGGTAGGCACACAGCGCCTAAAGAATGGGTGGAGATACTTTCTAGGATGTAATACCTCAATAATCTCACCGGCACACACACCTCACACACGCACACACACACACACACACACACACAGCAGGCAGGGAGACACAGGCACAGCCTGACAGTTATAAATCTCATTAAAAGGTTATTGACTGCAACCAGGCACAAGGATTAAAGTGAGTGAGTGAGGTGCAGCAAGAGAAAAACGCACACTTGGCACCCCCTTAAATTTTCTTTCTTTTTACGCTTCAATTAATACAAAAGTGTTTAATGGGGAATAGACGAAGAAAGAGGCGCTCGAGTTGGCGAGGGCGCGCAATAGAGTAAGGAGCAGGAGGCGTGGTGGCCTCTTCTTGGACAACCTGACAACTGACAACTGACAACTGGCAGGCATGACAATGACATGCGAGCTAAGCAGTCAAGGAGTGTTTCAGCTTCCTGGCTAACCCTTAACCACAGATGCGGCAGCAGTAAATGGAAAAAAATGAAATCTGTTTTGTCAATAGCAACTGGCGAGCCTAGCTTGGAGAATTTATGCAAATTCAACGGCAAACCAAATTAATTTAGAAATGTGTCCACCCTCAAGTGTCGGGCACACATCAAAAGGAGCCTGGCAAGTGAGTGCTGTTGTTATTGTTGTTGCTGCGCTGAGAGGATATCTGAGGAGCTGGGGCCACAGCGGCTTTTGCAATTAAGAATGCGTATCAAGTGGTAAATAAATGCTGATAATATAAAAATAAAAATTGTGAAAGGTAAAGAGTGCAATTCATTTTCCATTGACTTGCAAAGGTATGCAGCTAAATGTGGCAGTTGGAGGCCAAGCAACATTAAATGTCCAAGACTACTGCAACCTTTGGGGATAAGGAAAATAAATTGAAAGGCATGCGATTTAATTAACGATGGGCACTATAAGGGAAATCATAAGATGTGCTGAGTCAAGGAGTGTGAGAGGGTCTAATGAGTTTTGTTGTAGGGAGCCTTTCAGTGTCGAGTAAACCCCATCGACACACTTCAGCCATATTGGCCTTATCACTTATAAGTCCAAAGATAAAAAACTTTTGTAGTCCAACATCAAATTGTCCGATCCTTTGAAAGCTATATGACATAGAAGTGCAATATTGATTATATCTTGTAAGAGCACGCAAGGAACCAGCTCATTCAATCGCTCAGAAATAAATACAAAAAAAGCTTAGCTTGGAAGTCAGCTTTAATAGGCACATGGAAAACATGAGGCTTATACAAATTTTTTAACCACTTGTCCTATTCACATACATATTTCAAACGTATTTCACCGCAATGCGAAGCCGCAAGAAGCTGAGCAAACTCAAAGATGCCTCAAATAGCAGATGCACTTTACCGATTAAAAACAAAGCAAGAGCAAGCAAGAGACTCAGTCCCTCAACCTCTCCAAAAGGGTAACTGGAACATCAAAAAGCACGTGGGCACAAGCGGATGCAGTGCAGCTTTGGCTTTGGCATCATCGAAATCAACCTTCACAAATGCAAATAAGGCAAACAGCAACTGCGAAAGAAGATGAGTTCCATTTGAAGGGGATCTGTGTGCAGCCACGCACTCTACGCATATTTACGCAGTTTCTTTTCGGATTCGTTTTGTTTTTGTGTTTTGTTTTTTTCTCTCTTGACGACAGCAAGGAACTGCACATAATGCGGTCAATGAACCGAGAGGCCAAAGGATGCAACAAAGCTGCAACTGGGCAGGCTGAGGAGGCTGCTGTTGTCAACTGCAACTGCAACTGCATAAGGAGCTTGGCAGTTGGGGAAGAGTAGCATTTTTTTTTTCATGTTTTTGTTTTTGCAATCGCAAACCTCAACAGCTGCTAAAATGTGCGTAGCTATTGCCATTTCCTTATGTCGACTACCTACCCCTGTGCAGCGCTGGCAAAGTGTTAAAAACAAAAGGAGTTGTTGCCCTGCCACAGTTGCGCCCACCAGCAAAATTATCATGCGGCATTGCATGCCATCTATTTGCATTTTTCTGCATATCAATTTGTTGCCTAGCCTAGTCGAAGGGTTTAAATAACACACAGGCATGTTGTAAATAGAAAACACATTCAGTGGGTAACATCTGCCGCATCCAATAATAAACATAAACGTGCGCCGCACACTTTAACTGAAAATATGTAATTGCAACTCGCCGAGGCAAATTGTGCACGCAAAGAGATTTTGACAGGCGGTTGGCGGCCCCTGAGGACAAAAGTGCGCTAAAATTGCGTAGTTTATGTGTGCAACATATTTGGAGGGGTTGAGTGCAGATTGAGAGTGCGTGTAAGTATTACTAGTTGTGTAGGAGATGGGGGCATGCCGCAATGTGGCAACATGTGGGTACTTATGCAAAATGATTTTGTAACTACAACTTGTGTTTAATTAAAATGTTGCTAATATCAGTTAATTTCTTGGCATTCAATTGTGACACTATTCGCAGAGGGGCAGCCAAGTGTGTGTGTGTGTGTGTGTGTGTAAGGAGAATCAACATTAGGTTTATCGCAACTTTATCTTAGTTATGTGGTGAGTGGAGTAAGAAAATGCCATAAAGTAGCTGTTTATATTGATAAGCATAAAATGTAATATTTATGAAATCTGAAAAGGATTGGAAGCAATTTCAATAAACAAAAGGTTTGCTTTTAGCTGGCAAAACATTTCAGGAAAAATGGGCACAGCTGAACACCACAAAGCAATTCACTTTGCACTTAAGTCACATCGGTTATCACTCTGATAACCCTTATCAGGGCAAAGAACTGAATTTATGTACTCATATCTGGCTGTTCTCCCTCTCTCTCTGTATGTCTCTCTCTCGCTACATTAAATTTTAGTTAATTAAATTTTCAATATCTACAAACTTGTCTATTTTCACTTTCTCTGCGATATGATAAACCTATCATACTCCATTTATTTTTTCCGCAATCCAGGATCACTTTTAATTAACCAGTTCTATTTTATTTTGGTATTTTTTCTCATTTATAAATTTTAATTTAATATATTATTATAATAAATTAATTAGCTAATATAATTTGGGTTTACATTCTTTTTTAAATACTGTGAACTGGTTTTAAGTATTAGCATAAAAAGGCTTCTAAGAAAAACCTATGTAATTGAGATTAATTCATAATTTTAGTTCACTGCAACTAAGCTGGTCACCTGGCTACACATTTGATCATTCGAAAACATATTCTAAACAAAAACCAGATAATATTATGCATTTAAATAAATTATGCCTTAAAAAAACTCAAGGAGTATTGTGGGATTTCAATCTTAATTTAATTAAGATCTGGTGTGCACTTTTAGTAATACTTAAATAAAATAAATTTCATTACTTAGAGTAGCATTACATTATGTCTATTAAATTCACTCTTCTGCCATGGCACATATTTAATTAATATGCCTGTAGACGTATTTAATCATCAAGTCTGCAAAGATAGCTTTTCTTTTCTAATCCATCTACTTGTGGACGCACCCACTGCCTGCGGGTATGATTTTTCCAACATATTGCACACACAGCACACACAATCAAATAACAATAAAAACTAAGTCACGGCCACCCAGCGACTGATATATCAAATTAACGCTAATTAACAAATATTGTGGGCCAACAGCAACAACGAGAGCAATTGAGGTCCTGGACTGCTCATAATTTACTTCATTACGATTGCTAATGAAAACAATCAGCGGTAATTCACCACTGCCCAGAGAAATCTACATAAAAAACAACAACAACTCAAAAAACTACCCAAAAAATGTGAAGCCGGGCAATTAAAGGCGACAACAAACAGCCCAGGGGCTGACGGGGGGTGGCTAATGACCATGATGCAATATGAAGGGACGGACGGCCAGAGGCCAGAAATCAAAAGGCAGTCCCGCTGGGCAGCCAAGAGTGGCTGTTGATTAGATATATACATATATAGATGCATGTACAGTTGCGTCGGTGAATTATGGCTATGAATAGAAATTGAGGGGTTGGTTTCATGCACAGGGGGCACACCTGAACGCCATAACCTGTCCCAGTCCTGTGGACTGTACACGCATGTGGCCCACAAAAGATACATTATAATGGCCTTAGATATGCGCCTGAACAGTTATACATAACAATAATTTGGTAATTGCCAGACAATCGTAACATTTGTGCCCGGTTCAAGCGACGATGCGTTCCTCGCGTGCTCTTTTCAATTTTAGGGCAAGTAGTTCTCGAAATGCGGGCGTGGGTGGATTTCGGTCTGGGTTTGGCTTGGGTTTCAGTTTTGTCTGGGTCTGATATCAATATATGTATATAGATACTTGACAAGTGGCCCAACTGTTTGTGTTTTATGTGTGGCAATTATAGCAAATTTTGTGAGGTTTTGAGTGATGTTTTGAGGTTAGCACTATGACGTCCAACGAGACACGTGCAGCGTTTGTTTAGCTTAGCTTAAGTTGGGGAGTATTCATAAAAGTCTTAAACTGAATTAGAACACTTTTAGCATGCTTACACTGTACTTTACACTATTCTCTACGCTGCTTGACCTCATCCATTAACGCAGACAAATGGTGGCTCATAGCCTGACTAACTTGATGCCATTCCCATGAACTCAAAAAGGAATTTGGCACGCTCTATCGAATAATTAAGACTGAAATTCGCTGGTCGCACAGAAATTGGCAACAAGCGCAGTTTAACTTGCATTAGCGCTGTGCGACAGACAGACAGACGGACAGACAGACATTTCATCATCAAGATCGGGGGGAGTGACAACAACATTATCATGCCCCCGATTGAGACGAGTTTGCATCGCACGCGCAATTAAACAGACGCCGCTCCAGCCTCGCACAGAGAGTGTGACAAATTTCCAGTGTCAAGGACCGTCGAATTGCACAAAAGCCATTGAGGCGGCAAAACATGAGAGCAATCACAGATCGAGATATAGATACACAGATACAGATACAGATGCAGATACACACACACACTTACAGATACAGATGCAGATGCAGATACAGATAGAACGGGGCGTGAGAACGTTGAAACGCGATTGAAGTGAGTAATTAACGCTGCATGCGGCATTGGACGCAATCTACCGTCTAGGGTCCTTTTGGACATGGTGACGGTAACGGTGACGGTGACGGTGACATATGCGGGTCGTCTCGTGACTCAGAGAGAGAGACAGTGAGGTGAACAATGCGTAGACCGGGCAAGGGTGCGTCAATTTACATGGCAAAGCCCATCGCTGAATTTGGTTGCACACTCGTACCCAATTTTTTAATTGTTGCAACACGCACAGGCAGAAAACTTATCCGCATTTGTTTGTTGTTGTTTTGGTTTGCCTTTTTTCGGTTGGCGTGTGAATCCAAGAGGATGCCACTACGCACCCACCACCAACACCACCACCAAATTAACATCAAATGAACTTATCGCCGGCAACTATTTTACGCCACTTTCCCAAGTGGTTTCTCGTGTTGCGCTTATCTGGCATTTCATTCTTTTGCTGCCTTTGCTGCACGGCTCTCGAGTGCAACACGTGATGACGACTGTACCAAGGCGACCTCAGCCAGGGGTGCTGTTCTTGTTGTTGTTGTTGTTGTCAGTTGACATATTGTCAACCAGCGTCGACTATCAACAATTACACGTGTCCTTTGGCCATGCGACCGCAGTTCAAAATAATTTGCATATTTTTCTAATTAATCGCATGAAATTTTCTCAAAATGTATACAAACATAATTTTCGGGGCACGCTCTCCCTCCCTCTCTCGCTCTCTCTCTGTTTGTGGCACTGATAACATTTTGTTGGCCATAATTAATAAACGTCGCGTGCTCACACCCTGTCCAACTATGTGTGAAAATTGGGAACGAAGAATATTTTAAATGGGAACATAATATGCAAAATGTAAGGCATTCATTTGAGGATCGTATTTCTTGATCATTTTCATGATTTGAATTTGAGGGGAATTTTGTTTGTAATACCGCATTTTGTGTGCTTCTTGGGTTCATTAAACCCCGTATAATGTTACACATCGATGCCACTTTGTGGCACTCTGTAGCTGAGATTGAATACTTTTTCAGGTGAAGAATTTCCAATTTGCATGATCCGGATTAGCATGGGCCATTGATCTGTCACACAGCATTATTTAACAATTAGAATGTGAAGCTCTCAGTGTTCTGCCTTAGCCAAAAAGTAAATATGTGCAGAGAAACAATCGAGTAGAAAGATCGATCGACTGATCGATCACAGACCCATTTTCACACCTAACATGCGAGTACGAGCGAGTAAGCAAACAGGTGCCAGGTGCCCCAAGACAGCTGTTGCAATGAGGCTAAGTCATCAATACACTGTGCATCGTATACAAATGAGTCACCAGCAGCAAGCAGCAGGCAGCAGGCAGCATTGCGTAGTTTTCTGGCTGTTTTCTCACAGTACTTACGGAAAGACAGACTGCGAGTGATTGGACAAAGTTTACATAACCTGAAAATGGTGAAGCGTTAGAAAGTTCCCACAGCGATATCAAGAGAGGGTGCTACCTATATATAAGTGATGGGAGCCAGAGAGTTGGGGGGCAGTACACAAATTCTTCTGCAGTTTTAATGATTTACAATAACAAAGGCAGCGCCAAACAAAAGCCGAACCGATTTTGATGCATTTGCAGCAGGTGAGGGTAGCGATTTCAATTAAAAGTGACACAAAATGCGTTGACAAAGGCAACAGCCAACATATTGGGAAACAATTTCAAATTGCATGTGTGTCATGGGAAAATTGTAGGGGAAACTGCGACGCACTTCACAATTTTTATTAAACGCACTTGAGCAGCAGCAGCAGCCACCCTAAATTGTTGTATACGAGTAAAGCCCTCAAGTGGTTTTCGTTCAAAAGTTTGCAGGTGTGCCCGGTTCGATACATTTTTTGTTGTTGCTTTATCCTTGAACCAAAACACGGGACTCTCCTTCTTGCTCTGGCTCTCTGGCTATGGCTATGGCTCTGGCCCTACCTCTGGAATGCCAATACACTTATCGTCGACAAGCGGGTCATGCAAATATGCTCAAGTGCGCTGTAGGGAGTTTAACACAATAAACAACCAAAGTGAGAGACCGGATTGAAGGGCTACACAGCGCACAGTGGCAACAGATTGAGAATAATATTTGAATAAATAACCGATGTCGATCTTCTTATTAAATGTGAGGAAATATAACTGAATGACATAAAATAAGTTTTTGTAATTTACGAAGTGAACTGATCATTTAACCAAAAATAAGAAATTTAATAAATAATTATCGATTTATTAAGTAAAATTATATTTTTAGTACTAAAATGTACATAAAATATATAAATTTGTAATTATTTAATTTATTTAATCAACAGGTAAGCCAATAAAAAAAAGAATTCCGGTATCAAAAAGTAAGAAAGAATTTTATCGCTTCAAGTAAGTGTTTCTTCTGAATGAATGTTTGTTGAATATTCTACCAAAATATTAAAAAAAAACAAGTGCTGATATAGATAAAAAAAACCTGATTGGTAAAATTATTATATTGTTATTATAGTTAAAGAAAATATTCAAAACAACGAAAACAATATGTTTTTTCTCACTTAAAATAAATATTATAAGTTTAACCAAATAAATTTGATTGCTTACAAGTTAATATAAATAATGAATATTTAGCCAGATGTTACCAACTAGCAATAAATTTGATAATCAAGTTTCACATCAAAAAGTTCGAAGTGCAACCACTGTGCCAAGAGCTAAAAAGCTATGAGTCACGGCCAGGGCGGAGCACCACCAGCAGCAGTTGAGTAACGCTTCGGGCTGAAAACTTTGCTTATGCATTACACATTTATTAAACATTAAGCGCTCACTTGATTTAAGGGTTGGGCGACGGACTCGATCGGCACGTTGATGTGCTTCATGATGACTATTGAACTTTAAACCATGATGAAGTGCTCGCTGGCTCTTCTATCGCCAAGACGCTGATGTCGAGCGAACAAAGCGACTGCCCCGCTAGGGAACGGATTGGATTCAAGCAGATTGAACAGAAACAGGAGCCGGAGCAGTAACAAGAGCAGGCAGGCACAGGACCAAACACGACCAGGGCACCCTCGAACTAATCACAAAGTGCATTTTACGCTCGCGGCAGTCGGTAAACAGAAACAAAAGTCCAGCTGAAGTTCATGCATACAATTTGAGCATTAGACGTTGTCAGAGTCCAAGCTCGTAGTCGAAGTCGAAGTCGGAGTTGCTTTCTTGGCCCCAGCCAACCCTCAGCTGCATTTTTATGCACTTTTCAGTTTTCTTTTCTTTTCTTTTCTTTTCAACTTGAAGCAGCAGCAAATACTACAAATAATCATAATAATAAAATGCCAAGTTGTACATTTTTGCTTCCCTCTTTTTTCTCTCACTTTTTTCTGTTTCTCTCTTTCTCTCTCTATCTCTTTCTCTCTCTCTCTCTCTCTCTGTTGCATTCGTTTGATGAGTCATTTTGCTGCTCTGACGTCTATTTGGGTTTGAGTTTGGGTTTCATGGTCAGGAGTGAAAAAGGGGTTAATGCACTGCCCTCTGCCGGTATACAGGGTGCCCCACAACTCTGCCAAGTTCCTGGCAATAAATATAAAATCTTTTGCTGTTTATTGTCGCTGTTGTTGTTGCTGTTGCTGTTGTTAGCATACAGTTTCCAAGTCACGTTTGTAAACCAGTGAACTCAAGCTTCGACTGATTTAGAGCCGCAGAGGCAAATTACTGCAGAATCAGTTTCATTTGAATAAGTCTATTATGCTGTTTGAGAGTAGAAACTTTATTTTTTAATAAGCAACGGATCACAAAGAATTTTTCTAATAAAAATCAAAATTTTTGAAGTAACTATTTCAATGACAACACATTTGTTTAGAATCTATAGAATGCATATGATCAGTATTGCATTGTATTTTTGTAATATTTATAATAAATATAAACTGAATTTATTATGCTTGACACTACTAACTTTTCCGATAATCTTGATAATCCCAACTAAATGTCGGTAGCCATTTAAAGTATTTGCAGCGCATTAAAGTAGACGTCTCCGACCCCATGCGGTATACATATATTAGCCATGTCCAAATATCCGAATTTGTAGACTTATATGTACAGAACTCCCCCAGCTGCTACTTGGTCTTCAAGGGTATTTAACCTTCAGCTAAGTTAATCGTTTTTAAGTTTTAATTAAAAACATTTTTGCCAAATCAATTTCACTTATTAGATCTGCTAATTCTTAATCGTTCAAATTTATCGTAGGCCATCAGCTGACCGACCACTTTTAAAAGTAGAATTGTCCCCGCCCGTATAATAAGCGCGCCCCAAAATAGCCCCTGATACGAGAAGTGCACACAGTGGACCACTTAGCCCAGAGCAACTGGAACAGCAATCGCCATAATAATAGGAACACACAATTTAATGGCCTAAGCGGAGGTGGTGCGGAGTAGGGAGGGGGGGCTGCAACGGAGCTGGGCATTTCTAGCAGAGATTACAAACGATTTGAATAAATTTGCAATAAAAATGTGAAATGTGAATTCTAATTTTTTGTTGTGTTGGAAATGTGGCGACAATAAAACAATTTTGTATGCCACAATAAACGATGGCTGTGAAGCGTGGCATTAGCTGAGGGCCAATTGTCCAGTGTTGTCGGCTACAGTTTACAGCTGTAGTTTAAAGATTGCTTCCTGTGCAACATTGTGCCAGAATGTGGCTGCCACAGCAGCAGCAGCAGCAGCAGCAGCGGCAGCCATTACAAGTGTCAAAACAGCAATTTATTGTTTGTAATCATGTGTATCTATAATTGCACTCGATAGAGTGAGTGTACGTGAATGCTCTCTGTGTGTGTGTGTGTGTGTATGCGAATATGTGTGTGTGTGTGAGTGCGAAAAGCAGTTAATCAAATAAATATGGCGACGTTGGGCGCTTATTATTTTGGCTCAGCGGCTGCTGCGATAACATGGCCCAGCAACTGGCAACTTGCGCCTTTGATTTACTATTGCTGTAAGCTTTGTCTTCACACTTTGCCACATACCCCCCCGACCACTCCCCCTCGCTTCCAGCCCCACTTAACAAATGTATCTGTATCTATTGCTGTTGTTGTAGTCGCTTATGCCAGCAACCAAAGCTAAAACCGCAAAGTCATAAAATTACTTTCGCGCATTATAAATTTATAGTTTGCTTTGGTTTTTGGCCCGGATTTGGGTTGGGGTTTTGGTTTTGGTTTTGGTTTTTGGGTGGCTTCCAGTTTACTTTACACGCTCAAGCGTAAAAATTTATTATGCTTATGGCTGAAATGTTTCCAAAACAAGGGGTTGGGTAGGCGTAGAGTGGGGTGGTGCAAGTTGTGTTGCAACATCTGCTGCTGCTGCTGCTGCTACTGCTGCTGCCACTGATGCCCGTCGCGGACATAAGTCATTTATATTGTAACAAATTGTGCGCGATTGGCGTTTCTCAGGACTCCAAAGACATTCCCGCTGCCAGATGGATGCTGAGTAAATGTTTTGTCTTGTGTTTGAACTTTGGATCTCTGGCCGGAGGTTAAATGCTGTCTTACAGATTGGAAAAGACAACGACAACAACGATGACAACGATGACAACTGAATTGCGTTCGCGCTTTAATGAAATGGAAGAAAATGGCAACTTAAATGATTTAGGGTTAATTCCATAGCGAATTGTGCAAGGAAACGGATATCAGATTCCATAATTAATGTTTAAAGTTTATTGCCACATAACTGCTTAAAAGATTTAAGAGTAGAAACAGTATTTATTGTTCATTGATTATATTATATGTAAGGAACGAGTGCCAATATGTCAAATAATTTAAAAAAACTAGAACAAGTAAGAATTTTCTAAACTCTACTGTTAAAAATACACTTTAAAGTTTTTCAAATTCAAATTTAAGCTGGACTGCAAGTTTTTCAATTTCTTGTGACAGCCACAGGCACTGAGGAGTGAAGCAAAACTGAGATATAAATATAATTTAATTAAATATATAATTTAATTTTCATTTAAGGCCACCATCCTTTGACAACACCTGCATTATCTTCATTATACTTTGATACCTAAGTAAGGTTTTGTGGAATATACGTAATGCAGTCTGTACGTCTGTAAGAATGCAACTTTTTTCGACACCCTTAGAGATAGAGATTTAAAACTTGAAACAAATATTAATCTGTGCCCGAGTCAGACAAAGTGTAAAAATTTAGTTAGGAAATCAATAAAGCCCCATATCTCCCGTAATCTTCGAGCTACTGTTACCAAACTTGGAAGGAAGAATTCTGGGAAACTTCGCTATTATTTTTAAATATCAAATCAAAGATTACATTAAACATTTTGAATACCAGATCAGGTGTTCGAAGTGAATCGCGTTTTAAACTGATTTACCAGCAAATGTCATTCTGCTAGAATTTCAATTTAAACAGTTGCTGTCCGCTAATTAAATGTGCACAGATCCAAAAGTAAATCAATATCCTGGACAAGCAATGCGTTTGTTTGTCCTTGAAGTCCCAACACGCGCTGGCATTTTGTGCGGGTTGCGTTCGCCTTGACTTTGACACCCCTCAGTGGCATCTTTGCGCGTTATCCAGCATTGTCCTTGGCTCCACGCAGTGGCCACGCCACCCGGCAAAATGCCAAGGACAGGATTACGCGTCAATCGAAACCAAGGACAGCCAAAGTGGGTGTGTGTGCACACAATTTGCAACGCTTGTTGGTTTGGTGGGTAGCTGGGTGTTTGGGTGGTTGGGTGGTTGTGTGGTTGAGTTGCTGTCACTGATTCTCGCATTTTTAGCCACTACTTAAAATGTTTTATGCAAATTTCGAGCGCAATTATTGCCGATGCTGACGGCAACTGTTTGCTGCATAATTGCAATCATAAATTCTGAGCGGCTTCAACTTGAACTGGCTGCGGTCGTGTCATTAGAACTGACGCCGCCGCCTATTTGAGATTTCTATTTCCCACTCCAAAATCGTAATGTTTTTAATTTTTCCGTATCATTGCATTTCTGTGTATTTTTCAGAACCCTCCGCCGCCGCCGAGACCGCCGCGCACTTGACACGGCGCGAAGGTGCAGGAAGAGGAGGGCTCTGCCCCTGGACCGCCCTTCAATTTCCATTACATTTGCAGCTGTATCGCTATCGATGTCCTTTTGTGTGCTCTGTCATCTATTTGGGTTCTTTCACTTCCTTTTCTGCTTTTTCTTTTTTTTTCACTTTTTTTTGTTGTGTAAGATTTGAAATTTATGCAAAGTACTCGTTGTCGCAGCCGTCGACTCAGCCGCACTCAGCGCAAATAATGAGCAAGCCCGCATTTCCTGCCACGTTTACGCTTTTCTGTTTGCCACTCTGTATCTGTATCTGCAACTGTAGCTGTAGCTGTAGCTGTGGCTGTAGATGCGTTTTGTATTTGGGAGTGAGTCGCACTGAAGTATCGTCTACGACGACTTGATGTATCTTTCGCCATTGCCACTGCACTTTGCAAAATGGCAAAAGTTGCTGCTGATTTAAAAGGATCTCTGTTCGAGGGGTTGTTGGGGGCAACCTTTAAATCAGTGTGGGCTTTCATTCCTAGGTATATACATATATTTCATCTTTATAGGTGTACACTAAAGAGATGTATACATCTAAATAATCTAATAGCTATGGGGTCTAAGCATTATATTCAAGTGCAAGTTGGTGCATTTGTTTTAAGGATTTTGTGGAACAATGAAAAGAAGATACATATGTTAAGAAGATATATTGAGATATATGGAAAAATATTATTATTATTTTAATTTATTCAAAGTGAACTGTGTTCTAATGTATAGCACTGGCAACTTACACTTTTGACTATGCCTTAGAGAAAGGGGGAACAATAATTGACTTAACTTACTAACAAATTAACAATTGATTTCTCTAATTTTTAATAGTACCTAACTGATTGACTAATCAATGCTCTAACTTTAAATATTAAAAGCATACAGATATGAAAAAATCTCTTATGAAATTTAGAATTTCTTTTTTAAATTAGCTGATATTGATATCGTTATTAGTTGGATTGATAATGGATTGAATTGAGGAACTAGGTGAAAGGGGTTTAGAGCGGAAACTACTTAGAAGATGAACAGTCCATGGGCAAGTGTTTCACTGAAATATAAATGTTATTTTGGCAAAAGGGTCGATAGTTGGTTATGCTCATAACCTAGTCGTAATATAGTAATATTATTTTTCAGAAATAAAAATAGCTTCGATTTTAAAGCAATGATTACGTTTTGCTTAAAGCGCACTGAGAATATATTTTTGTATTTCGAATAAATTTGTAGAGAACTACAAAAGAATTCGAAACGATAGGAAAACACAAGCTGATTTGTCTTTGAGCAGCAGCTGCATTCGCAGCAGATAGTTTATTATTTTAATTCGGTTGAGAAGTTGTGCCAAAGACGCTTCTTCTCAAGCTATTTAGTTGAATGGTCTGCAGGCAGCGCAGGCAACTTCCTAATTTTCTTGTGAGCTTGGCATTTATTTTGTTAGCATTTGAAAAGCATTTCCTTTCTGGGCGCAATAAAACTTTTCGAGCCAAAACTGCAATAAAAGAAAACTTATCTGTGTATCTCTGGTGTGCGGTTTTCTGGTTGCTGTTGTTGTTGCTGTTGCTGTGGTTTTGGCCCAAAATGAAACAGCAAAAGTGCAGTCGAAATCGGAGTCGCAAACGAAAGAAAGAAAACTTTATGCCAGCTGATAAATTTGCAGCTCGGACTTGATAAGAAGGCAGCGCCAAGCAGAAGAAACCAGGAACTCGACTCCAACTGGCTGCCTTTTTCGGGTTAAGACATTCAATTCGAATAATTTTCTCAAACAGGCGACGCCATCGGACTCTCAATTTGTGATTGCGTATGGTGGTTGGGTGGATTGGTGGATGGGTGGGTGGTGAGTTGGTGGTGCGCCAATGACTACCGCATAAATTGCATATAATTGCTGCGTACTTCGCTTCGTTTGCTTGTGGCATCTCTTCCATCTTAAGATTTATGCGCACATGCTTGGTTTCTTTTTAGGTTTCCTTTCCTTCTCGCTATTTATGCGCAATGATAAAATTTTTATTAAAACAAAAGCTGCATAAATTTTGCAAAGCATTTGCACAGCTGCCCCATCGCCCGCTGTGATCTTTTATATAGTTCTTATGCCGTATATATGGCATAATTAGATTTGATGCCCCGCCGCGGACCCAAATGGTCAGCAGTCGCTTGCTTGGTTCACACTTGGTAATCCGCTTTTCGCATTCGCCGTTTTTATGACTTAATACGTTTTATTTCATCGCATTCCGACGGCGAGGCAGACGGAAATAAATCTTCGATGTGACCCAGCGCATCATCTCCAATTCAAATGTCCTGCTCCTTACGCTTGACCAGCTCCGGATCTTTCGTGACATTTGTTGCTCCTTTGTCTTGCGTCCCGTTCGGTTTATTATTGACCAGTTTGCTTGCATTATTATTACTCGCACACAATGCTGACAGTTGGCCATTGATTTATTAGCCTCCAGCTCGCATTTCTGGTCAACGTTTGTGGTCACTTGCCCCTCAGCTTCGAGCAGGATTCGAGCATCTCCACTGAAGATTAAGGCATGTCGACAGTGTCAAGGGTGACTATTAAAGCAAGTAAGCTCAAATTGTAGGTTCTTAAGCAATGAATACAAAGTAAATCCCAATAAATACTCTCATTGGTCTAAATACTCGTAATAAATCAATAAATTCAGCAATATGCGAAATAAATTGAATTTTCAATTTTATTTGAATGAAATTTATTAAATTACTATTAAACAATTAAACTACATTTAAAAAATTTGTAACTTGTCAATTTCTGTATTCAAATATTTCAATTTTATGGTACAAAGTAGTCATATTTTGGAAGACTGAGTAAAGTCATTTAACCTAGAGATGCACAGAAAACTCAATAAATATTCAGAAGTGAAAATGATTTTATTTATATAATAAAGTAAATATTTCTAATCATTTAATTTTATTTATGTCACTCCTTAATCAGCATAATTAGACAGTCCTTTTACAGATGTGTAACCTCAACTAGTTTTGTGCTCAGCTTGCAATTGAAATGTCCAAGAGCCAAACCAGAAGCATTGTTCAGATGGCAACTGGCTTAAATAAACACAATAAATAAGTTGGAATTCAAATTAAAGATGCTCTCCTGAGGAGGGGGCGGCAAAGAGGAGGTAAGCAGCTATCCAGCCAGATGCCGTGCAAAAAACGCTCGGCATTTTGGCAAATTGCAAAAGTTGCAACAGCCGTTCACAGATGGCGCTGTTTGAGAGTATGAGAAACAGACGCCAGCGCAGTTAAAAGCAACAATAAAAACCGTTTGCAATGTTTGAGATAAAAATTAAAAGACGACGTCATTTAGCAACCGAAAAGCTACCCCACCACCCACAATCCCAGTGGATCTGTGGATCTGTGAGTCGCGTGTGTGTCGTCTGTAAATAGCGCACCAAATAGACATTAAAACCTGCACACCCTCATCCTGACCAACTTTTGTTGTCCAGCAGACACGATGAGGTGTGCGGGTGTGCGAGTGTGCGAGTGTACGAGTGTGTGTGTGAGCTCCTGCTTTGGCTAACCAACTGATTTCGTTTAATTTTATTTGCACGGCTTGCTGGCAAATGTAACTTTTATTGTTTTCGGTTTTGGACTTTGGTTTTATTTGGCTTTGTCGGTTAAGTTCATTGAGGCAAATGCCTTGGAGGGTTTTTTCTGGGTCGTCGTCGTCATAAATTCGATTTGTGTAGCATAATTTAAGGCGCTTGGCATTGATGTTGCGCTGATTAGATTGAAGCACGGCAACGAAGAGGCAAAAGCAGAAGCTGGCGTTTTAATTGTTGCCTCCACATCAACGTCACCTCATCAGCCGCATTTACACGTAATGGGCCCCCGTAAAGTGAGTTTTGGGGCGCCCAGAGCGGGGCTGAAATGCATCCGCCTGCTGGACGCCATTAACTTGCGTTTAATTGTGCGCACTTTTATGACGAGTGCCTGCCAGAGTTGCCACAGCTCTAATCCTACGCTCATGTGGCAATAACAGCACCTTATCTTATAGCTTTTAGTTGGAACCTTTACGAGCATCGAGCAGCGAGCAGCGAGCAACTGAAGCTGTAACAGAACACCTCGAATGAGCCGTTTGCTGATGTTGATTGAGATAAGAAACAATTGCCGTAGAGTTTAACGGGGAGTTTAATTCACAGAGAAAACGGATAGAGTTGCCTTCAATTGGATTATAGCAGTTGGCTCAAGAGAGGAGAGTTTTGTGAGAGTGTTGTTATGCAAATGTTTGAGCTATGAATTTAGCACTTTTAAATATCTTTAAAATAAAACCAATTCGATTAGCTTCGCTTTGCAAAGATCAACGCGCCCTTTTTGTTCTCCGGTTTATGAGAGTCTGAAAGTAGTTTTTCAAACCTTTAAATTGTGAGTAGCACTTCAGCAGAAGCAGTCAAAATAGAAAAACAAGAAAATAAAACATTATGAATGCAATTAAAGTTGTAAAATTCAAAAGAGGTAAAATAAAAAAAATGTTATATGAACGATGTTTGAGGATGGAGGATAAATTTGATTTTTTTTTGATGGCAAGTAATAAGTTTTATTACGGGTACTGTATTTATTGGAGCTATAAAGAGTTTGACTACTCTAAGTAACCAATTCACATGAGATGAAATAGGCCGCAAGTAGTAAATAAATATAATGAATGAATAAATAAATATTACTTTAATGCGTTTGCCTTTTAATAATAATATCTTTCGTAACGACAGGTTTCATTTAACATTTCAGAAATAGTTGAGCCTCGGGCAATAACTTGATGAAACTGCAGTTAAATTATAAGCCAGCCTGAACCCAACCCAGCCCAACCGAATCCGATTCCGATTCCGTTTCGAAGGCAGACAGGCCTCACTGTACAACGTGACCAGCAAAGCAATGCACAGATTTTGTATTTCCATTCCGGGTAACAAAAGGAGCCGCGCACTTTTACGACGGCGACATGCAACAAAATTGAATTTTATGAATGCCGCCTCTCTCTGGGTATTTATGAATTGTGTTCTACGTAAGTTATAACAGCAAAAAAGCTCTTAGGGTGCAAACAACTGATGACAAGTAAAATTCTACGAATGAAATTGAACATGACACAACTGTAATGAAACTTGTTTCGAAAGCTGTGGGAAATCTGTCGGCATACCGTGATTCTCAGTCTGGCAAATAGTTCATATACACTCAGAAAAAAACTTTCAGAAAATCGACATATTTTTTACTATTAGTCAAACACCCACTCACCTTATTAACGGGGGATTCTTTCGAAAATGTAGAAAACTACGTCTGATTTTATTTTGAAAATAACGTTTCTATGTGGATTCGAACAAAGACATTTTTCTAAATAAACTTTACGCATTTTTTCGTATTTCTGGAAATTATTTCTAAAACCGGAGTATTTTTATTACAGCAAAACAAAACACAACATTGGAATCTATATAAAAAACTTTTTCTCTTGACTTCAGACCACTGTGCGTAGTTATTTCAATGCTATTGGAGGCTATTAAAAACGCCAAACGCGACGACATTTTTTCAATTCATTTGAAAAGCTTTTCGTAGCCTGCTTTTAGTAATTTCAGGCATTTAACTGCAAAGCAAACAATCGTAAGAAATGCTTTTATGTATCCGATGCATAGAATATAATCCATATAAAAATTTTTTAAGACCTTTTCGCCTAACGCACGAAATTAATTTCGCTAACAATCGACTCCGTTCGGTGGATGGGGGGTGGGGGGCAGGCATTAAAATTAAAATGTGGGGGGCTTAAAGCCGTCCCCAGGCAGGCCGCACACGCACCACGTCGCACCACATTGCACCACATCGCACCGCACCACCACACTCCAAAGCTCAATGAAGCGCTTAACCATTAAAATCAATCAAAGCAAATTTATTAGGCAACATTGTAGATGACCAATTTTTATTGGAGTAGCGTCGAGTTGAGAAGTAGCCATAAAAAGGAGAAGTGAATGCTGAAGGCAATGAAAAAATCAAATCAGCCAAAAACGATCCAAAAATTATGACCGACTGTCAAAAGATAAACCCCTTGAAACTGTAGACGAATAATAACCCACCTCTCCCCACAAAATGGGAAAAAACACCCAAGCCAAACATTTAGATTCAGTGGTCATCTCTCTGTCGCTGCGTTTTTATGAAGTTTGTTTCAATTGTTCGGTTTTCGGTTTGGGCATCATATTTTTTAGTGCTGGTAATTAAAATTCATTTGTCATACTTTGTAGACGGACGACGACTGGCAGACAATGCTTGTCTTTTGTTGCTCTGCTTATGGGAATATTAAAATCAATTTAGCATAAAGTTTGTCAACATTTTTTATGATTATCGAGCACATTGTTGCCAAGATTCCTCTCAATACGATGCCGTTTAGAATAAGTTAAGAATACCAATTGAACAAATGAAGCGTATCCAGAGTTCAATCACAGCCCACCCTTCTCGCCGTCTGTCCAACTAGACGAGCTGCTGTCAGTGGGCAAAAGACGGAAATGATTTTGCATATCATTGCCGACAAACGAGTTGATAAATTTCACAGGACACGCCCCATTTTGTGTGCGTCCTTTTGGCAATATCACAACCCCAGCGTGGCTAGCATGATTTTAATAATTTTAATGGTTTTGGCAATTTACAATTTTTGATAAATTCCTTTTTTTCGTTTTTGTGCGCAATGGCAGCAGCAGCTTAAGCGTCCAAAGAGTTAATTTGATTGCAAAATGTTTGCATTTTTGCATGGCAACAGCGAGGTGCGTAACGCTTGAGGGGGAAGGGCAGGAAGCGGAGAGACAGTCGACGGCTGCGTGTAATCAATCATTTTATCAATGCGCTTGTGAAAATGGCAACGATTCCTCCGCTTCCTCCTCGACATCGTCGTCCCGTAATCAGCAAATTGTTTGCCGAGATCGTGACTCTGCCAAAACAAATTTGCATATTTTTGTTATTTTTCTTTGAACTTGCGCGCAGTTGGCGCTAATGAATAGAATACGGGTACAAAATACTAGTAAGCAGTTGACAACAAAAAAAACGAAATAAAAGTAAAACAGCAAAAAAGAAAAATTGCCAATTCTGGCGCGATGAGTTCCTGGAAACATTTTTGTAACATTTGGCAGCCAAGTTGAAAAGTTGATGTGCGACTTTTTCTGCTTTTCTTTTTTTGACGGGCATTTAATGTTCGTAGAGTTAGTTCTAGATAAATTAACTAATAAGCTAAGCACTTATTAGCTGTATCTGGACGATATTCAGTTGTATTTCAAATAAATTAAATCAAATTCATTTTAAAGTAACGAATTCAAGCTTTTATGGGAGCGATCTCACGGGAACCAAACTATTGTTAAAATAACTTAGCCAATACATCATATATTATTCTCACTTTTGCCTCTCTCTCTCTTTTCCTTTCCTTCTCTCTCTTATATAAAGTAAGCATTACAATTTTGAATCTGTTTTTAAATTTTAAATGTAACTATTATTATTTGAGGCCTACACACTTTGACCTGTTTAGATCTATTATACTTCAATTCTGTTTCTTGCACAAAGTCAAGAATTTTGAGAGAATTTCTAATCACAAAACATAGCTTTTTAATACCACAATATATTTTATATCCAATTTATATTTGCTAACTTAATTTTAATTTTAAACCAATTATTTTTGTAAATTCTGTATTTATTTTTTAAATTTTAATCTTTTAAAGTTTCTGTACGACATTTAGTCTACATTGGATAAATAATTAAATGATTTATTTATTTGTATTATTAAAAAATATATAATAATTAAAATATTACTTTTTTTTAATTCCAATTACAGGGTATTTGTGTTTAGCACACTCTCGTGCGGAGTACACTTTAATTGAGGTACATTTAGTAGATTGCAATTACTAGCGACTGTTTACCTGCTGCCCAACCATTGCTAGTTTCATTCACCTTTCTGTTTTGGTTTTTTGTTTTTTTGATTTTTTGTAACAGCGCTGACTGACTGAAGTCTGACGTGCTGGCCAAAACGCAATGATTAATGAGTGAATTATGCGCGAATAAACAGCCAAACAAGTTCAGAAAAGGCAACTGCCGCACTCCATGCAACCAAACCCAAACCCAGAGCCACATTCACTTCGACACTCAAAACTCCAACTCCCACCAAGTTCACGTATTCAAAGTTCTCTTTGTCTGGGCACACTCGTTGTGTATGTGTGCGAGTGTGTGTGTGTGTGTGTTTTGGTTGGTTGGCAACATGCCGGCAGCGTATTACCCGGCAACAGACGTCGGCTCGTACGTAGTTCAAATGATTATGCACAGAAATGTGTACAATTTTTTATGCACTCTTTTGTATTCTGCGTTTGTTCGCGCGAGAGATAGAGAGAGAGAGAGAGAGAGAGAGAGAGAAGTGCACAAATAGGTAGGTAGAAATTTTGCTATAACTACGATAGCAACCGTAACTCGTACCTTTTGACGTGCAACACGCGGCGTATACGCAACGCGGCCCATAAATCTTGAATCCGTGCGGAGCAGAAGGAGCCGTCTACAATATATACAAACAGCTGCTGTCATACGCTAGCGGCAAACTTCTCATCTTTTATTTATTTTAGATTTTTAATAATCATTTCCTTTAGCATTTCTGTGTGTTGCCTTTTTGTTGATTTTTTATTCTCTATTTTTTTGTTGCTTATTTTTGCTGTTTAGCATTTTGTTTCATGTATTTGCAATATGTTTTTTTTTGTGTTTTGTGACTGCACCTTTTGCGCATTTTAATGAATTTGTTGTTAATATGTGTGCGATTCATATTCGCAGGCACACTAATTCTCCACGCTCATCTGTCGCGGCTCATCTTTTGTTGCTGACATTTGCCGTTGCTTTTTGAAATTTGCGCATCGCTGCTAATTAAAAATTGTGTCTATTTGCATATTTGTAGCACGAACCTTACCAGCCCCGCCCCCCGGTTGAACGCCTGCATTTGAGTTCGGACAGTGCCCGTTGTTTGTTTGTTGTCTGTTGCAAGGTCCTTAAAAATGTTTTGCCAAACCCAAACCTGCCCAACCCCAACAACGGGCCTCTTCAAATTTGCTGCGCTTGTCCTTTGCCTTTTACACTTGACGTCTAAGGGATATTTTCAAACTGTTTTTCAACATTTGATTGTTGGCCAGGCCATTATTTAATTAGCCCTAACTTTAATGAGAGAGCATTTGAAAAACGCATTGGTCACCAAACAACAACTAACATAACGTATAACGTATGTCAAAAGGGCAAACCTTCTGTTTGAACCCGGCAACCCCTGCTAATGACCTCTCTTTGATCAGACCAAAAATTCCGAACTGGCTGTTGACTGTTGGCTGTTGGCTGCTGGCCCTGGAGACACTTGCAACATGATGTCAACGCCTCGCTTAATAGTCCCGTTAGTTGCGCCTGTCAATAATCATAATGAAAACAGCTGCCATGTCCCGCCCACCTGAGTCCTGGCACCCCCCCTCCACCATCAATGCCCAGCACCTGTGCAGCAAAACTTTTCGCCCCGGCAACTGTCAGTTTGACAATTTACGTTTAATTTACAGCTGCGGTCAGTTTGCGTTTGCTTTGCTTTGCCAAAGTCAAGTGGCTGGGGTCAGTTTTAGATTAGTTTTTCATATATATGCAGAAGAGGAGTGAGGTAAAGTTGATGCCAACTATTCACTCTGTGTGTGTATACGTGTGTGTGTGTGTGTAATTAGCGTGTTTTATGACTGCGTTCGTTTTCCAACTCCTTGGGGTGCAATTAGCTGACAGTTGAAAGGCTATTTTTTCAATTGGTCTCTGGGAGTTTGTCCATTCTAAAACCAGTTTAATGAGTTACTAAAGCTAAAAATGATCAAAATCTAAGCACATAAGTGGGGAATCAGATTTTATATACAAAGGCAAAAGCGATATGTTGAAAATGTGTTTTAAATATTGTGTATAGATATATTACTGCTATAAGAGCAGCAAGTAAAGCTAAATCGAAATTAGCCTCTCGAAGTTTGACCATTGTAAAAGCAGTTTAATGATTTACTGCAACAAACAAGTATTTTCGTACAGTGCTAAAAATCAGAACATAATTTATATATACGCATATATATGAGTACCAAACTGGTGAGTTGTTCATTGTAGCAAAAGACAAGCCCCGCTAATCATTTTATTAACATGTGCCGTTAAGCGGCTTATAAACGAAGAATAAACCAAAATAATATATACAAAATGTAAACTGGTAGCAGACACATACATACGTATAACGTATGACTTACACTCGGAAAAAAATCACGTTACAATTTTGAAAATCGGCCTGACATGATATGATATGATCTGCTTTTTAGAAATGATTTAAAAAGAAGAAAGAAAGAATTGTCACCCTAAGCACCTAGAGTCTGAAGATTCTCTACACAACAGGGCGATTATTTCTCTGAGTGCATATATATATACATATATGTATATGTATGTGCAATGACGTAGCAATATTTAAAGTCAAATATATTCAAATCCGAGTTTATGGGCAACGCAAATAAACCAAAATGCGCCGAGTCAAGTGGAGAGTCAGGCGAAGAACCATTGAGCACACCCGTCCTGGTCGTCCTGGTCGTCCTGGGACTCGTAATAATAATTAAGCCGATAACACTCGCAGATTTTGCACTTGCTGTCGCCTGTCGCCCGTCGGGTTGCGGGTGCGGTGTTAATGATAGTGCGGAGGGGGGGTGGTGGCATATAAAAAATGTCTGGAGCGACAAATGTTTAATTGTTACACATATGCAAACAATAAGCCAACCCTCCACAGTTGGCCCAAAACATAATGCGCTTATTGCAGGCCAACAGGCAGCAAGCAACATGCAAAAATTGCACGTGCAGGATACCCAAAAAAAAAGAGAGAAAATAAACCAGGAAACTCCTGACTTGGCACTTTTAGTTAATTTTATGAAAATAGTAGACAACTGTTGGATAGTCGGGTAGTTGTTCGCCTGACTCTTCGAGTGTGGGGTGGTAGTTTCAGTCTTTAAAACCCCGAACAACACAGCGTGAGTTTTCCTCTTTCTCTTTTTTCTTTTTTTATATTTATTTGTTGGTTAATATCAACGCGTCTACACGAAAATTTCGTCACTTTGGGTGGGTTTGTTTGTTGTTTTTTGTTGTTGTGGATAGTCTGGCGCCGGGGCACATTTAAGGCCAAGGTATACAGTTAAATGTAACAGATGTTAACATGAGGGATGCTAATCATCAAGGGCGGCGATTTGTGCGTGCGAGCTCAAGTACAAAATAATGTTGTATCATGGCAATAAATAGTGTGATTATGTTTTTTCCTTCCAAGCAGATCAGCAAATGTTTGTGGGGTAGAGTATAGAGTTCATTATGTTTATAAGTCATCAATAATTATAATAATGATAAGTCGGAGTACATAAATAAACGGAATGATGCTCTATTGTTTGCTAGCAGTTTACCCAGATGTTTTGAAGTTTTCTAGAACTGCACATCATCTAAAATAGCAACAATTTGAAAAGGTGAACAGAGTTAAAATATTTTGTAGTTATTTGTAATGTATTTGAGATAATGATTTTAATAACCCAATAGATCGATTATGCATGTGAAAGAATAACAAGTGAAAATCTATTGCAACGAAAATATACTACACATTAAATAAACTTGTTTTGTATTCCATATCTTATAAATAATAATTTTATTTGAATAGTTAATATTAGCTTAGGCTGCACGTTAGTGTGTAGCAATTCCTAAGTCTACGTAGTTGCAAACACAGACACAGATCAATCATTCTTGTCAACTTTAGTTTGAATATATTATGTCACAATATAACATAAAAGATAAGATAAACTTATGCTGAAACTGTTTTAAGTTGAGCAACTTCGCCTCGATCCAGATATTCAACACTGAACACTTTGCATAGGGCCAAGATATATGTATATGTGATCTAATTCCTTGTATATCGGATGGCGCAATTCTACAACTAATATAAGGAGAAAATCGGTATAGATAGTAATTATATATCTATTCAGAATAAGCAAGAGTAAACAGAACTTGGAGCAACCCGTCCATTTGTCCATTAACCGTTCTCCGTTGCCAAAGTTTTATCAGTTGGCAGTTGATCAGAATTAGGCGCCATTAGCACATAGTTTTAGCCTGCTGAAAGTGGAGCTAACAATAGGCGCTAATGTTGGTCAATTAATAAGCGAGCGTATGTGGGAAAAGCAGCCTGCACTTTGCGCTAATATTTCCTGGCTTCCTGTCTGCGATAAGGATCAGCTAAAAGCAAGGATTGCGCACACACAGGAGAGGAGCCGGGGGTAGCGGAAGCGCCCATTAGTTTGCCATGTACAAATACATCATTGTGTCAGAATTGAATCCTTTTTTGTGACCAGTACTTGGTCGACTTACTAATAATTCACTGCGGACATTTACGCGTCGCTGCACCTGTGCAGGGGACAACAGTTACATTTTGTGTGGTCAACACCCACGCCAATTTGGCGGCGTTATCTGGCATTGTGTTTTCTGTTTTCTGTTTTCTTTCGGTTAAAAGTCGGCCCAAACAAACGCTGACATGACATTCCATTAGCACACAATTTATCAAAGAAAGTGAAGCGGCCAAATGTCGCGAAGGGTTTCCTCAAGCCACCACACTTGTTACCTCTCAGCGGGGTGATCTTATCGAGCCCAGTGCGCTTCCTTTAGGGAAATTCCTGTTTTAGCCCCGACTTTTGGCCTCGTCTTGCATAATGCAGGCAATTAGTCAAACTTGCTGACATTAATGTGCGCACTTTTGTGCATTTTGTAGCCCGAAAAATAATAAAAATGTTTCACACAGCTCACGTCAACCATTTTGCAGCTCAACGCCTTCAGTTGGGTTACTTTTGTTTTGTTTTTTTTAAATTTATGCAACTGATCGCCGCAGGTTGATAAATTTTAATTCGCTTCGCACCCTGCTGCCAGTTCTTGGGCCCAGTTAGTATGCTAATTTGAACGCTTCAGTTTCTGTTTTTTTTATGGTCAGTCATGTGTCGAGGTGCGTTTGGGGCGTAATTAAGTGTTTAGGCTGCATCATTGCCGGAACTAGAAGTTGGGCGCCTAAATAGGCGTAAAGTTCCGGGCGGTAACAGCTCAATTTGCATTTCATGTGCCTTTCAATTTTCGTTTCGGAAACTAAGAAAGTTTTTTCAGTTGTTAAACATTTTTTACGGTTTTTTAAGAGTTGACTTCTTGGTGCGATTTTTATGAGTTGTCGCATAGATTAAAAAGTAAATATAAAAAATATATATAAACAGGTGCTGGAATTAATTAGCCGATTTATAAGCCACTGCCGGAGAGAGTTATAAAATGACCTTTATGTGTTTGAATTTATGACAAATTTTATATAATTAATGCCGCATTGGCAGTAAAAAACTTTAACGAGCGGCAGCAATATGTGAATTGTTGATGTTTTGTAAGCCAAATCCTCAAACCATGCACAGCTGGGCTGTATTACCTCCATACACCGATCAACTCCTCCTTGTTGAACATGCCTCCCTAATTAATGCTAGGTATTTTATTTGTAGTTACTAAATAACTAAATTGCTTCTGCTCCATCTAGATTATAGTTACTTCTTCGAAGTTTCTCTTAACCACCGTATAAATATTAATTATAAATAAATATGTCGTAATTATTCCATGCACTGAAAGTTTTTAGTATTTTGGAATGTAATCAATTCAGAGTCCTCTTTTTCTATTATTATTAAGATGACGTGGGCCAGCTGGATGGGTTTTTTTGTGTTTTCCCCAATCCAGGCAACGAAAGTTGCACCATTTATAAATATTTCAACTTCTTTTTTACTTTCCTTAGTTGATATTAAATAAATAAATAAATTTAAACATATTTTTGAGCTGTTCCTGCAACCTAAAGAAAGCAGTTCAAGTCACGCCTAAACAAAACACCTCATCCAGGATAATGGAGGATAATGTTCAGAGGTCCCAGCCGGAGTCTGAACAATAGATGAGCAAATCTGCGACTTGACAATGACGACTACAAATCGGAAAACACGCCGCTCAGCGCCTGGACACGTGACAACAACAACAACTGGAAATGGGACTGCAACTGGAACTGGAAATGGGACTGGAACGAGATAGATAGAGATGAAAAAGAGAAATGTCACTTCCGGCGGCTTAACACATTTAAACACGGACACGCTGTGGACCACTTTGGGCCAGTGCCACCCTCTCCGTCTCCTTTTGGAGACGGGCTACTTTCTAATTTATGTGCTGTCAATTCTTTTGTCATTTAGGAAGCGGGGGCGGCGGCGGCTGGGAGCGGGGGGCGTGGTGTGGTGTGGTCGAGAACGGCGCCTGTTTGCCGCAGCCGCACTTAATGAGTCTTAAGAAAAATGATTCGCAATTAATAATTATGTTCATATTGTTTTCGGGCTATCAGCCTAAGCAACTGTTTGCGATCGAAAAGAGGGGGTGTTTGGGCCAGGCAACTTGTTATTGCAGTTTATTTGATGTTTGTCATTTAATCATTTTGAAGTAGACTTATTTGTTGTCATTTGCCGCGTGCTAAGAATGGGCATTGATTGACAAAATGAGTATTGATTCACATGAAGAGGTGTGGGAAATGTGCTCAGACCAATTTTCAATAGACATAAGCACTATTTACATTTGAAAATACAAGATATAGATAAAGCCCGACAAGTTCTGAGAAGTTGATTTCAAAATCAACTAACAGTTAAGTGCGATTTTAAAGGAGTTTATAAAGACACAACTTTTCACTAATTCTAAATCAAACCCACTGTGAACTTAAATTGAAAGTTAAACACAAATTTCCAAGTGAAAATATTTAAGTTTAACTTTTCTAATGGATTAGTTTTTTTCGCATTTCAATAAACATTGCACAATGCCTGAGAAGCTAAATCATCAACTAATCAACTATCAGTTAAATCTGATTTCAAATTGAGATTCGCTTTAAACATTGCTAAACTTAAATTTGCACACACACCTTTTTTCGGCGTGCAGCTTGATGATGCTGCGGCTTGCCTGCTATGGGTTAATTAAAAGCATTCTTCAAGAGGATGGGCGGTGGCAACAATGTTATTGACTCGAGGCACAGTTTGCAGTTGCAGGCAGCTTCGTGATAATGTTAAATCAACATTATTTGGTCAACCATGCATGCGTAATGCGTCTCGAAATTGCTAGCCAAAAGTTGGGGGGTAGTCGGTGGAGTCGGGAGGGGGAGTGGGCGCCAAAGACAATTTGCGCCTCAGTCCCCACAGTTTGCATTTAAATTAAACGATGCCGCGCTGCCCCCAGGGCAGTGCAAGTGTGATAAAAGTTTAGCACTAGTTGCCGTGCAACATAAGCTGAAGCTTCATTTTGGGGCAACAACAACGACAAGTAGAGCATTGTCCAGTTTTATGCATTTTCCATAAGGATACGGCCTGTGCAACAATGGCCTGCTACTTGACTTGGGCTGTCATTCAAAGTGACAGCCCAAACCCGTGTCCCTTGCCCCTTGTCACTGCCCCTGACCCCCTTACCACACATGGGCCACAAAATGTGCAACGCTGAGGTCCTAAGTTCAATCGAGAAAACCCATTTTCACAATTTCCATGTTTATTCAGCCACGCACGAAGCCCCATAGATATAAGTGTGTGTGTGTTGGTGTGTGCATGTGTGTATGTGTGTGTGTGTGTGTATTTATGCACGTGTGTGTACATAATTGTATATTGTATCTGGTAGTTTGCTTAGCGTCAAGTGCAAGGTAAATACAAGATATTTTACGCAAATTTACCAACTGTTTGCCAGGGGTGTGTGCGAGTGTGTGTGTGTGTGGGTGAGTGTGAGGGTGTGTGTGAGCTTAGAGTGCATGAATGAATAAATGAATGACGCTCAGCTCGGCTGGGCACGGCTCAGTGCAATGGCATTTATTGTAATTTGCATTTTAACGCTCAAATGCATTTTTAGTGCATTTAATGCGGATTAATCATGATTTAAGCATGTGCAGTGTGACCAGTGTGGCCCAAAACTAATTAGGACTTTGGTCTTTATAATAATTATAGACAGTTTTCAGATTTATATTTTTCAATTTGTCGACAAAAAAATACCATTACTATAAACCTTTTTATTTATAATATATTATATTATATTATTTATATATTGTGTGAGCTTTATATTTTTATTATTACTTGATTTTTCTTATTCCAATTAGAAAATTGTTTTTATAAGTGTTGTATTTAATTAAAGGAATTGTTTTTTGTTACAAATATTAATTACTTTAAGCAATTCTGTAATTTTACGAATTATTTTATTGTTTATATATAAATATGTATTTTAATTTTTATGCACTGTGTTGACATACATCAAAAGTCTTTATTATTTGATATCATTAGTATTTTGCTTTATCTTTTTTGATAAATTTTGATTTTAATTGCAGAAATTGATTTGTAAAAATTATATTCAATTAAAGGTATATTAATATAAATATTTTTCAATAAAAGAAATCAGCACAATGCAAAATAATCCCATGCTGGGATTCGAATCTCTGCTTTTGAGATTTTGCATAAGAGTTTTTTTTGCCACCCCAGCAGGGTGGCTGTTCTTTGCCGGTGTTGGTCACACTGTCATCCGGGGGAATTCTTTGAATAATTGAGAGAGTGCACGTGGCAAACGAAGCTATTTGGTTAGTTAGTTTGTTTTGCAAAGTGTTTGTCATTGCAAAGTGTGCAACGTGTGAGGAATGCAATCCATTGTTTACATTGCAAAGTAAGCCACTCCACCTCCGCAACGTGCCCCAACCCATTGGAGTCGAGCACAAAGTTAAACTTCAAGCTGAGCGGCAGGTATTCGTTAATTAAATTGACTGGGCTGCAGCTGGCTTTGTCTCAATTTGCACGTAAATTGACCAAAGCATTTTTAAAAATAAATTAATATATCAATATACAAAGTGTATTGAGTGCAATTTCAATCAAATCGAACCGAGATTCCCCGCTGCGTGCTGCCAGACGCAACAGCTACGGCAGCAAATTGACATGTTTCGAGGCGCCATTTCATGCATATGAACATATGTACAGGGACAGCAGATCCACTTATATATACCTATATATATATATATATATATGTATACATGTATATGTAGAGAATGTGGAATGTAAAAAGAAAATGCTCAAATGAAAATCAGTTAAAACGTGAACCGCATACGGGGGAAAATTCAGAGACTTCAATGAACTCACGGCGAGAGAGTTGCTTTTGCTGTTCTTGCTTTTGTTGTTTGTCGCATGCAACAAATTGTTTCAATTAACTAAATTAAATTAACACTCCTGCAGCTTCACGCAGCAACAACAGGAACAACGACATCAGCGACAACAATAATGCATTGGACATATTGAATGCATTTTGCTGAACGTGACATGACACTGACAGATAGAAAAAGAAGAGAAGAAGCACAACTGTGCAACATTCCCCCACCCCCTACCCCCTACCCCACAACGAAATGAAATCCGAGATACTTTGGAGGCAAACGAAAATGGCAAACATGTTGCATGCGAAAAATGCCACGTAGTATACAGAAAACACAACCAGGGAAATTTATAAAAATTAACTGTCAAAGTAGGCTGGCCACGAGGACGGGAATGATATTGCCGCAGAGTGAGCAAGCGAGTACACTGAGCCAAATAGTCATATTCGAATAAAATAACATTTTACTTTCGTTTTTACTAATCAACTAACAATTATTGCAATAAGTGTTGCAGCAGTTTACATTTTAATAATCTCAGATTAATTTTATCCATTATCTTATTTGGTTCGCTTCCTAATTTTAATTTAATAATTCCGTTAAAATTTGCTTTCAATTAATATGTTATGTAAATTTTAATTTTAAATAAAATTTTAAATGGTTATTTGTATTATATGTAGTTTTAAATTTTTCAACCAATAAAATACATATTTGAATTAATTTTTTTTTTTTCTGTGGACTCAAGTCAATTCGCAAATTAAAAGAAATAATTTTTCAAAAATTCTAATTGGAAATTAAAGTTACAATTTAAATTATATATAACTCATTGTTCCAGGTGTTTTCGTTATCTTTTTAATGAAACATATTTAAATTATGAAAGGAGTCATTAAATTACATATCACTTTAAATATCTCACAGTGCATTTGAACATTGTATCGACACGGCAACATTGTTCGTCAATATCAATTATGCGTTCAAATGAATATTGAAGTGTAGCCGCATGCCAGCCCATTGCAGCAACCACCCCCACACACACACACACACATGCGAAAAACAACACCACAAAGCCACCAGGGGAGGAGGGAGAGGAAACAGGACAGCTCATCAGATGCAGCAGCAGCAACACTGGCGAAAAATTGGCAATTGTACAAAAGTGTTAACACGGCGCCGCATCCTGCAGACTGACCACAGAACAGCCTACACAGCCAGGCAGCCAGACACACAGACACACAGACACACAGACAGACAGCCACCCGCCTTGGACACATCCATCAATGCCAACAGATTTAATCGCCATTTAAATTGTGCGAGTTGGAGTTCAGAGTTGGGAGTTGCTGGCTGTTCGCTGTTGGCTGCTGGCTGTTGGCTGCATTTACTTAAGCGTGTTATCAGCGTAAAATAAATCTCTATGGAATGGTGAGACAGCTGTCGGAGCGGAGCGAGTGTCTAGCCTATCTGTTTAGTGTTTTCCAATCAGAGCCCCGGGGCCGAGCAGCAGATTGGTCACGTGTCGCCTGCTGGTCAATAGTCCGTTGGTTGTTGGTTGTCGGTTGTTGGCCAGTGGTCAGCAGTGAGTGTGACGTGCGTCACATAATTGCAATAAATTAGAAATTGTCAAAGCCTGCAACATTGTTGACCACCCCTCTGCCCCAATTGTTGCAATTGTATTTGCTGTCAGGGGTTAGTGGCATTTATGCCTGGCGAAAAACAATTCCGTGTTTAGAGCCCTCTACACGCAGAAAAATTTCTTAGTAAATCTTCCTAAAAAGTATTTAGTTCAATTTTTTGCGCATTTCTAAACCGACA
The DNA here is from genome assembly GCA_035042145.1 of Drosophila kokeensis. NCBI lineage: Eukaryota > Metazoa > Arthropoda > Insecta > Diptera > Drosophilidae > Drosophila > Drosophila kokeensis. Next base: position 995,327 of record JAWNLT010000589.1, on the reverse strand, counting down.
ATCCCAAAAATATGACAACATTTTTGTTCAGATATTTTTTCTTATATTAAGAAAAATATTTCTAGAATTAGCTAGACTACAATATGCCCTGAATCCAGCTGTCTGATATAATCTGGATTCATTACATATTAGAGTTTAAAAACAATGAAAAATTTTTGTATATGTGAAGTCTAAAATTCGAATTTAGAAATGCAAATCGTAGGCTACAACCATGAATTTTCGAAATTTACTTTCTGAATAATTGCTAAAATGTAGGTCGATGATTGTGCGAGTGTATGAATTTACATTTGGTACATTTACATTTACCTGACAAACAATGTTTCAGATTCAGATTCAGCATATTGATGCAGCACTCTCGGCTGTATGATCAGCCAGAAATTAATGTAGCATGCCGCAAACGGAAACGTACACAATTAAGACGCAACATCCAGCAGAGAGTCGAAGATATATTAATATATATATATATATATATATACACAGATTGCAGAAGGACACAGAAGGAAGTTATAAAAATCAAATTTTACGATTTTCCTGCAAATGCACGCGGCTGGAAATTATTCGAATTGGAAGACAATGCGGCTTAACTGTTTTCAAGTTGTATTTGGTGCCACGCCTCTGCGCCCACAATGCTTTTGCTTGTGCAAAACAAATGGGGCGCGGCAATAACAGTAAAATCCAATTGCCAATCATTAGTTTTTATAACACAAGACATTTTTCGTTGACTTTCGATTGCTACGCCTTATTTGCGTGAATTTATTTTTTTTGCGTATTCCGAATTGTTGACAAAATTCATTTTCACTTGTCGCAGGACAACATTAAAAGCCAAGCCAAGTCAATCACTGAGCTTCAATTTGGTCAAAGCGGAAATGTGTCGCAGTCACAAACGATTTGTGGGTGGACACGGCACAAATTGAGATGTGGAAAAGTTATGTTGCCCTAGGAAAACTGGCCTAATCATTAAGGGTGCCTTAACTGTTTATTGCGTCATTTCTATACAAAAAGTTCCATTTTTAAAAGCCAAAAATATATACACACATATATTGAAAGGAACCCGCATCGAATTTAGAATCAGAAAGTTATAGGTACAAAAATAGATATTTTCCAGCTGGTTTGTTTTTATTATTATATTTATTACTCATTTTGTTTTTTTATAAATAAATATAACTTTTATTTTTTATAAATAATTTATTTACATTTTACAAATTTGTTTTTCTTTTATCTTCTCTGAAGATGGTCTCTCATTCGACCCACAAAACCTAATGTTGAAAATTATGTTAATTTACATTCAATGCAACCGTGCATCCCTACATATGTTAAGTCCTTCATTAATGCATACCAATTATGTTAAGCAACAGAATTATGTTAAGCAACTGAATTCAGTCCCGAATAAACTTTGCTTGGGTTTTATTATCTTACCCAGGCATTCCCTGACGCGGGGAAACTTCGCTCCAACACCTAACGATGTATTCACCGACCATTTCACTTTGTATGTTGTATATTTAAGTCCTATGGTTATTCATCGAATAGATACGATTTACTTGCGATACTATCGATGAGTATCGATAGCTTAAAAGACCATTTTCTCTTCTCACCACGCTCAAATAGCGTGCTTTTTCTGCTATCAACAATAAAATGGAAATTTGCCGTGTTTGCCTGGGCAGTTCAGTGAGACTGGTGGACATGTTCTCTAATCGACCACTGCCCGACCATCAACTTAGTCTGGCCGACATGCTCAACGAGCTGGTGGACTTTAAGGTCAAACGCGATGATAACTTGCCACAGAAGATATGCGTCCCATGCGGGAAGAATGCGCAAATTGCATTTGGACTAAAGCACCGATTCCAACAGAGCCACTGGCGGCTCTGCATAAAGGCAATGCAAAGCGACAAGAACATGGTCGAGCTGGAAACGGACACCAGCAATGAGACTGAAGCGGAACCGCAACCAGGGAATGCTAAAATTGTTAACTATCATCGCTATCCGCTGCGTCCACTGAAACGTATAAGCTACTTCCAGCAGCGAACCTTTTCAGCTTCACACGAGTGTCAGATCTGTCGGAAAGGTTTAACCACCAAATTCAACCTGCGAGTACACATGAAAAATTTGCATGGTTTTATCTAACTTAATTTTAATTAAATTACTTTGTTTTTCTTTAATTTTCTTTGTTTAGTTGAAAATGGGGTTTTTTTTTTAATTTCTTTCTTTTCAAATAGGTTTATAAAAAACCTTTATTTAGACTAAAAAATTATACTTTTTGAATTGAAAAATGTTAAATTTCAAAATTATTACTTTTTATTTAGTTTATTTAATTGAATTTACTTTTGCTATTAATAGTTTGTCAAGCCTTAAATATATATTTACAAATTGCTCAAATTAAATACAAATTTGGTGGAAAACACTATACTGAACAGCTATTTTATAATTATCTAATCTCATCTGGGCAATAAATCTTTTCCAGAATTCAGAAGCAAGTAATTTTTCTGTCGCCGAGTTTTTTTTATAAACCTTGCAAAATGTTTATGATATGTGATGCCTGAAAATACTAATATGGTGGTCAGACGATCTGATAATATTTAAGACGATTTATTTATGAGTGTACTAGGAAAATGTATAGTTTTTTGATAATCACAGCAATTATCGAAATATGTATGATTTTCAATCAAAAACCGATGCGTAACCAGGGCTGCAAGGAACGAGATAGAGATCAAGTCAGCCTGGCTGACACTCTTCCAGTCAGACATGAGCTGATGTCACATGTCAATTTGTGGCGAAGCCAACGAGTGGTGTCAGAATGGAAAGACAGGAAAGGAAGACAGCTTTCTGGAATAGCAACGCCCAATGTGTTAAATCTATCCATTAATATTAATAGTCGGTTTTCGGTGCGTGTTGTACGTGACTTTTCTGTAACCCTTTCCCAAAAAAAATAAACATATCTTTGGCAAGCTTGTTGGCTTGCTTGGTAACCTTATCGTTTGATTTGAAGACATTTTATTGCTTTATTGATGCGTTTTTATCAAAAGCGCAGCCTTTTGTTTGTTTGATGGATTGTTCAACTCTTTGCTCTGCACCCCCTCCCCCCTCGATTCATCTCTACCTGAGGCATTCCTAACACCCGGGGGAAATCGTCAGCAATTTTATGCTGGTAGACCGCACGCAATTCGCCTTGGGAAAGTTTTCTTGTTTGTCAAAATTCCCATTTTGATTGGCACTTAGCAGGCGGCAGGGTGGGTAAACGAAACGAGGAGGAGTTCGTTATGGGAATGCAGAGAATTTTACTCATTCTGATAGCAGCAAAAACACGCAGAGTCTTCAAATTTGAATTATAACAAGCACCAATTTTACAATCAACCAAACAAAGCTAAGAAATGTGTACAGAATTATGAGCTTTAAAAATTAGTATTAGAATTCATTGCTTAACTGATTATTATCTGTTATTATTAATAATGGGTTTATTTATTAATTTCTTCGACAAACCCAATTATAAACATTTATTTTATTCATTATATAATAATCTTTTTTCCATATTTTTATTTTTATTATTATTATGGCATACATTTTTTTTTTTTTCATTCAAAATTTAAATGAATATTACATAACCTTGCAGACCGGAATTCATCTGATGACATCTAAATTTCAATTGAGAGTTGGAAAAATTATGTTTTTCTACGTTATGTTTAACTTTTTTGTTTGATTAAACAGTTTTTAGGGTTGGAGACGTCTCCTTCAATGGGTTGCAAACTTGAAAACAACATTTTAATAACCTTTACAAGAGTATAAGATTGATCTTCAACTCAACACTAAAATAATATATAGCATAAAATTTAGTTATCATGCCTAAGAAAGCTTCTCTTCCTTGTGATAAATACAGATCATAAATATTAATTATTCCTAGGGTTCACATTACTTTTTATTATTTTTCAAGTATATGCATAATGATGTAGAGAGTGTTTTCATTCTAAGAAATGGTGACTAGTTAATTGTAGATGATATTTCGTAAGACGTATCGATGCAATCGAAGCCAGCTTTGCTAGTGGGTCCCATTTTCATGACCAATTCATCGGATTGGCTTTCTTTGCTAAACTCGCAACTGAATTTCGCAGACATCTGTTGTAAATCGCCACAGATGTTTTCATAGATTAGCGTGTCATGCAATTTATGCTGTAATATAGCAATCTTGCCCAGGTACCGCAGTTGACCCTTGGACAAGGGGCGCGCGGAAAAGTTGCGCACCGAGTCCTTGACACTTTTAATCTCATCACAGGTCAGCTCGGACGGATGCAGGTTAAAGGTAAGCGCTATGGCTTCCTGTAACGTGCAAAGACCTCGATCCTGTCGAGCCACGCACCAAGCCACAAAAGTATCGGAAATTCCATTGATTCTTAGCTTATGCCGACGCAACAGCAAATCGCATATCCGATGGCTGTAATGCATTATCTTTCGAGGACACTCCGCCTCCAGCAACTGGGCCAGCTTTCCAAAAATCGCACCCAGAGCTTTTAGGTCAAATACATAGGTGTTATTTGCCGTGGCAATAACCATGACAGATGTATTGCAATGCCGCCCATAAAAGTTGGGCTCGACCAGCACCGAAATGCTCGTCTGGTCGCTTATGTCGCTCAGAGCACCATGAAAGGCTTGGTCCGTTTGCTGAATATATATTATGCGCTTCAGTTTTTGGTCCAGCGACGCCAATTCATGGGGCCGAAGGGGGTGACTTCTTATGGGTTTCCTTTCCCATTCAGTTGCTGAAGCGAAAGAATTTTCGCTTCCACTGTCATCCTCAAAGCAATCGCCGATCATTTCTGCGCTTTCAAAAACAATTTCGACGATATCCGATTTAATGAACTTTGCCTGCGTGACACAAAAAAATTAACATTTTTTTTTTTTAAATTTAATTGTGCAACAAAATATTATATGTATTCGATTCTTATTTTTTGTTATTATGTACAGAAATAAATTATTTTTATCTGCGAGATATTTCTTACAGAAAAAAATAACTTAAAACTGTCGTAAAATTTAATGTTTATTTTTGCAAAAGATTCAAGAACATTTACAAATTATGCATGGCCAAAATAGTAAAGGGCCTGAAAATAATCTCCAATAAGCTCAGGCCACTAATAAATTACTAATGCTCACCTCTCAAAAACTTTGCGCAAAATATTAAATTTTACGAGCTTAATTTGTGTGCGTGCTTAGCTTAGGGGGTCTTGGGGGGTTGTGGTTGGGGGTGCGGACTCTCAACCCTGGCAAACGTTGTCCTGGACAACAGCAAGAGCAACGGCAAACAATGTCAATTACAGCGATTGAAAAGTGGCCAGAAACTTGTTGTGTAGAACACTTGCAGATCGCATAAACCAATTTTATTGGCGGCCCCCAAAAAGCCGACAACGCCAACGAACTAATCTCCTCTTAACAAGGCGAGTATTAGAGACGTGTTTCTTGTCTACACTCAGAAAAAAATCTCTTTAAGATGAATGGCACCAGAAAGTTATGCTTGTACTTAGAAATTATTTCTAGACAAGTGAAAAAGATCTCAAAATTAAAAAGGATTTTTAAATAAATTCAAGTTTTTATTTAGATATTAGATTTTTCCTAAAAGTGGATACAAAAATCCTTTTAAAAATACAACCTGAAGAAAAAGAAAAACATTGGTTTTTAGAAAGACACAATCTTCAGTTGTATAAATATAATGTCAGAATAATAAGAGGAGTTACACTTGGCGCTAAAAGTTTGTAAATTTTGTAAAATCCAGCGTAATTGTTTTTCTGAGTGTAGTATGCTTGACTGGCTGACTGGCTGTGGGTCTATTCATATTTCAAAAGCCAACTTTGCGCGACTCGAAAATGGCGTCATTAAAGTTTACGAGGCTTGTGCTGGAGCCGTAAAGCATGCAAAGCTATTTTGTAATAAAGGGTATTCCGCCGACATTTCGACATGAATTTTGAAATGCCCGCCACTTGAAATGGTTGTTGTTGTTGTTGTGGCCATTGTTTTTGAGCCGAGACAGACACGAGTGCAAAATGCAAAAGACCTAGTCGAGTCATAGATCTTAGGTATGTGCGTGGTGTGTGTATTCTGCTGGTGTAAAATCAACAAAAGTCATCAAAAGATACGCGCCTGCTTTGCCCGCAGCATTCCTGGCTGCAAAACTTTGCATATTAGATGTCATTTGGTAAAGTGGAATTAAGGAAGCTCAGCGCCAGGAAATGCTGTCCTGGCTCGCTGAGCTGTCACAGCAAATTATGCTGAAATGCGTCTGTCAGGATGCGGATGTGGATGCAGATGTGGGATGCGTGTAGGTTGCACATTTGCACATCGTCTGGTTTGGCAGGAGCAGGAGCAGCTTTTGCATTGAGCCATAAATGAAAACTAAACAAGATTTGCGCAAGTAGCGAGAATAGCTTGCTGCAAATTTTATGAGCTAATTTTAATGTAGCTGTTGGCAGCAACCGAAAAACTTGATGAATGTCGACACGAAACGAGACAAGTTTATAAATTATGCCAATGCAGTTAAGACTGAGCCAACAAGCTAAGCTCCCTGAGCATGAGTAAACCAGATAGATACTCATTAGGATGCGGCCCAGACAGACAGCGAGTCAACAAGTAACATTAGTATTATTTATGCCATATACATATGTCTAGCAGTTAAAGTTTTTAATTTTAAGACACTTATATTTGTTTTACACTCTTTTAGCAAGTGTTTCCCATTATATTTAAAAGAGTCAACAAGTTTAAAAAAGGCTTACTGCAATAAATTTGAAATAAAATGTATAAATTAAATAATTTATGTATGCGGACTAAAAACCGATCACAAATATGTTACTGAATTAAAATTTAAGTTACAAATTAAAATACATAAAATTCAAATTGTAAAATGATGCAGAAAAAATGTTAAATATGTATTCAATCTGAGAGCATACAAATTTAAATTAGTACAACATTTTGAACAAGGATTGGGTCAACCCTAAAAAACGGAGATTGAGCCTAGTTTGATAAGTCTCCATTGAGAAGTTTGGTGGTGAAAGCATCAGATTCTGTATTCTTCGTTAATAATTGGCAAAATGGAGACTAGTGTGAGATCGCACAGAATTCAATATCATTTTTGTACAGTGTATTAAAATATTCATATATAAAAATAATTGAAAAATCATGACTTACTCAAGCAAGGGCTAAAAAGAATAAGAGCCCGAAAATGCAATTCAGCCCGTATCCTGTAAAAATAAATATGCAAAAATTATTAAACAAATAATTTTAAAATGTTTTTTTTTCTAACAAATATGTTTGTAAGTCACAATCACATGTAGATAAGAGACATTTAAATCTTGAAGAGATTTCTGTTGAATAATTAAAAATGCATTATATTGAAAATTTGGTTTGATTCAACTGGCGGACAATAGATGCAATAGATCCCATAGAGTTTTAGGAATAAATATTCGGAATTTAATGAATTAACCTTTGTCACGGCAAATTAGCGAACCATTGACCACACATGCACCTTGGTAAGAAGCTAATTAGAGTCATCATTAGCGGCCACTTTGCAGTGCTGTGAAATTGTATGGAAAACGATGTTCTAGAATCTCGATTTCATGCTCCATTAAAAGATCATACAACTACAATTTCGATAGCAACTGCAACAACAAAGAGCAGTCGGAATCTAATTAAATTAAAAACAAAAATTCTACCCAAGTAGCGAGATGAGCTGCCTACGCAGCAAACCAAAACCAAATCATGGGGAGAAATTATGGGTCAAAGTGGGAATCAGAGTCGGGGTAGGAATTGGAATCGGCTGCTTAGAAGCGTGACGATTCCCATTTGAAGTTGAGCCGTGGAGAGTGTCAAATCAACATCATTATTCATTATCAAATAAATTGTTGTTGGGTTTTGTGGTAAACCTCCGAAGATGCCCGAATCACAGTTGGAGAAACCATATTTGGGATGATTCTTTTAATTGAACTTTCTGTAAGTGGCACTGCCAGAGAGAGAGAGAGAGAGTGAGAGAGACGAAGGGGGTTAATATATTTTAACAAAGCAATCAATATCGAAAGGGATAATTAAATAAAACTAATGATTCCACTGACAGCCTGCAAGGGGCTAATGATGTAAATCAGCTTGTGTTTATAACCAGAGCCAACAATGTTTGCCTCCTGCTGGATTACAGACTTAGTGACTCTAAAACTGTAAAGTTACTGCATGGTTACAAAAAAGTAAGGTTATGTATACAATACACAGCCATTGTCATTTACACTCCGCCTGTTTCCAACAGATTTTTATGTTGCGTAACTAAACGTTAATTTATGGCCAGCCGATTCAAAAACTTTCTCTCTTGCCTTGGGCCTGTTCTGAGTCGAGTCCGCCCAGTGCAGGAATTAAAAACAAATTAACACGCTCCAAAAAAAAAAAGTCTCTTCGTGGGTGCGGCACGCCTTTCGTGTGTGTAGCCAAGTGAATTTTACAGCACTGAGAGCGTGCCCACTCCCCTGCATTTATCTAATTGAGTTTACTGCTTTTGGACTTCGCCGTGGCTGGTTTGTCTTGATATTAATGCGCTCGTAAAACAAGCGCAAAAATTAAAAGCAATAAAACGCCGACCTAACATTGAAAATTAAAATAAACACATAAAATAAGAGACAAGTGTAGGAAGTCAAAAATAATACGCACATGCAGTAGCAGATTGCACCCTTTCCAATTACACACTCACACTTACACTCTCACGAATATCGACACAATAAATCAAACGAACCGTACAGTAATGCGTAATGTTCTATGCTCGCATTCTAATTTTCACTGTTTACTGTTTATTGCATATGCACGACGCGTATTTTTAATTACTTCTAACGCGAGTCTTTTTTATGGTTTAGTATCGATGGTTATAATCGGTATGAATACTAGTCACGGAGGTATCGATGCGTTCGATAGAAAGATGCGCTGCTTTCAATTAGCATGCGTCAGAGGAAGCAACCTAAATTGCAATCTCCAATTATAAATTTTTGTATACATCATATTTACGACGCACAAACAAAATAACATTAATCGAGCGTCAACACAAAAATAAATCTGTTATCGAAATGAACACTCGGACACAGCGATAGTATAGATCGACACTTTCGATGCTGCCAATTAGCAGGCGACGTTTGAGGTAAAAAAACATCGAAAGCACACATGAACTCAAATTAATTGCAAATTGGAAGCCGCAATTTTAATGCGCTTCCCGATATCGATAGTATAGATCGACACTTGCGATGCTTCCAATCAGCAGGCGATGTTTGATGTGAAAAAACATCGGAGACGCCTGCTGATTGGAAGCACCGCAAGTGTCGATCTATAGTATCGATATGGGGAAGCGCATTAAAATTGCGGCGTCCAATTTGCAAATAATTTGAGTTCATCTGTGCTATTGTTTATTTAAATTAAACACATATACATGTTTTTCAACACACAATTTCCGACATTAGGAAAACAAATAAAACTAGTCGAGCGTCAACAGAAGAAAATATGTCATTACGAGAATTATGGAATATCAACAGAAGAGGGGTGAGAGGTAAGCGAGAGACAAAACACTTAACTGTAAATGAAAAATTATATATATATTTATGTTGACAGCAGGACGCAAGGCCAAAAGCTGAGCTGAGCACCACTTGGAAAACAAACAACAAACAAACACACGCAATTTGAGCAGGCCATAAATTAGCCCGCATGCAGGCATCAGGTGGGTAGCGATTGCAACGATTGCAGTACAGCAGCGCACAGATGGCCCAGGGATGATGTGTGTCGCCCTCTGTGTTAAAAAATGCGTGCAGCAGCAGCAGTGGGTGGAAGAAAACTAACGGGAATTGTAGCTGTAGTTGTCACTGTGGTAAGTCATAAAACAAAGTGCCGTTGTTGCTGTGTCTACAAATGATTTGGCTTATTCGTGCAGAACAAATCGTACGTCATTTGTTGGGCCACTAAAAAGTTAAAATGATGCCTTGCCTTGCCTTGCCTTGTCTATCTGTGAACAATTGCGCAATTAATGTTGCTCTACGGCGAGAATTATGTGCGTGACAGCCACAGACAGGCAGACAGACAAACGGGCAGACAAGTCGTCACTGATAGAGCCATAAACGTTGACTTCAATTTCCAATTCGCCGGCTTCCGTGCTATTTTACGGCTTTACACATGTGCCATATTGCCCCCAACTGCTGCTGCTGTCTGCCCCACAGTTTTATGGTGCTTGCAGACAGCGCCTAAGTCATATAACATATAATCCCCACTCCATACATTCATAACTCTGTCGGGGGAGTCGTCATCGCATTTTGCCAAAATGATATCATAAATTTATAATTAATTTGCATAGATGCATTTCTCTGCTTTTCACATTTGTTGATACCAAAATGCCAAATTGGCATCATGGCTCAATTTTAATGGGCCTTTTGTGGAAATTAATTTACGAGAGCTCAGCGTAATGAGAGCGCTCTTTGTATGCATTCATTCCACGTTTGTGTTCGTGTCATTAAAATTTCTGCGCCAGCTTAGACCATTTTATAGTCATTTTAATTGTAAACAAAAATAGTTTTACGAAAGTGAAGCAGTCTGTTACAGATAATGACCTGGGTACGTATTGCATATATATTTTTGTTCAAATTGTTGCTAACCAAGTTACTAACGAATGTAATTCTCTATTTACAGGGCAGAGATAAAAAAAACGACGGTGGCTTGTTGGCCCAAAGTCAGTGGAGCAAACACGTCAACGGCAGCAGCTCTTGAGCACTTTTATTGTTATTCATTAATTTTAATGTTTGCAACAACCTGCACCAAAAATGAGGTAGCATGAATTGAATTGAATTTGGAGTGGCCAATGCTAAACAGCTACTAAAATACTACGTCTGGGCCGCACGATAAAGCCAGAAGCAGCCAATGAAGCTAAGTGCGGTTATGAACCCTTTTCGCATTTGGCTAACAACAACAAAGAGCCCCACAACCAACAAAGGGCTGGGAGATGGCAGTGCAGATGTGGAGCCGCAGTTCGAGTGCCGATTTCCAGCTGTTGGCTTTAAGAATTGAATTGAAGTGTACTCGGTTCAATAAACCCGCAGCCCAAAACAATGGCCAGGACTACGCAATTGTTCAATTGATGCGCAACAAACATGCAAAGTGACCTGTGTTGTGTGACAAAGGATCTACACTCAGAAAAAAAAATGGCACTAGAAAATTGTTCTGAATTTGAATTTTAAGTTTTTCCTAAGTATTAGAGTTGCTATAAAAATTTGTATAAATTGTAGAATTTGTTTTTGCCAATATTTAGAAATTATGTACAAGAAAACATAGATTTTAAATTGTATGGAGATTTTTTTCTGAGTGTACGCTAAACACACACAATGTGCTTCAATTAAAATGAGGACACACAAACATTATTTTATTATTAAGAACTAATTGTAAATAACGACAATTGTCGCTGCAAATGCAACCCTCCCTCCCCCGCTGCACGTTGCCCGCATGCCACATGTCGCAAATCGAATAGTTTCCCTACTTGCCATCAAGTACAGTTGCCCCACCTGAGTCCAGGCCTCGAATATCATCCGGCTGTGCATCTCTGTACCTGTATCAATGACGCCCTCGCCAGCCCAGCAGCCCAACATATGTGCGTGCTCAAGGAGTAGGGTGTCCGTCCATCTGTCCGTCCGTCCGTCAGTCAGTCTGTCTGCCTGTCCCGCCCGTCCGTCAGTCCGTCCTGAGCACAGCCATGTAATTTGTTATCCAACAATTTATAATTGCATCAAAACACACACACGCACATGCCAACAAGCTGAGCTGCGGTGACTATTTTGAGAAATTATTACGAAAGCAAACATGCTTCCCATGTTTCCACGGGACGACTCTCGACTTGTTATTGCCCTAGATGAACAGCTTCATCCCCGCCCTCTCCTCCTTCTCCCCTCTCACACCCTGCTCTAGCAACTGTCCGATACAGTTTTATGCTATGTTTAACATTTTGTACATTTTTCGGTTTGCCCATTTTGTGGTTGCTCTTGTTGCTGTTGCTGGTCCTAATTTAATTTCGGACTGACTTATTGGTTTGGGTTTTCACTTTTAGTTGATTTATGAATTTTTAAATCAATTTGACAACTGGCTCACAGTCAAAGTGCACATTAGAAGTAATAGTTTCATTTTGAGGGGCGTGTCAAAAGTAAGCTCTTGTTTAATTCTAAGTGCTTATAAAAAGCCAATTGGTAATATTCTTTTTAATTTTATATACTCTACGAATAGTAGCACTTGGACCAGTTTTTCTTATTTATGTATTATATTCTTTATGAAATGATTCTCCAGTCTAATTTTTCTGATTTTAAGCTACTTTGTAACTTGCTCTGTAAATTTGACGAAGTGTGTCGAATCGGACCAAGATGATTTCACTGTATAAAAGACTTTAGTTCTCAAAATCAGAACAGTTCTTGATAATATAATAGCACTTAAGGGAAAAATCCATCCTAAAATGATTTCTTGTATGAACAACTTTTCATCTCTACGGAAACAATTTAAGAAATTGAATTAGCTCTGAAAGATATTTGCCGTATGTATGTATGTCTGCTAGTGTATTTATTTTTTGTCGCTCAAAAAATATAAGTTTGATTTGATTTTTCTCATATTTCGATTTATCGACAATTCTTTAAACAGTATTGGCAAACTTGTAATGCAACTGCAACTGTTTCGGTTTGTTATGCTTTTTGACAATGACACGTTTCGACAGGCATTTAAAATCAGCTCTAAATGCTACCCCAAATTTTGATTTTTTTAATCAAAAATATAAAAAAAAAAATCCCTTAAAATGGAAGCACACAACACAATTGACTTAAATGCGTCTTAGGCGCTACTTAAAAAATTTTCAAATCGAAATGCGAGCATCAAAAACATAATTTGAGGGCGTGACGAAACATGTTGAAATGTACAACAACTTGCAACACCCGCCGCCGACCGTTCTGATCGACAGCAACTTGTGCGGAAACGCGTGTCTCTCACTCTCCCCCCTCTCTCTCTCTCTGTCTCTCTCTGTCTCTGTCTCTGATAACACGTTTTTCTTTTTGCTTTTTTGACAACTCAACTGACGTATTACTCAATGAGGGCGGTCGGGGAATGGGAGCGTCGTTCCTTTGGCTATGCCTGCCACAATTCACTGGTTGGTCGCACGGCGACGTCATCAATCTAAAAAAAATTGTTGAAAAATCCATGCGTCTGTCTGACAGGCTGCCTAGTCGCTAGTTGGTATTTTAAAATCCATGTTAAATGTCTGCTGAATGCCTTTCGCTTTTTGATAGAGTGAAACGCTTCATGGGAAAGTGTTATAATTCAAATGATTCGAGCAGGCGTAATTGATATTTGATTGTAGATAGGCAACGTGGGACATGTTCCGAGATTTGGAATGCGGTCATTCAATCTTTCACTCTGTCAACCCAAATATTTATGTATTCAAATTGATTTGGTTTCTTTTTCACAGCTTATCAATGGATATCATGAGTAAATCTACATACATATACTTTAATCGAATACCAATTTGAATCAATATATTTTTGCTTTTTAGGTTATCAACGGCAATCGGGATTAACAATGCTGAAAATGCACAACTTTCGCAGTGGCTTGGCTAACAAAACTAATTACAAACTGCACCACAACGTTTCACCAAAATGATTTTGCCACAAGCAGCGACTGAAACCAGCAATCAGCAGCCAGGAAAATATGCGCTGCTTTTGTCAAGCGTGCAAAAAAGGCGACTGGCGACTGGCAACTGGCAACTGGCAAACCAACAAAACCACTCGACATGTCAACTCAAATGGAAATGGATATGGATATGGATATGTGTGTATAGAAATGGAGACGCCGCACAGTTTCGTTCGCTGGTTGCAACTTTTTTGGACATGAAAAGGACATGTCACACCGTATGCGCACATTAAATGTAGCCACAATTTATCAAGCCGCATAAATCTAAATAGAGTCTGGGCGAGCGAGCTGGCAGACTTTGGCCTTAGCTTTGGCTTTGACTGTGACTGTGACTTTGGCATGGGCGCATCAAAAAGTCAAAAAGCTAATTTGCATTTAAAAGGACGAAAGCAGGACCAACAATGATGCTGACGTCGTCATGCATGCATGCAAAATATTCCAAGCAATATTTTCAATTTAATAAGCCAAGATAAATGAAGGGCGAACCGACGGGGGCAGATGAGCGCTGGGCTTCAACATATGTACATGTATGTATATATATATTTTGTTATGAATGCAGATTTAAGCACTTTTGCATCATATCCTGTCCATGTGTCCATGTGCGCTTATTTGCATAGTTTGGTAAGCTTGGCTATATCTGTCAATATGCCAGGCACTTCATCAAATGACTTTAGTCTGCTGTGTTCCCTCGATAAGATGCCTTTTGTGCTCGGGCAAACTCTTTGGTTAAAAGTTAAATTACTTTGCTTATTTAGCCATATTTCATGAGACATACTTCAAATTGAATTTGCTCAGATGCACAGATAAAGCCAAGAGAATTTACAACACTGTTCAGCACAATTAAGAGCATTTATAGAGGAGCTAAGCCAAAGAAGTATATCTAAAAAAAAAGTATGAAGATTCCCTGTCGCTTAGTGTATCTGTTCAGCGTATTCCAACCACTCAAATCACAGCTGAGTAAGTCTGTTTGGCCAAATCGCAGTGAAATTAGCCAATAATCAAATAAGTTAACGAGCAGTAACCAACAATGGCCATCGATGCATATAATTGCACTGCACAGCTAAAATTCAACAATTGGGCAAATTTTTAAACCTAATTATGTAACGACGAGACATGCGAGGACAGTTTATTTGTTTGCCAGTTCAGCTGTCAAATGACAATCCGAGTGTCCTGCCCCGGATTGCGGTCGCCACTCGAATGCAATGGTGCGTGCCACAAAACGACAGCCAATAGAGCAGAAAGCACAACTCAAGTGGCCAACAGGACACAAGACACAAGAGAGCCATAAGAAAATCGGTGAGGCGTGCACTGAATTCCATAGGCGTCGCCGGTGGCAGACAAGCAGACAGACAGACGGACAGAGAGCAGGCAATTTGATTTTTCAATCGCTGCTAATTAGCATTGAGCCATTGACAATTTGTCAAGCACGTTGGCCAGCATTGCGTCATCCATAATAACTGTGATAATCACATCGATGACAACGTTAATTTGCACTGCAATTTGGTCAGCAAATTACTCGCGAAACACAGAACGTTTGTTTCATGTTTTCAATTCAACCCTTTTTGGCCAGTTGACAGTCTGCAAGCCTATTAGCAACTTACTGCTGCACCTTCTGCTGTCAATTTTTCAGTTTTTTTCTTTTTCGTGCTTTTTCTGCACTTCTCTTTGTGCTTTGCCTTCATCCTGTGCAAATGACAGCTGTCAGTGGCAGTTTACCATCCAGTTGCCGGAGGAGTAGTCAAACTCCTGTCAAACTGACAGCCTGTTGCTTGCCTTTGCTTTCTGCATTTTTTTGCTCTCGAGTAAATCCAAAGGGGAAATCGCATTAAATTTTCCATTTCTCAGCGATTTTATTTTTCCTTTTTTTGGAAAATGCCTTCACTCGCTGTTTATTTAGCGCGTTGAGCTGCGAAATGTTTTCCTCTCATGCATTGGCACAATGCCATTCAGCTGCAGTTCTAATTTCAGACCCACTTTCATGTGCCCGGGTGAGGGAGGAGGAGCGAAACACAATGCCAAGTGCGAATGTAACAAATGTCATTAAAACAGTGATATAAAAAAATATTTTATACTTGCATCTATCGCAAAACTTAGTTCGCTTCATGTATATGCATTTTGTATGCCCTGTAAGCACAAAGTTCGCTAAAAGGGCTGTATAACTCTGAAAGAAGTAAATATTAAAAAGATCAAAAATATATTCATATATTTTATTATATACATTTTGCAACAAAATCAAATTTCAGAATTTGTTCTGATTTATATCATGTCAATTATATTTTGAGGCTGTTTTTTATATGTGTATACTGAACTCAAACCTTAGCTTTTTTGTTGCTTTTATTATGAAGCATTAGTAGTTCATAAATATTTTAAATACATTCTAAATCGATTGAATTCGATATAAAAAAACTGATGATTTTAGAGCTTACTAAAAATAAGAGTTGGCATTTTAATTTTATTCAAATATATTGTATAATTAGAAAATGTGTAGTTATCAGAAAATTATAAACATATTTCTAAAGACCAGAAATATTTTGTAGTTTTTTGGGCAATTTTTCAAATTTCACGGTTTTTTTTTAAATATATATTTAATACATAAAAATGTAACATTTTTTATTTGTTATCTTTGAATATGTTCAAGGCTAGCACTCCCAACTAGGTATATGTCTGTAAAAGATAGAAGGTTGTATCATTCAACTGTCTTTTATTTACTAGATATATACTACTATATATATTTTCTTTTCCCATTGTATCTGCTAAACATACATTTTACACAACTACTGCTGCTAACTTGGGGTATCTGCTAGTCTAGCACACCCGACTAGTGGCTGCTTGTGCAATGCAGTTTGGTTTCCCTGTGCTCATTTTATGCGGCAGCATCGCGAATATAAAATAAAAGCGCAAATAGCATTTCGCATGCGTTTTGTGTGTTGAGGTTTGAGTTTGCGAGCTGAGGTTGAATGACCTAGGACAATAGATTTATGCTTGGGGTAGTTGCCGCTGCCCGCTGCGCTGATTAAGGGCGTTTGCTTTTCTTAAAGAAGGGTTATTACCACACTCGCACACACACATGCATGCACAGCCCCTTTTGTACGGTCTGTGGCCCATTTCGATTGCCTGCCACAATACATATTGGGCTTCATTAAAGACGACAACTGCGATGCGGCTGCTGCTGCTGCTGCTACTGCTGCTGATGATGTTGGAGAACTTAACTGTACCGAGCCACAATGCCAATTTCCGAGCAATTTTCAAGCAATTTGATGTGCCAAACTGGGCGCCCTAATGAGGCCAGGTATTACACCAAAGTCGTATCATAACCAAATTCCCACGTAACAATGCCCCAAAGTGAAATGCCAGCCAAATGATTGGCAGAAGCTCAAGAAGATGACGACGCCTCCTCGTTGCCAGACACCATCAGCAGCCAGCTCATCGTTGTCGTCATCGTCGTCGTCGTCGTCGTCTTCATCGTCTCTGGGTATTCCCAGAAGCAACAGCGGCACATTAAGTCGACTGGCAAACAGCTGCAATTTGACTTGGCTTTCTTGTTGCCGCTGCTGCTTTTTGCAGTTGGCTTCTCTGGCTGCATATTAAATATAACACAAAATGCATATTAAATGGCATAAGCCACAAGAACTGCCAATGCCAAAGACTTAACCCAAACCAAAAGCCCAATCCCAATCCCACTCCCTATCCCTATCCCTATCCCAAGCTTCAGGTGCTTGCCGTGCAGGGGCAAACAAGTAGATATCGCCAATCCCCAGCAGCTTAGCAGTAAAACCTTTAAGACTTGACGGAAACGCTACGAGTTGTAAAATTTTATAAGTTTACCATTTTGGGTTGCTTTTATTTTGTGGCTGGCCAAAGAGCTACTTGCTTGGCGCTTTAAGCGAGTGCATCTTAGACTAACTAAAATATTTAAAGCTATGCACCTCAAAGTAATTCAACTCTATTTTATTTTTATATCAGTCGACTTTAATAAATAAAAGCAGAACTGTAATCTATTTATTTAAATTTAAACTTATCTCTGCGCACGCTTAACAATATTCATTATCTTCAACTAGAACCCACTTGAAGCGACTGCTTCTCCAACTGTCTGCTCCTTGTTGGAGCTTAACAAATTTTAGCAAGAAGCTCGACAATTAAACATAAACAACAACTCCTTCTCCTCCTCCTTCTGCTGGCAAGTCGCACCTTAATTCGCTGGCTCAACTTCTTTGAAATAAAATCCACACCGTCTAATTAAACAAACTCCAAAAGTCGACGTGTAACCACCATAAATGAACATTAACTTGAAAATCATAAAAAGGAGTAAATGAAAAACTCTCGCCTCACTTCTCGTCGCATTCGTCGCCCTGTCGTCTTTATACATAAACAAAACTCAGACTCAAATTTCATAGCATAATAAATGGCGCGCACTAGCGATGCAAAAGTTTACCCCACTCCCCAACCTCATCCTCGTCCTCGACCTCGTCCTGCTTCTTGCTATCCTGGAGAGTGATGAAGTAATGAAAGTGTGCGCGATGGCGAAAGAAAAATTACAATTCACGAGCGCAGCGCAGTTATGAACTTTTTGACGTGCTAAATAATGCAGAGCCAAGTGCCTGCTGCTGGCCAGGGACCAGGGGGAGGGTTTTGGGTTTTGGCACTTCTTCATTAACTCCAGCGGACGCCTCGAATGATGATGATGAATTTTATATATAAAATGCTTAAATACCTGCAATTTAACTTTTGTTGTTGCCCCTTGCCATCCCTCCTCCTTCGACTCCCCCATTCTTTTGTCCAGCTCCGAACATTTCAATATGCAGCAGCGCGTGTTTCTTTTAATTTAAATTGACTCCACTTGGGGACTCCCAGTGGACTGAAACAGCGCCAAAAACTAATCAAAAAGCTATAAAAAACTTATTTTTCCCAGAGTACTTAGTTTAGTGGCTGGCATAGAACATAACTCTCCAGGTGATATGGTTTGGGTATAATTCCAAATTTCTATTTTTGTGTTTTTTTAATGAATAATGAAATAAATACATATTCATGGGAAATTGGGATTCCTTAATTTTTATTCTGATTTTTCTAATATTTATATTTTTGATTTTTTGGTTAAGCAGAAAACTGATTGAGTTTAATTCACTTTAATTTGGGTATAAATACTAAAGTCTTCCTTTTCTTGTAATCATTCACAGAACCTGGAAAAAACACGATAATAAAGATGAAATAAATTAACGATAAAGCAAAGCTGGTAAGTAATCACTGATTTTGATATTGATATTGTCTGTTCATGAGCTCAATTTCATAATGATTGTGGCAGTAGCTACATACATATGTACGTGTGTATGTATGTGCCTAGACTGTCTCAAATCGCATTTACAATCTATCAAATTGCCCTTTGTTAATTACTCTCGATGCATTCCGCATGTATGTGTCTATCTGTACGTATTTATATATACATATATATGTATATTTATATGTTAAAACCAGAGTCCGTGGTTGGCCCCTCGCAGCAGAAGCTCGGTGCACTTAGTCAGACTGTCATTCTGACTGCATACACATAATTAATTAACGGCTGACAGCGCTGCCAACCAGATCCCATATCCCATATCCATATCCCATATACCCACTTTCGCCTCTCCGCCGCTTCGCTTGCCACTCGCCCTTTAACTAACAGAAATGTCAAAAATGCAAGTGACAAGTGTGAAAAAAGGACGAGCACGAGAAGAAAAGCGACACACACAAGGCCAGGCCAAAGAAAAACAAAAGACACACACATCCACACACACTCACACGCACAACACATGAGACAGCTGGCCTTGGGTTTGGGTTTATTTGGGTTTGCTGGGGTGCTTGCTGCCAGGAGGTGGGTGTGTGCTTGCGGGTGTGTGTGTTGTCTGCTTGAAGATGTCGCGCATTCGTGCGCTACAAAATAAATGGAAATTTTAAAATGTATGAAATTAATTTTTGGCGCGCTTGGAGTCGCTCCAACGCCTCGTCATGCTGATGATATCACATGATTATTTATCTTTTACGCACACTTAGACAGCAGTCGACACATATGCAAAACGGGCAACAAGGATGTGCGTGCCTTGGTCCTGCATCTGGTCGTCGTCCTGGGCCTGACACTTGCCAACACTTTGTCAAGTTTTTAGTATGTTGTCAGCTCTTTTTTTGTCTTAGCTTCGACGCGTTTTGGCCCTTTTAAGCCATTTGTCAAACACTTTACATGACGTCATCTGCAAGCGAAGCCTGCGACTGTTGCTAAGCACATCCTTGCTTGAGGATATGTCGTACGACTCCATTTTCAATCTCTTAAGCATGCATATTGGCCAGCAAGTATGTTGAGTTTATGGTGTTGAAATTGGAATACCCTTGCCAGCCACTTGATATGCTAGTCTGCCATTGGCCAGAAACTTGTTGTATGAAAATGATTTGAATTAAGTCCAACTTACAGTTGTTCATATCCGTAAAGTAGGATATACGCTATACGATCTTCTGAGCTTCAAGATTATCGGAATTATGTGGTTTTATCGCTCTCAATGTTAACACTTTTTCTGACCCGGCCACAGATATAGAATTATATGTCAAAAAGTTTAAAATTGACTTCTTAATAATATAAATACAAAGATATAATAATATAATACAAAAAGACAAGTCTAAATCATTTATTCTAACAAATTCTAGGGTATATATGATGCGATGTGCTGACAGGTTTTGAGTTCTTGTTAGTTTACACTTGTTATCTGGCCCCAAAGTAGCTTGTCTGTTGTGTGCAAAATTTACATATAGATTAGCAAAAGGATTGCAAATACGAGTGCCAGTCAGGCAGCCATTCAGTCAGCCAGGAGGCCAGCCAGTCAGTCCACAATATTGTGCAATGAGAGGCACTTGATGATGCCTCTCGATGCACTTTGGTAAATGGCTAACCATCATCGAATGTCAGAGTCGAAGAGTGGCAGAATGGGTGAATGGGTGAATGCGCATGTAGATGGGCCTGGTCATGCTCATGATGTCTGCGATGCATAAGTGGAAATCATTAAGTGCCGAGCGCATCTTGTAAACTGATGCGTAATCCTCGGGGCACCCAGCCCTTGGTCAATTGTTTTCCGTTTTGGACAGGCCGGCGCGCATTGTTGCCATTTCCGTTGGTTGTGGGCCAGAACCTGCAACTGCTCCCACTCCTGCTTCTCTGTTCGTTCTGGTCCTGGTCCTGGTCCTGTTGCTGGCCTCTTCATTGTGAGCGCGTAAATCCCCTGACAACACTTCTGCCTTCCACGTAATACAAAGAAAATTTTTGCAAAAAGCAGTCGAACAATCCTTGAACAATGCATGAAATAATTGCACAGCACAGTGAAAGTGTGTGTTGCTGTGTGTGTGTGTGTGTGTGTGTTGGAAAGTTGTGGTCCTTATAGAGTTGGGCACAATGTCGATGCACTGGTATTGGTTGATGGGCATTAAAACGCGGATGATGAGGCTTAAGTAGTTACACACAGCAGCGGCACAATTGGGACTCTTTAGGTCTCGAGCCGAGGGGCTCAAGTGTTGCTAGCATATGTGGGGAGTAAGGGATATTGCTTGCCCTGCTCTGGGGTAAAGTTGCAACCGAATGAAATTTCTTGATATCTGAAATTATAACCCCATACTTCATGGTGTTCATCACACAACGCAATCATGAATATGGCAATAATAAATTGTAGGCTGATGAATACGCATTTGAAGAACATCTGTCTCGATACGAATTCAAATCACTTGGCAACCAGCAAGATGAAATCGAATGAAAACCATTAGGATTATATAATATGTGACTTTTTAAAATATTTAGCTGTAGATTGCTGTGGATTATCCTTTTGAGAATTGTTTAAGATCATTTTTATTATATATGTTGTACAAAAATATCTCTTACAAAATTTGGCTCTGCTAAAATTACGAATTTTGTTTATGCTTTTGTTGGGTCGTGGGTTTTAATGGATTGCACTGCCAAATTAATATAAAAATCTTGAAAAATATACATCAATTATTAGCCATCTTTAGTTCTGTGCAAACTCTCGAGATATTCAAAATTCTCATTACCTTGCGCAAAACTCTTATCCTGCTTCGTGTCGCAATCAATGGAGACTTTTGTCTAAGCCCCCAAAAGTGCCAATGAGCATTAAATGCAAAGTTTCCACTGCTCACCTTGTGGCAGATGCACTGACTGCTCCAACTGGCAGCCCTCCCATTGGGAGAGCAACAAATGCAATGTGAAACAGACAGGCGACAATAATAAAAGCAACACAACACAACGCAACACAAGACAGTATCATTAACATAAAATTTTATGTTTATGGCAATGATGAAAAGTCTACAACAAATGCTGCAACGGCTGTCCAAAATAAATAATTACCATAAACAGCAGCCAGAAGGTGGCTGGAGAAGCCCTACCGAAAATGCCGGAGTGGAGTCCATGTCAGCAGCCGCATCATTTTGTGTGACACAGCATGCAGCAAAAGGACTCAGTGGCAGAGGCAGGCGCAGAGGCAGGGGGGCCGGTGCAGTTAATGCCATTGGCATTTATCAAATGCCTGAGCACCAAGTGGTTCGGTGGTTCGATGGTGGGCAGTGTGGGTGGCACGTGTTGTTTTAACATTGGCATTCTTGTAATTACGTTTATACTCTCCACTCCTCTGTTAATTCAAATTTACGTTAATGGAAAATCATTACGCACAAATGTGTAAAGTGCACTTTTGCATTTCATTGCCGTGTGGCAGGTTTTCAGTTCAGTTTTTAATGCATTTTCCCGTCGCTTCGGCAAATAACTGCCAACTTGGCTGCTGTACATTTTTAATGAGCTTCAAGTGCAGTTGGCAGCTGTGGCTGCTGCTTATTGCTGATAAGCGTGGCAAGTTGCAACAAGCTGCTGCAAATTTGGGGCACAGTTGTACCGTTCTCGTTGTGCTTTCCAACTGATTAAAGCCAATAATCAACTTTACATTTTTGAAGTGAGTGCTTAAGAAATGATAGCAAGTGCACCTCAACAGACAGCATTAATTTACGCGCCGCATTAAAGTATTAAAGGCTTCAGTTAAATTCTGAATTTTAACCCATCTGCAATCATAAACTTTATGAGTTTGCAGCACGCACAAAACTCTGTGCTCATTTAATCAATACCCAAACGACCTTGAAAGCTTTGTGTACTCGCATAAAAAGCACGTGCCGCCAACTGTGTCAAATGTTTAGAGCCGCCCAAGCACCACCCAGCTTGGGGAGCGGCTCCCTAAACGATTTTCCCTGTCAAGGCCACACGCACAAAAGCACCAAAAAAAAATATACAAAAAAAAAAGGAAATCAGAAAAGAGAAGAGAAAGGAAGAGAAGAGAAGAGAAGTGCTGCCTGTTGCCGGCCGGCGTGGCCTTGAAACAAATTCAGCAAAGCTTTTGTAGGAGGCGAATTTGTTATGTGCCATTTAGCACACAAATGGCAGCCACTTGGCCTTGGCCCTGTCCTTGAAACGTGGAGCGCCCCTAGCAACATGCTACAAGCGGCAAGAAGCTCGTTTGGTTACTTTTTAAACTACACTCACAGAGGGTATTTCAATTTTTTGTATACCGTTTTGTAGAGCAAATAATAATTAAATGAATAGTTTATTAATTGGTAATTTCTTTAAATAATTCAAAAATGTGTTTTTGTTTACTCAAATATATTTTGATTATAAACAAAAAACACTTGATATAGTGACAGCGGGAAATATATTTAAAATAAATATAATATTTAATTTTTTATTAGAAATTCTCGTTGCGAAAATTAATATTTTAAATAAAATTTCTTTATGATTTTCATTTTTGATTCCGAATGAATATGAAAATCATTAATTCATTTTATTTGCCATATTATAATTATTATATCAAGAACAAACATTTAGGACAAAATGATAATTAGATATTAAAAACTCCATCACATTAATATTGTTGAACTGAACAATGGTAATTTAGGTTATTATCATTTATTATACATCTAAAACATTTTTTTTTTATGTTTATAAGGGTATTTAATGTTTGGTACCCTTGCAGTTAGCTATTCCTTATTCTTGCTTAAAATTGTAACAACTCCAATTGGCATTTGTTGCAATGTGTGTTTTAGTGTGTGTGTGTGTGTGTGTGCGCGCGGATTGCAAACTAGCAGAAAGTGGTTTATCAAAATGGATGAGCCAGCTTGTAATAAGGGGGACATCAAGGCCAGCGACAGCTACAGTGGGAAATGTTTGCTGGAGCCGGAAATGTTTGTTTCAAGGTTAAAGTCGGATTTCCGTTGACTTGGGTGGTTCGAAACTGAGAGCCAAGTTGAAGGTTTGGGAGCACCAACTCAAAGCTTTCCGGCTTTAAAAAAAACCCTTAATAAATGTCAAGTTGAAGGTTGATGTTTACTCCTTAACACGTTAGTTAACACAATCATCGAAAAAAATATTAAGGAGCTTAAAACATGTTTTGTAATTAAATAAACTAAGTTTCCAAGATTTCAACTTTTATATTCTTAAATTGTTTTAATATTTCTATACTTTATTTAGTCTTGATACAAAATAAATAGATTCAAAAGAATACTCGTAATAACAGAGTTATGCAATATTCAAATATCAAGCGACATGTTTCCCTTTCCCTAAAGGGGAAATCGCAGGCAGCAAACAATTGTTGATTCACAAATCACTTGCAAAGCATTCGAAATACATTCGAAGTTCGAAAAAGTGCCCCTCATTTGAGTGCAATCCGTACAAACGCATAGAGCACAACAATACAGAAAAATCCCCCCTCATTCGAAAATTGAGTTTACCACCCTCTGCTTACGTTACTTCGGTTACGTTACTTTACGTTTAACGTAAGGCACTCTCTCAGCCGAATGCTCTCTCTTTCTCTCTGTCTGTCTCTCTGTCGAGAATGCCCAGTCGTGACTGTAACTTTTGGGGTGGCTATGGAACTGCGCCCACCGTCAACCTCAACATCGCCGTGGATGAGTGGTGTGAGTGGCTGTGGTTGGTGGTTCAATTGGTTGGTTGCTGGCATAAACAAAGCACACACACACCATCCAACCACCACCACAACTCTTACTTCTGGGGTGGTGACATTTGGCCGAGGCGAGCGCCGTGTTGCTTCCTAGGAAGCACGAGCGACGTCGTCACTGCTGGCAGCGCAGCTATTTTATAAAAGTGACTGCGGCAAGGATATTTACAGTCAGTCCACACAGAACCTCTGATAAGGCAACAACGTAAGCCAGAGCAGCGTGCATACAGCAAAAGTTTACGTATATTTCAATTTATCGTAAAAAGCGGCAAGTTTTTATTTTGGCGCCAAACTGTGCAATTATTAAAAAACTCACACAAGTGTGAAAAAACATTTAAGAACGCATTGCAAATAGACAAACCAAGTGCAATAAGTGACAATTTTTTGGTGTTTTGATAAATCCAGTAAATAAAGAGACACAAAATGGCAATCGCTTACTTTATACCCGATCAGGCGCAACTTTTGGCCAGAAGTAGGCAACAGAGTGCGCTACATGCAGCAGCTGCCGACGGCACAAACAGCTCATCCAATCACAGACAGAACGAGTCCAGGCAACAGCAACAACAACAACAACAGCAGCAACAACAGCAACAACAACAGCAGCAGCAACAACAGCAGCAACAACGTTCGCAATTTCGCGCCAACATTTCGGTGCCGCTGGGCAGCGAGCAGGGCGCCATGTCCATGTCCGAGTTTGGCTGCTGGGAGCTGTTGGCGCAGATCTTCTGCTACGCCTTGAGACTCTACAGCTACAATCCCGCGCAGCGCCGGGCGACCGTTATACAAATCTCATTCGAGATCAGCAGCGGTGCAAGCGATGCAGCTGCAACTGCAGCCGAGGGAGGCAGAGAGACAGAAGTCGGAGATGCAGTTGGAGGTAGCGATGGAGATGTGACTGATGCGAGTGCTAAGAGAGATTAGATTTGGGTTGGAGACGCAAGACTATATATGGAACTGTGGCTATTATTGTACAGTTATTTTTTGGTGGCAGCTCAATCAAAGCGCATTGTGATTTCTGGGGTTTATCGAGTCTGAGGTGGGAGTTGATAAGCGTGCTAACGAAAGTGTATTTTATATTTGTATTGTAACGGTTTTTGAGAAAATTCCAAATTTGTCATCGATTTGCTGAAAGTGATATAATATTATTGGTACTTTTTGGTGTCAAATTTTTGTAGTAATTTTTAGCCGAGGTTAGTAGGAGCGAGAGACGAATAGAGGAGCAGCAGGAGCATTTTGTAATCCTAAGTTATAAATGTAAAAGGTTTCGGGTTGTAAAAGTTGGTTCAAATAGGCGTAGCAGCAAGACTTATTCATTTTCATATTTTAATTTGAGAGAAAAACTTCAATTATATATATATATATATATATATATATGTATATCATTCAACTAATTAGCATCTGTGTCTACAACTAAAGAGTCAAAAAGCAACACTAAACTCACTATCATATACATATGCAACATATTACTAAGTACGAGTATAAACAACTAAATGTCAAATTTTAGCATTTCTACTAGCGTAAAATATAAATGTATCCAACAAATCCAATCTGAATGGTTAAACATAATTATGATATTCGTACAGAACCAACAAATGTAACAAATGAAATACAACAAAGACAACAACTACATTGTACAAAATAGTTATTAAGCAAACCATTTTTATATATACAAAGAAACATAAAATGAGTGTCAATAAAATAAATAAAATTACAAACAAACAAACAAACAAAAAATATGAAGCAAATCCGCCGAACCAAAAATGAACCCAACAGTAAAACAATAAACAAAGTTGAAATCCATAAAAGCAGAATACTTACTGCAAATTTACTAGCTTAAGAAATTTTGATACAATTACAAAAAAACAAACAAAATCTGTATGCATATTTTACGATTATTATTGTCATTAGCAAAATTACAAGCGATATTATTTATCTATTTTTTGGCATTTGCGTACGCAACAAAAAAAAAAGAAGAAACTAATTCAATGTAAATCTTACAACAAAAAAATTGTAAGCAACTTAAAACTTTTTATAAGACATGCAAAAATAAATACAATTTTATACAAAAAATATTATAATCGAAAAAAACGAATTTTTAATTATTTATTTATTGTGATCATGCACATTGATAACAGATTGAAAACTCCACAATTAATATATTTTTAACTCCTTCGAAACCTATCACATTTTTAGTAAATACTTCCAATTTTTCTGATTTATCACATGAAATTGAATATCGATTTGATTCATTTTTATTTTCCCATTTTGAAATATATAGTTACAGTTAAAAAAAAAAATTGAAGCCCATCTAACAAATATATTTTGAACATTTTTGAGTTAGGTAAAACAAAACGGCTCCAAATATAATTCGATGTTGTTTAAAAGATAAAGTGGATAAAGTGTAAATTGCCTACTATTATTATTAAAATTTAGTTTTTTAATTCATATTGAGCATTACTTTGCAATGTTCTTTGTCTAACAAAAACAATAAAAAATTCTTTATTGCGAAGTAAGCCAATTACATGTAGCAACTTATTTTTATGATTTACAAAACAATTTTTGACAACTTTTAATACAAAAAACAAAGGGATTACCTAAATCCTTACACAAAACATTTCTTTGTTTTTACCAGTCAGAAGTAAAATATAGAAGTGACTGAAAAGTTAAATTTTAGTAGCAATAAATAAATTGCAATGTATTAATTAATCAGTGAAAAAGGAAGCACTTTAATTATTTTATACAAGACGTTTCCTGCATTGACTTTAGAGAGCATTTTGATTCTTAAATGTTTATAAAAGTATATCGATCAAGATTTGATTATTTGTTTGTTTTACATTCTGTAAATTTCTAACATTTTCTATTTCCTTCAGAGAATCTCTCCCTGAAGGCGAATACGAAATTCGAAGAACACACAAAAATAGTAAAGTTTTAAAAAAACTGGACTTAAAACCGGCTATATGCATATTTAAATTTTCTATTAATTTTGTATGTATGGGGTTTTCCACCGCTTCCCAAACAAATAAGCTATTATTATTTTCAAATAAAAAACCTTTAAAATACTTTTTAATGTGTTCAGTCAGAATTTTCATATTTTTTGAAATTCCATTAATTAATTTTAGTATTTAAAATTAGAGTAAATAAATAATTGAGTTGTTATTAACTCGAAACACGTGTCCAAAAAGTGACTACAAATATTTTATCGTAAACTCTCTCAATAAGCTCACATTCCAAACAGGCGGCAGGCGTTATAAATTAAATTCTGCACACGCAGAGGACACGCGACTAAAACATTGAGTGACATTTGCATACCCTACAATTTCCGATTCGCTTATCGCTGCCCAAAAATCAAGCAACACGCGAAAAAGCAGAAGGTGAGAGAGGAAAGTGGTGGACTTAACCCTAATTTACCTAACCTGGCCGCGGGTCAGTTGAGGACCCTAATTTCCAGGACGCTTATTGTCATGTCACGACACTTAAATATGTTCAGTGCGCTTTTGCGCGATTTAAATTAAGATAATGCGGCAAATTAGCGGCCCGAAATGTTTGCATAATTATTGTACACACATTTTTGACTGTCCGCGCTATCAGCCAGCGGCGATCATTTGTCACAGATGTTGCATTTGTGGTTCAATTGTCCTCTAGGGGGTGCACCACCCTGATGACTTGAGCATTTTCCAGTTAGCTCCGTTTTTTGCTTCCTTTTTTTGCTTTCTGTGTGTGTACTGCGGTTGCTTTTAAGCGGCGTATCCATTTAATTTAACCCTTGCCACAACTTGTGGCATGACACCACACAAATATGCAGTGCCAAATATTGTTTTCCCTTCAAGGTGACATATTGGTTCGGACGATAAGCATCGGTAAATGTTTGTCCCGTTAGCATGTGGCCGATGGGGTTGTCCTGACTGGCAAAGGGTTAACACGCCGCCAATGGACAGACAAGATCAGTTGCCAAACAAGCATGAGATTTCCTTTCCTCAAAGTGGAGTGAAACAAAAAAAAACCCCTTTAATAAGTAAACTTGATAAAATACAGTTTTTCTAGTTCTTAGTCATAAGATTGCCAATGGAAAGAAACAGTGATATTATTTTGAGCTGCCATTTCTTGAAGACCCAAGTTATTTGAATTGTTTTAGAACTAAACTTGATTAATTTTATTTTTGTCGCATATTAAAAGAGACTTTGTACTTTGAATTTGGTGTCTCAATTGGAAGTATAATTGTATTTATAATATTTATTGAGAAGTATAACCCAGATGTTAAAGAGCAACCTATAAAATGAATGAAAAATTTAATCAAAATATTAAAAGTAACGATTACAATCACATTTCGACATTTACATTGGAATATAATTACACATATATCAACTGGTGCTTGCCCAGTGTGCATTGGAGTGAACCACAAACAATGGGTTTTCATAATGGGTTTCCTGTCTGGCCAAATGACTCAGAGCCAGCTCCAACTAAGTAAGCCGCAGCGGAACTGTGCATGCACTTTAAGTCGCAAGTTAATTACGAGCTGGCTCTATTGATTTTTTATTTCGTTTTTCCGTTGTCCGGAAAGTACAACAAACCCAGGCGGCGGACACATATACGCCCCCGAGCCGGACAGGAGTGAACAGCAGTGACCCAGTTTCTTGACATGACTTTAGCAAACAACGCCCCCAACGCAAATTGACGCAAAAACTGAAAGTGGAGCAAAAGTGAAACGCAATATGACCACAAACGAAGTACTCCCAGATAGTGATGCCTAAGCAACTCGGAAAAGGCAAATCAAATATCAAAGGCGGAAAAACTCAACTCGCATTGAAGTTGCATGAGTTTTCTTTGGGTTATCTGTGGATTGTGGAGCTGGAGCTGAAGGTGGAGCTGGAGCTGTCAGTGGGTGGGGCTGAGTTAATTGTTTGATGTGTTCAGAGTCGAAGGCTTCTTCAGATTGCTGTGGATTGACATTTAGTACTCAAACCTTAACGTTTCATTAATCTTGTGATTCATTGCCCAGGCTCAAGCTTGGAGTATTTCCCTGAGACTAAGCGTATGTCAACACCCACAAAACCGCAGGCGGTCCACAAAAAAAAAAGAAGAAGGAAAATAAAAACTGCATTCGTAAAAAGTCTCCAAGAAAAATTAATGATTTATTTACGTCTTGCACTAGGGGCAACACCTTAAATTAGTTGAAAATAACCTGGGGTATGCCGTCAATGGTTTATGAGTGCCCATAAAAGAAGTCATTCAAGAGAAGGCAATATGATTAATTACCCCTCAAACCAACTGAATGCTTCTTGTTGCAGTTGCACTTTGTTTGTTGCTTCCAAAAATTTGTTGCCAACGTTCAACAATTGCGCTTCATTATCGGCGTTTGGCCAGTGAACCGACAACAGCCAACAACATGCAACAGCCAACAGACAACATGCCACAGCAACGGCAACGGCAACGGCAGTCAATTACTGACCAGTTGCCATAGACTGTCTCTCTTTTTCCCATTTTCCACGTTTTCCTCTTGGCTCGTTTCTCGGGTGTTGTTGTCAATGTCCTGCTGCGCTATTATTTGTCTTGTGTCAGTGAGCTGGGCTCAGCTCAGCTCTTGCCCTGACCGTGAATAAATTGCTTTACGGCACTTTTGGGTCATTAACGAAATTGAAAATGCCTGACAAAGAGTTGAGTTGAGTCGATCTGAGCTGAGCCCAATCGTGTTGAGGCCCAGTTTACTTTGGACGTTAACTGGTGGTCCAGCCATTATATCAATGCCACCTATTTTGGTAGTTGGCTAATCATTAGACACCAACGGTGCTGGCGCAGTATGAGATTGTGGTATTAAGGATCTCATTACAATACAAAACACTCGTCTATAGTTTGATATGCGAACAAGATTCTCCAACCCTATAAGGTATAAATAATATTGATTAGGATCACACTATAAGAGCCAGAGACTATATCGAATTTGGGATATGAATTCTCGTATAGCTCGCTTAAATCGTTTCGCGAATATCGATTCTTATCGATTTTTGATGACATTAAAATACTTGATTTTATAGGCATTATATAATTATTATCATTATAATCTATAATATACATTGGCATATTATTGATGAATCGTACAACATTTTATTATTTATTTCATTATTTTATTCATCTGATAAGAATTAGGCTAGTTAGAGTCATTTGGATTCATTCTTGTTTACTTAAAAACATAGGCAATTATATTGCGTAGCTAAAACTTTTGCAAATCTTTCAGCACTCATGATTTGACTGAGATATAAACCGGTTTCGTATATGTTCATGGTTTATTGAGCTATATTCCTATGCAATGTGCTGCACAAATTTATTCAGCAAGTTTAGCTTGATATATGTGCAGATTATGATGATTATATTCTCGACTGGTACTTGCTATTATCCTCAACTTATGCCATGAATATTATGCTAAGTCAACTGGTTAGTTATTCAGTTCTGCGTCGATATCTCATTTATTTTATGACAACCATGCAAAATGGCATTTAGAGTTACTCGCTCAATGTTCCCAGGCTTTGCTCGCTGTTGACATTGATTAAGTAGCACTCATTGACCTATGTCCAAGCACTCATTTATTGACAAGCTGACTTTTATTTGCATAACCCTCCCCCTCTCCCACCCCACCACAGTTCTTTGATCAGCGAGTGACGCGTGTCAGTAGCATGCAAATTGGCCACACCCTTCACATTGCCCATTGCCAATGCCAATGCATATCAATGGCTACATTTACTATACAGATATGTATATACTATATAGATATAGATAACAGCAAATCGATTTGCACAGCCAGGGAGAAAAATTAATAAATTGTTCCCAAAGTGACATAATTAAGTAGCCCATCCGCGCGCAGCGGACAAGCTGACCAGCTGACCAGTTGACCATTGTTCTCGGCAGGCACAACACCATCATCATCATCATCATCAACAACATCATCATCAACATCATCGTCACAATAATGAAGTGTAAATACTCGTACATATAATCGGCTTTCAATACTCGAACCGGCAAACAAAGGTTCCTTCGGAGCCGGAGCTGTGTTTCGCATTGAAAAAAAGTCACGTGCCTGCTAATCCGTGCAGTGAAAGTTGCCTGCCCCTGCCCCTGCCCCTCTCCCAGTCCCTGCCTGTCCGTCCGTCCGTCGAGTGTGCCCGCAATTTGTTACGCTTTGATTTCAGTTCAGTTCGGTTTCCTCGAGTGAAAGGCGAACGCGTAAATCTCACACAGGAGTCGCCTGCCTGCCCTCCGCCTGACTGCTGCCTGCTCTTCCTCGTCCTCATTCCCATACCCGTTCCCATCTTTTGCTCCCTTTCTTATTGTTGCAGTGTCGTGGACAGCACTACCTACTTGAAGTAGCGCTGATTAAATTATCTCTAGGGTTAAAAGTGAGCCGCACTCGTGACGTAATTGTTAATATTGTCATTTTGTGAGTGCTCCTTACTCGGACTTGGGCTTACTGGGCGTGTGTTTGAGTGACTCGATTAAGTTGTTAAATGTTCATGAACGATCGAAAAAGGGTTATGCATTTTAATATGCGAATGCAAACAAAGAAAAAAAGAACAAATTGTATGAAAACAAAGCTGCCTTTGATTTTGACTCTCTGGTTGCATGAATTAAAATTAATTACACACGTAAAATTCATTATTTGGGTAATGAATTTTAAGATGAGAATATCGGTTGATTTACGGAACATTTACAACATTTATCTGTAGCTATAATTTGGATAGCATAATTACCCGAACTATGCAGAAGTATCGATATGAGCAGACTCCGAAATGATATTTATCTTATTGAAGTTGTAGTTATATTTAAATAGAAAGGGAAGAACAAATTAATTTCAGAGATAGTCTGTGAGTACTTTTAAATAATTTTAGTTATATGTTCTTGAGAGATTTAAAGAATTACATAGACCACAAATGCATCTAAATATTTAAAGAAATGTAAACCATTTATAAGGAAAACATTCTTATAAATTCCCATCATCGTTTTTTCTCACACAACTCAACTTGCAATCCTTTTTACACACTTCCAGTACATAAATTCCATAGGGCTGTGAATCGGGTCCCTTTTAAAGTGGCAACAACTGTGTTGGGCGTTGCAAATAACAGCAAATTACACAGACCAACTGCTTGCTTGCTCCCTTGCCGCAGCGAGTATTTACAGAAATTTGCAAACAATATTGATTTCAAAACGATCAAAATAAAAATTAATCAATGCACTTAAAAATGCTCGAGACATAAGTGCCAATTGTTACGCACAATGCGAGAGGCAACAATTTAAAAATAAAAAAATAAAAATAATAAAAAAAAGCGAACCCAAGGAAATCAATGACGTGGAAATGTCATTGGTTGCAAGCAGCAAGGGAAGAAAGAGAGAGAGAGAGAGGGAGAGGGAGGGGGTTTCTCTTAACCCCTTTGCGACTTTAAAGCACTTGAAAAGTCGACTAATTTATAACTTATGAGCGAGTTGGTGCGATGCGCATAAAAAACAATTTTCCATGCCACTACAAAGCGGAGCAAAAGCCAAAATTTGACATGAGTGGCGGCCGTTTAGCCCTCCGCATAACCCTTTCCCCGGACAGACACACACACACACACACAGAAATCCGTATCCGTAACCGAACCGCGCACATGTGAGTGTGTTGTGTGCACTCTCCACATGTCAGCAAGCGAATTAATCGAAGAGAAATGATTTATTTAGCGGCTTGGACTCAACGCGATGCGACGCCTCAGTGACGGCCAGTCGCGGTTCGCTCGAAAGGGTTGCCCAACCCTTCGCGGGGCAGAAGCCCAAAAAGCGTTTGTGCACCCAAATCAAATTTAAACTGTTTTCAAAACTGCATTCATGGAAGGATCGACGCTGCTCATTGATGGGCATTTATTGGCTTTACCCACTTTACCCGAGTCAAACCAAAGCCAAACCCAAAATCCAAGAACCCAAATCAACCCCAGTTTCACAAAACTTATATCAATTGCATTTTGGACTGTTTTCACCAATTTTTATACTGTGTGAATTTCGCACTGCATTTCGACTCAATTCATTTTTTTATTGCCCGTATTTTTTGTGAATTTCACACTGCATTTTTATGGTTGCGCTTGTGTGTGTTGCGTCTTTCAAAATATTTATGACGGAGAGTTTTTTATATGTTTTCTTATAGTTTTTTTTTTTTGCTTATTTTTATTGTTTTGATTTATTTTGGGATTTGTGTTTGACATGTGCATTTTGATTGATTTCAAAGAAGGACCGCGTGAAATTTGCAGTAAATTTGCAGCAATTAATAAAACACAATGCCATCAAAAAATAATATGAGATACTGAGATTAAGGATTGTGAGAATCTTTTCTTAGACAGCTGCACGAGTCGAAAACTATCTGTATCTTTGGGAATTTGTAGGTATTCTATTAATATATAAATAAATGCGAATATGTATGTATAAAAGATAAATAATCGAATATTGTGGAGTCTACACACAAAACTAGACACCCAAAGTGAATATAATATACATATATATATATAAATATATACGAAAATTGACCAATGCCCAATAAGACTTCTTTAGCTTTGTGGATTCATGTATCATATACATAATAATTTGAATATGTATAAGAAAATATTTAAATATTTTCATCAAAATAAAAATAATGAATTTTCCATAAATTTAGGGCACAAGTTACCTTAAAGAATTGGGTAATACTTTGCCATTATCTAAGCTTCTGCTGATCTTGTAATTTAAGTAAATTTTTTTTAAATAAGCTATTTTTTTGGATTCTTAAAAATTATTTTCAATACAGAGCGTGTCGAAATTCTGATCGCAATTTTAAACTGTGCAAAGCTGTATAAAAAAAAAGCAATTTATTACGCACTGTTAACCCTTTGTCGTGCGTTGCATGCAACTTGTAGCAACACTTTCGGCGGCCACTGCGTGCCGCAACCAGAGCCGAAAATGGCATTTTAAGGAATCAATTGAGCGGCACTAATGGAATGCGAGTCGGGATCGCCTTTTATCGACTGCGTCGGCGGTCAAAAATTGATTTTGACATATTTATTTAGGCGCTTGCCGCATCGAGTGACAAAATCTGACCCCTCCGCAGAGGCGCAACGAATCGCAGTTGGATTGTCTGTCAGTCTGGCTGATAAATTGGCTCCAGGGCTCGAATTGTGTTTATGATTTCCGTCGTAATGTATTTTTGTACAATTTGCCTGCGGCCAAAACTACTTTAAATAGGCCTAATGACATCCGTTATAGTTGGCACAGTGGCTCAGAGTGCCGCCTTTCAAATGTGGGTATCCTTTTATTGTTTTCCACTTCCTAATCAGAGATAGTCCATTGTGCAGCAAACAGGATGTGTGTGTGTGTGTGTGGTTAAGGGTTGTCCAGGCCACTGACCGGGGCTCCCCACATGTGTTGTTTGATGTCCATGTTATCAGTTTTTATAGCGGCAGCGATCAAAATTTACGATAAATGCTTTAAATTTTATACACCTCAGCACAAAAACTTTGCCTTTGTCTTGTTAAGTGAGCATGGCCAACTTGATTTGTTAGAGCTCATAAATTAACGGCTTCAAAATAGAGTAGATGACATCTCATGTGTGTCACATGTGAAGGAGTTGCCAGTTTGTCCTGTTTGGGGGTGGCTTTCCCTTGCCCTAAGGGAAAATCTGCACCTGCGTTGTGAGAGAGAGTTTCCTGATATCTTTCTATACAAACAGATAATGGGAATAAGTTAATGAGTAAATGCTTTTTGATTCGCTTAAATATGTAGACGCCAGCCTATCTGCCAGCTATTTGTTGGCAATTATATGCGAGTGATGTACCCAAAAGAGGAACTCCTGTAGGATTTAGCTAGACGACGCCAATTCAAAAACAATCATCAATCTCTGTCCACAACTGTTAAAAGCGCATGCATTTAAATTAGACATTTAAGCCACTGACTGAAGCGCAAAAGGGAAATTGCCCCAAAGCCAAGTGTCAAAAGCATGTGGGTAGCTCACACTCTCTCTCTCCATCCTCCATCCTTTTCTAGACCTCACCACAAGGCTCCTGGTGTGATTTTTATGCCACTGAAAGCAACAAGCAAAGAGAGAGAAAAAAATGTCGATACCTTCAGCAGCAGACGTGAAACTCGCCCAGGAAACGCTTAATAGGATTTTCGACAATTTTTACTATTTTGCTGTGGCAGCTACTGGTTACTGGTTGCCACTCCGTCAAAGTGTTTTTTGCATTTTTCCGTTCATTTTTTTTTTTTTGTTTTTTAATTTTCCAAATATTTTTCCTTTACAAGGGTTAGAAAAATGCCAGCGCACCCTTTTGTTGTGTGTCGCGTTGGAAATTCTTGTGCACTTTTTGTTTTCGTTGCGTTTGGTTTGGCTTTTGTGCGCTATTCAGGATATGGTTATTCGTTTTTTGGCTGTTTTATTATTCCTGTTTGGTTTCATGCACCGCATAACATTAAAATTCAGATTTTGATTGATCGTCCAGTAGCGGGAAATGTGTGAAACGGGCCAAGCCCAGTATGATGAGAAGATGTTGCCGTTGTTGTTGCTTGATTTGCTTAATGGTTGTTCTACAACACTCCAGCAAATTTACACTTTGTCGATCTTGATAGATCGGATTAGCTAATAAATAACGAATAGAATAAAACCATTAGCTTCCCTTGCGCTTATGCTAATAATGTTTTATCCAATTTGCGTCACGCTTTCTAAACTTTCCCAGACAAATTTAGCACCCATCGGCAAATCGAAGGCATTTCAATATCACACACACTCTACTCCATTCTCCTGTCAGCAAAACAAAATATAAATAAAAGAGTTGATAAAATTTGCATGCCCAACGATGGCCACTTAAATATTCATGAATTTTTACGGCTGCAAAAGAAGAACCCATGAAAACTCTTTGCAATTGACGGCAACTGCACAAATTCGATTAACAACAATGCATATTGATGGAATAATTGAGCAATTCTAATGAGCCACAACAGCAGCAACAAATTGCAGTTGCCTCCCCCAGCCTCCCCTCAAGGGAAAATAAAATATTGTGTGCTACCATAGAACCGCAATATTTGCATTTGATTGACAACAAAGTTAATTGGGTGTGGAGCTGGGAGAAAAATAACAATTTGCATATACAAAAAAACAACAACAAACATTTATTATATTTAACTATGATCTTTTTTTATCTGTCTCCCTCGAAGTTTGTGACTGATGGCGTTGACTTGAGATCCTTTGGGCCTAAATGTCATTTCAATGAATTTATAATTGGAAATGATGCGATTTTTCAAAACAGCTTTCGCTTACAATTTAATTTACATATTTTTTTTGTATACCTGCGAGATCCTGTGACTGCGTTTAATTAATGATTTTATGCAAAAGATTTTCCTTATTTTGCATACATGTGAAGGCAGCTTTTTTTCCAGCAAATTTCTTTGTGGCATACATCAT
Organism: Drosophila kokeensis; assembly: GCA_035042145.1. Classification (NCBI taxonomy): domain Eukaryota; kingdom Metazoa; phylum Arthropoda; class Insecta; order Diptera; family Drosophilidae; genus Drosophila; species Drosophila kokeensis. The sequence continues at coordinate 958,196 of JAWNLT010000589.1, read as the reverse complement.
TAATCAGGCCTTTAAGTAGCTGCGACGTTGTTGCTGCTGAACTCATTAACCCTTTTGTTCGCAACTGACATTTTAAGAAAAATAGCAAGAAGAGTAACTTATATAAATATTTGCATTGCTACCATTTTGACTTTTGTCTCATTGAACACACACACATTCATTTAAAACACGTGAGAACTTTTAAATACGTCGCAAAAGACGCGTCGCGAAATCCTTATTAATGATCTTGCTGGTGTCACGAAACCTTTGAGTTGCTTAATTAGTTGGCATTTGACTTCTGTGGCACAGCTGCCTGACCCAGCCATGATTTTTCTATTCTAGGCCAACCCGCTGTGCACTTTCACTGAAATCAGTTGCGAGGATCTCAGCTTTTCCTTTAGCCGTATATCAAATAAATTCGTATTGCTATCAAGATGCACATTAAGTCAATAAGTGGGCAATAATACAAGTTACATAGTTGTAAAAAAAAAAACAGGCGACTCGTCGCGACGGGGATGTCTGTGCCAGAATTATGCCATATTTTGTAAATTGCTAAAAAGTTGCCAAAGTGCTGAGCAAAAGAACGCACAAAAATCGCAACGATAAACAACAAAGTGAGGTACATTATGTCAGGCATAAGAATTATGGCCGATTGGGCGCGATAAACCTTGACTTATGGGGGCAAAATCAGCGGGCAGCAAAGAAACCTAAGAAACTGAGAGAAAGGGAGGACTACAAGGGAATGGAGTTTGTGGATAGCTAATATTAAATATGTTGCACGATTTTCTTATTGTATTTCTACTTATTATGCATGTCACCTCTTATTAAGTAAGCAATTTAAATTGTAAAATATTATAGTGAGCTTCAGAAACATATTCAAATTATATATCATATAACTTTCAAAGACACCTCTTCTATTATAAACTTTTGTATATACATGAGAGTTAAATAATTAATTTCAAATTTGTTGTCATTAATAATTTGATAGCAAGACATTTGACCCTTTTCCATTTTTTAATAAGATCTCAATTGGTTGCAACAAAGAAAAAGAGCAACTCACCTTATACATAAATAATTCATAATTAAAGAATAAATTGTTACAGTTAAAAAAACGTAATCCTGCTCCGCTATGCGGGCACCGAAAAAATATACTTTTATTTGGGTTAAGCTTAACCCCATCAGGCCACAAGTTGGCAGCGACAAGCCCAGAGAGCAAGAGTCACGCAAAAGTCAAAGCCAATAAGAAAATCATAATTAATTGTTTCGTAATTTGGTTGTATGTCTAAACATCATTAATATCTATAAGATTTGACAATGTGCAATGGCAGCTACCAGAACTTAACTCACCACTGACTCGGGACCCGCATAATACCCAGAGGCATCAAAGCCAATTTCAATTAAACGCGCGGATTAAAATACAGACCAAACTTGAGGCCAGTTTCGCACTTTGTCTCCCAGACAAATTGGTTTTTTTTGTTTATTTGGTTTTGGGCTTCCCGTACGCATAATGAAAGAATTCTCGCTATATGCATATGCAATAGTAGCCAGGCATCATTAATAAAAATCATAATAAAGGCGTGGCGAATGACGTCACGTTTTTGTGATTAGCACAGACAGGAAGAAAGGATTGCTTAGCTACTCCCTGTGTGTGTGGGTTGTTCCAAAATTTGTAATGAGTTTTTCGTCTATTTCTAATCTATTACGATGGCCTGACAGCGATATGTCTTATGCTTGACTGACTCTGCTCAAGGAAACGCAACTTGGGAAGTGTGACAAATTTTATTAATTGGATTTATTCCACATGATATTATTAACATTTATGAAACAAAACATTTTTATAAAAAACTTGTTTGTTTTTTTTAATTATTATTATAACGAATCGATAAGTTTACCCTGTTGCCTGTAGACAACATCAAACAATGGAATTTGCGTTGTTTTTGTTTATTTCGTTGTTTATTTGAATTTTTATTTGTAGTTATATTACAGATATTATGAATTGAAATATTTTTTCCTATCACTTCACTTTAATTTTTTTATTTACTTGCTTGTTTATCATCTTAAGAAAAAGACGATCTAAAATACTATTTGAGATACCCCCAATTTGGTCCTGAAAGGTTTGATTGCGATTTGCATCTTACGAATTTGTATATTTGTATTATCAATGAGTCCAGGTACATTAATTTTGAACATTTTCTCTCCTTCATGACGGATTAGATCTGAAATATATTTTGAAATGTAAATTAATTCACAAATTATGCAAATATTTTACTACAAGAAATTTTTAGTTTAGAATAATTCAGGTTTATTTTCTTCTTCTAAATAAATAAAAGATGATGAAAAGAATATCTTTTAAGTTCGAAATTCTATATTGCCAACCGAATATATAGTATTCAATTTCGATTTATGTTACTATTCTGATTGCATATGCAGGCAGATGTCGCCTTTTGTCAGTTTTTTTTCTTTTTTAAATTATGCATTTTGGGTACTTTTAGGTTTTTGTGCGACATTTTTCCAACTCATTAAGTCGAACTCAAGAAATACACTTGAGAGCCCTTCAGTGTTGAAAATGCAACTTAATTAAGTCAAAATTGTCGAGCATGAAATTATATTTAATGAACCAAAAATCACACAAAAAACCGCAAAAATGTTCGTAGGTAATAAATTTTGAAGTAAGCGCCAAGTTCTGAACGCAGGATGACGGCTTTAACCCCAGCCTGCCAGCCAAATTCAAATAAATCTTAAGCAACTGCAAAGTGGTCGCCCAGACATGGAAAAAAGAAGTCGGCAACTGCGAGTGTACATTAAATTAAATTGCTCAACAGTTTGTAATGCGGCACATTAGTGTCAAGCACTGACGAGTACGCGGACGAGGACGAGGACGAGCCGAGAGGACTTGGATGCCGAAAGGGTTAGACCGGGACGACATTAACACGTTGTTAGGACAAGCCGCTGACAATGGGTTGGGTGGGGGAACTCTGGTTCGGGCTGCGGTGCTGCCGAAAATAATTTCAAATTTATAGACAGGACACACTGGTCCAGCAGAGGATGATAGTATGGCGATGTTGGTCGCACCCCTCCGCGAGACAGAACAGGGCAGGACAGGACAGGACAGAAGAGGCCTCTGCGAATGCAGAGATTTATGTCAACACTTCTGAATGAGCATAATTAGTGGCGAGTTTTGGCCGGGAAAAACAATTTACATGCAATTTGTTGCGTTTAAATGCTTTTTATATGCAAATCGTGGTCAGCCGGCCAGGAAGTGGCAGCAGGATGCTGCCCAGCTTTCTGCTCCAGCAAGAAAATAACCAAATTCCTATTTATGATTTTTAATGAGCTTGTTTTTTTATGATTGATGCAGCGCAACGCTTTTCGGATGCTGAGAGCAACTGAGAGACTGTGAGACTGTGAAATTTGAATATTTATGACCAACGGTCATATATGGTGCGGAAATTTTTATGATCCTGATGCATAAAATTAAATACACTTTGTATACGATTTTCTCAGCTGGCGTTAAACCTGTTTCTTAAGGCGGAAAATGCGTTGAATTATGTGCATTTTTAAGCGGCATAATTATGTGCTGCATTTCTTTTAAATTGAGATGCTATGCAAATGGGCCTGGGAAGGGCAAGACCGAACCGATCGGACAGTAAATTCGAGCCCTACATCTGGCAAAGGCAATAACTTGGCATGACGGTGGCATACTCATATTTTTCTTACGCAAACAAGATTAATTTCCTTGATTTTACATATTTTTACATACTTCAGTAATCTTGGTCCTTAAGCATGTCGGTTTAAACCAATTTTCATATTCTGAGAAGAAAGTTCAACAGACCTCGTCGTCTAATCGTTATCCATTGCTATTGCTATTGCTATTGGCATTGGTTTGCCGCTGCTGTCAATCAAGTTTATGAGTTCTAATGACAATTCACATTTTTGGTTTTTATCGCGCGTCTGTCATCAATAAATTAACTCGATACAATGGCTGGCAAAAGAAACACGCGATTGAGCAGCAGTGGCAACCGACACAAATCACAAAATGCTCAAACGAGCTGCGATTTTTTATGGCTCTGCGCTGTGAACTGCCAATTGGCGTCATCGCCACCAGCGCCATCATCTTCGTCTCCGTCGTCGTCTTCGTCATCGTCATCGTCAGCGTTATCGTCAGTTCACCTTTGTGTTGTGGCCCCGGCAGCAAAATCGAATGCCAATACACAAAGCACAAAATGCACAGCAGACAGACAAATGTCGCCGCACACGAAAAGTCAAAGTTAATTTCATTTTATTTATTTATTTAGCCATTGACTGTCAGCAGGCAGCCGGCTAAGCGATTCCCCAAGCGGTTCAATGCTTCGCATTTAACAACATTATTTAATATTGGCTGATCGCCTGCCCATATCCAAGTAGCCAAGTAGCCAAGTAGCCGCACAGCCAAAACTATCCAACTGCATCCGCAGTGTCAGTTTGCTGTCTCCGTGACTTTTATGCGCAATTGCTCGCTAATGGCCCCAACAGTCGTCGCTGCCTCCGTTAAACGTAACGTCATTCACATCATCATCTCGGCATCACCATCTCCATCTCCATCTCTATAGTCATTCTCATTCTCATCGCCATCGACATCGACTTCGACATCGTCATGTCAATGGGATGCCGGCGGGCGAGTTGCATTTTTCACTTGACTGTCAACGGCAGCGCATAAAAGAAACTGCAGTGCCAAAAGCGCTGCAAACAAATCCGAGGGTCGCACAGCAAGCTTAAGATTGAGTCTGTTCAAAGTGTGTGATTCGATGTGAAAGTGTTGCTGAGTCACCTAATTCATAGCTACCTCTCGAAATTCATAAATATATATGTCACGAAAAACCTAACTATACACACATATTTTGGATATATGTTAAGAAAGTTATATAGTTATATATAGTTATAGTTTCTTAGTTTCTTAGTCACGTAATAGTTAAAGGTAGAATAGCTACACTTAAAAAAATCGCACTGCATTTTAAAAAATATCCGTAATTTGCCAAAGGCAACTCACCTTTTTGGGAAGGTTGCATCTCTCCGAAATCCAAAGTTTTTCTTCTCTTCCTAATTAAGAACTTGCTGAGCTAACCTCGCCGTGACCAATGTCGAATGTAATGAATTCCTTTGGCCAAGATCCAAGATACGGCGTCATTCATCACTGAGTGGGTGGGAGGTGGTCGAAAGGCTATTCGACTACCTGGGTGCTGATTGAATGGCATTCGAGGGAGTGGCAATGATTCTTGTGGTAGTTCAGTACATATATATATATATATATATATGTGGGATATAGTAGATTTATGTATATATATATACTTTGTTTGATTATCCAGCTGCTAATCTAATTTACGGCTTAAATAACTCCTGCTGCAAGAGAAGCCAGCTGTATTTTAGTTTTACGACCTTCCCGACCAAACGTCATAAAATCTTAATATATGAAATTAAGCCGTCATAAATTTGCCATAATGCGCTTTAATTTAATTGTCAGTGCGAAAACGCAATGAAAATAAAACTGCTTTAAGTAGTAGTAGTAGGGTTGAAGTGGGCGGCGAGAGTGGGGAGTGTGGGGAGTGGGACTGAAGTGCAGCAGGTGTTGCCGAGCATTTGAGACACTGCAAAGTGTCGCAAGAAAAGCACTAAAAGAGCTGAAGAGTTTGAGCGTTGGTATTGGAGTGCATTATCCTGTCGTCAGGTATGAGCAGATATATATAGTTTAGAAGTGGCAGCCACAGCACGTGCATCATTTGGCATTGCAGCAATTTCTAATTTTGTCGCATGAGAAATGGAATTTCTAATGTCGCCTCGGTCTTTCTAATTCTAATTAGAGCTGCACTCCAAACTTCATTAATAACCGAGAGCAAGTGGCATTAAATCAATTAATTTGAATAGTTGTGTCAACATTTCGAGCAATTTTTCAGTGACATGGCGCGTGTTTTAGGGGAACCCTTAAATCTCTAGGCGCTGTCTCTCTTCGAGGGCGCATATTTTGTCAAGATTTATGGATCTTGGGAGTGGAAGTGGGGGGAGGGAGGGCTGGGCACTGGCACGCTTCACCGCTTGCATCCCATAATTAAGTGTCAGCCATGGTTTTTGACTTTACAAATTCCAATCAGAAACGATGCCTAGCATTCCACTTGGAAATCCATGTTAGACATCCAGACATTTACCAATCGCATGATTTATGATGACGAGTCACAAACTGTGGGTAGATCAACAGAAGACTATATTAATAGAATGCAGCTTAAAACAATATGTCAATGATGCTCCTTACTGCTTTATATCCGGCAAATTCGGGTCTAAGCAGTTTAGCCAAGTTCAGTTTATAATCTGTATTACAGATCGTTTCAATTAGTTTCTCACGTTCCTTGGCTACTCGTCAGCACCGCAATGAATAATTTGTTAATTAATCATGTAAAAAAAAAAAACTCGACTTTGACTACAAACTTGACCGAGCAACTTTGTTGGTTTTCTTGAAATTTTATGAAAATTTTTCACAACGCATTTGCTGCGCTTTTTCGTAGTTGTCGGAGATGGGAAAAACTAAACAGAATTCGGCAAGATTAATGAACTTTTATAAATCAACAAAAGCAAAGCAGCACCGACATCAAAAGTCCAGCACATCAGTCAGTCAGTCAGTGATACAGTTCGTCAAAGAGTCGCCAGCAGCAGCAGCAGCAGCAGCAGCAGCATCCTCTGCAACTTTACCTGGTCATCTTTCAGTTCGTGCAACAAACAATGGACAATGGGTGGCTGCAACATCGACTGCGGCTGCTGCGGCTGTGGCAGCGTGGCGTTAATAATTCATGTTTCAATTAATTGCCATTTTGTTGTCATCGTGGTGCGTACCCTTTTTTCTTTTGAAGGTGCTCAGTCAACACCTTGACCAGAGGCCAGGCAAGATGTTGTTTTATTTTTCGAGCGCCGCTTTGTCTGGAGGATCGTCTGGACCATGATGCAGACTGCAGTGGTGTCTCTTACAAATAATTTGGCTTTGAAGTGCCAAGACGAATTTCAAGTTTTTTGTTATGCTCGTGCATAAACGCATTAGATGATTAATCCTCGCTGGGCTGTCAGAACTTTTTGGTGGCTTTTTCTGCGCAATTTGCTGTGATTAATTCTTGTGTGATTTCAATGTCTGCCTATTGTGCTATTCATGAGCTTCACAAATGGCTGCACTTTCATAGAGAACATTGTTTGCAACAAAACATAGGGTTAAGCTGAGTCCAAGATTCGTCACGAAGCCAAACAACAGCTGAGTGATGATATGTCATGTCTTAATTATTATTATTATTATTATTTTTAGTTTTTTATGTGATGAAAAAAATATATATAAACTTCACTGGAACTTAAGTCAAGTTTCTTGCTGGCACAAGTAATCTTAAATTTTATTTTCTAAAATGAAGTAAGAAAATGCATCCACTACTAATCAGACATATAGCTGGGATTAATGTTTTCCCAACTTTATATATATCAAAGCTGTCAAAAAGATGCTGAAATGGTTCTGTTGCTCCGCCGTTTTCAGTTAATGAATAATTTTTTTTAGTTGACCATTCCGAAAGATTACCAAAAAAATATTTTATTCTTATTATTTTTATTCTAATTCTTAAAATAAGAAAAATAGTCGACTGCTGACACAACTGCAGTTAATGTTTTCCCAACTTTATATATATTAATGCTGTGAAATAAAAATAGGCAGATTAACATTTTTTTGCTGTGTATTTTGGCCTCTTTAATTCGACAACTATAGATAATGGTTTCCAAACCTATTAAATTACTTAAATTTATTCAGATCTCCTTATAGATAAAACTAAAATCAATTTTGCAACATTTTGATGCGATAAGTGCTGTCATCGCTTCTGTTTGCCATTAGCTTTGGCATTGACATTCCGCCGGAGCTAAGTTGTCCAGTTGTTCCATTAATTTCAAGTGTAACAAAGTGATTACAAAATCCAATACATAAATTGTTGGGCTCAAAAAGAACATGAAAAGGCTTAAAGTGCTACAAGCAACAAGATACTCGCTTTTCATGAAGACATTCACTCAGACAAAGCCAATCACTGACAATGACAACGACAACGACAGCGACGCACTTGAACTTGAGCTTCTAGAGACGCCACATGGTCATGACGAGAGATGCAGAGATTCTTGGCAAATCGTGCGTAACTGCGTCAGCGTTGAAACAATCTGCATATTGACAGGCGGCTGTCAAAGCTTATTGTGAGCAATTTTTTAAACGGTGGAAAAAACAAACCGGGGGGGGAAAACTCTTTGCTTTGTCAAAAGCAGCCAAGCCACAGGAATGCTTTGACGAAATGCAATTTACGAACTGAGATCCATGGCGAGAGATGCTCAGCTGCTCCGATTGCATCTGTCAATTGTCAGCGTTAGCATATTTCGAATGCCGAACGTCGAATGTTCGCTGTGTAAGGTAATATCCCACTCGACATTGTCGTCGCCTGTCGGCACCTGATTGTGTGGCATTTCTCAGAGCCAAATGTAATTTCTAGCCAGTCAAACAACATGCCAAAAACTCAGACAAATGCAGTTTAACACTTGCCGCCAACAGCTCGCTGCTTCCCCCCAGTTCCCAACTCAAATGCCCTCGCCCCAATGTGGCGTGTAACTGAAACATGTAATCCAACGCAACGAAAAGCAGCATAACCCGACAATCACACACATCCCCACACACACACACACACACATACACACACACACACACACTCGGAGAACACATCAAAGTAAAAACATTTTCTATATAAAAACACGACAGGGGGTCTCGATTTGCTTGCTGATGGTTCTTCTATTCTATGTAGAGTGAAAGTCGAGTCTAATCCAATTCGTATATGGTTTGTAGTGCACAAATTGCCCAAGTAATTATAATGGATCAGTTTCATAGTTAATAGATAATGATGATTTGATTTTGATTTACAAATTACTACGATTATCTATTTAGTTTTATGTTTTCTATGTGTTGACGACGGATTGATAAACGGTTTAGCAATTTGAGCTTTAAGGTCTCCTAAGTACTTTTAGATTACAGTCAATTTTTCACGCATTATACAAAAAATGGGAATCATCTTGTTTTTAAAAAGATATTCAAAAATCCAATAAAACTAATTACAATAAATACTTATGATAAAGTATTGATAAGGTGCTAAGCCATTGAAGCCTTCACGTCTCCACTTTCACACGATTAAAGACGAGACACAATTAGTTTTTATAGAGATGTTCAGCATTCACTAAAAACTAATACATTTTTTTCGGCTCAGCAGATCTTAATTATATAAAATAATAGTTTTAAATTCCATAGAGACCACAGACTGATTTGATTACTGACTTTTAATTGCCACAGAGTATTTCAAGAGTAGAGTATTCAAAGGTCTATAAACTAGAGATGTATGTGGTTAAGTACATAGTGTGGCCCTTTCCTGTTTGCTACTCATGTCAATTCGTGTGTCGCTTTCTTTCAATTGAATTTTCGCCCCACTATATAGGATTTTCTGTTCTGTTGTCTAGTGTTATTTTCTTGGCTACTCTGCTCCTATTTTGGGCCTCTTCAAACGATCGCCGCCGTCTGCCTGCTGCGCAGCCGCCTTTAATTAGCAGCGCGATTTATTTATTTATTTGTTTTCAGCTACATATTTTGTTGTACCCCGGCTGAAAAGAGACTTACTCATCTCACCCGAAATTGCCGCTTGTCGGTCGCTTTTGTATTGAATTACAAATCATTTTTGTGGGCATTCGTTGAGCGCAAATTATGCATTTGGTTTTTTCGGAATTGTTTGTTCAATAAACACACATTTCTAAAAGCAATTCGATGTTATCGGCTTGCCACACGATTCAATCACACATAGGCTAAAGCCGAGATCTTTTCCCATGCTCTGTGCATTATGTGGAAACATAAATTAGTTGGGCCACAGGTCCTTAGACAAAAAGGGGCAAGTTCCGGAACATGAAACCCACAAGCGAACTTCCCCATACTCGACAATTTGATTAAAATGTTGCCCGTTTTTGGGCAATAAATGTCCAATAAAAATATAATTATTACTCGCCTGGCTTACACACCTACAAACTACAAACATCTGGGCGGGGAGGTGGTTGGGTTCTCGGACACTTTATCTTTTTTATGTGCATGTTTCGGCGTGCCCTCGACTTATCTGTGGGTTCATGTGTGTGCTTGTGTGTGTGTGTGTCCTGTGTGCCACTCCTGCACATAAATTTTATTAAGTGGATTTTTGTGGCTCTCTCTTTTTTCTCACTGTCCATCTCTATTGTTGCTCTTCCTGAGACTTCCTGGGTTCTTACCCAAATTGTAATTTTATGTGAAAATTTGTTTATTAAGTAGCTTTGATAGTTTCGCTAGCTGCGTATAGAACCATTTAATTTATTGTTTTAAGTGCATTTCAAGTGTTGTTTGGGTAATTAAATGGGTGTGGCTTCTGGCTATGGGCTGGTTTGCCCAATTTATTACGACCACGTATGCATTAGGCTTGATTTGTTTTCGCTTGTAAATTTTCTAATATTCTCGACAATTTATTTTATTTTTATTTTTTGTTGCTGTTGTTGTTGTTGTTGTTTTCATCTACAACAGAATGTTTCCACATGCCCACAAAAACGTCAACAGCTAAGCTCCAAAAACGAAAATTATGTGTAAATTTGTGATCGTCATCAGCATTAAAAAACACCCCAAGCAACACTTCAGAAAATAAAAAACTAATTAATTATTAACATATTTCACTGTTTTTAGGCGCACACAGCAAATCCAGATAAAATCCTAATAAGTCATTCGAAGACAGCACCAAAATGCGGGCGTTCTCCGTTCTCCGACCCCGGAGTCCGCCCTGGCCCGGGATAGGGAACGGAACGCTGCTCAAACGGGCAACTCAATTTATTTTAAATTTCTAGTCTGTTTTTCTTTCTCATTTGTCGTTCATCGTTTTTCTTCTCTTGCGTTTGCCGCTAAAAATAGCCTGAAAATGTAGTAATAAAAGAAGTCACCTTCGCAAATGATTTTCTGGCAGCGGAAGAAAAAAAGGGGCAACATTTGTTGCTACACGCTTTGCGTGTTTGTTAAACACACTTGAGTCATTGAAAGGGGGAAAATCGGCAGAAAATGGGCTGAGCATGAGTTGTTCATATATTTAAGAGCCCAAAACTGCTCCCCAGCAGCGTTTTAATTAGCTGAGAATCATGGGCGACAAGTAGCTGAGCGATGTACATAGACACTGCTTAATATTCTCAAATTTGCATTTACTTTAAAAATGTATAATTCAAGCGAACCATTGATAGATGAATATCCCATTTATTAGTTGGCAAAGGCTATGCTCTTGGGGTCAGATAAAGATAAATAAATCCAAGCTGCCCAACCGCTTGGCGAATGCAAAAAGGCAATCCGTATCCTGATCTGGTCAACCAAAAAGGGTTACGCACGGTCCAAGCTCATCCTCAAGTGTCAGTTTGCGGTCGTATTTCATTTCTTTTGCAACTCGTTCTGGTTTTTGTATTTGTTTCTCTTGGTTTTCCTTTTTTTTTATCATTTCTCTGTTTTTGTTTTTGTTATGTTGAAACTCGTCTTGAAGTGGCGTCCGATGGCATTTACATTTTTATTACAAACAAATTCGTTGCGGTTACAAATGCGCCAATGCAAATACATTTTTAAAAACTCTACCCCAAAAAAACAGAGAGAGACTGACTGACTGACCAGAGCAACACAAATGAGAAGGGGTAGCTTCCCCTTCTATATCCCCTTACCGTTCTGCCACTGTCAGTGTGTACATTTACAAATTACTTACGGTTAATAAATCATGCCGCATGTCAAAATAAATGCATAAATTTTCCAACTGTTTATCGAAATGGCAAAAGAGTTTCGCCTCGTTCGGACTCTCAATTGAATTGGTTATAAGGCCAGCAATTGGATTTGTTAAAGGCTTAAAAAACTTGGTCAACGTATGAAAAGGAATCGCCTTATTGTATATCAGCTAGGTGATTGAGTTTTTAATACATTTTGGTGAGAGTATTTCTCGGCTTCGGTGTGTCGATTTGCCACTGGTTTCCTCTTGAGGGTAGCTTAGCTTGGCTGGTCAGTGCTAAGCGTTTATAATTTTTCGATTTATAGTCACATTTATCTACCGATAAGCAACTACTGGACCAAGCAGATTACAAGAGGCTGTGCCAAAAGGAAATACATAAGTCAAGGGAATGATTGATTGCCCGGTTAAGAAGTGAAAGCATGTCACCCAAAGGAATAGCGCCCGACCGACCGACCGACCGACCGACCGACCGACAAACCCAACCGATTGTCCGCTTCTGGGAAGCTGTAAAAGGATACAAGGATACTGCCAGCAAATTTGTAACAATAAAGCGTTAAGCTAAGCGCCTTTGGGAAATTCGCAACGCCCAGCTGAGAAAGGGCCGGGAAACGAAGATTATTGCTAAACGAGTTGAGAAGCACACCATAAGGGTGCACGGAGCTGAATGATTGATACACAGTAGTCAAAAATTACTCAATTAGTTGAGCATTAGCCGAGTCAAATCAATAGAGAGCCTGTTTCGCTGTCCTGGACCAGTCTCTACCTACACCGGGGCCAGATTAGGCCCTGGCCTAATTGCCGTCTGTGGCAGAGCGTAAATCCAGTGGCCGGTTGCAACAATTAAGTAAACTCAATTGTGCCTCGACCGCAGAACCTCATTATAAACAATTTTCGTTATCACCACAGAAGAGGCTGAAATGTATTAGGAGGCTATGGTGTGGTCGACGACGATGACGGCCTCTTCTTTGACTTTGGCCCCGGTCATAACATTAGAACCTCGCTAGACACTTTACGAAATTGCCTCAAATCACGAGACATGCAACAGCAGCAGATCTCTAATGTAAAAAACGAAGCAAATCATCGTGAATTAGTCTCAAAGAAGAGAAGAGGTTTAAGCCACAAATTGTGGAAAATTAAGTACCAGAGGAATGCAGGGAGTCGAACGGGAGGCAAGACTAGACGAGAGTACATAAGTGCCATTAACATAGAATGACGCGACTAGAGCGACCGCAAGGCGCAACAAGCAACGTGCAACGACCAGGCCACGAAGTGATCCCAGATGTTCGTAAGAGTCTTGAAGGCGACTGGTGTCGCGACATGCGTCGGATCCGGCTCGGACTCAGGTTCGGGTTATAGTTTTAGTTTTACTCTGCCTTGGCAATTAACTGGCGCTACTTTATGCACTGTGCGTGTGTGTGTGTGGCAAGAGTTGGGGGCAGGAAAAGAATTTAATGGTTATTTGGAAACATTTGGATAAGCTACCAAATAATGCTAAGTGCTGGCTACGGTTTATTATATCACATAGTACGCTGCACCACTAACAGAACCAATTTGCCACATAGGCTGCATTTTCGCTTGGCTTAGGTTTCGTTTGGGTGCATCCTTTCACACCTCTGCCTCGTTGCCGCATTTCCACACATTTTGCACCCAATTATATTTAAATCCAACATCAATCAATGCCTCGTCGTTTACATCTCATTATCCCTGCCTTTCACCTACTGACCAAACCGAAAACCGTTGGCAATCAGCACGCAAAACCCCAAAGCCCAAACCCAATTCCGGCCAACTGAAAATCCACAAAAATTACCATTGTGACCGCAGACAAATTAGTGTTATTAACACATTTTTTTTTTCGATTTTTGTTTTTGTTTTTGCTTTTGGTATTCTTCTTATTTATGGCATTTTGGGCAATGTCTGTTGCATTTTTCACGCTTCAGCCACGCGCAGTCCACAATCCTCAGTCGTCAGCGTCGTCAGCACCTGGTCCAGAGTCGCCTCCGAGTGCCATTTTAATGGCTGCGTGTAAAAATCTGCAACTGCAACACGCCCTGACCGCAGATTTTAATACAAGAAAAAAAAAAAACTGTTGAGCTGCTCTCGCACCTCCCGTTGTTTGTTTGCCTGGTGGTGTCAGGCCATTCTGTGAAAACAAACAACAATAATACCGCATAATGCCAGTATTTCAACACACCGCCCCACTGCCCAAACGCTCAACTGCCCCACCACAGTGCACCACCGCACACAAACTCTGAACTCATCGAAAAAATCCATTAAAAATGCGTTGCATTGTTTTTTTTTTCCTGGTTGCTTTTGGATTTTTGCCTGTTATTCAAGAGGGTCGATTCAAAAGTTATAATATTAGTTGACATATTATTGAAACTATTTAGATTTCATTTTAATAGACTGAACATTTTTAACCTTCCATAAAGATATATCACAGTTTTCAAAAATATATACATTTATTTATAATATATATCCCCTTTTACTTCTAAGCAGTAATAATATTAAAATATTTTCCTGCTTAATTAATATTATTATTAATAAATTATTAAGTCCTTTTATATATATCTGGCTTTTTCTATAAACTTTTTTAGCCAAATGAGCATTTCTAAATTTGCTGCTTTTTTCATATAATAAATATCAACTTGTACACTTGCAGAAATATATGTTTTCTTTAGCACTCTAAGTAAATCTCTTCTAATTTCTACATCACTTAATAAGATACATTAACCACATTGCCTTTTTTCATTGTTTAAACTTTTCTGGCTCCCCTCGCAGTGAACTCTTAGTGTCTTTTGCATAATGCGTTAATATTAACCGGTAGCTGCTGAACATTTTTGCAATTTTCATAATGATGCCAGAGGACGTCGGCCACGTTGGCTCACGTTGCTCTGAGTTGCAGAACACGAACCCAAATCGCAGCTAATTAACTTAATTAGTTTATTTAAAAGCGCCAACCACACGCCCATATAAATCAGAAGCGCCTCAATTCACAGCCCTCGCGCGCACCGATTTACGACCTACTTTGGGCGTCTCTTATCTGAAGCGACATTACTACTACCCAATTTGGTCGCATTAATGTGGAGCGTTCCATCCCCCTCCCCAATGTTTACACTGCTAATTGCAGCTTTTGTGTATTGCTTGTAGCCAACTACACTACTGTCTCAAGTGTTTCCCAGTGTCAGCGCCAGTGTCTTGTCCCTGATTTTGCATATCCAAACGCAAATTGAACAATTTCGAGCTGTCATTGACAAGAGACAGACGCGGCAGCATTGCTAATTTGTTACGAAATTGTTACTGAATTCAACTGAATTTGAATTTGGGCGTCTGTCACTTGAGCGCCTTTTGCGTTTGACAACATCGCCAAACGATAACAAAGGTCGTGTGGCATTGACAGTGGCAACATTTCAAGTGTTTCCATTGTTGTTCTTGTTGTTGTTTTCTTTTTACACTAATTGCCCGGCGGCTCAGCAAAATGTTTGTTTTTATTGAAACCATTTCTAATACGTACTCCATGACATGGATGACACTTTTAAGCTTGAAATCAGCAACTGTTTGGCACACTCATAAGGTTGCTAGAGAACCAAAAATGACTCACAATCCCAAAGGACTTTAATCGAATATGCGTGGAGTACTTTGCATATGTGCACAAAATCAGTGTTGCCAAGTAGAGCTTTTTATGAAACGGCTATTCGTTCAAATACATATATTATCATTACTTGGAATTTACCAAACTTTTCTTACTATTTATAATTTATCAAGGATGAATTTACTAAAAGCTTTTCCATTAATGTTCTTACAAATATAAATGTAATCGTTACATTTTTCACAAAATTGTGTTTTTAATATTTATAATTTATTAAAAAACTATTTAAATTTTCATGTGAAATCTTTAATGGAATATCGATTTTAATGTCTGATTTTCTTGTGTTTAATTTTTTTAATAAATGTCTTAACTCCTTGTCGAAATACTGCAAGCCTAGCAAAAATTTATTTAAATGAAAATAGTTGAAGAGATATGTGTATATTAATATATAAAATATGTAAACATTAATTTGCCACAAATAAATATGTATATAGAAGCCGATAGATCACGTTCTTAAGAAATCATGAATATAGTTCAAAACAATATTAAAAATGTGTATAAATAAATTTTGACATTATCTTTTTTTAATTAAATCAAAATTTATTTAGTATTTTATGACAAACCTTTAGCTTTTTAAAAGTTGACAACACTGTAATGGATTAGACAATTGCTTAAAACAACGCATGCATACCAAAAAAAAAGAAGAAAAACCCGTTAAAAGTAAAAAATGTATGGGGGACATTAAATTGCAATTCGCAGAAAGGTAGCTGAGAATGTCAAGGATAACTGCGTAGAAGGGTGACTAAGCGCCAGGTGTAAGCGATTCAGAGGCAAAGCCAACCCAACAGGCAGTCAACTAACTAAGTAACCAGTAAGCCATCCACTAAACTATTTACCTTATTTTCCATTCCAAAGCGTGTTCATTAAGTAGAAACGTAGGAAAATGCAATGCGGGTGCCACATTGGCTGCGGGTAACGAGCAAGGAGTAACGAATACTGAATACCGAATAACGGGTTACTTATGGTAAGAGTGTGCTTGGCAAACTGAATGGTTATTGTCATAGTTTGCCACTCGAAGTTGCACCAATTTATTTAATTGCTTTCTGGAGTGACATTGCTGGCGTGTTAAATTGAGCATAAATTTTGCCACTCTTGTAAAGCAGTTAGGCTAAATGGCTAAAAAAGGGGCCACCAAAGCGTTGCAAAATGCATTTAATTGATCAAGCACAAGCACAGCTGCTTAAGGTATGCAAACTTCTCAAATAGTGCGAATACTAAAGAGAGCAGGCAGTCATATACAATAATTATAGGGCGTTGACTTTTAAATAAGTAATGCACTTCTGCAGGTGATATGCGATATCAGTCAAATAATGAGGAAACGGACAACGCTTTTGTAATATCGCTTAATTCTAGATTTTAAGCTCTTAAAGTTGCCCATACCAGCAGATCGCTCATCACTCTGAGCACAATATGCATAATTCTCTGGTCTGGCTGCCTTGCTCAAGTTTTCCGGCAACCATCATCATCATCAACATCAACATCATCGTCATCGTCCATAAACGCGAATGCACTCAAGCATATAGCGCAATAAATGCAGAGCCAGTCGCAAGTGATGACCACACACTGCCCGCCTATCCACACAGCCCACAATGTGTCCAGCTTGTTGTGCAAAAAAAAAAAGGAAAAAAGAAGCAATGCTCCACGCACACTTCTTTGCTCAATCAAATGGAAATAATTGTGGTGGCATTGCACGCAGGCGAACCAAAGACGAAGTGCCTCATTGTGCTGTTGTGCCCACACTTGAGGCTCAGAGCACACAGTTCCACTGCCAGCCGCATTGACCAGTCGCACTCATTGAAGTGTTGATGCATCCCAAAGGCAGGCAAAACCTGGAGCGCATTGATGTGGTCGTCTCTGGACTCTAGCTGCACCTCTCCTGCCGATGATTTCTTTATTAAGGCATTGTGTAGTCTGCTTAGAGTGTCCGAAGGGACCTGGACTCGTCCAATTAATTGGCTGCCTTGTGTGAGTTGCATTTGTACGATGTGAGTTGGAGTTTGATTTGCGTTGTTGAACAAAAGCATTTTGTGGTTAGTTAGTGTGGTTTGATTAGACTGTGTTGCTGTTGGTTAGGAGTTAACTTTACTTTACTTAAATTGTGGATTCTTAAAATACCCTCAGCATTTGTATCTTCACCCCAGCATAATCTTATCGCGATGTACATCAAATCTTTCCAAACAATTAAACTCAGCAGTCGAACCTAGCAAACAAAACTCCTTTGTCACACAAAAACCCCGAGCAAAAAAACAATTTAAATCAACAGAACCTTACTTTATGAAATGCCGACACACACTCGAAAAATGAACCGAGGGGAGATTCTAAAGGAATTTCTCGAGTGCTTACAAGTTATGCAAATTTTCGTGTCTGACGAAAAAATCTAACAAAATTTGTACTGCTACAGTACAACAACAACAACAAGTACTACACTTGCTCCTGCTGCCTGGTACAGTTGTCACTGGGGTCGTCGATTTGAATTTCAAGCAAATGGAAAAAAATACGCTGAAAAATATGCCGTGCTTTTTATTTACCCTGACTCTCTTCCTCTCTCTCTCTCCTGCTCTCGGCTCACTGCAGTTTTTACCCATGACAGATGGTCAGTTGGTAAGTCACATCAACCACCACTACGTACGTGTTGGCAGTTCGTCAGTCACTCAGTCAGTCAGTCAGTCAAAGCAAATATGACAGTTCACTGTCGTCGTCGTAGTCGTCGTCGTCTCAAACTTTAACCCTCCATGCCAGAGCATTTGGGGGTTGATGGCAGAGGACCCCTGCCCAGAGTACAACTTGTACTGGGTACAGTTTGTGCATTGATACTGTTGTGGTCGTCGGTAGTCGCCGCCACTTGGGTGATGCGGATGACAACAACAACAACAACAACGATAACGACAACAACGACAAGGGGCACACAAGGTAGTCGGTTGTAGGTAGTATGTAGCATGTAGCATGTAGTAGTAGTAGTCATGTTGTTCGCCAGATAACGTTATGTGGGCAACCAAGGCCTACCCCTGACGAGGGTTGTCTTTTGTCTTCCCAGTTGTGTGTATGTGCGGGATTTAAGCGTTAAGTGGTTATATTGAAAATATTGTATTTACATCAGTAGGTGATTATGTGTGTATGTGTGTGTGTGTGTGTGTGTGTTTGGTGTGGTCTGCTTGGGGTACTCGACTCATCACTCTCCCCTTGCCCGGCTGCTTGCTTCTGCAATGATGACTCACATGGGTCCGCGTAGGATATTGATAATTTCATTAAACTATTGAGCCAGATATTTAGCCGTGCACGGCTGAGTGGTGTTTGTGTCTACACGTAATTGCTGCAGAAATATCGGATAAGTGAAAGGTGTACGCGGAAAGTACACAGAGTACAGAGTAAGGGGCAAGTGTATTAGAAAATTTGGGGTTGGTTGCTTGATGTGTTTGCTTATCAGTAAATAGCTGACTTTGATCGAGCTGAGGAAATATCTTGAAAAAGATGCTTGACTTTTTGCTGCAAACTTGTCTACAGCAATTCCACATAAACAATAGCGTATTCATTACTCTGACTGCAACTGGAAAAGTTCATTAAGTGACCCAAAGTTCGGGTAAACAATGGGCCAAATATTGTGGAAGCCTCACAAAAAGTCGATGGGTCGCAATGCAAATGCAACAACCACAAAAACAAGGGCCAAACCAAAGGATATTAATGATTTTGCGCTTGAATTGAAATTGCAACAGGAACAGCAACAGCAACAGTAACTGCAACATTAACAGCAAGGTTAACAACAGCAACAGCAACAATAACAATGGCAGCGACAGCAATGTAATAACAATAACAATATATCCACACACAAGCACTGCGGTCAAGCTGTCAATTTTTCAAAAAGTGAACTACATAAAAAACACAAAAAACGCAAGTGAAGCCCTCGGACAAACCGTCCAGGAGGTCCCTCCTGGCACCCTGATGAGTGCTCATGCTCTAGCCCAATTTCCAATGCCAATCCCAAGCCCAATCCCGATGGAAGTTGCGTTGCCAACGCAATGACATGCAGTTTTTTGCATATCACTGCACTTGGTCACAGTGAAGAGGGGTTCGATGGGTGGGGTGGGGGGGGAGGGGGAGGAGGAAACCCTTGATGGTATTTGATGGTGGGCCTCGGCGCTGTGGTCATCTCTGCACTTTTGCATCCCTCAATTTGTTGCATTGTTGTAATTTTATGCACATTTGTGATTGTTTGCCGAATGATTTGCAAAAAAAAAAATGTAAAAAAAAATCCAAAATTTGTTTTTCGGATATATACATACAATATATATACTCGGGTTTTTTTTTGGTTTGTGGGGGCGCTTCCAAGTTTTTTACGTTGAAATTAATTGAGTTTTTTCTAGTTGACTGCGTTTTTAATGAAATCGTTAGTGTGTTGCATTTGTTGGATTGTCCATCACTTTTTGTTGGTATTTTCTTTTTTGAATGCATTGCCGTGGAGATAATACCATGGGGACTTAATGGGTGGTTTTTCTATTTGTGTTTTTTTTGGGTTGAAATGTGGAATATTTGTACAGTTGTTTGAAGGTGGTTCGTCGATGTCATTTTGAGCTGCTTTGAGAGCTTGTTTGGCTTTCAATGAGTTCTGCATATATCCATTAGCTTTGTGTAAAAATAGTAAATGTTATTTGATGTCTGATTGTGAGTCAGAATTTCACATGTCATTCTATAACTTCTATCCAAAGTGGATTGTTATAAAAACTGGGAAATCATCAGAACTGTCAGCTCCAACAAAAGCCAACTGATAGCATACAACCTGAGCAGCTAATGCACTTTATTGTGCATTGGAGAACTTACTAAGAGAACGCACAAAATCAACAATTAAAAGAAAATGCAGCTTAGCAATAATAAAAGAATGTAATTATTTCCAAAAAAATACGTGGAAATAAAAGTTGTATGACAGACAAACATAATTACGACATTAATGTCGCAAAGCACTGAAAAAATCGTAAAGAGCGCGTTTTAGAACCACTTACATCTGAGACCTTTATGGAAGTAGGCGACCCATTTATGAGGAATTTCTCCCAGCAATCGAGGGGCGGGGCAATTAACTTGATTTTGGGGCTGGTTGTCTCATATTCACTGGCCACAAATGAGAAATGCCCAAAGATATAATATTAATAAAATTGTTTTAATGATTTATCTTGAGGGCGATCATTGTTCAAAATTAGTGCAACATAATGAAACTATTCCCGGAAAGTTGGCGCATTCAATCAAAATGTGCGTTCAGTTTTATGTTGTTTTAAAAACTTATAATTAATGTGAAAGGCGGTTTTGGCCTTTTATCGCCCCAACTTGATCTACATTTTTCAATTGCCATGCCTGAGAAGCCTGCTATCCAAGTGTTTGATATATGGCTCGGTATTGTTTTGGTCTTTTCTTTTTTTTTTTGTTGGTGATTTTGGGGGGAAAAAAGGTGCCATAAAACGGCATTGGTTAGCTTTAAAGACACCTCGCAGTCCATCTCTGCGGTTTTGGACACTGAGTAATTTATTAGCTTTTGACCATTTGAACTGGCTGGGTGTAGTTAATCTTTCTCAGTTTACTGATCATCAAATCAAAAGTTGATCTGTGAGTGTTGGCATCTTTCGTTTAGGGCCGCCTAATGGACCGTCATTCCAATGTGTGGCACAGTTCATTAGGGATTTTTTGGAAAATGTCTTTAAATTGTTTGTGCTTTGGAGAGTTGAGTTCTTTGTGAAGAGCACTTGTTGGCTGATAACACATTTATTATTCATGTTGTACAGCAAGATTTTTCTATGCCTAAATTATGAGCAAGTGCAGTTATTCTGCTTGAAAACTGTGTTTACTTATCTTTAAGAGTGATCTACTCAACTGACTCCTACGATCGAGTGAATAGAGTAAAAGTTCAGAATCAATATCTAGTCTGGCTTATAATGCTGCATCATCAGGGGATCCTACGCATTCAAGCCCACGACGAGTTCAGCCAAGCACGTGGCTGCTGCACCCCAGGGGGCATCGAGTTCAAGACATCTTCAGCACATGCCACACTTCATTTGACACGACAGAGAGAAGAAGATGCTGCTGGGGCTCAAAAATATAGAGAGATCTCTTATCGCAATTACTCGTCGGGGCCATTACAAAAAATGACCCACAAAATTTGTGTTAAAATCGTTTTTTTGTGTTTAGTTTTTTTCTTCTTTTTCTAATATGTTTCTGGAAAGAGCGGTGCGGTAAGTGCCACCCAGCTCCTGGCTGCCACTAAAAATCCAACTCGACGCGCAATTAAAACTTTTCATGCACATCAACTTTCACTCAAGCGCGCCGTTTGCCCCGCGGCACTCACTGACTGACTGACAGCGGCAGGCTGCCCTTTGTGCAACAGCAGCAACAGCAGCACGCCCCAACTGCAACTACTCGTCTTTGCAATCAGCATGGAAATATAAAACAAAACATAAAGAAAATAATATTTTTCTAACAACGACAGGCAATCAGCGACAGCGTCCCCACATTGCCATCCAGCATACAAATTTTCTGAGGAAAATAGATCTCTGAAAGAGATCTTGATCTTGAGTTGAGTTGTGTTGAGGCAGCAAGACACCCAACAGCAGCATCAGCAGCAGCAGCAGCAACGGCTGCAACGGCAGCAGCATGTCAACTCGGCTCATGCCACAAGTCAGTGGCAAGTGTCAAGTGCTTGGGCTGTATGCTATGCTTTGTATGTTTTTCGGGTTTCATGCCACTTGCCACTTGCCACTCGGGCCCAAATCGTTGTAATGCCATCAGTTATTCATGTGTGTGACAACACTTGAGGCGCACTTGGGCCTGTCACACGCTCGCATATTAAATGTGCCGCTCCTAAAGTGATGTAGGGATGCATAATTCCAATCGGAATGGACAAGTTTTCACTAGTAATGTGTGTTGTACTCGCGTGTAGCTTGTGGCAAGGGCAACTTGAGTTTGCCTCGAACAGCATTCGATAAACAATTATCTGAAGTAGTTGCATAAGCACAGATCCACATAAGTTCTTGCATATATCTGCATGTATATATATCTTTTTCAGCATCAGCAATCGAGTCTCAAAATATCTATAGCTATACATATATTTTCTTTTGCAAGCTAATCTCTCTATTTCAAAACTATCTTTGTCCCCCTTCTAATAAATTCGTCATTTTGTGGAGATAGGATCGGAACGGAAATACCGTGCGTCCTGCAAAGAACCGGAAGATTTTTATAAATATTAATACTGATAAATTGACTGAAAAGGGTAACCTAAAAAAATACATTAGTTAGCTATATTAAATACACTTTGAATAAAAAATAATTACTTTGTATTTAATTATTATTCAGGTGATCTTGATAGGCCCTGTAAAAATATTTAAGACCTTCTCCAGTAACTGTTCAAAAATTATGTTTTACATTTGTTTTAGATTTTAGATTATTTAGAAATCATAATTTTCTTTCTCAATTCTTATCTTTAGTAAGTAAATTAAGCTCATCAGATTCGAGTATACCGACTTTTCACAATGTTCGAATGGATAATAACTAAAATAAAATGTTTAACTTCGAAGTGATCGTCGATCTTCGACCTTTTGCTGAACATAAAAAGGTTTACCAAAGGCTAAGCCTGCCAAGGGCCGAAAACTAGTAAAATTCTAATATTTTCATGCATTTAAATCAAAAAGTCATTGCTTTTCAGTAAAATTGCTTCCTGAGGCTTATAAATACAATTCGAAAATATTATACCAAAGCGAAACTGCGAACGTGTTGATTTTCTCACACATTTTAGCCAGATACCTTAATCAGAATTTCTTTCAACAATTATTGTCAGGCTTAAAAGTCAGTTTATGAACTCTGTTTTTTCAAAGCGCAACCATTTAATGGCATATTTGTGTTCTCAGCTTACAAACTATGTTTATACAAAATATGGCTACTGAGTGGGATGTCTGCGTTTCCTTCCCCTTGTCGCATTTTGGGCCTATTAAGCTGGTAATCAGAGCGATATATTAGTGTGGCTTATACATTCTATTATGCTCTTACATTGTGTCCATATGTATTCAGATTACTAGCTCCACCGCACCTCTTGGCCCAAAAGGCTGCTTGCCACGACCCCATGCTGTCTATTAGCCTGTGCTTATGGCACTGGAAACACCATTTAGCCAAAGGCAGAGGCCACATCATTTCTATGATTATGCCGAGTGCAAAGAGCAGACAGACAGCAGACAGACAGCAGACAGACAGACAGACGGACTGACAAGACAGCAGCCAGTGCCAGTTGTCGGCCTGGTCCGATCATCGCTTGTTTGTCTGTTCTCGCCTAATACAACACTGCCGCTAATGCTGATGACGATGAACACGTGCACCGACAACAAACACAACAGCAACAACAGCAACAACAACAACAACAACAGATACATCAACAAACACAAACATCGTCGAGCGAAGATCGTTTCGCATAAAGTGCAACTTTGATGACTCTGAACGTTTTATGACAAGATCATTGTAAGTGCCACCGTCACCCTGCCCCGCTGTGTTGCCGTGCCACACGGGCCAGCTGCAGATGATTCAGATCAGAGGCGGAGGGCTTCATTTATGCTCCGAGTTGAAGTTGGACACATTCTGACCGCTGCCTTTTGACATTTGTGTGCATAGAAGAATGGCGTGCGCTGCTCCCATAACCATTTCTTGAGCTAATAACAGCAGCCAACAATCATAATAAACGTTTCATCTTTTTATGTTAAATATGCTGCGACCCCAAATCAACTTGTGCCTCACTCACTGGGCCCGCTGCTGCTGCTGCCACATCTGGAGACACTTTGTTAATGGCTGTTCGGTTGGTGCGCCCCATGTTTGTTGTTGATGCTACTAAAAACAGTTTTTAAATGCAAATTAATGTGGTCTCCTCATCCGCCCTTTTATTTGAAGTGTTGACTGACGGGCAACTGCAGGTTTTTTTTCACCATGCCCCTTCTCCACAGAGATACACATGCGCATAGATCTCGACTATATACATATATATATGTGTATTATTTCTTGTTCTTGTCGATTGTTATCTTTATGAAATTTTCACTCGACTTAATTGCATGCATAGGTTTTAATGGCTCTTGAAATTGAATGCTACATACGCATTTCCACACACATATGTGTGCATATCTACGCAGTTCAGGGCAGTTCAGCTGTGGGGATAATCAGCTCCTAAAATAGCAAAGATGAGATTTTGTATGCATTTTAGTGCTTATTAAATGCTCCCTTTTTAGCTACACTTTTGCCCTGCTACAATTGCCTATTCATTGCAGTGCCACATTAAATATTTATTCTATCCGCAAAGCTCGACTAACGATATAAAACCGATTCAATTCACAGCGAAAACTCCTTCGCTGCTACGTCTGTAAATTATTGCATATGCAAATAAAAATATCAAAATAAATTGAAAAACCAAAAGCTGAGCATTGAGAAAGGCGGAAGGTATACTAAGAATAATTTCAACTACTTAATAGCGCACTTCAAATACTCTTTGTACACATTTGTAGGTACATCTTTGATAGTTATAATTAGGTTTTGAGACGTTGTTCAATTTCTTAGAGTTCACATTAAGATCATCATCTTTATATGCATTATTATATCGAATTATGCAACTTCCATTTTAAAAACAAATATACTAAATTCAAATATTAAATAATGCTAGATTGATTTTTGCATAACAAATATATTTAATGCGGAATCATTGCTGTTAGCTGAGTTTGTAATCTTTTAAAAAACATTTAATTTAGATTTGAGCTTGTCTAAATTAAATGTTATTTCTATTGACAATCATTTTATGCTCCTTTAAATATTTTTTTTATCTTTACTGCTTACAATCAATATAAATAGAACTAAAATAGAAAATCTCTGTTCTTGTTACAAAGCTTAGAGCGAAAAGCAAATGCCATTAATATTTTATTAGATGGAACCTTTGGCAAAGACATGCAAATCAGTTTGCTGGCATTTCAGTTCGGTTTTTTTTTTTTTAGCAAAACCCATAAAAATCATTCGAGCGGCGCCAGGCTATAAAAGAATCACAATTTCCATTTGCCACTGAAGCACCAGAAATAGAGCCAAAAAGATCTTTGGCTCGTTGGTTTGTGCTTAAGCGTGTTAAAGGCGGCTCGAATGGGTGTGTGTGTGTGTGTGTTGGGTGTGTGTGATTAGCATACGATGTTTGGCACAACACCCTTCTGACAACAAGGGGTTGCATATTGGGCTTATCAAGTGACTTTTATTTGTTACACAAGTCAACTCGTTGTTATTGTTATCCCGCAACACGATAAGGGGTCATTTTTTTCGATTTTGTAATTTATATGTGAATTTACGGGCTGTGCCTGTCCGTAATGTGCCCTGTGTAACGGGTAGAAGATTTCAAAATTGTTGACATTATGTCAGATAAGTGAAATTACATGTTTTTGCCGATTTGTTTACAAGCCATTTTTTTTTTTAAAGATCTTCACCAGATTGGGGATGCTGAACGTAATTATCATTTGTATACAAATTCACACTATGGGATAAATAATTAATTAAAGCACTATTTAAAGTCTTTCGACGTACACTTTTCATCTTTATTGCAGCTGCAGGCCAAGCGAATTCAATGGAAATGATTTCATCACCGCGTGCCCATCCATCGAGTGCAACTCGTAAAATCTGGCAAATGCCATTTTTTAATTGAATTTTCATTACATTTCCGTTTTGCCGGGCGCAACATGCCACAAGCCAGCAACGGACGACGACGCCAACAGCCCCACCAAAAAGCTACCGAAAACAATTTAATATAGGAATCCGCAACCAGACTCAGAATCCGAATCAGAATCAGAAACAAAATCAGAACCAGAGTCGCTAAGTCCGTCCAAGATTTTTGTTGATTGTGTTGGAAAACCATTTGCCAAAATACATATTTTTGCATTTTGTTTTCCTATTTTCTTTTTCGCCCATTTTGTATATGTTTTATGCACCGCTACTGTTGCGAATGGCGACACGGAAAGCCGCTTACGTGGCAGACCTTCAACGGGTGAAAAGGGTCGGCGGATTTTGGTTTTTTACGATGATTAAAAGTTATCTTAATGTCAGCAATGTTTATGACAATGTTGTGTCCTGTTGTGCTTTTTTGCTGCCAAAAGTTGTTTAAGTGCAGCCAAAGGATTTTCCATAAGAGCAAAATACATAGAGAGAAGGGATGGGGGAAAGAGGTGTGACATTAAGGTCGTTTCGGCTGGTAATGAAATGTTTATTTTGAATGATTTTAATTGCGTCTAGCAATGGCATCTTTAATGTCTGATGACACGACAGCATTTTATGATACGGATGCCAACGTGTGAACTACAAGTTGTTTGGATCGGGCGGAGGGGGAATACTAAATGGCAACTTGAGCGGCTCATCGCATTTGCTATTGCTATAGGACTTTTCATCCACAATGCCAGCAATTGTATGCATTTACATAACTTTTGCAATTTCGAAGTTGTATTTGAAAATGCACTTAGTTGCAGACTCTTAATATGCACAATCATGTCCTGTAGTGCCCCCAATCCTGCTGTTCCATGGCGAGCATCCTGCCGTAATCTGTCATACGTGTTACATTAGGTAAATGAGAGGGATGTGGATGCAGGCGTAGAAGGAGAGAAAGACTGATGTGTTGGTTGAGCTGGGTAAAGTGCAATGCCAATGAACGATAAACTTAATTATCCTGCTTAATTGTCGTGCATATGCAGGCAACAAGGACGACAAGGATGTGTGTGTGTGTGTGTGTGTGGGTGGCTTTATGGATAACCCTAATGCAGCATTATTAATTGCTTGCAAGTGTAAATTCAAAACCAGCAATGTAAATTACAAAATTACACCAACGAGACCCTCTATGTGTCTCTCGAACGCGTTCATGTATTGAGCTGAGGATTTTCCAATTAACTCAATTAGACATTGTAAAATTGTCGTGTTTCATGCATTATTTAAAGAACAAATGTTCTCACAGTCGCATACAAGATGCCAGATATCTGTGTCTACTATTGCAATTTACTTTTGAGATAATGCAAATTTGTCTGGTTGTGTTTTGTCTTTGTGTGTTCGCCTTTTCAGGGGCACTGAATCGCATGAATCGCATGAAAAGTGCACACGATAAGCACACAGCAGCCACATTTCAATTTCATTTGTTTGCATAACAAATTTTCCGCACGGTAAATTTTTATTGACAATTAAATTTTTGCCAAAGCCAAAGATAAAAAATTTAAAAAAAAAAAGGAAGCAGTTGATACCCTAACCACAAACATTCAGCCAGCAAATTGAAATGCAAATATGCAAATTTTACCAAAGCAGCAACAGTCGCCAAGCAAGCATACACATATGTATATGTATGTATATCCATAAGCTATTCTATATCCTTACTTGTTTTTTTTTTATCTTCACCAAAAAGGAGCTGTTGACATATGCATTGCGCATAAATTTGAAATGCGGCGACGTCGCCTCAAAACATTTCCGGAAATCATATAATAAATGTTGGGAAAACGTTCAAATTATGAAGAGTTTCGCATAACATTTGCTGACTTAAAATAATAAGTTTTGCCGCCAGGCAATCAAAACATATCTGGATTTTGAATTCCTGCGGTCTACTAACCCCGGCCCCCTGCTGCTGCTGCTGCCCCTGCCCCTGCCCCTGCGTTGTCTTTCATGGCCCCGGGTTAAGTGTGACTGACATGTGTATGGATTTCGCATAGACTGGTCTGACCTGCGTTTTGGCAATCTTTTCAGCAGAGTTACTTGAGCGTGCAATATTAAAAAACTTGAGTTGTGACCAAAAGATACAAACTGATTCAACAGCATCAAACATTGAAGGATGCTTCTGCATGCTGCCCGACTTTAAGATACCCTGCACATATAATTATTGTACATAAATTGAAACTTGATTTTATGTTTAATAATTCCTGGTGTTAAAATGTTTCGACTGCATTTACATAATATAAGTATACGACTTTAAGATGCCCTGTACATAGAAGTGAAGTTCATGTTTCCTTACTTGAATTTTTGCTTAATAATTCCTGGATTTGGAATTTCATTTGATAAATGCACAGAAATCTCGACTGCGTTTACATAATTGAAGTAGACTTTTTTATTTGATCAATTTTAGCTGTACATGGTATATGGATTCTCTGTATCCCTTTTAGATTTAGTACTTCTCACTCTGCACAGCATTTGACTGTCTATAAGTGCCTTCCCTCCACTCAGAGTCTTCACTCCGCACATTAGAGTCAGTAAATTATATTAGAGACAAAAACGTATTGATTGCCTGAAAGTGCATTGAGGATAGCTTCAGATTGGTGCCAGCTGAGAGGGTTGCAGTTGCCGTTGCCCGTTGCCGTTGCAGTTGCAGGCTTGACACCTTTGAAGTTCGACTGCAGGCGCTTGCAAGTTGCCACACTTTGTGTCGCAGTACTTAGGTGTATCTGTGGCGGGGCACAATGCGCAGACGGGCCATAATGTGAAATAAATTGGATTATCCTTTGATTCATTCACAGTTTGTCGCCCCACTCTCGGCTCAGCACATAATTTATATGCTTTGCATATTTCAAATGAGCCTTGCTTGCACCGCTTCGACTATGACTAATATAGAAACACATGGCAATTGGTGCGTTTCGGGTTCGTTGCAAGTTGGTTGGTTGACTGGTTGGGTGGTCATTAATTTTCTTGGTGTCGCTCAAAGGAGGCGATAACAAGTTTTTGGCTGATTTGATTGCCACCGTCTATGAGCAATGAGCTTGTTAGCTTAACATGTGTGTCTCTGTGTGTGTGTGGCTGTGTGTGTGAGTGTGTGTGTGTGTGTGTGTGTGTGTGTGAGTGTTTGTTGAATCGTTGGACTTTGCATAAATTGCTTTCGTTGAGATTTCTTGGTTTGATGGAGTGGTTTGTGTAATAGGTTGCTGGTGTGCAGCGGCAGTTATAAAGGCGATAATTTAGTTTGCCAATGCACAATTATTTATCTCTCCATTAAAGTCAAGTGTGTGCTATAGATGAAAATAAATATATTACTTATACAATTAATTGCAAAACTAAGAAACTTCATTTTAAGTGCATAGATATGGGAAGAATGCCTAATAGGTGTATTTAATTTATAATTATAATTTAGCTTTAATCGTAAGTGAAAGAGGAAAGAATTTTAATTATATTTTAATTATTTCAAGGTAACTTTCAAACTGATTTTCAAAAGGTTATTCATAATGAATATCTGAAATTATTATATTATTATTTTTATATTTCTAAAAGAGCATTTCTCTTCTATGGTAACTTAGGTTTGGCTGTTCAGATTTTTTTATTCTTTCCTTTTCAAGCTAAATTTCATTCTCAGCACAGAAAATGACTTTAATGATTTTACTAAAAAACTCGTTGTGGCTCTTTAATATGGCTTCAAAACTTCAGCTATTACAAATTGCTTAGATTAACTTTTCATGCACACACACACATTCAGAGAAAGAGAGCTCGAAACACATGGTCCTCCAGCTACAAGCCCGTTAATAGGGCTTAAAGCGCTTATCTCACTTTGCTTTTTTCTGGCCAACATTAAGCGCTGCTCAAAGCTGAAAACATTGCGTATAAAGAGACGGTTGTGTTGCCCTCTGTTGCTTTTGGCTTGGTTGTAGTTTTTATATTAAAATCGCTCCAGACTGGACGAGGGCTATTAAAAGCGTCGCTACTGACGCTTCCACTGCAGACATGACACTGTTACAGAAAAAAAATGAAAATGCCGGAATACCTTTTGCGTAAATCCCAGGAGGAAATTAAAAGCCAAAATGAAGTCGAAATAAAAAAAGCAAACTCGGAACAGTGGCCAGCGAAATTTATCGTCATATTTATAAAAGCGCAGCGTAATGCAGTTGCCAGCCAGATTGCAAACCGACGGGTCGTCAAAGACACCTTATTACCAATCCAAAAAAAAAAAAGAACGTTGAAGGAACAGGACAACGACTGTGGACTGAGTGGTGACTACTGAGTGACGCAGCCGCTGGTGTCATGTCCTCTGTTTCGTTTTTGTTTTGACTGTGCAACTCACAGTGCTCCACTGGGCTCTGATCCCTATGTGCCGCGCTCCAGCACAAAGCAGACAATTAAAACAGCTCTGGCGGCAAAAGTCGCGACGCGCAGCACAAATGCCACAAATGTCCTGTTGCCTGGCTTACGATTAATGAGTCTTTAGCGTTTTTAGTCGCGTAGTTCAGTATTATGATGATTACTTTGACTGTCACGCCCACTCCTCCCATTCACCACCGACTTAAGCCACCTGTCTGTTTGCTCTATATACTATACTATATTATTGTGGCTGACAAGTCTACGCAAATAACAAATAATTCGTGTGCACATTTTCACCAATGACACCACTCAATTTTCTCTACTCTTGCCACAAAGTTTTTATCATGCTTTTCTCACATGTTTTGCCTTTATTAATTAGTTAAATATTTAAAAAATTATCCTCACATTTAGCGAGTATGCAAAATGTCAATTTATTGCTTGGGACTCTTACTTAGTATTTTGACCTAAGAAATAAATATTTTTACCTAAGACAACTACAATTTTTTTGTGAATACTTCGCTTCATAAATGTCACTCACTTATCAGGAATACAAACTGTGTACTAAATTCACGTGGTAACAAAGTAAGAGTATCTATAATTTTTCATGACTCAACCGCGACTAACAAAAGTATTTGAATTCCTTTTGTTTTGGCATCATAAATGTCAGCCAAAAAATGTCGTGTTAAGGCAGCTAATCATAAAAAATATTAAGCTCTGATTTTGACGCGACATTTTTAACGTTCGAGCGTGCTAATGAGTGTTTTTTATATTTTTGCTTTTGTTTTTTTTTTTTGCCAAGTTTGTCTGGTTCTTCTGGTCTGGCGCAGTTGGGGTTTTGTGACTGGATGACTGGTGGACGGGTGGACTGGCTGAATGGCTGGCTAGACCCATTGTAGAGTGTGGCTTGTTAATTAGTTCTTCCGCTTAAAATGTATTTAATGCTTACGTGCTAATATTTTTTTGCGAGTGACTTTTTTGGGGGGGGAGTCACTTAAGTTGCCGCCCGTCGCTTGACATGCGATTAATAAATAAATTGGCGAGGTGCTTGCGTGTCCAGTTCAGTTGCGGATAACTCTGTCGTCCTTAAATGCCTTTCGCATGTAATTTGTTTATGGGTTCATATCCCAGCGGTCAATTGCTGGGTCGTCTGTGATTTTTCCCGTCTGTCTCTTTGTCTTGCATGCACATTTTTTAGCATACGATATCCTGTCGCGCCTTTTGTTGCCTATTTGCATGTATTTATATATATATATATAGAACACCTTTTCAGTTAGCCAGCCGCACTTGAAATCCATTTCAGGCGTTAATTTTGCCTCGTATAGCTAGAACAAAAACGTTAACGCTTCACTCGCTTGGCAAGTGACACTTGGCCAGCAACACCTTTGGCCAAAAAGGCTACAAAAAAAAGAAAGAAAGAAAAAAACCAGAAAAGGTTTACCTCTAGGAACTCATTGAATTCTCTGTTTTAATTGAGCGCGCAGACGTGCCGCATTAAAAGCGAATAAAATGAGAATGAAAAAAGTGTTGCAAGCATAATAATAAAATGAAAATACATATACATATACATATACATATAATAATGTTAATTTCGAGTAAAGTGCTACAAATTGATTTCAAGCATAAAAAAAACACGCTAAACAATAGAAATAAACTCAAACTGGAGATTTGTCTGCCATACCAGGAAATTAAGTTGTAAAATGTGAGAGAAATGCAATGGAATTGGCTGATTGGCCTCTAATGCCACCAAGGTAGTCTCAATTCGAAATTGTGTGGACAACATAAAGATATGAACATTTCACAGCTCAATTAAAGCTACAAGATATCTCACAGATACATTCCTGAACTGATCCACCCCCTCTCCTGGCGCAACGGTAAACCTGAAGTATCTGAGAAATTCACATGCCTCTGAGTCAGCGAAGAATGCAAACAAATCATTTGGCCGGCTACAACCAAATGCCGTCAAGTTGAGAATTGTAACATTGCCACGAAATTGATTAACAAAAATGACAAACATATCTTTTATATGTATCTCTTTGTATTTTGTATCTTGTATCTTGTATCTTGTATCGTGTACCTTGTATCGGTATCTGTATCTGCTGCACGTCGCACTGTCATTAACTGCAGCATTCAGTGCCTTTCTCTCGCTCAACTGTATGTATTGCGCCT
Organism: Drosophila kokeensis; assembly: GCA_035042145.1. Classification (NCBI taxonomy): domain Eukaryota; kingdom Metazoa; phylum Arthropoda; class Insecta; order Diptera; family Drosophilidae; genus Drosophila; species Drosophila kokeensis. The sequence continues at coordinate 925,535 of JAWNLT010000589.1, read as the reverse complement.
GTGTCATCTAATTGACATTTGTTAATAGGTTTTTCCATAAATTGAATACCGAATACCATCTTGCTGTTCTTGGCCTTGTTCTTGTTTCTATCTATCTGCTGCTGCTGCTACTCTGGTGGGGTAATAAAAGGCGTTTGTTCATGAAATCGTCAGTAATTTTTATTGCTGGCCGAGGCTTGTTGACTAATCATTTTCAGTTGATCGTTTTGTTATTTGCCCCGTTCATTTGTCTGCTTGTGCTTGTGATTCTTATCTATCTATTGCTCACAAAAAAAACAATATATATATGTATATAATCTGGGACGTCAACGATGCGACGATCCATCAGTGGCAGACCAACAAAAAGAGATGAAAAAATAAGAAAAGAAAAATGTCTAATAATTGCTTACAATTTTCGGATTGTAAATGCAAATGGCATAATTGACATGAGTTCTTCTGCTGCCTCACTCGAGCCATCATCATTAATCAACGTGACGTTGGGCATTTGGCAGTTGCATTTAATTTAAAATTGCCTTTGGATTGTGCACTCAAATATAAAAAAAAATAAAATATATATATATAAAGAAAACAAGTTCAGGATAATTTACAAACAGTAGCTATAATTGTCACTAAATTCATTTGCTATTGATGTGTTGCCTCTATAACATTTATACGAGCAGGATATTAAGGTTAATCCAATATCATTCTTGCGACTTTAATTCAACATTTATGGAGCCTTTCTCAAACTCCTTTCGTGCTTGCAACTCCCACTCCGAGCGTGGCAATTAATCAAAAGGCGCTGCTCAAAAGGCATAAAATTAACAGAAAAGACGTCAAGCGGTAGACCTGAAATAAATTGCACAATGCCAAACGGCCATATATAAATAAATAATTATAGAGCACAAAAGGCAAAAGTGTTAAAGCAAAATCCAACCATTCCAGCCAACGACTGCCAGCTTCCAACAGCTTCCAACTTGTTGTAATCCATCAAAAGCGGCGACAAACTTTACGCATTGTTAGGCAGCCGAAAGGGTTAAAAACTCGCCAGAGTTGCCAACCACTTAAGCTGGCTCATAAATAAGTGTTTACATACAGACAAGTAACGTACACATACATACAAACATACATACTTATATACATATTTATGTATTTAAGTATAACATATTCAAAATGCGTATCTTGTGGGTGGGCCAGTTCAGGGAAGGCACAGTTATTGACAATAGAAGAACCAATGCCAATGTATGAGAACGACGGACGGCGAGCACACAAAGCATAAGGCACAGTGACTGCCAGCAGCGAATGGACGAGTGCAATTTTTGCCATTTAGCTGGCCGGGCACGTTTTGCATTTAGCGCGTAAAATAAATTTGCGCAATTTGTGACAAGTGTTCGGAAAAGCAAAAAACTAATAAGAAATAACACAAAATCGTCGAGCTGTAGAACATTTAATGCTCTTACAATTAAAAAAAGAAGAAAAAAAAGTAGAAGCTGAGAATTTACATAAAATAAAACTAACTTTAACAATAATGCTTAATATACAAATAGGCTGCTATTAATTTTAATGATATGTTATTGTTAATTTATAAATATTATTTTATTTTAATTTTAAATGCTTATATATATATATCTTTAATCATGTTTGAAAAGTTATATCTTTAAATCATGTTTGAAAAGTTATACGAAGTCCGCAATAAATAAATAAAATAAAATAAAAACATTTAATATTTAGATTTTTAATTTATTTAGTTTTAATTATCAAATTTGTGTAAAGCTCATCTTTTAAATTTGCAATCTAATTATGTATAATATATATATATAATATATAACAATATTAGTAGTCAAATTATTTGCTGTTGAAACCTGATTGATCTTTGATTAATTTAAGGTAATAAAAATGATTTTTATGCAACTCAATTTATCGATTGATCATTTCTCATGAGTGCAAATCCTTATCCTGAGCAGCTGCCAGCTTTGGCATATGTGCACTGGAATCAGAAAGCTCTTCATTAATATGCAACACACTTAATAACCAACTTATGGGACTCTAAGGAAGTGTATGACAAAAAACCCCAAACAAGAAAAACAGCAACCAGAGACAACAAATTGACAACTTGTGGCCGGCGAAGGCGAAGTTGGAATCGGTGGTGGAGTCGGAGTCGGAGGCGGAGGCGATGGCAGCCCTCGCAGCTTGTCTCTTTGTTTGGAGGCGTCACTCTGGGCAGCCCGCCGGCTAATTGTCATGCCAGCAAGCAAACGCATTTGGACATGTGTGTGTGTGTGTGCGTGTGTGTGTTTGTGTCTGTTGCGTTTTTGCTACTGATTTTTCTTATTTTCCTACTCTCTGTCCATCAATTGACTTTATCTATTTGAACTCACATGTTAAAAATATCAATTTGTTGTCGTCTCTGCTTCGTGCTTTGTTGCCTTCTGACAGACACTTGGCACTAGCACCTACCCTGCTCCCTCTACCATGCCACCTCCAGTTGTGTCTAGTTCTAGCTTCAAGCGCGCAGCTTGCGGCTCTTGGCTCTCGGCTCTCGGCTTCAACGTTGCTATGAGTGCAGCTGGCAGGTCTGCGGAGTCGCAGTTTTGCCTGTTGGTGTGATTTATGGCCACTTTATGGCATAAATGTAGGTGCGGCCGCACATAAATCATCGTCCCAGTTGCAACGCGTTGCAGAATTTGCTGCAACTCGATACGTATTCAATACACTCAGGTGGTGGGCAGTGGGGAGTTAGGCCAAAAGGCAATCGCTAATTTGCTTGGCTCAAAGTAAACCAAAAACAGTAAATTTAAATCATTCGTTACAAGTTGAGTTTGCCTTGACAGTGATTCATCATTAGACTCGGCTTTCCGCTTCCTGCTTACAACCATTTCTACTGCCTGACACCTGTTATCCTTTAGCCTTCTGGCAAGTCATCTAATAACAAGAGAACACCCCTATTGAAATCACTTAATTCTTTTTCGTATCGGTCATAAATCCCTTCCACTAGTCACACTACTCAACCACTTGAGCCCAATTATGAATTGTCCGATCCCGATCCCGATCCCGAATCCCGGCAATAAGTGTGCCACTTGAGGGTATAATGGCTCAACCAAAAAGTAAGTAAATTAAATGGCCACCGAGCAGCCAGCTGACTGGCACTATGCCCAACCAATTTGGGTTTGCTGAGTGCCACACCCACAATTACACCCACGCACTCTACTCTCATTACACATGAATAATTCATGTAGCAGGAGCTGCTACAAATCTGCTGCTGCATTAATGAGCTGCGCTTCTTATTTACCATGATGCCGCACAAAAAAAAGAGTCGTATAAGGAAAAGGACAGGGCACAGGAGGAAGTGGGAATATATGTATAAGCCAGAGAGAGTCAAGTTTAATTAAAAGCCAAGCCAAGTCAAATTGTCTTATCATAATTTCCCCAAGCGTTTTTCCCATTCTCTGATTTTGCACGACACGAAGACAGTGCTGCAAAATGCCAAAAATTGTTTAGTCATTGCGCTGGCTCACACATCAATCATGGCATGTCGGACAGCTGAGTTAATGGTCAGGGATAATGTGCTGGGTGTTTGCGTGTCCTCTCACACTCCTCTCACTCATCCAATGTGTCCATCTGAGTGGGTGTGTGTGCAGAGGACTTTCAGCTGGACAAGTGCATGATTAATTATTTGATGATCTGTAAATTGGTTTTTGTGGCAACGCTAGAAAGGCGAGCTCCTACAAAGTATTTCCTTTATCGCGTCTCTCAAAAATTCATTGCATACTTTAAGGCGCTCCTAACATTTTTCCCCAATTTGGGTATCTATTCCATCATCATTAAGGCTGAGAAAAGACCGGTTCAGACAAGACGTCCATATCTCCTTAGATTTTTTAAAATTAAAAAAAATTAAAGAAAAAAGTCTTCTTGCTTTGAACTTGAAGTAAGACAAAAACTCTGTGATAAGCAAAAACAATTAATTAAATATTTAGTGATAAACTAATATAAATTTTAAGCTCTTTGCTAAACAACGGAAACGAATAATTATTAAATACAAATTTAAATTAAAAAAATATTTTTTCATTTATTATTTTAAATATTTACATTAATTGTTTATTTTTCTGTTGGCTAGCATTTGAAACTTTGAATGCTGCTTCGTCGAAAATTTAAAAATGCAAAAAGGAATTACCAAAAACTACAAAATCCAACGGAATAGCAGTTTTGTCAACTAGAGAGAAATTTTGATTTTATATTTCGCTATGAATTTTTGTTTTGTCTCGAGACAGAATTAAAAACGTTTTGTCTCATTCGGTGTGTTGAAGTTTTCCAGATTTTCAACTGAATTCCACTCCATATTTAAGTGGGCGCAATATTTGAACAAATTGGCAACATGTTTGCATGCCAACGCGTAAAACAGTGAAACATATTGAGAACAACCATTAAAATGCTTTCGACATTTTTACAGCTGTGTGCGTCCTCATAAATCGATGGCACCCCCAAAAGATGCTCCCGATTTGTGAAAATTTAATGGCCATGATTTGGCCTGTTTTTAATTTGAGGGCACATTTTAATTGCTTCGGGAGCACAGCTCATGTTCAATTAGCAGAGTTTTATGACTCGCTGCGGCAATATAGAAAATGTATGTTAAAATTTGTGTTGACATCACAATAAGCTGTTGAAATATTGAGCGGAGTATTGCAAAATCATTGAGATCTGCCATCTAATGTAAACTAGGAAATATCATGGCTTTAGAAACCGTGGGAAACTTGTACCGAATGAAACTAATCTTATGAGTTCATAATTAGGTTTAAAGTTACAAATTTCAAAGATGATATCAGATGTATGCGCAGGTTAGATCAGCTCATTACCACCATGGGGAGTCGATGCCCAAAACTGCAGCTAAACACGGAAGCCAATTAGAGCTGCATTGAGCTGGTCCAATTGAAAAGTAGACAACTGTACACTCCACACATATGAGCTGGTCCAATTAGCGGTCAGATCATAAACCAAACCCAACAACTAACTCAATCATTATGCAATTAGGCAAGAACCGAAAGGGCAACAGCGCGCAACAGAACACAACAGAACAGAACAGAATGTATCCCAATTCCATAAACATAACAACCCATAAGAATCTTCAGTCCATAGTCGTCTATAGGTCCCTCGCAGCTAGCTAGATATGGGGGCACACATTAAATCACACGACCCATTAATAAAATTGTTAAAGTTCTACGCCGTCTCGACATTTTAATGGCCAAACAGAAGTTTCAAATATTTAATCATTGTCGCTTCGTATCATTCCCAGCCATAGATATGCCATAATTCTGTTGAAAACAATTTGTATGCTTTGATTTGATTTGTGGAAAGCAGCAGCCGCAGCAGCAGCCGCAGCAGCAGCAACAGCAGCAATAGCAACAGCAGCAACAACAAGAGGCTCCACTTGCCGAGATCTTGGGGCATGTTGAGCGCTTGCAGCTGCAGCTCTGTTTATGACCCTGTTTGTAGGCCATTAAATGATTGTGTAAATTCTGGAAAAAAAAATCAAATTTGTACAATTTAGAAGAAGACATAAAAACAAGAGAGATACACAGATGAGTGTTAAATATGCATTTGCTAGCTGCTGAGGTCAAGAAAATCTATTAACGCAATCGCCTCGATTCTCATCGAGTTGATTTCCGGCAAAGCAGCCAATCGAATACTTATTATTTAAGTTTCAATTAAGTTTCATAATGTTGTTATGATTGACTTTAATTGATTGCACATAATACCTCATACCAGTTTGTTCAATTATTTTAATATTTTTTTTGTTTATTCATATACCTAATTATGTATCTATTAACATATTTGTTTCTGTGAATTATATTAATTTTTCTTGCTTTCAAAAATATTCTCTAAACTTGCGAAAAAAAAAGGAAATTTTTAGTAGAAATGCAAACAATTATTTTTATATAGAAATGGCATAGGTAGTATTGAAATTTGCTCTCTCGACTGTTATGTTAGAGCTGAGAGATTATTTGCTTTGGCATATGGCAATTTTCTGGTGATTTTTTCTGAGTGTATCTTGATGAAAGTTGTTGTTGCTGTCCTGCGGAACTGATTCTATCGGACGATGGATGTCTCCGTTAATGAAAACCAAATCAAATCAAATTTTGGCTTTTTTAATTAATAAGAAAATGTTTTCATTTTTTTTTAATTCAATTTTTAATTTTTTTAATTAATTTAATTAATTTTTACAAGGGCATTCCATAAATGAACATATTCCACAAAGTTCCTCTTGTGGCAACTGTACAAGTTTTGGCTGGAGTTGCCGGAACTCTGCCACAACATATTTGATTGACAATTGTGAAAAATAGTATGCATGGCTAGGCATAGCTAGGGGGGCCGATTGGGCTTTGAGGCTGCAGGACTTATCGTGGCACAGCATCATCTAATGTCATGCCTGACATCAGCCGGCGTTGCATGTAGAGCCGAAGTGAGGCGGGGGCCACCCCAAACTGTCACTTGACGCTAGTCGGTTGCTGCCGCATTTGACAGAGGATGAATTTTCATCTGGTGAATGGGGCGCACGCGCATCGTCCTACCCCAAGTGACAAGTAGCAAGTAGCAAGCCCCAAGTTGCGAGCAGTGCGATCCTAGGCAGAACATGTGTTGCATATTACTTGGAAAATGCCTGAAATAGTTGCGGCCGCAGATGTTTGGCAGCAGGCGACCTGGGCGACTCTGTGCCCCCCTTCTTCTAAACTAATGCCCAGCTAAGGTGACGTTTTCATTTTTCGGAAAATCCCCCATTTGACTTGGTCGCTGTCGTCTTTGTTGCTGCTGCTGCCGTTGCTGTGTGTTGCTCTATTTTTAGTGTGTGGCAGTCGCGTGTTGGTTGGTGGCGATCACCAAAACCAAACCAAACCAAACCAAACCGAACCGAACCGAACCGAGGCCGCCCTCGTTGTGTCGTGAATGAATTTATAAATAAAATCAGAGATCGCGGGCCGTCACTTCTGGGGAAATCCATCCGTGAAAATGTAAAATATCTCCTGCTGCGTTTTTCTTGGCGCACTTTTCATTTAATTTCGTGACTCTCCACACTTTGAATCTGTTTTCATTTTTTTTTTTTGCTCTTTGTTGTTTGTAAATTTTCAATAAATGCTTTATTATCGCCCAAGATTGGGGCTGCAACTTGTGAGTCGAGTTCGTTGATTGCTGCTGCCTTTCGATTTGAATGTTTTACTCTTGATAGGCTGCTGATGGCAGGGCTTCTAATGAATTGTGTCCGCTCCTCTGTAGCTGTCGTCAGCTGAAATTTATGTATTTTAGTTGTTTGTTTTAACACCAGCGAGTAATTTGAGACTCGATTGGGGCTGCTGTTTTCTTGTATAACTAGGACTGATCGCATTATCGCTTTCAAATACCAATATTTATTGCTAAATTGTCAGTAAATTGATGACAAAAGTTGCCGTACTTAACTCTGACGATCCTCAATCTTGACCAGAACTATTAAGCCGCCCACATTCTTGCCATCGCTGAAGAAGGTTATGATGGCCTTGACCACGCCGCGAGGCACCTGCTCGGGCCAATCCCGTGTGTTGAGCTGAACACTCTTGATATAGAACTCGCCCTGCGGAATGGGACAGGTGTCATCGTCCACTAGTGGGAAATTTGTGGTATCGCCACCGCTGACGGAGGGCTGAATAAACTGCACATAGAACTTCTTGAAGCACTCACAAATGCTCGTTTGTGGCACATCGAAGACCATCCGCTTGAAATCGCCATCGCCTTGGGGATCGGAGTACAGTTCCACCGACACCTTGAAGCCATCGTTGTCCATGTCGCCAACGAACGAGAATGAACCGTTAATCGCTCGCTCGCGTCCTATGGTCTTCAGATTGTCAAAGAACACCAGCGTCTCCGACTCGCCCTCGAAGGATTCCAGTTTCTCATTGCTCACCTCATAGGCTTGCTCTGCCTGCTAATTTGGAGATATCTGAATTGATATTCACTGCCATCTGGGTTAATAGTTATTTACCGCAGTATTGAGCACCAGCTGGGCGACTAGGAGTATCGCTGCCAACTTCATTTCGATGTCGGACCGTACAGTGGCTAATCGTGATGATTGACTAGCCTATTTATTAGATGCCCCGGGTCCATTTGCAGCACGCGATTTTCGTGTCTCTGCCGAGTTTCATGTTCGTCGATCTTGTTAACAACATTGTTGCTGTTGATAATTGTTTTCAGTAACCTTACATGCTTCATAATTGATTTGCAGTGTAATTCTTTGCAACTCTTAAAAATGTGACTATATTAGAAGGGCAAAATACCTGGCGCTGTATATGTACGATTTAAGCAGATAGGAATATTTTATAATTAGCTGTTTGCTCTTCTCATTTTTGCTTTCATTTCGATAGGGATTGATTATTATTATAATTTATTCGATTTAATCATTTATTACTCAATTTGCTATTGAAACCATTTCTATAATTTCAATATTTTCATTTTCTTTATTTATGCTTTTCATTATTCCAAAAAACATACGAAAATAATTGAAAATATTTATTATCGCACTTAGCAATTTTGGTATATTTTTGTCTATTTTATTAATTTATATTTGTGAAACGCTGTTCAGTTGTCCATCCTCAAAGCTACACTTTAAATTATTCTTAATTTAAGTATTCATATATTCGATTAAAGGCGTATAAAGTCTTTTAACGAGAAATCCACTGTCAATCGCATCGATCAAGTGAAGCCAACCCACACATTTGCCCACCATAACATGTAAATATCTCATGAAAACTAAAGCCCAATTAACGCCTTAGAACGTGCCAGATGTATTGCGAAAAAAGCTGGCAATTGATTTATGCAAAATGGGCAAAAGTAACGGCAAAACTAGTAGCCGCAGTGTCTAACCCGATAGGCTGACCAACAAATTGAGGCTCGCGTGGTGGGAACACCCACAATGTTTGATCCGTGCCAGTGCAAGACCTCGAAAATCAATCAACCTCGATTTTCTGTATATATTTTTTTATTGTGGTCTTTGCCAAGAAACACACACAAAAAACGAATCGCAAAACAAAAAAAGCTACAAAAAAATCTTAATAATAAATTGCTGTGATTTAATCAATTGTAGCAGGTGTTTTACAACTGCACGCAGTGATACAGCAACAACAGCAACAACAGCAACAAAAGCAACAACAGCAGCAACAACAGCAACATCAGCATCAACAACAATAATCAAAAAACTGGTTCCGTAAAGTCTTCAACTCCTTCTTGTGCTTCGCTGCTCTTGTGGGCTGTTTGATTTGCTCAAATTAGCGCGAGCAAAGCAATAATAAAAATACGAAAAAAAAGAGAAAAACAGAGACAAACCTGCTGCACAAACAGTCGTCCCACTGGCCACATGCAACATGCTGCACATATGCACACATGAGCCACACTGTTTTCGCCACACGTATTTGCAATTGAATCGAAAATCTGATTTCAGCACTAAAGCTCAAAGTTAATGCACTAACCAACGACAATCTTCGATCTCGCGACGCAAATGGGCCTTACATAATTTAGAGCCCACTCAGTTGGCTCACAGCCCAGTGTTTGCCTAGAGTTGTCTTCTGACAGGTATCTCAATAATGCCAGATTTAGAAAGTTCACATCAAGTGCATGTGGAAAGGTGTGCAAATAGCATTTACTCTCATCGGGTGTAGAACATCAAAGTATATATATATATACACCTATTCTAGTCTATACCCGAACTTATATAACAAATTAAAAATCCTTAGCTCTTATTGTATCTGAGTTCCAGTTTTTCGACTCGACTGTTGCTACCTTATGGGGCGGACGTGCACCTTCATTATTTTATTTTTGGCAGGCCAAAGTTAATACATCCTTACAGAAGCCAGGACAACCCAGTGACTACATATTGTATATATATATGTATATATATAATCATTTATTCACAATATATCAGCTTTTTAATTGCACCGATAGCGTCTCATAAAAATTATGGCACCAATATGTAACTGGTAACCGTAAACAATTTTTGAAAAATACCGGAAACTGGTATGCTTTACGTACCAGAGTCGAAGTCGGAACATAAATTTCGGGTGATTTAAACTCGACTATGAAGATAATATGGCTATTATATATTGGTCTTAAAGTTAGTTTACAATATCAGAGATAATCCATGTGTGCAACATCAAAAACTTAATTCAGGTATTCAAATATTGTCAGTTCGAATTTCAAATGACATCTTGTCAGCTTGTCGCATTGAGCTCAGTATATATCTTGTGTTCTGGCATTTGCTGTTTGATTGATGGTAATGGCATGCATCAATCAATAGTCCAGTCAATCAGTGGACCAGCTAGGAAACAATTCGTGTAATCGAATGCCCCATCATATCTCACGTGCAACGCCTCAGCTTCGGCTGCGAGCCGAGTGGGTTGACGGTAGCCCAAAACCACAGTGGGGCAACCAATTATGCCATTTGGCCCAAAAAGTTATGTATACATATGCATATACATATGTATGTGTATAAGCAACGGCTCTTGGTGGATCAGGTCGCCAAGTCCATTGCGCATGCGCACCGCATGACGTCCAATAAAATTAAGCGCGTGTTGCATTTGTTGTTGTTGTTGTTGTTGTTTTTGTAGTTGTTGCAGCTTGCTGTTGTTGCCCACTTGACCAACAAACGAAACAACACGTACAAAGTTTGACGCGTGACGTGCTTGGTTAGCTCATTAGTTACACTAGGCAGCAAAACCCAATTATTAGCCACTAATTTAAGTTGCCTTGTCGACGAACAAAAATATATTCGAACTTAACCGAAGATACAAATTTGTATGCTTAATATAATGATTAATTATGTTAACTAATGTGCATGTCCTATAAGAAGTTTAATATTCATTTTGAAATCCATAATGTGTAGCAAAGACTAAATATATCTCTATATATCTCTAGACTGACTATATCTCTATAGTCTTTGGCTTTGACTTTACCAGCTGCGTATCGACAAAGGTTTTTGAGTTTCTGCATAGCTTATGCTTAGGTTTTCCTGTTATATATTAAGATTTAGGTTTGGTGTAAAGTATTGAGTAATTCAATGAGTTTAATTACATTTCAGCTTTAGCCTAAATATTCTGGAAACTGTTGAAAAAGAATCGAATTTACATAGTTGGCTTTATAGCTGTTTTGCTTGTCCTTATTTACTCAAATCGTATAGCTGAAATCAGAATTAAATTAAATAATTTAAAATTATTTATTTATGTGTTTGTTATCGAGTGTGTTCCTTTAATCTTTTAGCAAATTTCAGTCTTTAAATTACTTGTTATATTGGTTAGTATAGAAAGTAATTTAAGATCCCATTATCAACTCGAACATATTGCTCAGATTTTTTTAAATTATCTTTAATATATGATAAAATAAGAACAAAAAACTGCTATCGACTTATGGTTTTTGAATTTTTGCTGATCTGTGTTGAGTAGTGTGCATGCTACTGCCACTTGTGGCACGAACAACACCGCGTACACCAACACAAGGGCAACAACTTTCGTATTAGGCCAAAGCGCCAACAACAAAATGTTGCGGACAGCAATCGGTGTCTCGTTGTTGGAGTCGCAGCCGAATCCGAATCCGCGGAAGCCGCTCACGCCTGTGTAGGAAGCTTTGCGCACAGAGCCTTTTAACATTTATGGCAAGTGGCACTCGGCTCAGCAGCACCACCACACCACCCCACCTCACACCACTGCAGCCACTGCGCTCTTGAGTGCTCTATGGCAGTTAATTTTCGCAACGACGCAATAGAGCCGCTGCGCAGCTCCCACGCGGCTCCCTCCACAGCTGCAGCTGGCTTAACAACCTGCCGACGACGGCGTCTTATCACCTGACGCTGCCACTGCATCGTGGCCAGCTGTTTTAATACCCTTACTTGAGGTATTTGAATTTTTGACTGCACAGTCTACAGTGTTCTAAAAATTATTTTTTTTCATTTATGATGTGTATTTTAAAAAAAGATTGGCAGTGCAAGTAAAAAATAAAAATACGAATAAATAAATAAATAAATTGTAGACCAAATTTCCGACTCCAAAAAAAAAACCCCTCAATAAACTATCTTAAAAGGAAAAGGGCATTCTTCAGGGCACATTTTTTACAAACTTTAGAAAAAATAAATCTAAATTAATCTTCGTCGTGGAGGATAGGGATGGGGTAGAGTGGAAGTAATATTAAAAATGTAAATATTTATACATTAAAAGTAAATTTTATAAATTAATTTCCCAATGCGCATTTAAGATGAATGTAGCTTATCTCTGTCAGATATTTCTTGATCGAATCGAATTTACTTAGCTGAAATTATTTATGCCTATATCTATGACTATACTATAGGAGTATCTAGAAGAGGTTGCCATTCTTTCGTCTGTCCAAAAATGTACTTTATCCAATAGATGTGCTGGGGAACTTTTTTCCAAATTTTGGACTGTAAGAGAATCAGAACTTCGGCGTAACTAAAATAGTTGTTCCTTCTTGTAAATAAATAAATAAATAAATTTTTTTATTTTTTGATAAAATATATTTTGTTTTGCGCAGCAGATTTTGCCGCGCAAAATTTCAGGTTTCGTAATGTTTATCGGGTTTTTGGGCTGCGGCCAGGCGTGGGCCAGTTGAGTCTCAGCATGGCTTCGAGCGCGCCCAATCAAATTGGTTTTAATTAATTGAAATACGTTACCCTAATTGCACCGTAATTAAAATCTTGAATTATTTTATCGAGCTGAGGTCCGATAGTCGATCTCCCCTCTCTTCTATCTCTCTCACTCCCTCACTCTCTGCTCCATTCTGTTCAGTATGCATCTGGTAGGTGTGCATAAATTGTTGACATGTCTCCAGAGTGGCCAGGCTGACTTGGGGCTGATTATGCTAATGCCCGTCACTCGAGATCGCCACTTTAGCCGAGGGCTATTAATATTCCTTCATATGCATGTGTAACTTTAATGTGCAAAACTGGTAGCTTTTAGTGTTTTATTAACTTGAATGTTTTGCCATTTGTTTTAAACTGAATTAACTTTTATGCCTGTCAGCGCTGTTAACGATTCAGTTAACTGCATTGGCTAGTTGTCCGATTTTAATCGACAGCAATAAGATACCGTTATTTACGCAATACGCAGTTATAATATTTATGTACTATACTTATTAAACTATCAATTTACTCAAAAACGTTGTAAGATTAGAATTGTGTCTAATTAATTATTTATTTAGAACGAGTAACAGCTTTGAGAAAGTACTAAAAAATAAAAAATAATTATAATAAAATGTTAGACAGATTTATATTTATATTTATATATATATTTATATTTATATTTATATTTATATTTATATTTATATTTATATTTATATTTATATTTATATTTATATTTATATTTATATTTATATTTATATTTATATTTATATTTATATTTATATTTATATTTATATTTATATTTATATTTATATTTATATTTATATTTATATTTATATTTATATTTATATTTATATTTATATTTATATTTATATTTATATTTATATTTATATTTATATTTATATTTATATTTATATTTATATTTATATTTATATTTATATTTATATTTATATTTATATTTATATTTATATTTATTTTATTTTATTATATATTTAAAATTAAATTTCAACCCAATCTTATTTGTTTTAATTTGTAATTTTTAGTTCACATTAAATAAATAATTAAATCAGCAATTAAAGCCCAAAAGTAAACTTATGAAATGAGCTTTGCTACAAATTCAATTACGATCATTTTGCCAATAATCGAAGGATCTATCTTTTGGTATTCACTTAAGCATTTCATAAGGAGATCGCTGCGGAAAGGTATCAATAAACTGTTTGCCCATTGATGAGGGCTTTGTTCGGCTTGTCTGATCATCGATTGTCTCATATCGTTTTTATGCATTTATGGCCTCCGTCTATATTTAGTTATCGGAGGGGCAACAATAAAAAATCAACTAATTGCCATGTGCACGTCGTTTATCCTTGATCTTCAATGGTTCATTAACTCCAACCCCAACTCCAACCAAGCAGCCAGGCAACTATCCAGCTGGACGGACATCAACAACAATGAGCCGTGGAGCGTATTTAATACAATTAACTCTGTACGTTTATAAGATTAACCTCGGCAAAGACTCAGACTCAGACTCAGACTCAGACTCAGACTCATGCCCAGGCCCAGGCCCATGCCCATGCTTCCTCCCAGAGCTAGGCCCAAGATCACGCTGAGCTTACGCGGCGCAGATTAACAATCAATTAAAATTGACAACTGCGCAGCAGCAAAGACGAAGCCAAGCAGCGGCAGCAGCAGCGACAAGTGCAACTGGGGAAGTTGTGCAAAATAAAGGAAACTAATTACAATGGGTGCATAAAAGGCGCCATTTAGCCCCGACGACACGCAATAATTACGCCCAATTAATAGCAATAACTTTGCAAATTAGATAATTTGGGTGCACGTCCCGGCTGCAACTCGCAAGTTGCAACTCCGAGCAAGAGCCCCAGCTGCATTAAATGTAATTCAATGCAGCATCTGCAGCAGCAGCAGCAACAGCAATTGCAATTGCAACTGCAACTGCACGTTGCACGCGAGCCAAATGCCAAATGTGTGTAATCAGACAGCGTCGCTTTTGTCGCTGCTCTCGACGTGGATGAAGTGCTCCAGCCAGGTTTAACAAACTCCTCACTCCTCCACCGCCTCCTCCTCCTCCTCCCCCTCGTCAGAAACTATTTCTAGTTTCGCTGCTTTTTTTCTGCTTAACTTGCGCAATCAATACAATTGCATATACTTAGGCCCGACATCTGTCAATGTGTTCTTAAGCGTTACTCTTAGATACTTTGTAATTTGGAATTATGTGATTATCACCCAATGTTGCAGAATCGCCTTACTATTTAAAATAAGGAAAGCCATTATTGTAATAGACTCGCCCATTTTGCAAATCTGTATTTATAAAATTAGCAAATTGATTTGATTTTTAAATGTTTTAAGATTGTTTATAAATTAGCAGTAATTTAAAGTAATTTAATAATCTATAGTTAATTTATTTAATTTGTTTAATTTATTTATAAAATGTGTCTATTAATTTTAGGCTGGTTCAAGCTCAGTTTTATTTTTAATGAATATATTTTTTGCTATTTGTTTAAAACAAAAAAAAATAGAAACTGTTTTAAAAATGCATTCGACAAGTTGGAAAACATTATTAATTTAATGCCTTATGAATTATATATGTTTTTGTTGGGTTCCAAATTAACTTACTTATTTATTTATTTACTTTTCTATATACACAACAATTAACTTATATACTTAACATAATTTATTCATTTAGAGCTAAAAAAAAAAAGAGTAGAAAACAATTGAGCTGGAGTCAGTAAATGAAATAATTAATGCAACAAAAAATGTTTTGATGCGTTTTGACTTGTTCAAATCGGTTTCGACTTGGCTTTGACATATATATTTGATGGCAATTTATTGGACAGATGGCACTCGTTCTGCACTCTGTGCCTCATACTTAGCCACTTGACAGACCATAACCCTTTCGGCTGCAAGTCCACTTCTGAACTTGGGCAATTTATCAAAGAGAACACGCCATCGCGGCAAAGAAGGCAGCAGCCAAGCAAAAGAAGATGCAACAGCAGCAGCAAAAACAAACGCGTTGCAAGAGGCAACTGCGGCAAATAGCCGGCAGCTGAGTCTAGTAGTGGAGTCTAGTATTACATAAGCAGAGTCAACAACGAGCAGCAGTCTTGGGCTTATCTATTCGCCCAACTGCACAGATCAACTGCAACTGGCAAAATGGCACAAGATCAGAGTCAGAGGCAAAGGCAGAGGCAGAGAAGCAGAGAAGCATGGGCAGGAGTTGGTGCCCCAAGGCGGCTGGGCGCAGCAGTAACTGCCACAACGACTAGGCAAAACAGCTGGCAAAAGGTGGCGGCACTGTACCATGAGGACCAAGTGCAAGTGGGCCAGCTCCGAGTGCAACTGCAACTTGCAACTAGCAACTTCAGGCTGTAGGCTGGCACGCTGGCACGCGTCCAAGCTGCCAAGTCGGCGGCGTGTCTGGACTGGGATTGAGTGAATGACCAGCTGGGCAGCCTTCCCCAAACAGTAGCTCATTGTATATTGTATATTGTGTATTGAATTGTGTTTTAGTTGACTCAGCTTGCGGGCTGTGCAATTGATTTGTTTGCGGCCTTTGGGCCAGTGACAGGCTGAGCGCAATCAGCGATTTTTCAGCAGCGCACGCCTCCAATTAGAGTCTAAACGACAATTGTACTTTTAACCCAATTTACTCAGCGCTTTGCTTTGTTTTCACTGCCTTAACAATAAATCTAAATTGTGTAAAGTTTTGAAAGTCGAACTGTTCGCCTCTGTTCTGATTCTCTCGTTGCCCATCTGCCCAACTCACTGTCCGACTGTCTGTCTGTCTGTCTGGCAGTCCTACTCGACTAAACTCGAGCCTCGAGTGCTTCCGTCGCCCCAAGCAGCAGTCTGCATACCCTTACACAAATCAGTAATAACTGCGTCTTAATAAATATATATTCAATATTTCTTTAAGAGTGTTGACCAAATTTACAGCCTTATTTAAGCATTGGTTAACTGAGCACTAATTGGGAACAAAGTCGACTTTTAGTCTTGTGTTAATAATCTTCACTTCTTCTTATATTCAAGCCATTAAACATTTAATTTGCTTTTATATAAATATTAATATTTTAACATTATACTAAACATAACTGAAATATAAACTCTCATTTGTTGTTTTTATGTTGACAATATTTAAAACAACTTCCAATTAGCTGGCAAGATTATTCATTTGGGATTTATTAAGAAAACCCAGCCAATAAATTATGTGTTCGAGTTCGAGTGTATTAAATATTTATTAAATATGATCTATCAGTTCTCCAATTAATACGATATTTAAATTCTTTGTATATATGAATTTAATTTTTATCAAATTAAATAAATATAAAATTATATTATATTATATTTATAATAAATTAATTGCCAGTTGGCCTTCGACTATCTTTGAGATGTTTTGCTTTATAGTCTTTGGATTAAGTCTTTATTTTTCCCACATTTAAATTGTTGTAGATCTTTTACTAACTCTAATAGTTTTTACTTATGATCTGATTGTGTTTTTACCGCTTTCCTATGTAAAAAGAGCATTCAAATTGCGGGCAACACTTTCAATTTATTCGTTCTTGTTTATGTATTTGATTATTTGCTTAAATCTTTATCGCTCGCTGCCTGGCCGGCTGCCTGCTCCGCTGCCAGCCCCGCTGCCTACATTGTCGCCTCCCTCGTTCGTATGCTGGCAGCGTTTGTTGTCGTCGTCGTCGTCGTCGTCGTCGTCGTCGTTTGCATCTACATACGAGAGACTCTCGATGCGAGCTCGGAGTTGTTTTCAGATCCATTAAGGCAATGACCTGTTTTCATATCATTTTTTTTTCTCTCTCCCTCTCGCTCTCTCTCTCTCTGGTAAACAAGTGTGTGTGTGTTTGTGTTGTGAGTGTGGTTTGCTTTGTTGTTGTTTTGTCTCGCTCCCTCGCATTTGGCAACGTGTGCAGCGTAGGCGTGTGCAGGAGGGCGGCAGCAGCAGAGGGTTAAGGCACACGCAATCGGATCGGTTGGTCTGTCGGTCGTGCCGTCAGCCCGTCCGTCTGTCCACATGTGTCCATGTTGCAAGTTGATAGTAAAAATTATGATGATTCTGCCCCAACAACTGCCGTCGACTGGTCAAACGAGTTATATATATATATCTATATATATATATATATATATATATATATGTGTATTTTTTTTCTTCTACTCTTTGGCCTGTGCATATTTATCTTTGCGTTGTCGCTGCCTCCACTTCATTAGGTCTTTAATTTTATATCGACTGGAAGCGCGTATCAAAACAGAGAAAACCCAGCCTTCTTCTTCTCTTATTTATTTATTTTTCTTTTTTCCCTCGTCTTTTTCTTTACTCTTTTTTTGCAGTTGTACGAGTCAATCGGAGTTTAGAACGTGAAAAAAGCCTTTGGCGCGTAAAATCTTTTGGGTTCATTAGAACGTTGAACGTTGTCGTCGTCGTCGTCGTCGTCGTTGTTGTCGTTGTCTTGGTTCTCTGGATAAGCCCAGTCAGAGACAGAGTCAGAGACAGAGTCAGAGTCAGAATCAGAATCAGAGTCGGAGTCGGAGTCAGAGTCAGAGCCTGACCATGGGGACTTCATGGGACTCATGCGCAATCAAGTCGTTTCACAGACGCTGTCAGTTTGACAGAACCATCTGCGGTTTAATCTGGTTTGGGATGCGCCGGCTGGATTGGCTCTTCTATCTGCTAACTGCTAGCTGCTAACTGCTATCTTCTATCTATACTTGGGTACAGTACGAACGTAGGTGAATCTGACTCTTTGCGTCTGGTGCAAAGTTCTTGTTTTCTGTTTTCTGTTGCTTTGACAAGTTTTTTTCAGCGTGACAATTGTAACAAGCCGTAATGGACTTTAAGTCGACGCATTTTTTGCCTAGTTAACTTGAAAACATTCTGGGCATCTTTTAACTTGCGCACGCATCTCCACTATCCGCACAACTAACTGAACTTCGTGTTTTGAGTTACCAAAAAGTGGTTTCGTTTTCTAAATTGTTGTTGAAGATCGAAATTGACTTTTGTGCTTTCAGCAGAACTCCAATTCACTTTTTTTAGAGCCATAGTTGTTTAGTATTTAATGTATACCTCTATATTTTAAGTGTTACTGGGTATTTTAAGGTCAATCATTCCCTGTTTGCCACAGACTGTCCATAGGCTCATAATATTTGTGCAGTTTGTTTTAGATAAGCGCTGTGAAGCTAGGAACAAGAGTCTCTTCTATTTGCCTAGGTGTCCTCAGTCCACAAATGTGTGTGTGTGTGTGTGTGTGTGTGTATATATTCCCATTTATTTATTCACATATCTGGCGATATTTACCTATTACCTTTCTTTGCATTGGCTGCCGGCGGTGACGATGTCGTTGGTTGTTTGGCTACTTAAATTTCCAAGAGTCAATATTGAACTGTTACTTAGCTGTTGCTCTGTTCATATCGCACTCGGTGGCATAATGTGCCCAACCTTGACCATATAATTACTTTATGCTCTCAGGGTCATAGAATTCCAATTATTTAATCAGAGACCCAAACCAAGTGCAACGGCAACGGCAACTGCAACTGGTTGCATCGCATTTGCCATCCTTGAAAACAAATTGAAATCTTTTATGGAGAACTCGTGCATCGCTATATTATAAAAACTACACACACAATAATAGGACACACCCCCTCGAGCCATATTTTAAATCAATTTTGTTTTGTTTGAACAATGCTTGACAAATAGTACACTCAGAAAAAATATAAATGTTAGTAAATCGCCCTGAAATGAAAATATCTCCAGGAGATATAACATTTTTATTTATTTTTAAATCGTTTTAAAATATTGGAATGCAAATTTCTAAAAATTAGAAGCCGTTCCCCAAATTAATTATTTTTTATTAAAAATAATAAAAGCAGAAACAAAAAAGCTAATATAAGAATTCTCTAGAGTACATAGAAAACATATCTCTTAAAATTCGACATGTTTCTATTTAATATTTTTTCTCAGTGTAGTCATTAATCAATGCAATAAGCTAAAGCTTAAGCGCTGACCAATGCAAATACAATTGTCGATAATTTTAATCACCGTTCATTTGAACATAAATTGACCTGGCAATGAGCGTTGAGCGTTGATCTCTGCTTCTGCTTGAATGGGTGCAACTCCTAATAATGGTTTTGGGGGCAAGTCAGTCACTTTGTGGCCAAGTACCTTTTGGGCAATCATATTTCCAGTAATAAACGTCAAATCTGTGGCAAATACAAAAATACGAAAAAAAAAAACCAAAGAAAAAAAAAGCAGCACACGTTGCATGCAACAGAGCACAGCACGACAAATGAATCATGCGGCGATCTTTTTGCTCTGAGCATTTGCGACATTGACAATGAGCCAAATACGATACTAAACAACCGATGCCAAGCTCGCGATACAAACGGTAGCCAAAGCACACACTAAACAAAAGCAACAACAACAACAACAACAGCAACAACAAAGCACGAAACGTGCTCGTTTGCGAGAGCTTTTGGCTTTAGCTTTGGTGCATGATCGGGCATGATCGTTAAGAGGAGTGCACAGTAGCTGCTCGAGCGTCATAATAACAGCAACAACAACAACAACAACAACATGTTGTAGTCGTCAGTCGTAGTAATCCCTCCTCCCCCACCCTCTTCTTCTTTGCTTCTCCCTCACCCATTCCTTTTGCTTTTGCTCTTTGGCACAGCTGCAGTGCTGCAGGGTGTACACAGTGCAGTGCATATACATATGTATATATGTGTGTATATGTGTATGTTTTTGTGTGTGTATGTGTGCATAAGAGTCGCGCGCATGCGCAACAAATCAACACAAGCAAGTCAAATCAGCCCCCTCCTTATCCCTCTCCCTTCCTCTGCAGAGATAGACCTCAGCGTTGGAGTCTTGGTTTGTAGGAAACGGGCTAACCGGTTATTGTTGTTGCTGATGTTGTTGTTGTTGTTGGGGCCATACGACAGCGACAACAATAACAACAACGATGCATAAAGCTTTTAAGAACCTTCTTTGTTGTAGCTTGCAGTTGCACATACACTGCGCGAAATGCGCTCAAACTTATGCTCGTACATAAATTGTTAACTTCGCTTTATAATGCAGCAATTTTGTGAAATTTAATTTTTTACTTTTACAAAATTGTTGATAGTTTTTTATGAGTATAGTTTCATTAATTATAATTACTGTAATTATTAAAATAATTATTATTAACTTTAAAAAGCACAAAATTCATGTATTCCCGTAGAAAAGTACATATTCTCAGAATTAGCCAAAATATTAAATACACAAATTATGCGTCCTAAACTTTAGCAAAAAAAATAAAATAAAATAAATCTTTTAACAGATATAAAAACAATCGAACAAAAGATAAGTTTTAAGTTGTGGGATCGGGGTAGGTGTGAAGATCAATACCATCCTTTCTGATAATAACAAATAAATAAAATTTCTTTTAACATAATAATAATTCAAGCTCACAACTAAAATTAAATATAATTAATTACTTACAACTTAAACATTGAAATTTGTTATGCTAGAAAGTTCCTTTATTCGGAACTGCAAAACAAACTTCGCAACAATCAATTATTTCGCTTATTAGATTTTTTAAGGATGATTGCACCGAGCATGGTTTTACGATCGGAAAGAAATCCAAGATTTATTAGTAAAAATCTAAAAGTAATAGTAGTCCAGTTAAGACCCCAGAAATTTGAATACGCATTATTGGAAGACCATTTGCCAGATTTATATTTTAGAAGAGGACTCAAAAGGAAGGGAAATTCTTCGAAATGCTTGTGAAAAGTGGAAAATAAATAAAAAAAAAAAATTCAACACCTTCCTTAAAGGGTATTTAACATTCGACCTACCTAAGATATAGGCACACCTTTCTTGATTTGATTTATATTACACTTCGAGCAAGCCTTAATTATTCAGACCTGATTTAATCTAATCTAGTTTATATTTTGAATTTCTCTTTTCTTGCTTTTTGTTTTTCTGCGATTGCCTTTTGTAATTACAAGGCTGCAAACATGTGCTTTCTATGCCATTTCTAAGGCGCTACCTGGTTACCTACATATGCATACATGCAAACATACAGTTGCGGACAAAATAATAGCACCATCATGAAATATTTTCTTATGAATAAAAAAAATACCAATTAAATTGCCAATTTTTTAAAATATTGTTTTTAATATATTAAAAATATATATTTTTTTTTTTTGCTTAAAAAGATGAGCGCAAAATATTATGATATATTATGATATCATATATTATGATTTTTCCCCTCTTTCACAACATTGAATTTTTTAATTTTTATTTTAATTAATTAAAGTTGAAGACGGAGTAAAAAATAATGGTTTTTTCATTCCTCACTTCCAAGCAAAAAGGACACCTTGGAGAACATTTGTTGCAAGAGTGGTGCTATTATTTGTTCCGCAATTGTAAATCGATAGATTTGTACACTTGTACATCTATCAAATTATGGGCTGAGCCTCGTGCCACCAATTTTGCTGTGTGTAATTGCCACTTCCAGCACAAAAGCTTTTATTTTATAATTTTTTTTTTTCAGTTCTTTGCTTCCTCTATGTTTAAGGCAACTGCGCTGCCGTCTTAAGCTGCATTACTACTTTTTACTGCGTCTTAACTGAAATCGAGTTTTGTTGTAGCATGTAGTTTTTTTTTTCTATCTGTGCAACTCCGCCCGAAACATCAACGCCCAGCTCATGGGTCTCTCGCTTTATAAATATACTTGTATATATACGCACATGCATATGTGTGTGTGTGTGCCTGTGCCTGTGTGTGTGCGTGTATGTGTGTGTGTGTCTCTGACAATCTGCTGGTTGATGCTTACAACTTTGCCAAACTCATCATCATCATCTGCAACAGCCACAGCAAGAGCAACATCATCATCGTCATCCAGTAGCTGCGCTTAATTGCATTTTGACTTGCGGCATGAAGTTACTTTGTGTGCCCTGTCCACCAACCCTACCTGCAACCACAGCTGCCCCTTACCCCACCGTCTCCATACCCGCATGCTGCAGCAGCCTCCGCTCTATTTGCTTAGCGCTACGAGGCGTCGCCTCGCCTCTTTTGTGGCGTATGCCCAGTAGCTGCCTCCAAATTGTTTTTCTTCTTCGTTTTTTTTTTTTCGTTTTTGTTTTTGTAGTAGTCGTTTTTATGACTTGCAACTGTGCGCTGTTGTTGCTTGTGGCATGTTGCCATATATTGATTGAATGCGCTTTGTCAGTTAGTCAGTGCATCAGTCCAAAAGCCCCTCAGCTACAGTCAGAAAAAAATAGCCCTAATTTTGAATAAATCGGCTTAAATTAAAGATCGCCGGATAAAAATCTTATTAATAATCCAATATTAGTGCAAATTAAGAATAACAGTTTTTAGTAATAATAAAATAAGCAACAAAAACGGTAAATAAGAATTCTTCAATTCAATTCTACAGCCTGCAAATTGGCCATATTTATTTTTGAAATTTTAGAAATTTGCTTTCTGATTTACTAAAATTTGGCGTGATTTTTGTATGAGTGTAGTTGGCCATTTCGCTTGTTGGCCAAATTGGTTCTTGCGAGCAGCCATAAATGTGCTTTTGTCCATTGTTCTTTTGACGTGATTAGTTTCAGCCGTTTAATTAATAATTTTGTCGAGTTCGCCTATTGTTCCAAATTAGTTGATTACTCATTACGCATACGCCATGTTAGCCGAACTCTTGCAGCAAAATCGAATTTGCATTTCAGTTGCAATATTTTGACATAATTTATGCACAAGCAACAATAATTGTGCAAACGTATTTCTGTTCGCAAGTATTTTATTTAGCCGTTGGCCAAATTAGCCATTTAAAAGTAACGATGAAAAATTGATTTAGTATTGGTCGCTTGCCCAATAATACTCAAACTTTTTATATTCCTCCATTCCTATCATTAAGTACCCAGTAGTTGTGGCTTAACTAATTCATACTATCCCATTTTTTTTGATGCAATTGGGGCTTTTCTCGGTTTTCCCCAATCTATGCAATAAATTTTACATTTATTAAATATGTAATATTCAATTCATATTTTTTAAATCCTTTTTAATATTTGTGGACTGTTTTGAGTAGACATGAAATAAAAAAATATATTCAACTTTATATAGATTTCTAATTTAGCATAATTTCATTTGAAACTTTAACTTTAAAATGAATTTTTATTTTTATTTTTATTTTTTATACATTTTTTATTTGTCATTTGTCCCTACAAAATTGACTTTATTTACCTATTTATTCTCTTGCATTTAAAATATGATTAGACAGTTTGTGTGTTGAGGTGTTAGATTATTGTGTGTATATGCTCTTGTGTGTGTGTGTGTATGTGTGTGTGTATTTGCTGTGTTGCTGCAATTATCTAGATGATTTTCATGGGCTAAGCAGTAACTGTGCTTTAATGGCCCCATAAATTGTTCACAATTATGGCAGCAGCAGCAATAATACAGCCCCCTCCACAGGCTTGCTTATGGCCAAAACAGATTTCATTATAAATAGGTTAAGTCGCTAAATTTACTAGGCACAAAAGAGCCAAGAAAATCCAAGCCGAGCAGCAGCCGCAGCAGCAACACACATAAACCTTTAAACCTAAACACGCACTTAAGTAATAAAAAATAAAAAAAAAACAACAACCAACAGCAACTAAGACGAAAAACATGACATTAAATTGCATGAGGTTAAAGAAAAAAAATAATAATAATATTGTCTATAGCAGCTGAGGGGAGCGCATAAGAACACAGGTGTTCAGCGGCTGCTGCAGCAATACATAAAAAAAAACCAGAGGCAAAAAAAAAAAACAAACTTAAAATCAAGTTTTAAAGATTCAACAACGACGACGGCAACGGCACTTAAACAGCTCCCCAGCAGAAGACAACAACAACGAGAGAGAAGTTGGTTGGGGAGGGGGGCGAGACGAAGGCGAGATCGTTGCTGGAGACCTTTAAATGCGCACGACGACGACAACGATGCGGGCCGAGCTGTAGAAGAAGAAGGAGAAGAAGAAGAAGCAGCATCCAAAACGAGTCGCCTGAAAACACTTTATGCAGCCCCCGAAGCGAAGCCCGCTGAAGGGGCTAAGCCAAACCCAAACAGACACGAGTCCCAAGCAGCGACGTCAACGTCAACGTCGACTTCGCGTCGATCGTGCATGCAGCAACTTGTCGATTTCAAGCTGCGCCCCCTTCCCCCCACTTCCCCCGTACCCTTGGCCAACAGTTTGATTACGATCAGAGCGAGGAGCAATATGAGCTGTGTTCTGGCTGCACTGCTGCTCCTCTGCTGTTGCTCTGTTGTGCTGCTACTACTGCTGCTGCTGCTGCTGCTGCTGCTGCTGCTGCTGCTACTGCTGCTGTTTGCAAGCAGTCGCATAATAAACATAATGATAATGCCCGACGCTGCCTGATTGTCCAAGTGGTTTTTGGCCCAGCCACCCAGCACTGCCTCGCTCCGCCGTCGTCTTCTTGTGTGTTTGTCATTTTCATATGTAATTCATGTAATTTCTTACGGTGTACGCCCTTGACACTCTCCTTATAGAGAAGAAGCCATAGATATGCAATTTGTATAATAGCCATACATGTATTAATTATTATCATCGTCATCATCATTAACATCCCTTCCTCTATAAACTAAATGGATGTCAAATGGATTTCTGCCTGACTTCCAAGTAAATATTCTTTTCCTCAATCGATGCGACAAAATTGGAAACCCCAGAAATCTTATAGATCTTATAATTATTTCATATTTATTTATTTTAAATTTGGTACACAATTTAAAGTAGTTTAAATATATTTTTTTTTTTGTATACATGTTAATAAATTAAGTTAACATTTAGTAAGTTTTGTTATTATTTTGTTAAATTTGGCTCACTTCTATTTTGAATACACACACACATATACATAACTATTTATAACCTTGGTACCCTTTGGGTACACACGTACATGCAAGCATAATACGTATGAATGCGTGTGTCTGTATGCGTGTAATGTGTCCAACAAGCAGCAGCAGCAATGGCAGCAGCTGAGCCCCCTCGGGCTGCCGTTAATCAACAAGTTTATGCAAAATTCAAAAAACCAGAACAGGAAAATGAAAAGCGAGCAATAACCCAGGCAGTTGGCAGTTGGCAGTAGGCAGTTGGCAGTTGGCAGCGAACACAAAACGCACACCTTAAGCCAACTACAAAAAAAAAAAAATCAACAAAAAAAAAACAAGTCAATATGATCGATCGTTTGCTTGATTAAACCTAATTGAAAACGAAAATGCACAACACACACACACAAACACATAGACACATGTCATGATCACTTGTCCAAGCAGTCTGCTGTGTATGCGTGTGTGCGCAGTCCGGTCCGGCAAGCAAGCAGCGAACAGCGAGAGCCGAGCGAACAGCGTTCGTGGAATGGAGAATGTTGAAATCAAAACAAAAACGTAAAAGATCAACGCACACAGAGCCACTAAATTTTGGCGGGAGACTACTGTACCCCCATATCGAAGACGACGAACAAAACAAAACTACAACTACGAAAGATTGTGTGTGTGTGTGCATATGTGTGTGTGTCTGGCTGTGTGTGTGTATAGAAAATGGAGAAGAAAACAACAAAAATCAAAACAAATCTCTGAGCCAAAGAGCTGCGGTGATCTTAAGAGCGAGCATTTGTGGACTTAAGAGCGTTAGTAACAGATAGATAGAGAGAGAGAGAGAGCAAGATCATGAAAGTATGGTGCAGTGGTGCAGTGTTGCCGTGCTGCAAGTGAGCATAAGTTACGAGCAATCATGAAATGCATTTGTGCTCCCATTTGGAAAATGTTTAAACATATTTAAGAAAAGCTGTGAAAATTAACCACAAAAACCAACAAAATTGGATTTACACAAATATTTAGTTACTAACTGCTAAATAGGTTCAGTTAAGAAAACAATATTATTAAAGCCCCAAGCAAAAATAAAATAAATCAAAAGGAAAAACACATTTTAGCTGCTTAGGGAATTTGTTGAATAAAATAATATAAAAATAAATACAATTTTAGCTGCTTAATAAAATATCTGAAGTAAAAATAAATATTTTAGCTGCCCATTAAATTAAAAAAATAAATAAAGTTCGGAAGCTTATGTAATAATAACTAAAGTAAATGAAATTAAAAAATAAAATAAAATATTTGCGGCTTATGTAATATTGTGATTTTTTTAAATAAAAATAATACAATTTTAAGCTGCTTAAGCAATAATGAAAGGCTTTATTAAATAAGCAATTAAAATTTAATTTGTTTTGGTTTTTTTTTTTTATATATTTCATTTAAAGTAAATAAAAACTCCCATAAAAATAAAACTCATTTTTTGCATCAATTTTAGGTCTGCTAATAACTGAATTTTTAACTGAATTTAAAAAGCGCGCCAAGAAAATTTACGTTCTTTGATTTGTAGTCCTTGATGAGCGTAATAAAAATAAAAGGCAATCGCAGCGACAGAGAGAGAGGGACAGAGAGAGAGAGTGTATTAACCCCAAGCAGACCCACAGATGCGCTCACCCCAAGCAGAACAGCAGACAGAGCCAAAGCAGCGAAAAGGCAACCGGCAGAATACTTATCAAAGCTGAGCGCAGGCCAAACAAAGAGCGAAAGCGTAGAGGGGAAGAGTGGAAGAGCGGGTGGGGGAGGGCTACACAAGAACGTTACTTGTTCCGTGAAGGGTCCACGAGTGCTTTTCGTCGTATTCCCAACGCACGAAGAAGCCCACGAAGTCAATTTGCAAGCTCTCCTTTGCAGTATTGCAGCCCGACTGATCCACACTTAACGGGCAGCCAGTTTGTACGAACACACACACACACACATACATACATGTATGTACATATATTCTATGTTTTGATTTTACGGCACAGATGTTTTATTTGCCACTCACTCACATACACGCATGCGATCACTGCTCGCTCTCCTTTTGCTCTTTCTCTCTCTCTCTTGCTTTGTATTTGAATGCCTTTAATCCTAGCACAAGGTGCAAAGGAAAGACAAGAAAAAAGAAATCAAACTCGAAGTCGAACTCGAATTCGAACTTGGTCTTGGCTCTGGCATAAAACAGAAAGTGTGCAAGACACTCTGCGAAGCCAAGCAAAAGACAAACACTGCGATAGTTATGGTGGTTGTTGTTTTTGTTGTTGTTGTTGTTGTTGTTGTTGGTACGATTTCCACTGCAATGAACTTCTAGAATCTAGATGCGAGTCAATGAACCTATCCTGACTGCTCTGCACTGCTCTGCTCTGCCCCGCCCTGGTCTCTTGCCTGCCTAAACCCATCCCTGTCTGCCTGCCTGCTGTTGCTGCTTGATATCAACAGCGAATGATCATCATCATCATCATCGCTGGGCACACAGTGAACTAGCTTTGTGTCAGCTCTATCTCTCTCTCTCTCTCTCTGTCGTCGACGTCTCCTTCTTGGACATAATGAACTCGGTTTTGGCGATACGTACGCAATTTTCAAATCGTGTTGCTTATCGTTTAACTTCCTCTCTTCTCTCCTTTCGGTTGTTCTCCAGTGTTGCAGCTAGCTAAAAATATAGTAAACTTTTTTGTTTTTGTTAGAATGACATATTTTAATTAATAAGCTGTCATTTACGTATAAAATAAATATAAATACTTTCATTTAAATTATTTGTTTATTCTAAACTAAAGTCATTCAACACAAAAATAGAAAATTCAAAAGTTAAGACATAGATTGAATTAAGACATTATGAATTAATTGAAAGTTGGCCTCTCTTAAAGGAGGGAAAGTACAGCTTGTTCTGTAAAAAATAACAAATTTGGAGTACCGATCAGAAACTTATTTTATAAACATGATTGGAAGTAGTACTTTTAATATTTTTTAACTATGACAACATCTTCAAAAAACCTCAACAGTCAAAGGGCTTATGGTTGATGGATCAGAATCAGGATTTGCGTTTTTATTTTGTGGAAAAATACATATCTGAATATAAGTGAGCCGTTATAGTTTTTAGAATTGTTTCCCTGTATTTAAATGTAGAGCAATTTTTTAAAATACCGTCTGATTTTTTTTGTTTAAAGAAAGACTGAAAACTAATACAAAATTCATGCTGTTTGCTGTTTTCAAATTAAAAAAAAGCTAAACTCTACTTCAAAAAAGCTCTGTTGGCAACACTGCCTTTGTCTGGCTAAACACTGCTATAGTCTCCCTCTCTCTCTCTCTCCGTCTCTGTTATTCTAACTGCAGTTGGGCACACGGCATAAACAACGTTTTTAGAACTTTTATTTGATTTTGCCAACACGCCTCAATGTTGTTGTTGTTGTTGTTGCTATTGTTGTTGTTGTCCATTGTCGCAGTCGAAGTCGTTCCATGTATGATAATGATGTTGGTGATCGTGCCACTTTAGCAGTGGTTAACTGCGAAGAGCAGCCAGGCAGTCAGAACCGTAGCCTTAAACGTAGTCGTAGTCGTAGTAGAAGTAGTAGTAGAAGTTAGAGTTGAAGTACACTCAGAATAATAATTGAGTTATTTACAGTTCCACTTTTTAGAACTTGTTTCTTAATAATAAAAAAATATATATATAAAATAAAAACACCATATTTTTGGGATTTTCGATTTGGGGCATGCATTTTTTATTTTAGAAATTTTTAGGGCGACTCACTGAAATTGGAGTGGATTTTTTTTCTGTGTGTAGGAGTAGGAGTTGGATTTGGAGATGGGGCTGGAGTCAGGCAGGCCTGGCAAAAGTTTCAACTGGCTTGGGTTGAAGAACCTTTTGATTGGTTAGCCAAACACGACTGGAGAGCTCGATGCGGCTCGGCTCGATTCGGTTCGGTTCGGCTCCATGGGCATTCCTGAAGTTGGTGCGGTCTGAGGCATTAAACTGTGCCATGTTTGCTGCGGTTGTCTGTGCTCCCTCCATCTCCTGCTCCACCCCCTTCTACTCCTGCTGCTTGACTTTGCATTTGCATGCATAATATTGCCAAGATTTATGCAAAAAATTGATGGCAATTAGTCGTCGACTCGTCGTCTTCTTCTTGGTTTGGTTCTTTATCTACTGCTGCTGCTGTTTCTGCTGCTGCTGCTGCTGCTGCTGCTTGTTCTGCTGCTCATACATATACAGTTGCGAAAAAAATAATAGCATCACTACGGAAGAAAAAAACAAATCATTAGTTTGGCCAAATTAGTTTGTTCAAATATTGATTTTTAATATAGTTTAGTTTAGTTTAGTTATAGTTGGAATATAAATTTAAGTTAGTACTGCTCCTGGATTTCTTATCAATATATATATATATATATATATGTATATATAAAATAAAATAATAGCAACACTTTTTTTAGAAATCGTTTATTTAATTCTCATTTTCATATGTTCGTTCATCTTTTAATTTTAATTTTAATTTTACATAAATGTAAATAAGCTTAAAACGGTGAATAAAAAATGTTTTTTTTCTTTATCAATTTTTTTTAAGTCTTCTTCCATTTTTTAAAACTTATTCACAAGTTCTTTAAAATTTCAAATTGAAATTTGCCATTGGAAAGCATTTCTTGTGCAAGTGTTGCTATTATTTTGTTCGCAACTGTACAGTGTGTGTATGTGTGAGTGTGTATGTGTGTATTTACTGTACACATCTTGCAGTTTGTTTGTGCATAATGATTTTCGGTATCAAATTACATTGGTTAGGCGTTTTTAGTATGTACTTTATTTGCTGTTGTTGTCTCTTGTCGTCGCTGCTGTCTGTCTGTCTCTCTGTCTGTCCGTCTGTCTGTCTGTCCTTTTCCTGCTTAATTTGATGCGCTCGTGCCGTTCTCAGTCCGTACGCCACAGTCCACTCTGTCTCAGCTGCAGCTCCAACTCTGACTCCAACTCGGTTTCTGGATCCTTCTTCGAGTGCATTTCTGGTTCTTTGACTAATGTGATGCGCATTTGGCATTTGGCAAAGCCTGTCTTCGCCTTTTGCTCTGCTCTGCTCTGCTCTGCTTTGCTTTGACTTTAATAGAGCTCGCTGGCGAAGCGAAATAATTTACTAGCCAAAATAAGATAATGAGCGATAATTTCCAGAGTTATATATTGGGCACTCAACCAGAGCCACGGCACATTTCAAATTAACAATCCCAAAGGGGGGGTTAACAAATAACTCGAATTAGTTGCGCAAAGATTATCATTATAATCATGGACATTATGTAAATAACAAATTGGTAAGGATCTGCGTAAAAAGCAAACTGTATATTAAACTTATCCCAACCAAATTTAGCCATTTAAAATTGAAAGGAAAATAACCCTATTATAGCTACATCGACTGTTGATGATCGAGAATATTAATAAATATAAACCTATCGTTGCTTTTATACTCCCCAAAGGCAAAGCAGATTTTAAACAATAACTTGAATTATTTCAATTATATATATATAAAGAGCTCAATTAACTGTAAGTTTTTTTATAAAGAAATTTAAAATTAATATTAAACTTAAATGAAAAAAAAGATTTCTGTGGGTATTTAAGTGCAAAGTAGTCAAATATAATAAAACAGAAAAAAAATACTTTAATTTTATGCAGAGCCATATAAAGCCTTATCCAGTAAACCCATTAATTGAATAGGTTGCTTCAAGTGTTTATTGGCTATTTAAGTACACAATAGTTGAGGACTCGCAACTGGTCTTCAACTGGTCTTTAACTTGAGTTTATGTCCGAGCTAGTTGTACTTAATGTAGGTGCAGGTGTTCAATAATAGCGTAAAACACGCACACACGCATAAGCTAACCAAAGTAAGCCCGATGGAATGGGGTGCAGTGCCTGCATAATAATCAGTAACCCACAAAATAAACAAGCAGCTGACGCAATGTTTAAGTGAGAATAAAGTCGCTTATGTTCTTTGTGTCTAATGGCTTGAGACATTGTTGTTTGCAACATATTGTACACAAAAAAAGCGAACCAAGTGAAGTTATGAATAAATCGATTTCGATATATTTCTCAGTAATTTCTATTCGAAGCAAGACCAAAAATTTGAATAGGGTTTCCAGGCATATATTTGCACACAAATTGTCCTAAAATGCAAATTCCACAGAAAACTTATAAAATTGCTGGAAATGTGAAATATAGTACTAATTCTTAATAATAAAATAAGTAGTAAAAGAATTATTGTTAGAGACAGCCTCTCATTTTAGAAATATACTTTCTGAATAATTAGGGGTGAATTTCCTTAGGCTCCAAGAGAATACCAAAGTGACTGGATAATAAGAAGCCTCAATCGTGCATATTGCCGGACTGTCTACAGATGCTTACAACTGGTTGCTATAGATTGAAGGAAATTGATTTTTTCTAAATAAAAGAAATTAAAAAATTAAATAAGGTGAACAAAATGGAGATCACTAGTCGTTATAGACATAAAATACACTTTATAGTTATATAAAATACATAGAGTGAGATTTTATTTCTTATATCGACCATCAAACTTACATTTGATTTAATTTTCAATTCGAATAAAATAAATATGGTTGTTGTGTCTCTCTTGATCACATTCTCTGCTTATTGAAGGTGTTCCACTGGATTTGTCAACCTAATTTAATCACCAGCCATGACTTAAAAACTTCGGCTTATACCCAATTTCCTGCTGATCGCCGCTTACCTTTTATAGCTCTTTTTATTGACATCAGATTTTCAATGCAGTCAGTCTGCGCAGATTCTTGTGATTTGTAAGCGATAAAATAAAAACTGAGAAACGAACAAAACTTAAGATCAATTTAATATTAATATACATTCAAATTTATATAATAAATAAAATATCCATACAAACTGAGAGCAGAATCCTGCGTAATCTGGTTCCTTCAACCCCAATCGCATCAGTGCTAGTACAGCCTTGGGTAAATCTTCGATGCTCTTCAAATTGATTTAAACTGCTTCACACCTGCACAATTTGCCCTCTCTTTCTCTCTCTCTGTCTCTCACTCTCTCTCTCGTGCGCTCTCCCCCCTAGAAATGGCGCACATATAACCCCTGAGCCAACAAGCAATTGCTGTCGTTAGAACAAACGTTCTACCTTCGTCCCCTCAGCACATGACGAAGCCGAGTGCCGAACACAGCCGACTGCCAAAGCAGAGATGAACAGCGGAGCAGCTGTTGCGACGACGTCTTCGACTACGTCTTCGTCGCGTGTATGACATGTGAGCTGCACGTTTTGTCCATTTTCAAATTGAGCCAACGTCTCAGCACTCGACGACGCGTCGTCGTCGTCGTCTTCGTCTTCGCCTTCGTTGTCGTCGTTTCGACTGACTCGTGCAATCAAAGTGAACAGTTTCAGCTGTGGCCGGGCTCTGGGGTCCGTTTCTCTGTCCTAAGACCTATGGGTACCTGTCAGTCAAAATGCGTTTTACAACAGTTCTTTTTTTCTTCTTCTGTTTTCCTCATTTATTTTCGTTTCGTTGCCCATTTGGTAACCCGTATCGTTTGTTGTTGTTGTTGTTGTTGTCTGCAGTGTAACACGATTTTATATTCGTTTTCAGTGTGTTCCTTCCCTCTTCTGCCTTCCTCCTTCAAATCTATGAGCAATCTATCTTTTGAGTGCAAAAGCAACAACAACAATATACAATCAACAATTTCATTTTCGTTGTGCTCTTTGGATTTTTGTTGTGTTGTTGTCTGTTTTGGGTTAAATGTGGCTACAGCAACGAAGATTCGACAGCTACTACCGTATGGTAATCTCTGACAGTTACACGGTAGATCTTTATTGTGATCTATGGGTTTTACTGGGTCGTGGTTCCCTTGGTTCTACAACTAGCTGCATTTACTTTGGATTAAGCTTGCAGCTGAATTGGGAGAATATACTCCATAAAAATGTGTCATGCGAAATATTTTCATATTTTTAGAATTAATCAGCATTCGAACAAGTCGTTACTCAACAAATGTGGAAAGGTATTGGATATTCAAACACAAGGTCCTGGCGGGAATCCAATTGAAAATCAAAAAAAAAAGTACGAAAACTCGAACTGAATTAACATATTTAATTATGGAAGAAAGGATGAAATTTCCGGACAATAACGACACTAAAATTCCTATCAATGCCATAAAACTTCGACTGCAAACTTTAGTAATTTTGATTATCATACGAAACACATATATGTATATAATATACAGTGACTCACACCGAAATTTGCACAGTGCCAAAAAAAACAGGCTACTTTTTTACATAATCCTACCTAGCAGGTGGGGAAACCCCAGTGTATTGGGGTCATATATTAATTTAGGTGGTTAATACATGTACCTACCATAGGTCTTTGGAATTTTTGAAAAATAATGAATAATTAACTTATGGCAGGCAATTACATTATTTGACGCTGTGCAAATTTCGGTGTGACTCACTGTATATATACATATGTGCTTATTGTGATCTGTTTTGCTCAGTGCTCAGAAAATGCATAAAATGATGATCGTTTAGCCCCACCAAGTGCGATCCTCCACCACATTTGCGTTGCCACACAATAAAATGTCATAAATTATACGGTTGGAGTAGGAACAAAAATAAAATAAAAGCACAACGCATGGCCATCATAAAATACATAGTACAATAACAATAATAAAGATCAAATACAACAACGGCAATGGGCAGACGACTGATCATTAATTAATGAACATGATCAACAGAGGCAGCAGAGGCAGCAGACTCGAGACTCGCGACTCGAGCTTTTATAACTTGTGGCACAGGCCATATTAGAATGCAACATGTCGTCGTCGTTGAGTTCGTTGTTTTCGATTGTGTCGAACAGAGATATTGCCATATATACATATACATATATTCTGGCATACATATCGAGGAGCATTTACACAGACACAGATATTATGCCTCTTTGTTTACAAAACAAAATGTAAACAAAACTTTTCTTTAGCCACAGCGACTGAAAGCATTTGCCATGTATGCAACAAGAATAGGGCAGAGGCTGAGGCACAGAATCTGGGGCAGCCAAGCTGGGGGCATTTTTCAATAGTGTTCACCAGCTTGCATAAGCAGTGCCGTGTTGGGGCTGGGGCATGGGCTTGGGGATGGGGATGGGGATAGTGGCATCAACACAGCCGCGTTACGCACCGAATAGTTTTTCATAGAAAACAAATACGTTGGAAAAATCGAAAACAAATCAAGTTCAACTGATGGACTCAAAATTACCCCTTTTCGAGAGTTATAATAATTCTACAGTTAATATCGATAAATGAATCAGTTAATATTATTATAATTCACAAAATATTTTAATTAAAAATAATAACATAAAAAATACTTACATAATAAAACATAGAAAACAAATCAAGTTCAACTGATGGATTTCATTTTACATCACTTCTTGAGTGTTAATTGAACTAATAAATAAATAAATATATAACAAATTATTCAGTTAATATTTTTATGAAAAAAAGTAAAGCTTGAACGAGTTCTAGTAAAATTATAATAAATTGTTTTTCATAGAAACAAATACTCATTTCTAGATTACAAAAATAAATTCTTTACCAAACTATCGATAAGTTTTTCAGTAATTATTTTAATAATAATTTATAAAAAAAAAAGTATTTATATTTCAGTTCGTTTTCTACTCTCTACTCATTACAGGGTATACGCTGGGTATGTGCAACATATCCACTGTGTTCTTTGTTTTGTGGTAGTTGCTGCACTTTGATTGACAGCTGTGGCAGCTTGGGGAGTGCTTGGGCTCTGGCTGTGGCAGCCAGCTCTTTGCTTTTTATATTTTATAGTTTTTATTTTATCTGCGACTGCGTCGACAAAGTTTCTTCTAATGACATTCACTTTTTGTTGCTTTGGGCGCGTATTTCTTTTTTCTGATTTTCTGTTGTTGTTTTTCCATTTTTTTTGGGTCGAATCATTATCGTCATGTCAAGTTGGCTTGCACGCAGTTTGCACGTTCTCAAAACGATATCGGAGCTAAGCCCCAGCAGCAATGGATGGTCATGAACCACTGCTGGATTTCACTTTCAATGCCTCGGCTGCAGGATTGGGGCCAGTTTTGGTGGCAGATTGGACGCAAGTTTCGGGGGCAAGTTTGGGGGCTGTGTGCCCATTTAGATGCACTGTGTGTGTGTGTGTTTGTGTGCATATCGACTTGCCATCCAGCCAGACATATTAATTTCAATGCTGAGCCAACGGGGCAAGGGGTCGGTCAATCTGATGCCGATGCTGAGGCTGAGGCTGGCACACCTAGCGCTTGTAAGACCCTATTAAATTACCATAGAACAACAACAAGATACACTCCGTGCCCCATTATCTACCCAAACAAATGTTCCACAGCAAATCTACAGAGCAATAGAAACGTCAACTTGGCCCAAGCAAAATACGTATGCAGTTTGTAGTCTGTATCTGTAGGGACTGGCCAGACTCTGGCATGATAGATCACCCCATAGACAAATACGGACAGGTGAAACTTGTCAGTCTGTGCAGTGCAGTGGAGCCTCAGAAAGATATATGGAAGAAAAAGAAAGGGTCGTCCTACGCCAACAAACAAACGAGTAAACAAATAAACTAAAAGAACCCGAACCACGAACTGACAAAAAAAGGGCCAGGAAAACTGTCGAGCTCTCTTTGGGCCGGGGTCGCTGCTTGGTCTCAGTCTGAGCACATTTATTTAGCAAAGTGAGTTCGAGCGACTGCTTATCGCACTGTAAAAACAAAGACGCTGAGAAGGGATCAGCTCAGTGAACCTGAACCCTGAAGCCGAAGTCGAAGCCGCAGCCCAATTCGAACCTGAACCCCGCAACCCCGCACCATGCACCCTGAACCCTGCACCAAGCACCCCTCGACCCGACTGTGGACACACTTGCAGAGTGTGCTGGGCACAAGTGCGACGATTGCCCTACGGCTTGGATTTTTGCCCTCGGCCTGCGGCAATTATAGAGCGATCGACGGACGGGATACGGCCTGCACACATACATATATGTATTTATACATATACATATTTACAATTTACAGTTGCGGTCAAAATATTAGTAGTGCTGCTTCATAAAGTACAAATTGTCTTCATAGCTTCTTTCAATATTTAATCTATTTCCTGGTTTATTTTAATCTTTAAAATATATCTATTCATATTTATTTTTATTTTATTTTATTTACTTTGGATTATATTGGATTTTTTGCATTAATAAAAATAAATGAAAAAAATTATAATCATAATAATAATTAAATCTGAAAACATTCCAAAGCTATTATTTTGACTAGCTAAAGTTTAAGTTTGAAGATTTTTAATCGTTAAAAATTTTGTTAATAATTTTGAAACTATCCCATTTTCCAATCCTGATCTTCAGTATGGATAGCCTCTGTTCAAATAAAATGTTCATAATATTTAAACTATATTCGAACTATGTTTTTTAGATATGTTTAAACTAGTGTTATTATTTTGACCGCAGCTGTATGTGTATGTGTCAGGCTGTTGCCCCTGGCAGATCATCTTGTCTCACAATTTTATGTTAATTTCTGCCTTCATTTATGCATTTATCACGCGGTCTTCAGCTTTTTACGAGCCATCGTTTCTCCGCTCTGCTCCTCTTTCCTACCTCCTCTCCCCATCTTTCTTCTATCTGCTCTTGATTGTCACCTAGTATTTAGTTTTCGCAGCTCCCTCGCTGACATTTATCGGGACCGGGCTCTGCTCGTTTTTTGTCAACGTCTGCGCCTTTTTATGGAAACGTTTTAATATCTTTATAACTGCGTTTTGGCTCCCTTGTGTTGATTTTACGAGCCGTCTCTGTCTCGTTGCCGACATGTTGCCACACAAAGCAGGCCCAAGCAATACAATTTTCATTTTCATTTTCATTATGATTCATGTGGTTGAAAACACCTGCAAACTATGCTCAAAATGGCTGCCAAGTGTTGAACTCAAGTATTGATGCCAAGTCTCACACATTGTCAAGGCAACTGAAATGTGAACTACTCTTGACAAGTTGCAAGGCTCTAAAGATAGATAGATATGCAGTCAGACCTAAAGGTCAGCAATTCATTAACTTATGATTAATACTATATATAAAAGATAAATATATAATTTACTCAAATTATACTATTTCTGTTGCCAAACAGACTCCTTTCAAATCAGAATAGTTTTGACAACTTATGGTTAAAGAGCCTCGAATTGGTCAACATCAAGGCCAATAATTATTCGTACACTTTTCCTATAACTGTTCCGATTGCCATTATTTGCTATTTACGTGAAATAAATGAATAAAAGTCTAAATCAGCCGATATGAACTCTTCAGCATTAAATTGATCAAAACTATATTTATCACTATCAAAACTAAGTTGGTTAAACTTAGTTGCACTTGAGCAATGAGTATTTTGATTAAATATTTAAATACATTAATTACACTGAGTATTACATTACATTACGCACAATAATTGCTGTTAAAGACGGTTCTTTAGCCATATTGATTTTTAAACATAAATTGCTCGAAATGCCCAATCAAAAAGGAGGCATCACAAATTACAATTAGCCTTTTAAGGATGCGAAACGCATTTAGCTGGCAATGCCTTGTCGAGGTTGGGGCAGCAGCTAATTGGTTGGTTGGTTGGCCAGCAAGGAGAACAGCTGCACCGTTAATTTTATCGTTTTACTGCAAAATATTGCGCAGACATGATTTAAGCATTAAGCCTTCCTCAGCGTTCTCCATGGCGCTGTAAACCATTAACAATGAGGTGTCAATTGCATGTGGCAACAACAAAAGAGCAACGGCCAGCTCACAAAGCCCCGGCTGGGACAATTTGTTGACCAGATCCAAAACGATTGGCAGCCAACTTGTCACATTAACACAAAGCCAAATGTGGGCATCAGCAAACTCGGCGAGCGGAGAGAGGAGAGCGGCGAGCGGCGAGCGGGCTTAAAAGTAAAAGTGATGCTACCTGCCACTCGCATATTTACATTTGAAACCACTTGACTTACTAACTGACTGATCGACTGGCCAGCATCGCAGGCAGCAACAAACAACCATAACAATAGCAACAACAACTATAACAACAACAACAACAACAACAATGCTAATGCATTTGTCTTGGGCACCTGGTGAGTTATAATTTGTCGGTTGTTGAACAAGTTCCATGCGACTGCTTCCAATTATGGCGAGGATCTGCTTGCAACATGTTTAAGCCAAAAAGTCAACTGCTATTGGCCCACTATATGCTCTTAGACAGCAAGGAGGCTGTGGCTTCAACTTCAACTTCCACCTGCAAAGAGGCAACTCTCGAGTCGAGCTCGAAATGCCCTTTATTTATGATGTTTAAAGTAGAAATGACATTCATTCAAAATTAAAATAAATTAAATTAAATTAAATTAAATTGGATATGAAATCAATTCTATAATTGCCAAAAACATAAACAAATTCTGTTTGTTTTAATTTGATTAAAATTATTTAAAATTGTAATTAAATAATAAATTAAAATTCTAAATTCTAAATATATAAATAGTTGCTTCAATTTAAATAAATTTATTGTACTGCCAAAGATTTATTTATAATTATAAAATAATATCAAAATAAAATTGAATAAAATGTGAATAAATTCTGGTTTTATTAATGAGATTGAAATTATTTTTTAAAATGCAATAATAAATGAAAAATATATATTAAATATATATTTAAGAAAATAAATATATAGGTGCATAATAAATAAATAAACCTATTTTGCATCTATATTTTTCATTATATTTCTGTTAATATTATTTCCCAGTCGAGTGTACTTAATATTAATTTTTGGACTTGTTGATGTGCCTTAAAGATTTATAAAATGACATTAAAACTCAGCATTATAGAAAATATTTATATTAATATAGTTGCATAAAGTATAAACATTAAATTATTATGCCTCAATTTTTTCAATTCTAATTCAAATTCTAGATGCCCTGACGAATTTAATAATTCTAATTTGTGTACTTATTGTTGTCACTTGAGGAATTTAAAATTAAATTAAAAATCAAAAATTATAAAAATAATAATAAAATACAAAATATTCATTTCAAATACTAATCGATGCTGATGCATACAAATTATGTAGTCAAATAGGTCTTTTTCAATCTGTTAGTCACGTTTATACTCCCAGCATAGCTACAGGGTATAACAATGCGTATTTTCGTTAACCGAGTAGTCGGTAATTTCGACACTCACCATTAAAAGACCCCTGCTTTAATCACGGCTTATGCATCGGTTGATTTTTGACCAACTCTTACGAACAATAAATACAATACACGTTTGTTAATTATAGTTTATGCATTTAATAAGCCAACTTTTTGCCATATATGCCTGCCTGACTCCGTCCTCTATGTTTTGGCTTTGAGCGTGCGCTTTAACTTTTCGCAGCTCCTTTTGGCCCGGACTTGAAAATGTGGCCAACATCCAACGGCCAACGGCCAAGCTGGAGTTGTGTTTGGTTTTGTTATTATATTTTGTGCACTTTAATTAAATTGTTATGTAAATTCCACTTGTCGTTGCTGCTTGTGTATTCGGGCATATAATTTTCATCTTTATTAGAGCAGCAAGTGCTCTTTATTGGCACTGTCTTGGCTTTTGGGGCGGAGCCGCCTACTTGCTGGCTTATTGCTGGCTTAAGCTGAATGCAATCTTGGCCAATTTGGATTTGCCTAAAGCCAAATTTACAGTATATGTATAAACACTCTTGGCAGCATGCTGCTGTGGCAATTACTACAAAAAAAAAACCACAATCAGCAACTAATGCGACTTGCATATCCCAACAGTAAGCAGATAGTAAATGCATTATAATACTATATAGAGTGACGTGTTCTGTACGTCTGAACATATCAATTAAGTTCAGCTCTAATCTGTACACATTACGATATGTTTTTTTTATGTCTTGGTCACATATGTATGTATATCTAACCCGCATAAAATACTCGGCTCAACAACGATTTATTTTGGTTTTTATCAAATTTGGGTCAAGCGTTTTTGTGTGTGTTTAAATTTTCATCTCGAATTTTTCGTTGGGTTCTTCGTCAGCATCAATTATCTAATTTTCAAATTAACAGCTGCAACTGCGCTTGGGGCATGAAAACCTCTGCTACGCACTTGAGACACTTGAGACCTCGCACTGCCACAGGCAACACAAAACACGCACACTCGCACACTCGCACACTCGCACACTTGCACACTTGTCGAGAATTATGGGCCACAGTCCAAATTGGGGGGATTCGAACTTTGGTTGCTCTTAGAACTCGCTGATAACATTTAATTGGATTTTGATTGTAATGCGAGGCGCGACTGACGAAGTGAAAGCCGCGCTTATCAGCTCTGCTCTGAGCTCTGCGATGACCATTAAATATACCACGAGTAAGTATCAAATGTACAATTATGTAGCGTCATGTTGCAGGCCATAAAACTATTGACAACATAAATAAAAAACAAATAAATGTGTTCACTTCGACACCATCAGCAGCTGTGGTAAACGTTGTTGTTGGCCAGCTCCGCCCCAACTGCGCTCCAAAATTTGCACCTCGAAAAGCGTGAATCATGCAAATGAGAAGAGAGATAAAAAAAAAAATGCTGTTGCCTGTCCAAAAGCCACAACAAGTGAATTAGTCATCATTTGAGAAAAATTACTCTAGTGAAAATGTTGAGCTGTAGAAATTCCTAAGGCATAAGTGTGCACTGCGATGACAAGGTAGTCAAAAAAAAAAAAAAAATTAAAAAAAAATATATGTATATAGAGAAAATGATTGGATGTGAACAACGACAATGGAATGCTCTGCAAACAGATGCAAATGAAAGAAATGATAGAGAAAAACAAATGAAATTCTCTAAAATCAGTTAGACATGATCGCAGCAGAAAGGTAAAGTGCAAGAAATTAAAGGAAAGTAAATAAATTTAAAAAAAATTAAAAATTAAAAACTTAAGGGGAGACTGTTCAGAGAAAGAACCTAGTTTAACTGAAAGTGCTTAACAGACTTAAAGTTAAATACAATAAATAATTGACTGCCATAAATCTAAATATAAAAGAAACACTTTAATCTTAATTAAAAATTACACGGATTATGTTAAATAATCAAATTAAAATTAACATTCATAAAGAGTATATTTAAATATACATCATAAATAATAACATCTATGCCAAACTTAACTTGATTAATCACAGAAATGTTATTTAAATATGTGCATTTA
Source organism: Drosophila kokeensis (assembly GCA_035042145.1). Classification (NCBI taxonomy): domain Eukaryota; kingdom Metazoa; phylum Arthropoda; class Insecta; order Diptera; family Drosophilidae; genus Drosophila; species Drosophila kokeensis. Next base: position 883,812 of record JAWNLT010000589.1, on the reverse strand, counting down.
TTATCCACTATCCGCATTGGGCCATCAAATGAGGCTACCCTCTGCTCCTTGCCACTAAAAGTGCAACAAAATGCAACATAGAAAAACACAAATACTTTGTGTAGCCTGCCTCTAAAAGGGCAAATTCGTTTTAGGCGCAGAAAAAAAAAAAACAAAATCGAAAGAAAAAAAAAAGATAGAATACAACAGTCGCAGCAGCAGCAGCAGCAGCAACGATCGCTTTGGGGCAGGAGGCAGTGACAGCCGCTGGCGTGGCATGCCTCAAGTTGAAGTGCAACCGAATGCGAACGGCTGCCCATGCGCAGCACACACGACTCTAGGCAAAGCCAAAACCAAGACCAAAACCAAGACCAAAGACGATGGCCCCGGCTTATTTATGGGCTATGGTTTGGTTTGGTTTGGGCTTTGGTTTAGCTCCTTAGGTTCATTGGCTCCTCAGGCTGCTTTTGTTGAAATGCATTTATGGTTCTTTTTTCCCCCTCTTCTTTTGTGTGTGCATGAGTGTGTGTGTGTGTTGGTGTTGTGAGTGTTTTTATTTATTTTCTTTATTATTGCGTACGAAAAAGAGGCAGGCCAAAGCAGACGAAGAGAAAATTTCACAAGCGTCGCCAGTTTGTCTGGCGCGACTCGAGTTGAGATCGGGACCAGAGACTGCGACTGCGACTGAGACTGAGGCTCGACTACAGGCACAGACCCAGACCCAGACCCAGACCCAGAGCCAGACTGAGACCCAGTCCCAAACCATTTATGCGCTGGTTATCTTGCCTTTCTTTTCGTTCTGCCTCTGCCCTGAGTCATTTTGTTGCTCTTGTTGCACACAAAAGCGCTGCATGTTGCTGCTGCTTATTTTTTTGTTGTTTTTTTTTGGGTTTATTTACCTTCATCATCATCCTAATAATCAGCATCATCATCATCATCATCATGATCAACATGATGATCAGCATGATGATCATCATTATCTTCGTGCTGCTGCTGCCAACACATCCATGTTCTGTGCACTGATCTTTTGCCATTGTTGGCAGTTGTATTTTTTGTGCTTTGTCTTCTGAATTTTGTGTTTTTTTTTGCAGACTCTGCACACTTTAACGCTTATCTTGATTTCAATGCGCCCTTTTTTTTCTTGTTTCGCTGGGATTTGATTATTATTTCTATGCAACAGAAATGTATACATAATTAGCAGGCCCATCGTGTACATCTTATCTTTTCCATCGCATTTTTATTGATTTCATAGCTATTTGTTTGCCGTGCACCTTGTATCGAATTACAGTTTGAGAATTTTCATCGATTTTCCTTCTTCAGTGTTGACTTTTTTGTTCTTGAACGTTTTCGTAGCTACTATTGATGATTGAATAATTTATTCCAAATTGCCGGAAGTTTATCTATATATATATACACGGAAAATAGTTCTCATAGAAGCTCCAACACATGTGCATATCGCTTGGTTATTTGTACAATTTGTTAAGCAATGTTTTTCTCACACCAACCCCAATGGAAAGACGTTGTCCAACTCGCTGATTTCCACACATTTTCTTGAATAAACAAAGAAGTTGCCCCGGGGTGTGGCACAAGACAGCAACAGCAACCCACGCTTCAATCTTTGATTGCTTCTTTTTGACTGACTCCCTAACCAGAAACAGAAACAGAACCAGAACGAGAACCCTTCCATCTCGAAGTGCGCAGAATGGCGTGAAAACGCTTGTATTTGGCCAAGACAATTAGCGTATGCATTCAGTTTGGTTCGGGCTCAAAAGGCAACAGCGTTTAACATTGAACATTTAACGTGGCCCATCGATATGGTCGAGTGCGCCGATGTTCTTCAACTTGCAATCTAAATTGTGCAGCTGTCTTGGCCCGCTTATTGGTTTTGGGCCAACCACAGAAATTTCGACTAACAAAATTATGAAATGCCTGCAAAGCAGTAGTCACTGTCTGCCTGTCTGTCTGTCTGTCTCTCTGTCTGTCTATCTGTCTGTCCGTGTGTCTGTGTGGCATTTAAGTATTTTGATTTCTTGTCAAGTTCTCACGCAAGTCTCGCCTCGTCTCGTCTCGGCCCATTGGCTTTCGGTTGGGCTTCAGTGAATACGACAATATTTAATCATAAAATAAATGCAAAAAGTGGCGCATCAGTCGCAAGACATGTCCGATTTAGTATAAAGAAGCTCTTTGAGTGCTCGTGGGAATTTTGCATAGGTTTTCATGTTTTGTTTCGTATTAATTAGAATGCTTGATCAAGTGGAAATAATGGCCACTTAAAATTATGTTTATATTGCTCGTTTTTTGCTCTTCCCCATTCGTATATTACATATGTATGTGATTCGTCATAAGAACAACCCCTATCCCCAGTCTTGACCCATTTCGAGCACAATTTCAATGGAACTTTCCCTTTTTATTCGTATTACTTTTTAACTGAAACCACAAAATACTTTGTGCATGTTTAAGAGATTAACACCATTCCCGAAATCTGGCCGCGCTTAACCCATTTCACAGGCAACTGGCAAACGATGTGGGCATCGGCTTAAATGCCAAATCACGCAGACCTTTGAGGGCTGCCCACTTTAGTGGCAAGGATCATTAAGCAATACATAATCCAATTAGCACTGCGTCCTCCACCTGTTTCGCCAGCGCTAAACAGATGCAAACAATGCAACCAAAAAAGGTTCAATGTTGTGTTAAGCAAACGAAGCAGAAATATTTCAACAACAGCAAAGATGAGGAGACTGCTAAGCACTTAAACAAACAAGTGATCACGGATCGCAGCTCCCTGCCTGCACAGGATCAACAATGCCAAGCGAACAACCCATCGGCTCAGGCAGTGAATTTTACTCTTACTCTCAGTATTTCTTTGATTGATGTTAGACAGGACCCTTTGTGATATCTGATCTTCTTTCAGTCCACAAAAAAAAATGCCAATTTTCAAAAAAAAAAAACGACACGCAAATGGCAAAAGGAACCTTTACAATTTGGATTTCCTTCTACGATCGTCTCGCCATTTCTCGTACTCCCTCCCTGCCTAGGGATTATCCCTCGCAACCCATCGTTCATCAATATGTATACAATTAGGCTGTGCACGAATTCGTTATTAGGGGTCAACAATTGAAAGCACTGCGAGCACATAAATTGCGTGAGTGATCCTCAAAACAACAACATGAACAACAACCCTAGGGATCAAGCATGATCATTACAGCTCCGTCTCTGCCTGCTCTCGTAACCTATGCAGATCGTTCCTAGACAATCAATTCCAACATATCCCCCGTATTGAATGGATGGCTCTCATTGTCGTGAGTGCACTGATCGAAAATGTAGCAAAACTGAATTCACAATTTGTTTACTTATCTGTGCACTCAGAGAAATAATCACTCTGAATTTTGCTACGTTCTCAAATATATTGCTCATTTCTAACGGAAGGTTATATCTGTCTAAAAATTACAGTTTTTTTTCATTTATAGCGTAGATTTTTCTAACATTCGCAAAAGTGTGTCTAATAAAATCCTCCTAAAGGACGCAGTCTATAAAGACAACATATAAAATCTGATATAGCAAGGGACTGAGAAAGGATTGGAAAAAGGAGTATCAGATCCATGTTTACTCCTCTTGACATTGAAATTTCTGCCAGTGTATGCCAATTTTGCATAGTCGTTGATCTCTTTAGAGTGGAGCTGCTCGGCATAGGGCACAGCATCGGGGTTCAGAATGCAGGTATGAAAGGGTCAGGTCAGGTCAGGCCAGTCATTGTCATTGTCACAGTGTCTGACAGTCGCTCACACGTAAGTTTGTGTGTGTGTGTGTGTGTGTAATTGGCAGTAGGCGCGAAACGCGAAAACGCTAAAACGCATGAAAAATGGAGGCGTGTGAAAATGATTCGCGTTGCTGAAAGCAAACTGATTTGATTTAGGCAACGTGAGAACGCAGCACAACAATTACCGAAGAGGTGCGTAGGCGATACTTTGAATGCCCCTCGATCCCGGATCAGAGGGTGATCAGTGCTGCGTAAAATTCGATTACGACTAGACTGTCAGTCTGCCAACTGAATAGAGTTGTTAGAGCTGTGCATTGACAATGACAATACCCTTTCGATCTCTGATGTGCCTCTCTAGCCTAGTGTTTGGCCTTTAGTTTTCATCGATATGTTTTGTAGTTGTTTTCCATAGTTGAAGCATTCGATTTCATAAATGTGTTCGAAACACACTTGAACATGTCATATGCATCAAATTTTTGATTTTTATGGTTTTTTAACTGCAAACGCCAACAAAAAACAAGAAATCGAAAATAATCCTAAACAGGCGAGAAATTTCGAGGAACGCACGTGTTGCTCAAATGTGTTTTTGGTTCGCTTCTTGAAAACAAAATCAATGGAGTGGGAAACAGCAGCCGCATCAGGTCGACGGGTCTGCGTCACCCAAGTTGAAACTAATTTTATGCATGACTTTTAACACATTCCTACAATATTTTCACTCACTGAAATGTAGCCAAATGACAGCCACTTCAGTTTCGACTTGTTCTGTTCTGTTTAGTTTTTTCTTTTCTTTTCTTTTGTGTGTTTTCTGGCGTACTTGAGCATTTTTATGGTCGCATAAAAATTCCTTTTTTGTTTTTAGCATTTTATGCACAGTTAAGTTAATCTGCTCTAAGCGTACTTAACAGCTCGGGCACCGAGACGCCCAGCACTGACACCGACCCCGACCTCGACTCCGACGGAGATGCCGACGCAGACACCGATCCCCGAGAGTCGTCCACAGGCATGTGTCATCCACTCGACAGAGCGTCTTCATGCCTCTGGCATGTGACACGTGAGACGCCCTCCCCGCAGCGGCAGTGACAACGATTTGGTCCGTGACACACTTGAAGAATTTAACTGGACCCACTTGAGACCAAGGAAAGGGAAAGGTTACCCAGGCCTAACGATTTGACACATTTTCATGATGTAGTTTCACAAAATCGCGTTGGTCCTCAGCAGTGAACCAAATTGGATTTATGTGTGGTTAAACAGCGCGTTAGCTTAACAGATTGCAGAACTGTCATAGACCCATAAAATGGAATCGTTAATGATAATAATCAAAGCAATTATCCACTAGACTTATATTTGAATATTATTTGGCTAGGCACAATGATTTCTGATTCAATTTATCAACAATCCTTTTGGGGTAAGGATTAGGGTAAGGTAAGGATTTTTTGACTAAAAAAAATCTGAGCTAAAAAATAAGATTAATATATTTTTTATCACTTAAAAATATACTAGTTTTTCAGGTTATTTAATTATCAAATGTTGTCTAATATCTATAGACACCGAAAAATACAAAAGTAAATAAATTACACTAAATGAAATTCAAATTCAAATTCAAATTTCAATAATTAACAAAGTAGGTTTTTTGCTAACTGCATTCTTTATTTTTAATCCCTTATATTTCAAATATATAAAAAATCATTTAATATTTTACTTTGAATTAAATATTAAAGAAAATGCATTCTGTAGGTATTTAATTGCTAATATAAATAATAAATATTTGTTGCATTCATTTGTAAAAAACCAGAAAAATCCCAATCACATCAAAAATAAAAAGAGTTTTTAAGAATTAGTTAAGATGTCAAGAAATTCAGGCATTTATATTATTCACGATTAAGTTCGTAAGGATAGAAATGAAGTACTCTGAATTGATGACGTCAAAAGGATTATAATTTTTTTTTTCTTAAAGATTAGAATAAGGCAAATCACAATTATAGGAATAATTCAAAAATTAGCATTATTGTGTAAGCAATTAGATAATATTTAGGAAATATTCTTTAGACTTGTATTTACAGCTGCTAAATAATTTTGTCTACAAAAGTATTTAGTTTTACAGCTTTAGGCTTAACATGCTTAATTTTTGATGGATAGCTAAGCTCTTCTGCTGAGTCGCTAGTCTTTGAAGTGCTGACTCATTTGGCAGCTATGCAATGCAATTTCCGTTTGGCCTGAACCCTGACGAATCGTCACAGGACATAAAACACAATAAGCTCGAGGAAAACTCACTGGCATGCCAAACACATAGTACATCAATAGAACTGCAGTGCAGTGGCCAGTCCGAAGCTAGACAATATTTCAGGGGCTTATATTAAAAAGTTAATAACACAGCGACACGCTTAATCAGCGCACAAATTGCATGGCCAAAATGAAAATGAACAGTAGCCTAGAAGTGGTGCTTTTAAAGAGGCCACGGGATGAGTGCGGATGAGTGTGTAGGAGCTGAGCCTCGGCCACAAATATTAATCATGTGAGCACTTAATTTGACACTTGGCAATAATGGAAAGAGCGACGGCTACTGTCCTCAGCCAGAGCGACCATTGAACATTGAGGATTGGGCATTGAGCATTTGGACAGCGGCTTTCAAAGCCGGCACTAATCACCTACGGGAACAGCTTTAAAGTGGTTTGTCTACGCCAGTCTCCAGCCTATGCGTGCAACTCTGTCTATATGTCCATATGACTATATGTCTATATGACTATATGTCTATATGTCTATATGTATGTAGGTGCTTTATTCTCTGTCAGCCACCTGCCTTACGCAATTAAGCGACTGACCGGCGACAGTGCGACGGACCGGACGCAAACGCACGACAAAAGGTTCGTTCCAAAAAGCCAACATAAAACCCCCAACTCCAACCCCAGCCGCAGCCCCAGCTCCAGCTCCAGCTCCAGATCCAAGTCCCAGCTCCAAGCGACCTGTGTAATTACTCAACGCTCGAACTGGTTCTTGGGTTCTGCGTGTGTAAGTCAAGTAGCTGCCAGATAACAGAAACACACACAAAAAACAAGAAACAAAAAAAAAAAACAACGATCGAAGCTTTGTGCAGGCATGAAACCCTTTTAGTTACACACACACATATTGAGGGGGGCAGGCTGAGGATTGGCAGTTGGGGGGCTGTTGCAGATAAATATTTATGTGTCATTAGTCGGTGCCCTGGCAGTCATCAAGTTGAGCGTTGAAATGCCTCTTGTTGCCTTGCATTGGAGTGGGCTGAGGGAAAATGTGGCAAGCGATTTATTATTTCAAAAACTTTAAAATTAAGTGGATTAAGTTCTACAAGTAGATTGCAGGATCTACGCAGTCTCTGGATACCTACTCGATTGGAATTTACATAGATCAACTCAAGCTTAAAGTGCACCTAGAAAGAGAGGGCATTTTCCTCTTCCTCTTCTTCTACATTATTAATACCAATTTAAGTCAAAGTTATCAGAAATTACTTATAATGTTGAGCCATAAATTAATCTCTCTCGATCTGAATTAGTTCCTTCAAAGTGTTGAATATTTCATATATTATATATTAATGCAACACAGAAGAAATATTTAAATCAAATATTATGGGTTTCCAGTCGAAAAATGGTTTATTTCAAATTGTTCAATTGTTGCTAAATCATTTCGATTTTTTTTGTTATCTTGATAAAGCAACATTGTTGCAATTGTCTAATTTGCCTGCACGCGTTGAGCACACTCCCAGTTTTTGCGTTTATTTCAATTCATTTTTTTCTCGAATTATTGGCAGACAATTGTTTGATTTTTTAACACTTGCAGTTGGCTGTCAAAGTTTCGTTCATGTTCATTGCTTTGCTTGTTGCTGTTTGGCTACAAGTCGATATTTGAGAATTTATTCATTTGTGCAAAGTTTAACCGCAAAATGCACTTTTGTCTTGCGCGTGCCCCCATTGTCGCCTTGGTCTGTTTCTTTGTCACTCGCAGAGGCAGCCAAATGCAGCATTGAGTCGACTGAAGTTGAACTGAGACCAAGTTTTGACCCAAGTGTTGTTCCATATGACTGACTGCACAATCGACGTCGATCGTCGTGTTGTGCAAATTAAGGATTTTGGCTTGCTTTTCAGCTGCGTTCTTATACATATTGACATTTTTATTGTTTTGTTTTTTAATATTTCTTTTTTTGTTGTACCTTTTGTTATTTTGGCCAAGACAACTGTGTCAGCTGGTCAACATTTATTTTTACGGTACTATCTACAATCTTTTGTGTTGTTTAATTGATTTACGAGACGTGCGGAAATTGAAAGTGGAACTCCTGGATGGCAGCTTCTGAGAGCGGATTATATCAAAAAAGAATACAAACTTTGCGGAATTTGTCATTATAAAATTAACAAAAAATTGGGCTTTGTCTAAGGTTTGTTTAACGGTTGCCACTTTCATTTGTTTCGTTTTGTGAATTTATTTGGGTTTTGCATTCCGTTTGCCTCATTTAAATTCGCGAAACTTTCGTTTTTTGAGGTCAGTTAATTAATGTGATAATTAATCTTTCTGTCTCTGACTCTGACTGCATTTTTTATGGGCCTTTATGTTGTTGTTGTTTTTATGGCTTGATGTCGTACAGCTGCTTTTAAATCAGCTAACTGACCTGTCAGAATTTTACAGTTAATATAATTTTTGTTTTTGGAGCAGCCGGAAAGGATCTGTGCAGCATTTTATAAAAGTGGGTCAATACACAACAATCGAAATTACCTGGCCTGAAAATATGCCGAATAAATATTTGGGAGTTGGTTTTTTTTAATTTTTATTTTTGCTTCATTGTTTGATTTCCTGCATAATGCCAATATCAAAATCAGAATCAAGTGAAGGGATCAGCATTTCGGAGTGATACCCCTTGATGAATAATTATGATTAAATTCGGTTTTCGATAGCTGGTGATGAGAGCGATACTTGATAATCTCGATTCGACAATTGGTTCTATTGTAATAAGCAACTTCCTCTGGCTGTGCACGCCACGTCTGATTACAAATGAGGATCTGCCTCATATCAATTAGATCTATTATTATGTACCATTTTCACACGCAGCAGTAACATTACACCAAAATGTTGATGGAACACACAAAAAACTGAAAAAGATGTGTTATTCCAGTTGTGTCAGCTAATATTGATGCGACTAAGATCGAGGTCTGTCTGCCACACAAAAAAAAAAGCTACCAAAGTTGCGTTGCAACTGCAATTATGTGGCAGGCAACAGAAAACACAGGCTTCTACTCGAAAATAATGAAAACCTTTGGGTCTTTTGGTGGGCAAAACTGGTTTTCGGGCCAGACAATTTCAAACGTAAATTTATGACCAAGTGCACTCGTTGGCTGTTTGTTGCTGCTGCTGCTGTTGTTGTTGTTGCTGCTGCTGTTGTTGTTGTTGCTGCTGAGACGAGAGCGTTACGTTTTGTATCTGTATCTGTAAGATATCAAGATACGGGCACACGGAGCAGCTACTGCGACTTGATGCACACCTGCACGTTGGCGTCGCTGCTGCTGCTGCTGCTGCTGCTGCTGTTGCTGCTGTTGTTGTTTCCTTTTATTATTGGTGTTAAAATTATGGGTTACGCTGCGGCTGTCGAGACGAGCCAAGCAGGAGAAGCATCGTTGACAAGAGCGCGACACAAAACGCAAAGCGGAGGGCAACAGCAACAGCAGCAACAACAACAACAACAACGGGACGCGGGACTAACGCGTGTAAGACAGTAGCACTTCCCCAGCTGTAACCAGTTCCTATCCTGTTGCTGCTGCTGCTTCTGCTGCATACACTCACAAAAACAAACCGAAATAAAAAAAAGAAAATTTCTAAATTTTATTAAAATATATAACGATTTGCCCAATTTTTCTATTTTGAAGAAGAGCATTTCAAAAAAGGAGAATTGCAAGAAGACAGTTGAAATTACACCATTTTTTTTTACATTTTATTAAAATTCGAAACTAAATTTTAGAAATCTGCAACCATAAATTTTAGAAATTTGTTTTCTATATAATAGGTTGACTAACCATTGGCCAGAAGTATTTTTTAGGTCGATTTTTTGATAAGTGTATGCTTCTTCTTCTGCTGCTGCTGCTGCTGCTGCTGCTGCTGCTGCTGATGTTGCTGCAGTTTGCGTGTGCATGCGTCGTCAGGCTGCGTCCCAGTCCCATTCCCAGTCTCCGTCTCAGTTCCAGCCCCTGACCGTGACTGTGGCTCTGTCCGCGGCTTGGGCTGTCGTCGTGTCTAAAATCTGTTCTAAGGGCCATAAATTGTGCTGCTGCCAGCCTGCTTGACTATTGTTGGTGTTGTTGTTGTTGTTGTTGTTGTTGCCTTTGTTGGTTGTGCTGCAAGAGTGCTAGTCAACCACGAGAACGACAATCACAATGTGTTAACACTGGTAGTCAAAAATCTTGTTTAATATTTGGGCTTAGCAACGCATGAAGTGTCTGAGGCATTTCCTTTGTTGCACACCTTTATACCCTAAACACTTCAAGTGGGGAGTAATACATATGCTTAGAGAACGGATATTTTTAAGTAAAAATAACTTAATCTGAGTATCTGATATGTATAAATGAATTTATTAGTAAAATAGGTGTGATGAAGATTAATTGTGACTTTTTCATTTTGGCTTATCGTTTGCTGATCTCTTTTTATAATTTAATTTTATCTTTGCAGGCTGCCAGGTCAAATTTTTTATTCTAAAAAGTTACTTGCTTCATAAAGAAAAATAGAGGTAAGTACGAAAGTTTTTAACTATAAAAAACAAAACAAGTTCTTAGTTTCTCTTAGAACTGCTTGCAGGGTATACTTGAGTCGTAGCCACTTGTTTGCTTGTCACCAACTATTTTTAAAAGTTTTAGTTTACAGCTCGGCATAAATAAGTTAATTTATGTAATGCTACTGGCATTTATGAAGATGATGTTTTGAGTTCCAATACAATGATGTGGTGGTGCAACAGGAGTAGGGATTATGGGCGTGCTAGCTAATGTTCCGTAATCCGCTTAGCTTAATCCTATTGCATGCTCAGCTGATCAATATATTTATATATACAAAGTAATACTAATCTTAACTTGCGGATTCAGTTTTCCAGCTGTTCCAACATTTTTAGTTCTTGTGGTCCATTACAATAAATTAGTCGCCCCAATCATGTCTCAGCCTCGGCTAATGACTATCTACACTCCACTCTAAGCCACTCATTGTGGTCCAATCCAAGTCCATTACCAGCAGCTATGCCTATTAGGCTCGGCTGTACAGCAAACAGCTAAGATCGTTAATAAAGCCATGCCAAATTTGCCGCAAAGGTTTAACGTTTTGATTAGGGTACCAACTAGAGAGTCAATTGCCTGGGCCAGAGCCAACTGCAGCTTGCTGCAGCTCACTTGCAACTCGTCTCAGCAGCCGACCCCAGCAGAGCAGGTGTTGCAGTCACTTAGAAGTGGGCAACCACCTCGGCTCCATTTCAGATTTGACATGCTTTTGGCATTGGCTGGGTGTACTTCACTTGGGATGTGGCATGATGTGCTTGCTTTTTTTTATTGCAAGCAGCAAACAGAAGCTGGGGGATTGCTTGCCAGGCGTGGCACTTGCCGCTCAAAGCAAACGCCGACGCGATGCGGCATTGCAACTTCTCATCTCCATCTCCATCTGCATCTTCATCTGCAGTTGTCCATTTAACTGTACTTTTCTTGTGGCGCATGCGTGGCGGCAAATCTTCGTTCTAATGAGGCAAAATGAGGCTTTGTGCATAATCTCCCTGGCAGCTGGCTATTAGAATTCTTTAACTAAATCTGTAGTGACAGTTAAATATATTATCAGTTTTTTAATATAACTGTGACAAGAAGGAGTTAAGGCAGCCAAGGAAGATCCATTTAAGTTATCAGTTTTCAAAGCTTAATTAACTTTAATATTATATTTCCGATAACGCTGCAACATTGGGCCTACCACAAACTAACCTTAGACAATATTCAACATCAGTAACCAGAAGTAGATTATAGAAATGAGTTATTTAATTAAAATGTAAGAAGTTGGCCAATGTTCTGCAAGGGCATGTTAATCTTCCACTTGTCAAAGATAGTTGTTCTTCTGGCTAAGCTGAGCTTAACTCGGAAACAATGACACGAGAATCTTAAACTTGAACAGACTGTTTTTATTTTTGTTTCTTTTGTTTTTTGTTTGTAAATTAAAAACCAAACCTTGACCTATTAGCCAAAGCTAAACGAAACGCTTTGTGTGCACTACAACAAAAACTTTGGCCATGTCGTAAATTAATCAAGCCAATGCCCATTACAAGACTTACTGAAACAGAGTCATCAAACGCGGTTGGCTGCCTAGCTATCCCCAAAGCCAGCGCAAGTCTAAGACCGAAATGGCTGCAAACACCTGAGCCACACTTTGCAGACAACAGACAAGTTGATTTACCTGGCCTGGAGTCTACTACCACATAGTAAAAATAAAAAATAAAAAATAAAAACGAGCTCGCCATTGTACGTCATTTTTCAAGAGCTCCAACCTGAAATGGAACTCAACTTTGCTGTCGGGGTTTGGACCTCAAGCTGTTGTTGCTGCTGCTGCTGCTGTTGCGGCTGCTGCTGCTGCTGGTGTACCTATTGCTGTGAGGCTGTGGTTGCTATTGGAGCTGTAGCTGCTTGTAGCCCAGTTGTGACGTGACGGGCGGGTCTCGGGGGCGGTTATACCAACTGGCTGCGCACGTGCCAAAGCGGCGCAGCTATTTTTTTCTCATTTTCAGTTTTAGACTTGACGCTCGACAGTTGTTATGGTTGTTGCTGCTTTAGTTGTAGTTGTTGTAGTTGTTGTAGTTGTTGCTGTACGCCCAGACAGCAGCAGCCCTCAAAGAGGCAACAGCAAATGACTCTTAGCTTTTGGTGCGCACAGTTGTTGTTAATACTCTTTACCAAATCGGTTACTTAAGCTTAAACATTATGTTTCAAATTTAGTAGCCCAAAGTCAAATATACATTAAAGCCTTTTGTGCACTTACCAATTTTCTTACATAAGTCGTGTCTCAGATTTAATACTATTTTTGAAGTTTTTAGCTATTATTAAATAGTTAATAGTTTTTTATATAACTAATTGTATTTTATTTTTTGAAGCTAGATTTTTTGACTAAAAAATGCTTAAATTTGTGGCAAATTAAAAAAATCAAATTTTTTATTTTATTTTGCTAAAAAGCATATTCTTTGACTGCAAAATACTATATATAATTACACAATTTTAACCAAATTATAACCAATATTAATTTTAAATCTTATATATATGAAACTAATTAATTATTTGAGATTAAAGAATTGAATATTTTTAAATTTTCAAAAATTGTATAAAATAATTAAATAATTTACTTTTTCATTCGTAGCAAATCCAAATATTTTAAATAATTTTGTACAGTTTTTTTATTATTTTGTTTTCTGTCTAAGAACCATACAATTTGAAGGGTATCTGAATAGTTTTCCATTCAAATGCTTTTCATTGGCTGCATATTCAGTCGATTCTGTCTGTGGTCGAAGGCGGCCCAAGAACCCGAACCCGAACCCAAGCCCGAACCCAAACCCAAACCCAAAACTTTGGCCATGACTTGGTAAATTGTGAGTCGCGGAGCCCTAAAAGCCTAAAAAGCTTGTGTTGGAGTAAAAGTAATTTATTTTGTTTAGATTTGTTTTCTGATTTGTCAGACGGTTAGTAACCCTTTTAATTAAAAGAAGAGAAAACATAAAAACGAATCAAGAAGAAAAAGAAAAATATCATCTCAGCTACTTTTTGTTGTTGTTGTTGTTGTTGTTGTTAACTTGCCTTGGGCTTATTTGTCCAGGCACTGCCTACATTTTAATTGTGCAGCTGAGGTGACGAGGGCACCGTGCTGCTGCTACATAGGTGCTTAAAGTGGGCGTTGTTGGTGCCTCAAAAGTTGTAATTGTTGCTGTTGTTGCCGCTGGATGATGCAGCTGATTTGGCGTCGTCTGCATGGATATTTATGGCTCGTGCCAACTGTCGACTCTTGTTACCTGCACACACACACACACACACTCATAAATCGCTCTCACAAAAAAAACAGAAAACAGAAAAACAGAAAAAGCTGTCTGTAATTTATCAACGCATCTCGAACAACTTAACTGAACTGCAGTCAAGTCAAGTCAAGTCAACTTGCCTCTGCGCCTGCGCACTGCTGCCACCTAAATGAAAGTCGCGTCATTTTACAAAATTTATGAAATTATCTCTAACAAGTGCTACTGGAAATTTGTTTGTTTGCACTTGAACTGATTTTTATGGGCTGCCCCCAACTCCAAACTGACAGCAGCTGCCCAATTTCATTTCCAATTTTCATTCTCCAAATTCCAAATGAGGGCTTTGGCGCCCACGCCACAATTTCTCGCTCCACTTCACTTGGCTCTTCTCGCTTAGCTTTTCTTTTGAATTGTGTTTTGCTGATGAATTATGTAAATATGTATACGATTATCAGAAAGTCGCTCAAAGACAATATATTTCTTACTCTTATTGAGTATTTTTTTTGTATCAAAATTCGATTATTCACTAATTTCCAGCGCTATTAAATTATTATATAGATTAGGGTAGGCCACGATTCACACATATTAAACATTTAAATATTAAAATTAATAGCAAGTAAGAATCAGTGTTTGATCAATCGAAATATTGTTCTGCTTTCATCTGGGTTATATACATATATATTTATATTTGTGAATAGCAAAGTAATCCCAGCATGAGTAATAAATTGTTGGCTAAACCAAAAAAAAAAAAAACTGTTCTGTTCTGGTTAATTTTGTTTCTATGAATTTTCAAATTGAATGCGATTTTCCTTTGTTTGCCCCTTTGTCTGAGCACGCGCTCCACATTCGCCGTGCAGGTGTTGTACTCCAATTGAGTTTTGTTGTCGACTTCGACAATTTGATATCGGAGCTGAGCTTTTGCTGACAGCAGCAGTGGTTTGAGTGCGCCGGCGCCCACACTTTGTCTGGCTAACTGTGTCAGCAATTAGTTATGGTCTTTATTTATGGTTGCTGTTTGCCATTTGTTTGTTTAATTAATACATTTTGTTTAAAGGCGGCCATTAGCCTGGCATACAATGTTGCTCTTAATCGATTCTTCGATTTGGCTCAAATGTGCCAAGGACAAGCCACGCTCATGTTGGCCATATTTATATATATATATATATATATATATATACATAATAAGCTCTGATTTCAACTACTACCGAAATAGATAAACAAATTCAGCTACTGCTTGCACAAATCTCAGGTGTCAATGACACCTCCACTCAACGCACGCCAACACATAATAAGTGCTAATAACTTGCTTTTTAAGCGCGTCACTTTACACACACTAACAACAACAGCAACAACCACAGCAACCACAATAGCCGTGGCTCGTAACAAAGAGATCACAAATTCATTACGAGCATAGTAAACATTAAACATTAGTCATCTCGCAGACAGTCTGCGATCTCGACCCAACCAATCGGCCGACCCCAAAGTCGACTACAATAAACTTATCGCGCCTATAAAATCAATAAATTTTTTTTTTCTTGTTGCCTTTTTAATAACGAAAAATAATAAAAATAATAAAGTGCTGCTGGAAAAGGAGTTCAGTTTCCGCACATGTGGACCGAACCGATCGAGTGACTCACCCAGGCGATTTTGTTTTTGGGGCGGCAAGTGGTCAAACCAAGAACGATACCAAACCCAAACCCAAACCCAAAGCCAGACCCAGACCCAGACCAATAAATAAGCGAAAATATAAATACTTGTTGCTGTTGTTGGCTTAGAGTTTGCCTTCCTGCCATACAGAGCTTATTTGCCCATTTGCTGTTTATACAATAAATCTACCTGGGCCCAGTTACCAGCACTCGGGGCTCCAACATCTAATAAAGTGAAGCCAAACAAAGATTTTTCGAGGCGGGCAGACGCCTCTGTCCCGTCTGTCTATCTGTCTGTCTGTCTGTCTGTCTGTCTGTCTGTCTGTCTGTCTCTGGATACATAGCTAAAGACGGCAACTACCTGCAACTAGTGAGTCATCCGCACAAAAGCAAAGTCAACAGCAGCAATGATCTGACAATTTAGCGCTGCGATCTCTCTTAACTCGCCAGTTAAATAATCAACAATTTGAAGCTTGATATGATTAGCAAGTCGTTGCAGTCGTTGTTGTTGTCCAGCCCATAACCGATCCGTGGGCCGCATTCAGGTAAGTCTGCAGTCAAAACAAAACTCAAACCCATTCCGACCCTGAGCCCTTTTTTTTTTTGCAAGCTTCAGGTTTATTCCATTTCACACATATGAAAACAACGATCCGATCGTGCCCATCCGCCAGTTGTGGCTCTGGCGGCGCTGTCTTCTGGCCAGCAGTCCGAGATCTACGCGAACATGACTCATCCAGCACGGGGCGCTTGGCTTTAGCCGTTCTCAGCATCGGGTTTCAACCCAATTTTGTTTTTTTTTATTTTGTTGTTTTTCATTAATTTTTTGTGCTTTGTATTCAACATTTGCGGCTTCTTCGGCTGCTTTTTATGGGTATTCAAAACTTTTCGCCAAGCAAGAGCTCAATTAATTTATACTCTTGATGAGCTGATGTTATGAAATATATGCATGTAATTAGTTTGCTCTGTAAGAGTATTCAATCTTCGGCATGGCAAATATGGCTGTTCTCTGTTATTGTTAATGCGAAACTTTTGTTAATGTTGCATTCTGTTATTTGGGTTGTTGATCGAAGAGTGGCTGCCACAAGTAGAATTGAACACAGTTCAGCATTTCGCTTTAGTCAGAAATCGGCAAATTATGAGCTCGATTGCCTTGTGGTTAAGGATTAAGCATATTAAGCCATTTAAATGGTGTCTCTCCAAGCTGAATTTCTTAATTAAAATCGCTTTAAAAGTTATTACTATTCTTATGGGGAGATAAATATTGGGATTTACGTATTAAAGAGTCGAGCAATGATGCAATTCTAATTGAAAACCCACAATTAAGTCGACTATGTGAACGTAAAAGGTGCAATTGCCTTGGCTTTCCCAACTCATGTGTTGTAATTGATTTTAGGTATACCTGAATGCTGTGTTTGATTTAATGGACGCCGTTCAAATTGCGCTCCTCATAAACCAAAATGCACACAAAGAGCATTAAAATTGGCAGAGGAAAATGAAACGAATTGTTAAAAGCTGCAACGCTGCTGGGGCTGCCAATTGGTCAACTTGTTTACACTTTGCCAAAAAACAAAAAAAAAAACAAAAATCAAACAGCACAAAAAAAAAACGAAACAAATAAAAAAGCAATTGACATATACAGTTCCCCGGCAAACCACTTCGCACCACATCGTTTATGAGCTGTGGTGCTGTGGAGCTGTCCAAGAAGTTGACATCCTTGGCACACGTATCGTTTTCAGCTGGTTCAGCTGGTCCCCACTTGGAGCTGCACTGTCGAAAATTAAATATTGACAAATATGCCGCGACAGGCAGTCGATCAAGTGGTTCAATTTTTGCGGAATGATTTCTCGAGTTCTTCGATATGCTCTTATTGAATTATGTATGATATTGTCCGATTGAAGGTTGCCTGCTCCATATTATGCGACTTGCAGTTGGCCAAAATGGATGAAGATTTTGTTATTATGTTATAACAATCGGAAGGCTTAAATTTGTAGTCAACTACAGCTTAAATTTGTTGCCAAACAAAATGTAATCAAAACCAAAATGCGCAAACAGGCTGCATGTTGGACAACGCCTGTGATACGCCTGTGTCAAAGTGTTGGCCAATATTTGTTATACGAATTGTGCCGCCCATTTTTTGCTTTGAATGCTGCTTTGTTTGCTTATACCCTGCAACATACAAACTGGCACAAGCGGGTCACATTTTTGAAAACAACTGAATTTTTTGGTTTTTTTGTTAATGTAAAAAACTTTTTTTTGACTAATTAAATATTTAAAATGTTCAGTTATTCGTGTGCACCTTGTTACAGGGTATCTCGCAGTCGTGTGATTCTTGCTTGACTGTTTTTGATACCCTTGCTCGCATCTGTTGTCTGCTGCAGCAGTGCAAATATTTCACACCTCCAATTCATTGAAAATATATTGCAATTTGTGTGCGGAAAATTCGCTGTCTCTAACCATTCATGTGCGCAACACAAACGAACTGGAAAAATCTCTAAAAATATATGTGTGTTTGAAAATTGCGCCAAAGCGTAAACGGTGCGAAATGGCGGGGAAATCTAATGCATAAAATGCCAAATTTAATTTGGCAGACGGCAAAGTGCAGCAATTGCAATTACTCTATGAATCTATCAACAACCAGGCCATAAATTCTATAAATAACAAAGCAGGCAACATGTCATGCCTTACTTTTGGCAAGGTATTTCAAACTGAGTATAACTGCAAATCGAAGGCATAAATTCAAAATGATAAATTTGGAAAAGTAAATATTGATATTATATGATTTAGAACTTATTATGTACTTAATGTGTATATGAAAAATTGCCATCCATTTGTTGACAGCCCGCCCAAAAATTGGGCACATTGCCAAATGGCCAATTCACGAAACGGATATTTATAGCAGCCGGAGGGAAATTAAACGGCTCTTTAATTAGCTGAACAGTTGAATGGTACGTTTGCTCAAAGGCATAGCTGATTTTTAATTAAAAGACGCTAATGAATAATTAATATGTGGCACTTCGCTCAAAAAATCATTACGCAAAATCGCTGGTGACACACAAATCGCGCTGGCTGACAGTGATACACAAAAATTGTGACCCACATTGTTTTTTGGTTGAATAATTATCCATTGTGAATGAGCAGCTCTGTGGGGGTTGAACTCTGTTAATTGCTCTTACAAAACATGGCAGTGTTTTTTTTATCAGCTCCTCACAAAATGTGCAATGTGCCCATCACTCAGCGAGTTCTTCGAATTTTGAAACATGCCTCCAAATGCGGCGCGTTGGCCTTGTCTCGTTAATCAGACGCCAAGTAGCTGTTTGTTGCTCTTGTGTTTTAGTGTGGGCGTTGCAATATTGCCTCCCAGGTCTCGCCAAGCGGAAGTGTTCCCAGTTTCTGCCTTTTGTTGTCACTGTTCCATGCATCGTATGAGTGATGTATGTGACATCTGTGACGCGCCTGCTGTCTTCTGCCCCTGTCCCTGCCTCTGCCCCCGCTATGTTTCTCTCGCTCAAGGGTTGACCACTTTGTTCAATATTTCACAATGTGTCATCGAAAGTGGGCTTGTTGTTATTGCTGCCTGGGCAGCTGCTGCTTTGCTGCTTTGCACTTTGTGTGCAGTGAAAGTGGGTCACTTGGCTTAGTCGCTTTTTTATGGCCTTGTTGGGGTAGGTGGCCATAGAAGTTTCTGGGTCATAAGATTATGAAGGGTCCCATTGAGTAACTACAGACTCGCATAAGGTTTTGAACGTTTCTATTCATCGAATTCTAAATCAAATGTAATAAATAAATTCATTTTTCTTTCAGTCAGTTGCAAAACTCGGCAGTGCTTAATAAGTTTTCTATTTGACTTGATAAATATATCCTGAATTAACCCTTTTAATCCTTAAATCTTGGTCATTTAAAAGTATTTCGACGGTTTTATATATGTAAAAATAATCATTTAAGGTAAATGTAGTTAAAGTTGTTATTATCAATTGAAAGCATTTATTGTGATCTTACAATAAACATATTTATTTTTATTGCTGTTGTAAAATGTGCTTTAAATACGTTGTTAAGTGAAAAGACGCAAGCAATGATAAATTCAATATGTGCTGCAAGTGCTGCAGATGATTTTGAATTTTTAATTCAATTGTAATGTGAAGTTTTATTGCGTTTAATTCGATTTGACTGGGGAGCTATTGAACCTTTTCACTCGCTGCCTGCTCAGTTGACCGGACGGGCACTCCACTCATCTGCTTAGTCTTTAAGCCCACTCATCGGCGCAGTGGAGCGTTCTGACTTCCTCAAGCACCAATACGTTATCGCCTCTCAAGATCTCTCGCCTGCCCCCCGGTCAGTGTGTGGCACGTCTCTGGGGCAGCCGTCTATCAGCAGCGCTCTTCGTTGGACGTTTCGATTGTTTTACGGTTCGCAACTGTTGTTGGTTTTATTTTTTATTTTTTATTTTGCTTTGCGGTGTCTGTCAATAATGTGTAAGGATAATTTTAATTTTAGTCATAAAGCAAGCCACTTTTATCGCTGCAATCGGCGCGCCCATCTTCGTTTTGCATGCGAGGCAATTTATTAATTATGCAAGGGGCAATGGGCAAGTGGCAAGTCGCAAGGGGGCTATTGCGTCGGAAAGTTCAAAAAGCAATCTCGAGTGCTGCCGACAGCCAACAGTTCTCAGTTTGGAGTTGGAGTTCTCCTCCTGCCTCGAGTCGCGACTCTCGACTCTCGAGTGTACAGTTATATACACATAAACAGAGATGGACGAGCAGGCGCTGAGTGGAGCGCCTTATGGCCATATTTGCTGCTTTTGGCCAGTTAAGCTGACAAACACAATTTTGCTTGGTAGCGGCGTAAAATTGATTTACCTTATATGGTTGGCGTCCGTCGAGTCTTTTGTCATTTCATTTGAGACGCTCAACTGATCTTTATGTGTTATATTTGCGTTTTGCATTTTCGGCAGAAACAATTTTAATTTGCGCACCTCATCAGCCTTCCATAATAGGTTTCTGTTTCGGCTTTCGATTTTATAGATGCTGTCCCATAAATTATACCGAAAAAAATGTCTAGTCCGCATCCTCTGTCTGCAAAAGCCGATACTGCCAAAAACAAAATCAGAGAGAGAGAGAAATGGTTAAGGGACCAACGCACAATAAAACAAACTAATGCCGAGTCCCCGAGGGTCAGCAGAGCTACCCGGTACCAGTTACCATCTAGCAACTAGCAGCTACCTGCTGGCTGCCTTGTCTACATTTATCTAAACTGCCCAACCATCCAAACGATCCAGCGATCCTCAAGCAGTGCCATGTGTTGCTTAAGTGGCTCCGGTTCGGTCTCGATCTCGGCGTCTACACCCTAACACCATTTTTCGTTTTCGTAAAGTTTTAAATTTCTTGGAAATAAAAGCCTGGCCATTAGTTTTCGTCCTTCTTTTTCCGACGGCGCTCAACGCTCGGCTGCCTTTTTGTTTTCGTTTTCTTTTTCGTTTTTGTATTTCTTTAGATACAGGAAAGGCAAAATTTTGCAGCTACACATGTACGTATGTGTGTATGTATATGTATATATATATATATGTTTATACAGTACCTAGCCTGCAACGTTTAATTTTGAGATGCTCTTTGTGACTGTGAGCACTAAAGAAGAGACAGAGAAAGAGATAGAGAGAGAGAGAGAGAGTTGCGAATAGCACAACGATTATAATTACTGTGAAATTTTCATTTCTATTATTATTTTTTTGTATCTTGTTTGTAAAGGGTATTTACGCTTCGACTTGAGTGTTGAGCTCTGTTCACTTGTTATCGCTCTCGCTGAGAGCCCCACGTAAGTCCGTCCGCCCCGTCCGTTCCGTACCGCTGTCCATCTGT
This sequence comes from Drosophila kokeensis, assembly GCA_035042145.1. NCBI lineage: Eukaryota > Metazoa > Arthropoda > Insecta > Diptera > Drosophilidae > Drosophila > Drosophila kokeensis. Next base: position 862,563 of record JAWNLT010000589.1, on the reverse strand, counting down.
CGGTTTTTGGGCCTCACTTGTCCCTCATACGCCGCGTTGTATTTGTTGCTATTGCCTGCGATACGAAACCGTGCAGGTGTCCAATATTTTCTGTTATACAGCGTCATTGGGCTGCACTGCACAAATACGTATGTATGTATGTACACATATATATATATATATGTATGTAGGCATATATGCATGTGTATGTGTGTATAAATAAAAATATAAAAACAAAACTAGTTCTAGATTTACAGCCACAGCCCGTCGTCGTCGTCGTCGTCGTAGTTGCCTGCTACTCTCCTCAGCAACCGACCGACAGACAGACAGACCGACACACAGACAGACCGACTGACTGAGCGTCGCTTTATTTCGCTCATGTGTATTTTCGATTCGATTGCGTATAACAAGTTTAGCTGCTCGTTTGCTGCCCCTCCGCCCCCGTTTCCCCCCCCCCCCCCTCTCCGCACTCTTCATCTAAAACGATCCCTCTCGATCCGTTCTTTAACTTTATAAAGTGCTTTGCATCCATGCAACGTTTGTCTGCCTGTCTGTCCGCCTGCCTGTATATCTGTCCGACTATCAGTCGTTTCCCCCCTCCCACCGCGACACACCTTCCTAATGCTTTTTCAGCAGTGCGCTTTCTTGTTGCTATTGCTGTTGTTGCTGCTGTTGTTGCTTTTGTTGCTGTTGTTGTTGGGTTTTTAATTTTTGTTTTGATTCTTCGTTTTTGTGCTTGTTCTTTTGTGATTTTGATTAATATTTTATACATGTGGTTGGGCCGTTGCCGGGTCCCATGCGGTGCCGTTGCTCTTGTCCGGCTGTCCGTTTGTCCGTTTGTCTATCTGTCCGTCTTTCCGTCCGTCTGTCCGGCCATCAGTCTGTCCCATGTAATTACCCAAATTTGGCGTCACTTGCCGTTAAAGGTTTTTGGGCTTAAGAAATAGACAATATCGACTCCAACGGTAAAGTGGACATCAATTTATGGAGTTGCCTTACAATACTAAAAAGGCATTAGGTATATTCTTACAAGGGGGTGGTGGGGAACTCACAGCTACTTCGGCATTAGATAACCAACTCCCACTCTGATGAATTCTATGAAACTATTTTACTACCCAAATTAATATACTCAAAAATAATGATATGAATTTCACATACGGTTCTAACATTTTCCATATCCTCCGTCATATCCAGCAGAAGGAAACTAAATTAGAGTTTGTTCCCAATTTTAAGGAGTATTCCAAACAGATTAAAAACCATTTGTCGCTGTAACATTTTTGTCAATTTTGTAGCACAATTGAAATTAGTAAAATACAGAAATTGTTTCCAAGAATGTTGAAATTTATTTGAATTATATTGATTAATTATTTTTAATTATTCCTTTCCGGTGCTACAAGCTTGGACTTATAAATTCTTATTATTTATTTTCATTCATAAATTGTTTTTTGTTTATTTAAAAATATGATATTAATTGTACATATATATATTAAAGTCTTTATGTGTTTTTAATATCTGATATTGACTATATTTAATGGCTTTACATATATAATCATTTAATTTAATAACACTTTATAAAAATGGGTTATTTTTATGTATTATGAATTCCCCTTAAAATGTGATTTTCGATTTATGTGTCACTGTTTTAAATGACGAAGAAGTTGAAGAAATAAATTAACATTATTTAAAGGAATACCATAAAGTTGGTAATATAAGTGATAGCCCAACTTTCTTTTAGTAGTAGCTGTATATTTTTTAGATTAGTTTACAGCTGTTGTGCCTTGTGTTCATCTGAAAGCAGTCATTCTTTTCTGCAACTGCCATTGCCGTTCGCTTATTAGTCATCAAAACTGAATACAAAATGTAAAAACATTTTTGTTATAATTTTTATTTCATTATAATTTGTTGCTGCTGTTGCCGTTGTTGTTAACTGTCATGGGATGTCTCCAAAGCTGACGCCGCCTCTGCCTCGTTTCATTGATGTGGCTGCCACGCAAATGTGCGCACATTAAAGGCCCGCCGAGTTGACGAACTGGAGTGGAGTGGAGAAGCCAACGAAAAAAAGAGGAGCAAATTATAATGCAAAAAATGATAATTACAGTCACTTGGTTTGTCTGTCGCCCAGATATAGGCATTGTGTCTGGGCCTTTTGTAACGAAAAATTGGCGTATTAATGTAAAACGGAGGCCAGGCGTAACGGATTATAGGAACGTTGAGTAAATTAACGGTCACTTACGAATCATACATATATATATACATATATGTATACGTAATACATGCCGGCTCTTTGTTTTGCCTGATAGGTGGCAGAGTATGACAAGCGTATTGCTTGGAAAAACTTAATGACATGGAACCGGCTAAGTAGACTTTCCGGGCGATGAGCGATGGGAATAAAAAACTCTTTAGTTAAAAACAATTTACGCTGCGAGTCATGACAAAAAGGGGCTTATAACTGAAAAGACCGTTACGATGTGGACCAAGTGCAGCCTCATGAAAACTGATTACAAACTTACTCAAGAATAAGCCCTTGCCTCCTTGCCCCTCCTCTGGCCAAGTGTGAACTCTGAACGTGACAAAATTCATGGCAAATGTTGTCTAATCATCATCTTTCTGCCCCCATCCGAGTTGCAATCTGCGCAACATGAATATAAAGTAGATGAGGCTGCTGACAAGAGACAAACGCTCTCTGTTCAGCCCATAAATGATCGCGCAATGATTGCAACTACAACAAAAACAACAGCAGCAACAACAGCAACAACAACAACAACAGAGTATTAAACAAAGAACTTGCATTTATCGGTTGCCGCACGTGCAAAGGGCCAGTCAAATGATTTAGCATTTTCAGCCTTTTCTCTTTTTATGAGGATCTGTTCTGTCTTCGATCACAAGTACTTTGCATAGCATTAAAAACGGCAATCTTATCACATCATTTCCATAGTTTTGCAATCATCAAAAAGGCATAAATCGTTCCCCTCCAGGCCACAGAGTTAGGCTCCTCTAATGTCATCATTGAGCGCAGTTTTTGTTTTTTTGCTTGGCTTATAAAATGCAAATTACTTTTCAATAGGAATGCTTTTTTTTTGCCATAGAGAACTGGCTTTACCCTCGTTACTCTTTACGGCTGATCGGCGACTTTTTCTCACCTTGTCGCGCCCCTCTTTGCCAGTGTTTGATTACCCCTTTTATCGCATTAGAATTGTATTTAAAAAGTCATTATCAGTCCCCTTTGGCAGAGTGTGGCACATTAATCATTGGCCGCCTTTGTCAACTTGCCATTGTTAATACAAATGCATTGAGGCACATTTAAATTGCCTTCATTCGCTGTGTAAATATTATTATTAATCGGATAATGCAATATCTTAACGTCAGATATTTTCTAGACAGCATAAATATTATTCGAAAAGTGCAACTCTATTTTCGTTCATATATTATTTATTTGAAATAGAAGTAGAAGTTTCGATTCCTATTCTGGTACGTAAGGTATACAAAATCCGGTAATAATTCCGATAAATTTCCAATGTTCTTTACTACATTCGCCTACTGATTCTTTGTTCTTGATTTCTTGATTTTTTTTTAAAATAATGTAATTGAAAACTATGTTCTGATCTAAGGTATAAAATCGATATATAATTTCAAATTTATTTTAGAAATATATTTGAAGTTGATCGTATGAAAATCATTGAGGAAGTTTAGGCTATATTGACTCGGCTAGAGGCATCTGAACAATAGTTTAAAATGAAAGCCAATAAAACATTTTATTTATATATATATATATATATTTTGTTAAGCTTTGTCGGCTAGTTAACGATTTCGCCGATTCTCAAACCGCCTATTTGCCTAGACAATGAGGTGTTGCCAGAGACACTCGATGCAACGTTGCAACAATCTTGCGTGTTTTCAACGTATCGTTGTGGAGCTCATAGAAAATGCAATTTGAATTATTGTCGTTTTGCTGAGTTCTCTGACAGCTAGCTTCATCAATTTGCAGAGCTCACTCACTCATTTGTCACTGTTGTCCAACCCGAACAAAAAAGAGTCGCGTTCCCCAAATGGCTAAGGTCTGACGCATAGGCCCAACGGGCAGTGAGTTGCATACTTTCGTTCTTATACCACAAACGAGCACCGAATATGGTGCCTGACAGCCACTGCAGTGGCGAAATGTAACCAAATGAATCATCGATGCGATCGCATGTTTTTTAGAAGCCGCACTCGCCACCCAGGCCGCTGCTGCGGCTCTTGTCAGTCCCTTGGGGATTGGTAGTACACTCACAAAAAAAGTAGCCCTACATTTTAGTAAGTCGCACTAAATTTTAGTAAATTGCTCCTATCTAAAAATTGATCTAAACAATTTAAAGTTATTCTATTTAATTTTGTAATAATTTCTATCATTAAAAAAAAGGTGGAATGCAAATCTTAATTTTAAAAAAATTGTTCCTTTTATATTAGAGTTTAGCAATCGCCTGTTTAATAATATAATAAGAAACAATAAAGGTAATTTAAGAATTCTTCAATGGAAATCAGACATATATTTTCCTAAGTTTTAGGAAAATCCACTCTGAAATGGACATAAGCAAACCAAAGTTTTAAACCTTAAATTTTTGCAAATTACTTACTGTAGGTCGACCAACCATTGGCGACTTACTAAATGTAGGATAGTATTTTTTGGTAGTGTAGTCGGTCGCAGTGCACGCATTTAATAAGCCATGCGACACACAAAATGTGGGTCAAGTGAGATAAATGCATAAACACCGTATAAATATTGTTCATGTTTTATAAAACAGAAGTAAAAGAATGAAAAGCACTGCGGCCAAACAAAGAATGGAAATTTGTTCGGCCTGAGCTTGAGCCTCGAAACTTAATACTTAATGCAGACAGTTGCTCAAAATGGCCGAGAACAATGGATGGGCTTTCATGCGAACTGTCAACTTGTCACGACAATTAAGCAACCCGATGACTATCTGGCTATCTATCGTTAATGTCAATTTCCCTGCCCCGCTTCAAATCTTTGACGCCCACGCGCTGCCATTAAACAAATTAAAGTGAAGAATTATTGAAATATGATACGAGCAGAACAGAGCTGAACTGAGACACTTGGACAGGGGCAGGGACAGGGACAGTGGCAGGGACAGGTAGCCCGACCCCAATTGGCGTTGCACTTGCGTGTCACTTGGTTAAACAGAGTTAAACATTTTTTTTTTTTTTTTGGGCTGGCGACTTTTGATTGTCAATTCCGCCCATCGCCTGCTTGTGCTCCTCAATTTGTTTGCTGTCAACTCAGCAAGTATCCAAAGCCCCACAGCACCAATATTTGTTTACCATTTAGTTTATTATGCTGCGTACGCCACGGCTCTGTTTTGTTTGATTGCCCTTATTGGGCCTCGGGTCTTGGGTCTTGAGTCTTGGGTCTCTGGACAAGTACTACATAATTTCCAATTCGAGTTATGATTATTATACTTATGTTGGGAAACTCAAATAACGGTCGCTAAGGTGTACGGCAAGCATTACGTATACACAAATTGTCGTGCATAATTTTCATTTGATGAGTTTTCAATCAGCAATCAGTTTGTATGGGTTTATTGATCTTTTGCATGTTGTGTTGTTAGGTGTTGGGAAAATTGATATTACACCAAATGCTTAACAAATATTCTACATAAATATCTTTGTTCAATGCCTGGGAACAAATCTCAAGTTGGGTAAATATCAATAAATCCGATGATAGCTTTAAATATTTAGCCACAATTATGCCTTAGATTTGAGGTGCCGAAACGAAGAAATCCATGAGAAAAGTAGAGTTTGTTTGAGTAAACTAACGAATTATTTGAAGAGAAATATATATATGTATATCTTATGAAGTCGAAGATTTTCTCTGGACAGTTCATAAGAAATGTTTAAATCCCATTTGTAACTATGCATAAAATTGTTGATATTTTCTGTGTCTTGCTACCGTCATACGTCATACGAGGTCTTCTACAATCTCAAATTAGCTTTTTGTCCGCCGAGTGTTGCACATTAATGCCGTTATTTAAGCACGCCTTATCACTTAGTGGCATCAATCTTCCGTTTCGATGCTGACTGCCTGCCAAGTCGAGTTATACAAATTGAGCGCTGAATCCGTCAAATCATCGCGAGGATTAAGCGCCTTTCAGTCCCAGTTGCAATCGCAGTCTTTTTCACCTTTTGAGGCAGCAACATTTTTTTGTGGCAGATAATATTCATTGGCTGTCGTGTCAACGACAGAAAGTTCTCAGCAAACTAAAAAAAGCATTTCACAAATTTTGTGTTGTGTCATTTTTAGGTAGCTGCTTGACAAATTTCGTTGCAGCTCCTTTTGTTAATTATTATCAACTCGAAAGTGCTGCGTCATCGCTGGGCTTATGGCCAACGAAATCGGGCAGTGATAAATGAGCACAGGCAGAATCAAGTCCGTTTAGTGTAAGAGCAACTAGCCGGTTGCATAATGCATGTAAATCTAACTGTCATTCGATTCTAATGAGCCAAAGCACAAAGAAGTGCAATCAATGCAATTGTCAAGCTGGGTCTCAGTGGGCTGTTTATGAGTCCTCAGGTAACGCGTGCCGCAGCGGAAGCGCAACTTGCCCCCTGGCTGGGGGCTAATCAAGCCACAGCCCATTAGAAGAACAGAGGGGCTGGTAAAAGTAAAAGAAGAGTGTGTTAATGGCTGCATTTTAATGAAAGACATTGCAGGTGCGGCGCTTGGGCGGTCCTCCCTTCAATGCGTTAGACATTCCGTTAGCTGCCTCAAGCCTGATGTCAGCAGCCAAGAATAAACAAGCAGGCAAGCAGGCAACGCGTGGCAATGCCAAAGCCAAAGCCAAAGTCTCCCCGCTGTCTGCCAACGCAGATGGGCCAAAAATAAAAATGCCAATTTGCAGTCCGCTCCTTCTGCGCCAGTTGAGCAAAAAAAAATAAAAACATTCCATTGTGCACATCCATTTAGTTTATAAATAAAACTGCCGCTTCGCTGTCAAAGTTGACAATTTATTTTTAATCAACAATGTTGCAAGCAGCGAGAGTCGAGCGCGTTCCGCTCGCGCGCCTTATCGCGCAAATGTATCTCACAGATATAATCGAGCATCTGACAACTGCTTCTGCGACTTATGAAACACTGTATGCATGTCGCGTACACTGCCCCCCCCCCTCCCCCTCCCAGCTACCCCCTCGGGCATATAAATACTGACTATGTTCGCTGCTCAATGATTGCACTTAGCGGCGATCTACGAGCGAGGCAAACTCTGCCATGCATAATTATGCGCGTTGAGTTGTTGGACTGATTGCGACTTAATGTTTAAATAATACTTATTAATATGCCACGACTCTTGCCACCAGGCAGTTAATGTCAATGCGATATTTGAGAGCAACAAGTGTGTTAACTAACCATAATACAATTAATACTCTCTCAAAATATATTCATAGTTAATCTGTATTTTTTTTATGAATTAGAAAATCGTTTTAACAAAAATTTGTAGAAATTAATGAATGTTCATCTATTTGAAAAAATCAAAATATTTATCTTAATATATCAAATATTATCTGGCATAGAAGTAATTGTTAAATGCTGAATATCTTCAAATTAAATCCTTTTTGATTTTATTTATTTTAATGTAAGTTATAATTTTTTCATATTACTTTTTATGTTGAAAGCTATTGAAATTTTTAAAATTTCTTTCGAATGATATAAGATATGTATTTTATTAGTGTGACGTGTTTTTTGAAGTTGACATTAGGTGAGAAACTTCAATTTTGCAGCATATCAATTAGAGTTACGTAAATGAATTGAATTTATATGTTGAAGCTTATAAATATATTTGCATAAAATTAAATTAATTATTTCAATGCTTAGCTTACTCATTCTTAAGTCTGATTATAGTATTTCGATTTCATTTAACTTGGTTATTATGAAATTGTGAGGCACACCACAAATTGCAATGCTCTAAGTACTTATTGGGAGAATCATATAATCAAATATTAAGAGCATGAATTAAGTTCCTATATTTTGATGTGTGCTCAATAGCCCAGTGCAATTTTCCTTTTCTAATTGTGATTCATTCCTCAGTATTAGTTTAAAAAGATGGTTTCTTGTGAAGAATAAGCCCCAAGTATTTTTGATTGAAACAAAAAATATCATTTACTTTATTAACTTAAAAATATATTCTAGCTTTATAAAATAAGAACTGTTCAATTCGTAGAATTTGAAATTATTAATATTAGATTATTTATCAGCTGTTCACAAAGTCCATGAATCAAATGCAACTGAAAGTACGCAGTCAGCAGTCAGCATTTGCATTCACAAACAACCACATCAATTAATAAGAAATTTAAACCCGGAAAAAACAGTTCTTAAACACTAATTATAGGGGTTTCTCCAGCAAACAGATGCCTGGATACAGATACAGATACAGATGCAGATACAATTGGTGCTGGGTCTCGGCCAGAGTGAGTGAATCCGTACTGCAACTGCATTTATCACTCAGTCAAAATAGAGGAAAATGGCAAAAACTTGGTTGACTTGGTTGCAGTTGCAGTTGCAGCAATAATCGAAATGTATCTGCGCTGGCTTGGCTTCCTTTGCTGGCCAGAGATACTGCAGAAATACAGATAAAAAGCGCCAGCAGTTATTAGAATTGTGTGATAAACGTTATATACGTGGCCTGTTGCAGCATCCGTTGCTGCAGCAAAGGCGGCTGCTGCAACTCTCGTTGATTTCCCCCCGGGGGCAATTACCAGCCATGTGCCAGCTCCTGCAGTTCCAGCTCCAGCTTCAGCTCCAACTTCAGCGCCAAGTCGAGTCCGCATCGCCACTCTTTGCAATTTATAATTGTAGTCCCGAAACTCAGCCTACACCCAATCTGCTACTGGTTGCCTTAGGGGAGCGGGCAGCAGTTGCTTTGATTTATCATTTCAGCTGGCAACCCATCTAGATATAATAATTTTGCGTTTTCTGCCGTGTCAGTCGCATGTTGTTGCTCCTCCTCGCATCTTACAGATGCCACATTGTATGCTTTAATGCTACTTTGTATGTTGCATGCTAATTTGTATGCGTGTGTGTGTGTGTGTGTGGATACACTCACAAAAAAAATTGCCCCAATTTTAGTAAATCGTTCTAAAATGACAATCAACTGAAAATATTGACAACTTTTCTGATTCTTAGAAATAATTCTAAAATTTCCAAAGCTTTGCCCTAAATCAACAATCCAAAAAATGATTTCTAAAAATCAGAAATGCAAATTCAACTTTTTGAAAAATAATTGCTTCTAAATTTTGGAAGGAATTAATTAAATTTACAGGCTCAGCTTTGGTTTTTTCAAATTAAATTATTTAAGTTAATAAATTAATAATTTTTTAATAATAATATAATTAACAAAACAAGCTAATATAAAAATTCTAGAATTTCAATTATAGTTTTAGAAAAATCCACATTGAGAAATTTACTTTCTGAATTTAATTTGAATCTGAAAAGTTTGGAAATTTACTAAGATTTAGGGCGATATTTTTATGAGTGTAGATAAAGACACACAACAGAACGGGCAAAGCCTCGTTGAGGTTGAGATTTGTGGCATGCAACACGCGCCACAAATTAGAAAATATAAGTGCCTGCCGAGTGGGAGAGAGGGCAGGGGTGGCAGCGGGAGCAGCCGACAACTGCTGCGTATTAATTGGAATTACTGTAATTGCTGACAAGCTGGCCGAGGTGTGAGACGGTCCACTTGCTGCAGCTCCTCCAGCTCCTCCACTCGGCTTCCAGCTGGGACTGGTGCCTGCCAACGGATAGGCGGCAGTATCTTATGTTATCAGTGCGCTCTTCTTCTGCAACTCCCCATCAGCAGTGGCCGGCTTGATGATTGCCTCTCTTCTAAGTTTCTGGCGAAACCCAGCCAACGAAAGCGAAACTTGAAGCCGCATCACGCTCCAATAAATGTTGACCTCTCAGCCGAGCTGGGCTGCGTTTCTCGGCAGCGTGTAGCGGGATCAAAGCGTAGTCAGCCGCTCTGGAGCAAATGCTGCGCTTGGCTAACTCGCTGTATCTCTGGGTCAAAACAGTACACGGATTACAAGTGAGCCCAGGGATTAGCTAGCGCTATCAGTGTTTGCTTTCTAGTCGTATTTGAAACATTTATTGGTTTTTCCCAGTAAGTAAAATTCTAAAACTAAAGGCTGTAACTTTCTTATACATAGATTTTGTATTTATAAAGTTCAGAGTATATATTTCTACAACTTAAAAGAATTATGTCAAATTTCCAGGGTGTTGATTTCTATTATGTGTTCATTAAAGAATTCTTATATAATATACCTTTGCTAAAGACTTTTTAAGCGGAATAACCTACAAAGCGGTTTGAACTGAATTGTGGGAATAAAGGAAATGTTATCCAGTTTTATATTCCCAAAGATATGTTTAATGGCCCAATGCATTTGCCGACAATCATATTTGAGCATTAACTTATTCTTCACTTATCATAAGTAGTACGCTTCTTGGCTTCTTAGCAAGTCAACACGCTGAAAAGTCGAAGAATTTTATTTGAAATTGAAAACACATGGCATTTGGACAACGCCAACTCAAAACTTAAATACTAAACTTATCTTACTCTACAGGTTCTGAGATTTGACTCTCCGTCTCTCTCTCTCTCTCTCTCTCTCTTTTTATCTCCGACGATTGCGATTTTTTGGATTTCCTCAAGTCTCACAATAAATGTTGAACTATTTTACATTTTAATATGCCCTGATTTATTTTTTATTAAATCCTTTATTTTATTTGTTTATTTTTCTCGCATTTGACTGCATTTTTGGAAATGAATTTCTCTCCTTTTACTTGTAATTCAGTTCATTTTAAAATTGTATTCACTAAGTATGAAAATTAAAAAAAAAAAAAAAATAACCACGTTTTGGCATATTAAAAAACAAAAAAAGAAGTTAATTTACCAAATTTTCATTCTCATTCTGGGCTCATCGGAAATGCCAAGGAGCGGACCAACAAATCAATGCCGAATCGATCGAAGCACTTAAATATGGGTTTTGCTGTAGCATCCCCTCCTCCTCGCCATCCCCTCTCATTCCCACTCTACGCACACTTTGTGTAAGCTCAGGCATATAATTTGGTTGACGCGCAGAATAAATGATAAATGCAATCATTATAAAAAGCACAGAAACCAAAAGGCGACTCAGAGAAGACAAACCTAAAACTTGAAAACTTGAAAACTTGCAAAACTTGCAAAACTTGGCGAACACGAACGCATGATTAAAAGTTTTTCGAGGCGCGCAGTTTGTGGAGCGTTGATCGAGAACTAGCCTGGCCCTGGTCCCAGCTCCTTCTTCCTTGTTTCCCTGGTTCCCTGGTTCCCTGGTACCCTGCTGCCTCTATTCCATGCGTGTGCCCCAGTCTCGCCCTCTGCCACGCCCCGTTCGAGCGATCGTGATACGCTGGCTACGCTGGACAACTCTGCCTCTTGGGCTAAACACAAATGTTTTATGGCCGTCCAGGCATAATTTGTTAGCCAGCCCAAGCACATGGAGTATCTGTATCTGTGGCTGCAGCTGTAGCTGTAGCTGTAGCTATAGCTGTATCTGCATCTGTAGGATGTGCTCGCCTGTCCGCCTTCTCTCAGTGTAGCTTTCCGCTTTTTTTTGCTTCTTTTCTTTCTTTTTTTTCTTTTCTGGGCTGCTGCACAGAAGCTGCTCGCTGGCTTCGATTGCGCATAATTTCTGCTGTTGTTTGTTGCTTGTTGCTTGTTGCTCGCTTAGTTGGTGTTGTATTTTTCATGCCATCATTTGCCTGCGAGGCATAATTTTTGATGAGCTTTTGTCTGCTTCTCTGGAACAAAAGATACTGTAGCTCTCTGTGTGTGCGCTGCCCGAAAAACAAACAGGTCGCTGGATCCAAGAAGAATTACAGGATTCTGTTAAGATTTAACAGACAAATAAACTATGTAAAATAAAGATGTATTTATTTATTTATTTAAAAATACGAAAAGTATAAAAATTCGGGTACAGATTTCGACATTTTTTTCAACTTTATTGGTACCTTAATTTTATGATCTGCTTTCAGCACAATACCGATATTATTTTAATCAGGATCAATTGCCAATTCGAACTAGCCTTGTCAATCTGTCACTTCATCCGTATAAACAAAAGTATCCCAGAGACTATAAGAGCTAGACTTCAAATTGGGTATATTAGTTATCGTATATCAGATTGAAAACATATACATAAAAGTACAAACACTTAAGAAACTGGATCGACCATTAAGGTACTCTGCTAAGATGCTATAGTTCACTTTGGGACTTTTCGGGACAAATAGTATCAGTTCCGGAATCTAAGTTCCGATTTGCTCCAGTTTCAATTATGGTATTAATTCTTTAAAATGTTTACTGTTGCCAAGAAAAGTTTATTTAGCTTAAGGCCGGTTGCAGGGCATTTGAAACTTTAAAGTCTGTCTGCGTAGTATAATCAAAATATATGCTACACATTTTCACTTTATGAAGTTCTCCTCGCTGATTGTGCCCAGCCCTTGCCACCTTGGCACCATGCCTGCCACACAGCTGAGGCCCATAAGCAGCGATTGCCGCTGGTCTCAAGCCGAGCTCAGCATGCATATTTTATTGGCGAAAGGCTCGAGGGCAGGCCGGGACTATTCAAGTAGGACTGGATCTGGGACCGGGACTCGGACTGCGACTGGGACTGGGTCTGGAAGCGGGAATCGGGAATCGGGCTGTGCTCAACTGTGGGCAGTCTGTCAGACAGTCAGCAACAGGGTCGCTGCTGATGAACGCCAGCCGACGACGTGTTTCGTGTCTGGCATCTTAAAGATACTTTTTTTCGATTTCGTTTTCGTTTTTTTTCTTTTTTTTTTTGTATTTAAGGTTTGACTCTTTTTCGCTACACGCGGTTCGACGTTTGCTGCGCTGTATTTTATGCTCATTTAATCTCGCTGCGCGTTTTCTTAACACATTTACGGCAAGGCTACACTTGGAAAAAAATCATGTAAATCGGGAAAAATCGTCGAAATGAAAATTGTCTTAAAAAATATATAGTTTTTCTATTTTATAGAAATAATTTAACAAATTTAAGAAATGAAATTTGCATAAAAAACGACAATCCCAAAAGAAAGGCAAATTTTCACATTTTTTTTAGAAATAATTTATTTTATTAAGAAAAATCATTCTTAAAAAATAGAAATGCAAACCTTAGTTTTTAGAAAAACCCCATTCTAAAATTCAGAAGCTTAAAAATAATTATAAGTAGATAGTTTATAATTTAGAAAAATACTGAAAATTCAACATATTTTTTTTTAAATCTATTTTTAGTAAAATTTAGAATTTTTCTGTAATTTAGAAATGCAAACTTGAGATTTATTTTATTATTTTTTTATGAGTGTAGCTGAAGAGTGAGGACGGGGGGAGCAACAACTACTACAACCACATCATCATCGATTATGTTGATCTTTTTCTGTCTGTGGGTTTCTCGCTGGCGACTGATTTTTTTAACTGCGCACTTTTCAGTGCCAGAGCAGCTCGGAGCTCTGAGCCCGGACTGTGGACTGTGGACAGTGGACTGTGGACAGACACACAGGCAGACAATGGCCAAGTCGAGCGGCGACTCGCTACCTGTCTTACACAAAATAAACGCACGTCCCCGCTCCCCCCTGCCAGCAGCCATTCCCTTGTCCACAACTGTGTTCTTGGCAGTTGCCCCGATTCGTTGCCAGAGTTTCTTCAGTTCAGTTTGTCAGTTTTGTTGTTTTTTTTTTCCATTTTAATGTTTTCTTTTCTCTGTCTTTGTAACATAGTTTTTTTTTTTTTTTTTTTTTTGCTTCATTCGATTGTGTGTGTCTGTCTGTCTGTCTGTCCATCCATCTGTTGAATATGTTTGCGTTTGTGGCAGGGCAAGGCAGGGGAGGGGAGGTGGGGAGTCCAGTTTGAAACCCTTTAGGCGCTCATTGTCAGCTCAGCTCAGGTTTGTGTTTGAGTTTTTTCCTTTTCTTTTTTTTTTTTTTGTGTAACCAGATAAAAACAAAAAAAAAAAAGAAGAAGCAAAAGCAACTGTGGGGAGATATATGATTTCTTATTGTAAATCATGACATTTTGTTACTTTTGACTTGACTGCTTGTCCGGCTACTGTTTCAATGTTACGTCTGATAAGCTACACAGCGATTGAGGCATGTGGCAAGGGGCTGGCAGGCTGTGCCTCATGTGGATTTCATGTGTTTATAGAGCTTAACTTTAAGAAAAGTCATTGATCTTTGTATGCAGAAAGGAAATATCATACATTATAATTATTGCATCCGATTTGACTATCTAATCAATCAGTTTCAAGTGCATGATTTTTATTCATTACTAATGACTAAATAAATATTAATAACAGCTAATATTTGAATGATTCCTAAGAAATAATTTCGTAATGATGTAATTATGTTTGGCTGACTCAACTTAGGTTTAGTTATTACTTAGTTATTTCATTATAATTAAATGATATATATCTATTTAAATCAAACATCCTTTTAGCTTTAGCAGTGAATTCTATCCTAATTACTAAAAATACCTATTTAAATAAAAAATGTTGCTTTCTCGGATCATTGCGAAATATTTCAAAATAGTAAAATAAATTAATTGCTATTTTTATGTTAGTTACAAAAAATATTTATTCTAAATAATTATAATTATTACATATTAAACAAGTTATAAGCGTATAAAGTAAGTATTTTGCAATTAATATTGCTTCTAACCATTAAATATTTCCCAGATCTTTGATTGTAAAACAGCCATTTTAGTTTTTATTTATTATTCTTTTTATGCCTGACAAGTTTTCCCCCAAGATGCCGGCTAATGTCAGAGGCAACCCCATTTTCCACTGTGCAACTCCCCTGCGTCGGGTATTTTATCAAAGCGATCCACTTTCTTTCAGGCGGCCCTTCACAAAGTCGGTGAAAATAAAGAGTTAGCCCAATTAAGGGGCCTACTTTTTAATAGCTGACCTGACCCTACAGCCAATCTGCTGGGCCAACCTGCGAAAGTCAAAAGGCGCTGCTCGAAATGTAAATAAAATTGCCACATTTATTCTCAACACACGCACACACACACACACACACTTTCAAATTTGGCCCCTTTGCATTGGCGCACGCTTTGACACCTAAAGTGTGCGCCCATACGCCTCCACATGCCACGTTGCACTGCCGCAGCACCCTTGCCCCTGCACCCTCCTTGGCAAGCCCCTCCCCCTCCCCCGAAGCAGCATGCCCCCTTTTCGTTTATTTTAATTTTTTGTTCGCCTGCGCTTTCGTTTTTATGTTTCACGAGCGAGTATTCTGTTTTTATCCTGTATTTTTTTTTTGTTGTGTTTTCCCCGAGTTTTTTCTGTGGCGCTGCCCCCTTGGCAACATTTGCTGCCACATTTGCCAGCAACCGGGCAACCCTCTCTCTCGCCAGCTCTCTCTCTCTCTCTTTCTCTCTCTCTCTCTCTCTCTCTGTGGGCTCTGCTCAATAGGTCTTGCACTTGATAGGTCAGTGACCCAGTTGATGTCGATGTGGATGTGGATGCGGATTCTGTGTCGTGATGTGTTCAGTTCTTTTGCTGTTGCTGTTGCTGCTGCTGCTGTTGCGGCAGGGCAGTCCCAGCCGCCGAGGGTTGCCAGAAGCTTTTCTCTCTGTTGCTAAAAATTCAAAGTTAAAAATGTGTGTACCCTCATAACAGCTAAACAAAATAGAAAATAATTCGAAAAATAGTAAAGATCGATGCATTTTTAGGATTGTCGATTTAGGGCAAGCGTTTCTAATTTTTATGAATTTTGTTTTCTAACAATTAGAAATTATTTCCAATTACTTTACTTTACTAAAATTGAGAACTATTTATTTTTCTGAGTGTAGCAATCCAGTATTGGCAATTGTCAACGGTTCGATAAACAGCTGTATGCAGACTGCGGTTGTAATACCAACACCTCCTCTGCCCTCCTCTCCCACCTCATTGTTGGTGTTAGGCCCGTCTCTAAGTGTAAACAGCATCGAGTTGCATAAGCCCCCAAGTTGCTCGCTTTCCATTCCATCTCATTTCATCAACGTCATCATCATCATCTTCTTTTCTCTTTCACCAGTGTTGTTCTTATACCCTTTGCTGGAGGATATGCAGATTTTTGAAATGAAAAATAAAATAAAAAAGTCTTTTTTTTTTGGAAAAGCTGAGTTTTCTTGCATTTCTTGCAAATTCAATATGATTAAGTTTATCATTTCAGACAGGGTTTTCACTTACATTATTAGGAAAATCATTTTATAAAATTCAGAAACTAGTTATGAACTTGAATAGAAGTATTATGTGCAAAATTCGCCAATCTCATTCAGTAAATTTCCATTATTCTGAACAAGGCTACAGTTCGCAAGGGTATGCAGTATTCGATGTGGAAAACACGCTTTTTATTCCCATGTTTTTTTTTGTGCTTTTATTTCAGACTTCTTTTGCGCTTTGCACAAAGTCAATGTTCTTGGCAGTTTCGCAGCTGCTTCTTTGCCAATGCCAGAGTGCTGCTTTTTGAAATAATAGGGAGAGAGTGATAAGGGGGAGGAGGGAGCGAGATTGCGGCACATGTGACGCTGTGGTCGCGTGCTGCCTTTCCATGTCGGCCTGCTTGCCTGCCTGCCTCTGCCTGCCCGGCTGCCCCTTTTGCCCCATTTTGGCCCCTTTGGCTCCCTAGACTAGCAGCGAGCAGCGAGCAGCGAGTTTGACTGCATCCAACTTTTGCCGTTTGCTTCATTTGAGTTTGCGGAGTTTTGTTGCCGCCGCAATTGGCTTGGGTGAGGGCAGCTGCTCTTATCAAGAGCAGGTCATCAAAAGTGAGGAGAGCGGTGGGTATCGATGTTTGCTAGGAGGCCGTAGAAAGTGCAACTTTCTTGACATAACAATAATAATTATTATATTTATTTTCATGGCTACCGCTTATGCAAGAGTGCAAAAAGAATATCGCGTAATATTATCGTTGAGAGGCCAATCAACTTTTATTCATTTCACTTGATATGACGAATAAATCGGCTTTTAATTTTGTACATTGAAACCCCATTAAAAATGTGTAGAAAAATATATATGCTTAATAGACAAGAAACTTATGGATACTTTAACCAAACATTCTAACTCATTTTGGTCCTGATTGGGTCCAATTATTATTATTTTTTTATGTAAATTTATATTGTTCAATTTAAATTAATCTATTTTTGTATATTTTCTGGCGTCTCTCGATTGGAAGATTTGTTGTTCCATATAAATTTAAAATAAAATTCGAAAACTAACAATGATTAATTGAATTACAATTTTCAATTAAGAAATATTGAAATAAAGTATAAAAAAAAATATTTTTGATAACTAAAAAATTTAAATTAAATATAAATATAAATTTAAAAATACAAATTAAACTACCCAAAACTAAAAATGATTAATTAAATTAAAAACATAAACTGAATTAATAAATCTAGTGTTATCGAACTGTGAAGAGGTCCAACATTGGGAAAACTCAGAAAAAACAACTTTCTGCAACTTAGACATATTTTTTTAAATTTAGAACTTTTAGAAAATTGGGTGAGTAACTAATGGCGACAAAAGTATGGCGATTTACTTAAATTTAAATTTGAACCAAAAACACAAGTTTTGTTCCTATTTTTTAGCTTGTGATTTCAATAACAAAACAGAAACCCTCACCCTCACCCCCACCCAACCCCACCGTCACAATCACCCCCAACCATCGCACTCGCATTGACAATCTGCTGGTTAAATGACTGACGGCGAGCGCTTAATTTAACGGTAATTTGTGTCGAACAAGGCAGCTCAGCACGCATCTTTTTCATACACAGACCACACCCCCCCACCCACACCCCTCACTCCCCCTCCACCCATAACCCCTTTGGTTTCTATGCTTCTTTGCGCCTGTTCGTTCTCCGATTGCATTGCGGCTGCGCGCAGACAATTTACAGTTATTTAGCCACTGCAGCGACAACGCCTAATTGGTTGTTGTTGCTGATGTTGTTGTTGTTGTTGTTGTTGTTGTTGTTGTTGTTGCTGCTGCTGCTACTTATAGTAAATATAAATTATTATTTATTTTTATTGAAGCGGGCGGCGGCGTTTTCGTCACATTTTGCGTGGCTGCCGTCAAATGCAAAAATTTATTTGTTTTCATTGTTGTTGCTGTTGCTGCTGTTGTTGTTTTTGTTGTTGTTGTTGTTGTTGCTGGCAGCCACTGTTGCAAAATTGTGTAATAAATAATTTACGCTCGCTTTTGCAGCGTGCCACATAATCATATTCAATAACAAGCCAGAGTGCTCGAGTCTACAGTATGCTCGTGTCAGAGATACCCCTTACGCAGTGCAGAGTTGACTCCACTTTTCATGCCGAACAAGAATATATATATGCATATAAAGCTCCGAAAAAAATACAAGCACCACTGCGACCTTTTATTTCCGAATAAAAAACAATTTGTCAAATTTTCAATACATTTTTTAATATTCTCTCTATAAATTTAAATTAGTACTGCTACTGGAATTCAATAAATAAATATTTTTTTACTTGCTAAAGATAGAAAATATTAAATTCAAATAAAATTCATTTCATTTTTCATAATTTTAAACTTACAAATTTTACAAGTGCTGCTATTAATATTATTGCTATGATTATTATTATTATTATCATTATTATTATTATTTTTAATATTATTATTATAATTATTATTATTTTTATTATTGTTACTATAATATTATTATATTTCTTATTATTATATTTTATGACATTGATGCCTTTGCCCCGTTGCATACATTTTCATGCTACACTCTTTTACTCACTTTCAATTGTTGCTGGGTATACAAATAACAACAACAACAACAACAACAACGAAACTTGGGTTGGGCATTGGATACATTGGGCTCCCCTCTTCACCCCGCGCCGCCTCAGCTGCCTCCTATTTACTGCAGCTGGCTCGCTGGAGTTGTTTGGGTCGCTGACCCAGAAATGTCAACGGGAAAGTCTTTTAATTTGTACACATCGCTTATATTTGTATTACGATTTGCTTTAATTTGTTCATGCGAGCTTTTTTAAAGTGATTTCAATTTGTTTTTCACATTTGTTTTTATTCGTTTTGGCTCTTATTGCTCATTCTTTGGTTTGCCACTGATAAGAATCGAGCTGAGATATACAACTTCCATTCGAAATCGTTGCTAATCTATGAGTGTTGTTTTTTATATTATTTATAGTTAACAAGTCTTAAGTCATTTTTGTTGACACCTGAAAAATGTATATATATTCTTTTATTTAATATAAAAAAAAAATTGGAAATGGTTAGAATTATTTTAACTTGTTCTTGGAATTGTACGAAAATAAGAAGAAAATACAATTAAAGACGGTCAAAGAAAAATAAAATTAGACTTAACTACAGAAGAGTTTTCCAAAACTTTTCAACTATAACTACTAAGTACTCCCAGAAGTCGTACAAATATTTCATATTATTTTAAACTTAATATTCAATTTTATTTCAAATTGAATTCAATTTATTTTATACTTTTTGGGCTGACTGGCTTTTGTTAATATTAAACAAATAATTAATTACAATGTACGAAATAATTGTTGTTTGTTAAAACACTTTATTGACTTTCGGAAAATGTTTATAATTCTGCGCGGCGATTTCCAACTGCATTTCTCTCACATTACGCTTAATCAGTTCCATTGCAAAAAGAACAAAAAAAACATAAAACAAAAGAAATCAACAGGCAGCTGGAACAGCAGACCGGCATAAATGCTGTGTGTGTGTTTGTGTGTGTGTAACACCAGTTCTTCATTCCCTGCGCCGAGAAGTATCGTAGTCAAGTAATTGGAATCCCTAATGAAAAAGCTTTGTGATAAGGCCAGCAAAAATAAAAAACGATAAAGAAAAAGAAATCAAACTAAAGCAAAAAGAGGCAGCGTATAAATCATAAAAATCGAGCCCCTTTTTCAGTTCTCTGTTCTCTCTTCTCTTCTCTTCTCTGCGCGTCCTCTTTGGGGCTCTCTTCTGGCATGCTGCATGCGCATTCATGTTCATGTTTTCTTGAATTTCATCATCTTGGGCAATCCTTGCAGCATGTGTGTTTGTCAGTGTGTGTGTGTGTGCACATGTGTGTACATGTATGTGTGTGTGTGTGTGTGTGTGTGTTTGTGGCCCTTATCTTTATCGTATGTTTTGGCTTTATCAGCGTTTTCTTTGGCGACCAACTTGCGGAGCTCCAAAGAAAAATAAATATAATTTACTTATTTCATTTATTTTATTTCTTTCATTCAGTTTATTGACTTCATTTATTTATAGCTCCAAAAATTATTTAAATAAAATAAATATAATTTCAGTTGCATGAAAATTGCAACTTTCTTAAATATAAAAATGTTGTTTTCATTTGATGAATACATAAAATAAATAAAAAAAACAGCTTTCTTGTTCAGGCACCTATTAAGGATATATAAATTAGATTGTATCTTAAAAATAGAAAATGGCGTTTTACTTTCATTAATAATAAAAATAAATCACTACAAAGAAATACATATTTAAAATTAAATTAATATAGTATGTGAATCTGAAAATGTAATCTTAAATGTAGAAAATTGTGTTGCGAAATCACTCTATTGCAATAAGTCAACTTTTACTAATACTTTAAATAAAATGAAATTATAAATATGAAAATATCGCCGCATTGAACTACGTCAAATGAGGCGACAAAGATTAATCAAGATTGTTTTATATTTATATTTATTTCCTTTCGTAAAATGTGGTTTTGGAATCAAATCAAATCAAACCCAATGCGTATTTTCTTGATTTTCTTTTAGTTGTCAGTTTTGCGCGCGCAAATATAATTGTGGAGCGTAAGGAGAGCATGACGTAGCATAATTTGAGAGCCTGTTTTTCTTAAGGGGGAGTAGAGGGGCAGGGGCGACGGTAGCTCGAAACGAAACAGGTTTGCTGCAATATTTAGTATATGGTGAAATTGGTCAGTTTTTTACACAACTGACTGCTAAAAGTAAAGCTAAATAAATAGTAAAAATAATATAGATAAATGAGAATGCAGAATGATTGTAATTAATTGGAGCAATCCATTAAGTTACTTACAATTTTCACATTTTTATTTAGAAATACAATTTTTCTCCCGGCTGAAAACATGTGATACAAAATTAACTACCTTTTTTGAATTTCTACTACTATTTTGCCGAGGCACTTTGTCTGCTACGTTTTATTTTGGCGCGCAAACCCGGCTCAGACGAGTCACCCAGTCTGACTCGTTCTACCCAGTACTGTTAATATAGTAGAGTTACTTATTCAATTAATCTTAAATCTTGTGCAGCTGCAAGATAAGTCTAGTTATATTTTTAACATGCTTTTTATGTTATATTAGTATATTTCTATATTTTAAAGGGTATCTTATTGTCGCGCCCCTTTTGTTGCTCATTTAATTCTAAGAGTATTTATTTCTATGTGCGCTCTTTGCTTGTTTCTTTTCGGCTGCTCCCCAAACAAAATTGCACTTTTGTTTTGCTTCGACGTTCGCTGCTGTTGTTGTTGTTGTTGCGCTGAGTTTACCTGCTCAACAAGATCTTTGTGCTGCCTCGCACACACACACACACAACACACAGATGAGCACAGACACGCCGCCTACTCACTCACTCTTGTGCTAAAGAGCGCAACGCTCACGCTGATTTGTTTTTGTTGTTATTCTTTTCTCGTTTTTTACTTTGCTCTTAGCATTGTGTAGCTGCGGCGTTGACGTCGACGTCGACACTGGCTGCCCCGCTGCGTCCCCCACTGGCTGGCTACCTGCGACCAACATGCATGCATGTTGTGCATAAGCTGAGCTGTGCTGAGCCTAGGCGAACTGCACTCGAGCAGCGACGCGTTCGCTCTCCCTCTGCTCCCATGCTGCTGCTGCTGTCTGTTACTGCTGCTGTTACTGCAGCTCTCTCTCTCTCTTAATTTGAATCGTTTTTTTTTATACATATTTTTTAAACGCGTATCTTGCGGATACTCTGCCTCGCATTGCGCCGCACAGCGCCGTCCGTTTAGTTCAGTTCAGCCGCGAAGCGAGTAAGACGTGTTTTCTCCTCAAACCAAAAAAAAAGCAAGTTAAAAATCAAAACCAAAATCAAATCGCTGTTTTAGTTTGCGACACGTTTTAAGTGCTTCTCCGACTGCAATTGTAGTTTATTGCCCAAGAATTGTTTGTGTTTTTAAATAAGTTGCGCGAGCTTTATGAGAAATGCGAAAAAGATCGAATAAACTAATCAGAACTGACCAGAGCCAATAATTCATAATTCAAAATTTACGACAAGTGTGCAACAAAAAATAAGTAAAAAAATAACAAGTAAATAAAAGAATATTAAATAAATAGAAACGACTAAACAACAAATTCAAATTAGAAAAACAAAAAAATACTTTGAATGTTTTGTGCTGTTTAAAAATACCACAACTAACTAAAAACAGAAAAATGCTGCAATTTTTAATGTTCAAAATATTGCACAAGAAATACAAAATTAATTAAGAGTGCACGCCCAGAAAAGTGTCAACGAAAAAGGGAGAAAAACAATACCCAACACAAAAGCGCAGAGCAGGACAAAAAGAAAAGTACCAAAAACACAGCAGCAACAACAACAACAACAACAACAACAATCAACTAAAACGAGCTAAGCCAGCCCAGCAACGAAATATACGCACACCCACACGCACACCCACACACGCACACATTCACATATATATAATGGCAGTGCCCTTTTATCTGCCCGAGGGCGGCGCCGATGACATTGCCGCTAGCTCATCGGCTAACTCGGGCGCCTCCTCCTCTTATCCCTCCACCTCCTCTTCATTGTCATCGGGCGCTTCGTCCTCCTCATCGGGCGCTTCGTCCTCGTCCTCGTCGGGCGCTTCGTCGTCGTCGGGCGCATCGGACGGCGCCAGCAGCGTCGCGTCGCAGTCACCAAACACAACCACATCGGCCACGCAGACGCCGATGCAGTCGCCACTGCCAATGCAAACGGACCAAGTCTTAATCGCACTCTGCGAATGGTATCAACACCATCAGCGCACCACTTCAGGTAAGTCTTCAAGCCAAATCCAACTGGCCAACTAGCCAATTAGCCTAACTAAATGGGTCAGCTTATGCAGCGCTAATTAGCCCGGCCAACTGACTGACTGCATTTCCCTTTGACGCGTTTCGCTTTTCAAGGTTGCCAGCTTGACCCCAACTTTTGTTATTCTATATTCAGCTGCTGCTGTCTTTTTAATAACAAAAGTAGCTTAGCAGGATATTTAAAAAAAATATATTAGAAAATATATTAGAAAATCGAAGATAATCAAAAAGTATAAAATAACAGAATAAACTAAAAAAATGTGTGAATAGATATGTATATAAAAAAAACTCCCTAAAATTTTAGAATATCGGCATAGCTTTGGCGAATATTATTCAGAAAATAAATTTCTAAAATTCATTGTTGTGGAAATTACATTCCTAAATTTTAGCGTGGATATTTCCAAATTTTCTAAATAATATGTTAAATTTCCAGAGTTTTTTTCTATGTGTGTATTATAAATATTTTAATTATATTATTATAAATATACATATATACAAACATTCAACATAGTTTATAAAATTCATAAAATGTAGTTTTTCTTAGACATAAAATTTCTTAATTTACTTCTGCATTTTTTTTCTCATTTCTACTTATATAAATGTTTATTTTAATTAGAAAATTGTATAAAATATGTATAAAAAATGGAAAAACTTTTGGAATTGGTGATTTAGGGCAAACCTTTCTCATTTTTAGACATTTTTTTGTTGTTAATTATTATTTGATTTTTTTTGGAATGCGATTTACTAAAATTGAGGATCTATCTTGTGATCTTGCGATCTTAAATCTATATTGAGTCAACATACTAAGTTGAGCAAATAGACAGAGTATCAAAAGTGCCACGCCTCTGATTACGCTTAAGCAGTCGCTATAAGTCCGAGTTGTATTAGCGATTCGAACACAGTTGGTTTTCAATTTATGCTGACTCTGGCTCTGTCATGCGATATTTAACAGCTGAAAGCGAAACAAAAACAAATGGCCCAAACGAATGAAAAAAATGTGGGCGTGTGTTGGCCCAAAACCAATAAAAAAACAAAGTAAAACATAGCTTGGCACGCGCCAAAAAACAGAAAAACGAGAAAAAATCGAGCAGTTGAATGTCTTATTTGAATTTTGTATCTGTTAGATATGTATCTCTGTGAGTAGCGGCAGCCGCGGCAGTTGCAGCCGCCACATTGTGTTGCACGTTGTCGAGCGAGTAACCCAAATTATTAAACGCCATTTGACCTTAGGCAGCGAGTTGGGCCAGAAGTGAGTTTTGGGGCCAAGTTGCAGCTAGTTTCGGCCATTTACAAAGTGTTTGACTTAACGGCAATTTAAGCAGCCTTTGACTGCGGTCAGCATTTGTTGTTGTTACCTCCTTTTGTTGCACATTGTTGTTGTGGTTTTTGAGGTTTGCGGTTTGGCGACTTTTGCGTAATAATAAAGGCAAACTCTTGTCGTCGACCTGTCAGCAATTTTTTATTTCTTAGTTATTTATTCTCTGTTTCAATTTTGTGCAGATTAGTTTTTTTTACAGATTTTTTATTTTATTTTTAGTCTATTTCAATTTTGTGCATATCAATTTTTGTTAAATTTATTTATTATTGCATTTTTGTTATTATATTATATAATTGGGATACCTATTTATATTTTCTTACTTTTTGGTTATTTATTTTGTGGTATTTTTATTTTTTATTATTATTATTATTATTATATATTATTCATAAGTGAGCGTCTTAGCTAGCTATTAGATTATGAGTCACATACATTTATTTTGTACTAACTACAAAGTTGCAATCGAAACTTGTTGTTAGCCTGTCCAAAACGCGTTGGCAATCGCCACCCGTTTACCTAATTGACCAGGTTGGGGGTCCGCTAGGAGACCAGTCTGCCTGTCCGCCAGTCTATCAACGAGTGTGTTGCAATCTGACTTGGCTTACTAGTTTTGCTTTTTTTATTTTCATGTTTTTTTGGCTGTTCGATCCACTTGCATTTTTCATAATTGAAGTGCAATGACGCAACTCACTTTTCGAATATGATTGCATTCTGGTTAATATTTTGTAAGCTGCTACTTTTTCAAGTGCTGTTCTTGTGAAGACTCTTCCTACTTGATTACAAAAACTCTTCAGCATCATCAGCTCATCGTTAGTTTTTCTCCCCTTCAAGTGCATAATTTATCTAATCGTAACACATCTGAACTAGCGCTGAGCACTTGACAACAGCACCCAGGACAAAACACGGTTTGGTCTAACCCTAAAAACCATCATGACAAAAACCCTTTGCCACACATCGTGCAACGGCAGGCAGCATGGCATTTTTTATTTTTGCCGCAGCATCTTGAACAGAGGCAACAACCGCGCTTAGTCATCACCATCGACGCAAGCCAAACTGCCAACCCCAAAGCCCGCCACAAAATACACACATATATACAGTTGAGAAAAAAATAATAGCATCACTCTCACAAATAATGTGCATTTTTAAAATTTGAAAGCAAGAAAGAAAAATTTAAATAAAATTCAAATATTAAACTTTATTAAAAGTTAAGAAAAGAACCAAAAAAAAATAATAGCAGCATTTTTTATATATGCACTTCTAAATATGAAAAATAAATATATGATTTCAGTAATTTTGCTTTTATTTATTATTTTTTTGCTACTTATTGGCACTATTCCCTTCAAATAAATAAATAATAATAATAAAAATAAATGATTATAAAAATGTTTATTTTTTTCAATCGTTAGAAAAATTGTGACAGTGCTGATAATTTGTTTCCCTCAACTGTATATATTATTATATATGTATATATTTACATATATATTTGCTGCACACTCTGCTTTAAGCTTCAAGTTCGCTTTTGTTGTTGTTGTTGCTTAAGCGGCTCCAAAAAACCCACCCTTAAACGCAACGCCTAACGAAAGCTTAGGCCCCTAAACAAAAGGTGCAATGACAGGCAATGCCATGTACCCCATACCCCTTACCCCTGACCCCACACCACACACCACTCTACCTCTCCCTCACGCAATCTAGCTAAAAGCGACGCCGTTTTGGCTGCTCTCTTTTGCTCCGCATATTCGCATCATTCGCGACTGTTGCCAACAGCTGTTTTGCTGCTGTTTGCTGCTAGGCGTTGTTTTCTCAGTCGCTGCTGGCGTCACTGTTGCCGTCGCCGTTGCCGTCGCTGTCGCTGTCGCTCTTGACATTTTCGACCATTTTGTTTTGCTCAGCAACTTCGCAGTCGCTGCCGGATACCGTTTTGCAGTAATGCACACACAGAAAAAAATGGCGGCAAACATGGCGAAGCCTTTTGGCTTTGCTTTTTCCTGTTCCTGTTTTTTTTTTTGCTGTTGCTGACCTGGCAACAGCTGACTACAGCTGCGCAGAGAGCGAGAGAGAGCGAGAAAGAATGGTAGAGAGAGAGAGAGAAAGAGAGCGATGCTGCTTATTATCTCATTTTGTACAGCCTACACAGTGACTTGTGGAACTCAACGCAATCATCATCATCATCATCATCATTATGATTTGCCTTCCACTTTGCGGCTGAACAAATGCAAATTTACTTTTTGGCCCTGTTGCCAGGCCAGGTCTATAGCTGTGTGTGTGTGTGTGTGTGTGTGTGTTGCCTTTAAGCCATGGCTTTGAGTTGGCAAGTTGCATACATTGTTTTCTTGCTGTTTGCTGTTGCCTTTGCTTTTGCTGTTATTTGTTATTGTTGTTCGTGATTTGGTTTTACATTGACCGTGAATTTATTTGCCGCTGTTTTGTATGCAAATCTCAAATCGTTGTCTGTCGCTCATTAATTGCTTCATTCAATTGCAACGACGATTGCATTTCCACTGCGGATGTGGTCCACCATCCCCCCTCTCGCACCACTCCTCTCTCCTCTCTCTCTCTCTCTCTCTCTCTCTCGCTGCTGCTGCTATTCCTCTTCCAGTTGGTTGCCATAAACATTTTCATGACCGAAAAATCTATTTTACGCAGCTGCTGAAGTAGAAACTTCTCTTCTGGTAAATTTTGTTTCTTCTGCTCAGTTTTTCTTCTTTTTTTTTTGTCTTGGTTTTTTATGGCATATTTTTGTTATTATGGCTGCAACACAGCTGTGCTGCACATTCGAGCTGAAATTTAAATTGTTTCCAACTTTGTATACTCCAACTTCGATTTAAATTAAAACTTTAATTGGCTTAAAACGTTTTAAATGTTTATTTTCTTTATCATCTATTTTTCTTCCTCTTTTAGTTTGATTGAAAACTAAAAGCGCTTAAAGTTGCTTTGACTCGTTTATTATTCACACCATTCAGCGCAATGAACTCTTTTCACATTTCAAGTTTAAATGGCCGCCAGGCACTTTGCTTATTAAGCAAAAAACAGATGCGAAAAAAACGAGAACATGATTTACTGTTAGCTAGGTGCATAAACTTGACACTTGGAATGAGCCAGCAAATAGGCGCGATAAAACTAAGAAGTTGCATGCAACCAAGGTGCCTGACTGTCTGCTGTCTGCTCTGTGTGTGTGTGTGTGTGTGTGTGTGTCTAGTTGGCTTTTGATTAAGTCTCACACGTCTCTGAGGCCGTGCTAAATTGTTTGCATTGAAGCATTGCACTGAACTGAACTGAACCGAACTGAACACACTTTCCGCTGGCTACAGTTGAGGCAAACATAATAACGCCACTCTAACATTTTTTCTTACGAATAAACAAAAAAAACCATTATATATAGCAATTTTTTAATGTTCATTTTTAATATATAAATGAAAGTTAGAACTGTTCCTGAAATGCCTTTCTATATATGTATATTTTTACTTTTAATTTGAGAAGAAAAGTGCCGAAAATTAATATATTTTTAATATATTCATATTTGTGAGAGTGCTGCTATTGTTTTGTTCGCAACTGTATGTATATACATATATACAGATGTGTAGATGTATATGTATGTGCAGAAACGTGCTCAAGTTTTTGTTATGAAATTGAGCCTAGACAGCCGGCGCTTGAGCGTCAGACAAAAGAAATGCGCCCGGGACGAGCTCAAGGCAAAGTGGAAAAGGATATGTATCAAAAGGAAGAAAACTAAGAACAGGATGCGCCGACAGCATCAGCATCAGCGGCAGACTACAGCTACTTGTTATAATTGGCAACGAGCGAAGGCGTCTGACACTTAAATAGAGATGCATCCAGCGAGAGAGGGTGGTAGGATAGGGGAGGGGAGGCAAAGCCAACTTGCCACATAACTTACTCCACTGGGAGCATTTCCGTCTTAATGTTCTTCATTATGGTGCACAGACAAACTGCAATTTTCATTCTTTTTTATTTGTCAATTTATAATACATAATAGTGTTAATCACTCTTATTTAAAGTAGTTGCATTAAGATGAAACGCAATTAAAATAATTGGCAAAAAACAAGACGAAAAACCGAGAAAAAAAAACCGTAGCCGCAAAATGGCAAAATGCACGTTTTATGTGCCACCAACATCAGCAGCAATTATACAAAAAATATTAATAAATGCATTCAAATAACAAATGAAGAGCAACAACAACAACAACAACAACAATAACAACAACAACAATAACAACAACAACAGCAATAAGAATAACAATCAGAAAAAGCAACCAGCTGCGGCAAAAGTTGTCGGCGCTGCTAGACGAGCTGTCTTCGCTGCGTCATCTGCCTGCTGACCACTCAGCGCTGGCGTGTCCAAGGGTTGCCCCGTCCCTCCCGCCAAGCCAACAACTACCCCTCTCCCACTGGGGAGATTGTGAAGCGCATTTGCAGTTTGATGTGCGCCGTTAATTGTCAGCATTTGGCTTGTGCACATTTACTAATCGCATTTGATTGTTTATTGGCAAATTTGATGTCTGATTGTTTTTTCAGTGTGTTTGCCAAGAACAACAAGTTGTGGCACTTTCGAGTGCTTTTGCGGCTGCTTCTCAGATTACGTGTTCGCACACGGCCAGTGAGTCAGTGCGATCAAAATTATATTTGATTAGAAGTTTGTAGAAGTTTTGGTAAATATAAGAAATGTGTTGAAAAATGATATATTTCATATATGTTTGAATACATAAATATATAAAAATATATTTTGAATATAAATTTTATATATGTAAATAAAAATATATTTTGAATATGTTTGAAAACACATTTTGTACATTTAAATTATTTTATTTGATCTTTTGAACTTGAAGCTTTGAAATATATTTAAAGATTCATATAGACATCCATTTAAAATATTCGTATATCAAAGATTCATATGCATATATTTTATATATATCTATGAATTCTCAATAGTGCCTTAAGTGCCTTAAGCAAACTGATGTCTTGTCCAAAAACACATGCTCAATATATTTTATGTCGGTTCGCTGGAGCTGCCATCCTTTTTGGGACAACATGCTTTCAGCTTTTCAGCAAAATAACTATGCAAAGACGTTTTCACGCTGTATTTTATATATATATAATTTTCTTTTCTTTTTTTTTTGTGCACAGCAGCAGTTTTGTGCGTCAGCTTTTCAGCAAAATCAATGGCTTTTGGCCATGCTTGTCGTTGGCTTGGCAGTATTTTATGGCCCTCTAAGCTGTGTGTGCCCAACTCGAGAAATTGAAAAATTGCATTTGTCTGTCGTTTATAAAATATTGAGCTTGCATTTTGCAGTTTGTGTGTTTTGTTTGTGATTCTTTTATAGCTATGCACAGGGCATCCAGCAGTCTGTAAACTCAGTGTGTGTTTGTGTGATAAGCGTTTGAGCCATTTTCCGACATTTGTTTGATATGCCAGGCGAATGCAATTTTCCCAACGAAGAAAGCCAGCTTTTGTCTGGAATTCGCTTCTGGTTGTCCCTCAACTCAACTACCTCATTCCGTTGGGAAAACAAAAAGCATTCCATGGGCAAAATACAAATCGCATTAGTTATTTCCATTTGTTGGCATGCATTGAGCAAAACTGCCGTTTAATTAATTCACTCTGCTTGCAATTAAGCCAAACTAAATGATTATTAAACAATGCACACGATTGCGTGCAACGTGGTCCACAAACTGAACACAATTGGGGCACGCGTCTCGTGGATCACGCACACCAACTGCCCCTGCCACATAGTGTGTCTAACCTTGCAAAAAAAAAAAAAAAAATGATATAACATAAAAAATTGCACAGTTTAAAAAATGTTTTGAGTGGAAACCAAAGATGCCGCATCAGCCTCATTAGTTACACGACGACTGTAAAAAAAAACAAATAACAAAAAAAATTGAAACTGAAACTGACCTCGAACAACGTCGAGCAATCTTAATTTATTGGCAATAATTAGTCAGTTTGTTCTTAAATTAAAATTAAGTATTGGCTTGTATTTCATCACGGTGTGATTAGTCATCATCCAAATTGGCGCTTCTATCGTGGCAAAGAACTTTCACCTTCTCCTGACTCAGAACACTTTCATCAGCAAAAAAAAAATCTGGTTTTAATTTCCGCATTTTTTCTGATCAGCCACCAAAAACAGCAAATGTATCGACGTCTCATAACGGTAAGCCACATTACACAAATGGCTAATTAACGCTACCAAAATTGGTAATTAACAGCTGGATATGGCAAATCAGACAAACACCTGCCGGCTGACATTCAACTTTGAATTGTTTTAGACGCGTCTTGTCTAGTTTCATATTCGAGCCAAAAAAAAAAAAGGAAAAAAATATATTTGTACATTTATTTAATACCAAAATGGTTGAGCGCATTTGTCATATATAGACAAGAATCTGGTTGAGTTGACGATTTCTTTTTAAGTTCGCATTCATTTCACAACCGTTTCGACTTCCTGCAAAACAAAAACGAAGCAATTAGTCACTTGACCTCTCACACATTTGGGCTGTGGCATTACACATTTTACCGTTAACTCCTAATTAAAGCGACACGCGGATGAGCCACCAAATTTGTATCTCTCATCGCATCGTGACACTCAGCAAATCGCCTTAAAAAACAACGACTTCAATTTTCTGGCTATTCGATTTCATGTCACATTCGAGTCGTGTGTGGGCGTCAGCTCTGAGGGAGCAGGGGGGTGATCTGAGGCAACGGATAACATTTTGTAATGCCAATTTTTGACATTCCTTTGCTCGGATTTTCTTCTTCATTTTTTGGGGTATTAAGCATTGCAACAAGCTGCTGTTTTTGGATAACTCAGACACTCCTTTGTGCTGTCAATCTTAAGTTGTAAGTTGTTGTTGTTGTAGGTGTCTCTCTCTCTCTCTCTCTCTTTCTATAAATCATCAATAAATGTCAGTGCAACAGTGACTGTTTACAAAAGTTGCGTTTTTCTTATGGTATTTCGTAGTACACTTTTATTTTTTTCCCAATATTTCCAAAAACTTTATATATTTTGGGGCATAAATTCACGTCGATTGTTTGGCTCTCTTTTTCTATATCTATATCTATATTTGTTTGTAGATATCTCTGCCTTAAACCCAAATTCAAATTGTTAACTTCTCAGCTGACACACATCAGGCAGAGATCAGCAAACAGCGATCTGGGCTTCAGTTCCAGTGACCAACTTAAAGCGATGCCAGATCCATTGAAACTCGTTTTAATTTCGATTTCTGCGCTGCGACGCAGTATTCAGCCTGATATTCATACTCGCATTTAGTTGTTAATATTGTTGTTGCTGTTGTTGCCATGTTTTCAAGCACTTCAAGGCCATCGTGAGCAGCATATGCTGCGGCTCTGACGTTCTCGACTCTGGCCTGACATGTAATCAACTGCGAAACTGCAGCAACTAACAAGAACGAACCAGTCAAATTCTGCAAGTTGACGCTTGAATACCCTACCAGAGACATAAATATTCTATGGTTATGTGAATTGTTTTTATTTATTTATTTATTTAGTGTCAACAAAAGGCAACAAAAAATACAAAAAGAAAGAATAAAAAAAATTAACTTAAAATTAAAATTTAATATTAATTTTAAATTAAAAAAATCAAAACTAAATGGAGAATGGTCCAACATTTTATGTACATTTATTTACACAAAAATTGTAACAAATTTAATTCATAGGAATATTTTATGCTATGGAATAATATATCAATCACCGAATACTTTTTTGTATGCCTGTTGCAAGCCACAAAATGAATTAACTGTGCTGGCTAAGGTATATGAAATAGCATTTGAACGTCGTCGAACGTTTTGTTCTTTTGTGGCAAACAAAGCGTAACACACACACACACAAACAGAGTGCAGCATTTTTCACGTTTTTCCGCCAATCAGCTAGGCCAGCCTCGGGTTTTCCTGGGGCCGCGTGTAAATTGTTCTTGAGCCTCTAACGTTCTGCTTAGTTTGAGTTGGCTTTTGTTGCTCAGCTTGCCTGATTGATGTTTGTCAGCTGCTGCCGCTGCTGCTGCTGCCGCTGCTGCTGCGGCGGCCTTAAAATTTCAACAAAGCTGCAACATTGCAACAGTCAACAGTATGAAAAGAATTAAAGTAAATTACACACACATAATTGTTGTTTGCAGTTGCAGTGAGTCGGCCCACAGATGCGACAAATCCCTCGAAATCGAATCGCAATTCAATTAAACATTTGCCATTATGCTGTGGCCATAAAAATACTAAACTCGAACTTGTACAATTCGCTTAATCGTATAAACAAATGCAGAAAACAATTGCCAACAATTGGTCACGTTTCGTCACAAGGCAACAACAATAGCCACTTGCAGCAACTGTTGCCAACAATTGCCCGCATCGAGATGCGATCATAAAAATTGTTAAGGTGCCATAAAAGTCCTAAACGTTAGAGGTGAGAAACACAAGTATAAAAAACCAACCACAAAAAGTGATTTTGTAACTGTGAACCCGACTTAAACCTTTTCAATGTGCTGCAACACTGCTGCATTTAAAATCGACAAGTGTTGAGTGAGTTGTCATTTAGTATCCATAAATATTTATAGATCTCTTGCCATGTACAAACTATAATAATATACAAATTTCGATGAATTTATTTAATTAGAGCAGTTAAAGACTGAAAATTATTGCTAACCGTGCATGACAATTTATTTAAACAAAATGCATATTTATTATTTTATTATTTGTTACTCTTAATACTGCAGAGCATTTACAATCTGTGCTTAATTTTATTTAACATTTTTTAATTTAAGACTCGAAGGCCTCGTAAATAAAACATTATGCTTAGTACTTTTTGCCCAGTCATAATGTTGTTAATAAATAATAAAATACCTAATAATTCAAGTTAGTGACTTCTTATGACCAATTTCAAAATTCTACATTTAAAAACACAAACTAAAAAATGCTTAATTGATTGAAGATGACAACTAATAGAAAACATATTTGCTTAGTGCTCTTTTTATGTACAAAGTCATAATTCATTTAGATGCAGTCAGTCACAGTGATGCTCAGGTCACTATTTAGCGATATTGCACTGCATGCAGCATATCTAATCGCACACACACACAGAGCACACACACAGAGCACACACTTGTGCCCACATACTTATATGCAAATGCAATTTTAACACTTGGCAAATAATTTTCCACACAATTTGCAATTAGTAGTAACATTTTCAATGCGCCTCATCATAAAGGCACCAGCATGAGCCAAACTTACAGTTGCGAAAATAATAATAGCCCCACTGCGACATTTTTTCTAACGAATGAAAAAAAAACAAACAATTAGTTTTGCAATTTTTTCAAATGTTTATCTTGACTAAATTGCTAAGTAAATTGCTCCTGGAATTCTTCTCAATATATTTACTAATATATTTTTTTTTATTTGAAGTGAAAAGTGTTAGGAAATAGCGAAAAAAATAATTTTTTTATAGAAATCGTTTATTTATTTATAATTTTCATAATTGTACAATTAAAAAATGTTGCTATTATTTTTGCAGTTTATTATCATACTTTTTCATAGAATTTGTTTTCTTAATCTTAATTAATTTTAAATAATTTGAAAACCGTGAATAAAAGTAAGTTTTTTTTTGTTTTAAGTCTTTTTCAACTAAGTTCTTTCAAATTGAAAGCTGCGTCTTTTTTGAAAACATTTCTTTGTGAGAGTGGTCCTATTATTTTGTCCACAACTGTATGCGGCTCAGGCTAGTTATATTGTATGCTGGCCAGCAAGTAACAAACTGCAAACTACAAGATACGAGTACGAGCCGTAATGATGCCTGACGTGGACTGGCTTCAAGCCGAGTTGGTCTGGCGGATTTTCAAGGTTAACTGCGCGCGTTGAGCGCACGTGAGCCACAGTGAAGCTTCAGGCAGCTGGCTGACTGCCTGCTTGCCTGCCTGCCTGCCTGCCAGCTAACTCAAACTAGTTTCAAATGGCATAAAGTATCTGTAAGATACAAAGCACAAGGAGTGCCAGCAATTAAGCGCAGATTTTCTTGTTGCTGCTGCTGCTGCTGCGGCTGCTGCTGCAAACTGCAAACTGCAACAGCTGTGAAACACTCGATTCGCTTCACTGCGACCCGCTGCGATATAAAAGACTATTCGAGTTCAAGGCTATTGGGTCAATTGCACATTAGTCGCCTGCAGGTTGACGTTGAATGACATTATTTGAGCACGCCGCTGCTCGTATCTGTCGTATCTATCTATGCATCTACACTCATCAAAAATCGCCCTAAAAACATAGTTTTTCTTGTTTTTAAATATTAGGCAAACATTTGGCTTGCTCTAAAAATAATATGTATGTTAGAAATAATTTCAAAAAATCTTTAGAAACAAGTAATGCAATTTACTGACTCTGCTTTTATATTAGATTTTAGCTGAGATTTTCAAATTAAATTCTATGAATTTATGAGCTATGTAATAATAATGTTTAATAATATTATAAGTAACACGAAAACTAATATTAGAATTCTTCAATTTACTAAATCTTGTCATCGCAAATTCTAGTTAATTTTAGAAATTTACTGATGACTAACCAAAAGTATAGCAATTTAGTAAAATTTAGGCCAAATTGTTTTTCTGAGTGTGTCTAAGTATTTCTACATTCTAAGCACAGCACAAACAATTGACTGACTTACTGACAGACAGACTGGCTGGCGGGCTGGCTGGCTGGCTGGCATGCCAAACTACTGACCATAAGCACCACACAGAACCACCGGAGAACCACCGCAGAGCAGCAGCAGCAGCAGCAGCAGAGTGGCACTGGCAAATAAGTATGCCCTAGGGGCAATTAGCTGCTTGAGACATTATCGTTTCGGTCAGTTGCTGCTGGCGTCGAGTGATTTGTATAAATTTTGCATTACAATCAATCATCTGTCGTTGTTAAATTGCTTTTTAAGTAAATAAACATTAAGAAATCATATGAAAATGTTCTCTGTCTGCTGATAAACTGCCAAGGCACAAATAACAACAACAACAACAACAATAACAACAAATTTATGCGCATATCAAGTGTTCTCTGCCTGCCAGTTTAGAAGCTTAGCAGCTATCAACACTTTTCTGTGTTCTCGATTTGCATGAAATGGCATAAAAAACTGAAAGAAAATAAAATATCAAACAGCATCAATATGAAATGACATTGTACATCAAGTACTTTAGATACAAATACGTAATATATATATACTATATATTCATGATGATGATTTGTCAAGTTTTAGAATTGAGTAGATTCTCGATTTTGTCTACATATTATAGCTGGAAGAATAAATTGGTTGTGCTTATCGATAAAATCGATAAATGCAAAACGATAAAATCGCATATCTCTTACAAACATTTTAAAAATAGAGTCACTAAATTTTGAGCGTTGATTTTTGGCATTTTTAAAATACAAAAAATTGTTAAAATATTTGAAATATTTGTATACTTACAATTGAAATAAATGTGTTCATTAATTTTGAAAGAAAAGACTTGATTGCAAATCAGCTGAACGATAATTGCCATTACTTTCCAGATATTTTATGCGCCTTTTCGATAATGAAAGATACTTTCACACAAAAGTACAAAAGAAGCCGCTGCAACGATGTTGTTCTTGTTGTTGTTGTTGTTGTACGCGATGAGTTTATGATCGGTTTTATGATACGCATATTGAGAGAACTTTGCCGTAATTAAAATCGCTTTTATGGCCAGACGGCAGCGCTAAGTGGCAAGTTGCAGTTGCAGTTTCAGTTGCCACACAATGGCCGTTGGCGACCTTAGACACTTCCTTACATTGTCGACAAGGGCCAATGACAGCGACACCTTTGTTTACAGTAGTAGTATTATTACTATTCTTATTATTTTTATTGCATTCCATTTGTATTCCTTTTTTCTCTGTCTGTGTTTTTTTTTATTTATTTATTTTATTATTATTATTTTTATTGTGCTTCATTTGTATTCATTTTCTCTTCGTCTTTGTCTCGTTGCAGCTCCGCAAATCTTTCAGTACCCGCCGCCGCCCAGTCCCTCATGCTCGATACCCCAATCGCCCAGCTACTCGAGCACCGATATATTCTTTGCTCCCGGCACCCCCTGGCCACCGCGCACGCCCCGCACCAGCATCAGCTTTGCCGGCGTTGAGGAATTCAATGTCTATCGGCAGCCGTATCCGGCGCCGGCGCCATCGACGCCACAGCCAATGCCACCGCAAGCGACGCTGGGTCCGCAGTCGGCGCCACCGTTGCACTACAGCCACAGTTATCCGCAGACATCGCAGCAGATGCTGCAGCATCATCCGGCCTACGGACAACCGTTGCCAACTGGCGCCTACTTTGCCACCTATACGCCGCCACCCACGCCGAACACTGCGAATGCCTCCACTTCCACCTCCGCCTCCTCCTCTGCCCCCGCCTCCGCTTTATGCCGACACGGTCACGGCCCGGCCATGGCATCCACGCCATTGGCGCCAACTGGCCACAAAATGCGATTGCAGCGCAGCCAATCGGATGCGGCTAGACGGTAAGTTCTTAGACCTGACCTGGGTTAGGTTAGCGTACTTATTTTATTTTTATTTGTTTGATGAGAACTAATATCAGAAAAATTAAAAAAGTAAACAATGCAAAAAATGCAATACTTAAATTTCAATTTCAATTTAAAAAATATATTTAATGACAACTAAAATCAGCCGACACAGCCAAATACAAAAAGTAATAATTTAACTAAATTAAATTCAAATAAAATTTAATATTTCAATTTAAATGAGGCTTTTTTGGTGTATTTAAATGTAAAATGATTTAACATTTGTATTGGCAAACACACAGAAAAACGCCAATCAGTTGTTGGCCAAGAAATACAACTCACTTGGAACAGAATTGACCGGTTGTGCTCAATCACATTTCATTCATGTTTCGCGGAGCTGCCACTTTGATAAGCAAAGCTTATTTATAAAAAGTGAAGCAACTAAGAGTACAAACAATTAAAAAGTATTATTGATAAGAGTATTAACATTGAAATTTGAAGCAGACTGTCGGCTACACTAAATAAATCTTGTTAGTTGTTGAGTTTTAACTTCTAAAGTTGAATTTATGAAAACCTTAACAATTTAGTATAATTTTATATATACTAAGAAGACTGTTTAAGTCAATCAGAAACTCATCTTTCAAATCTGTTCATCTTTTCAATCTATATGAAGTAATTAACCAAAATTTACTTATTTTATTATTTAATGTCAACTAACATCAGGCGAAAGACACAAATAAAAATATAATAATATTAAATTAAATTAATAGTAATATTTAATTTTTATATTTAAATTAAAAAAAAAAAATTCAAAAAATATTTATGAGAATTCTGAGGGTATTATTAAAGGAAGAATAAAACAAAAAATTAGCCTAAAAAGTGAGACTCTCTATTGCATATAAGCAGTTAAACAGAGTCATAGGCAAACAATGCTAAATCGACTTCTCTGAATATACTATAATATACTATACTTCCTTTGAGATGTCCGCTTTGATTAATATGCTTACACATTTTATAATCAAACTAAAAAAAGCTGTAAGCATTTATAAGCGATTGAGCAATTCAATTTCATTATTAAATAAACTGCCAATTAATCACTGCATTTTTTTTTACGTAGTTGCGCAATGAGTTAGTGAATCACTGATAAGGGCATTCAATCAACGACTGCTATAATAATAGTCTTTATCGCTCTCTGTGTGTTTGTGTGTATTTTTGTAGCAAGCGGATGACCTCGACTGGCGAGGATGAGCGAGAGTATCAGAGTGATCATGAGACCAGCTGGGATGAATTCGATGATCGATATGACAATTTTACGGCTGGACGCGAACGCCTACAGGAGTTTAATGGACGCATACCGCCGCGCAAGAAGAAGACAAACGGCGGCAACACGTGCAACACACACAACTCGAATCAAAGCCAAACCAACGAAAGCAGTCACAGTCAACAGCGTGAACGGGGACGGGAGCAGTCGGCGAAGGAGAAGGAGAAGGTGAGCAGCAATGATTTTGATTCAGATATAGATATATATGTATATGTATATATACGGGTTCATCAACTCGCCGCATCTGTTTGGCAACCCCAGGCAGGAGGCATGGACACGTGCTAGCATTATTCAAAGCCCAACTAGCCTAAAAATAGTAATGCGCCCAATGACAAATTGCCACAAAGAGGCGGAGTTGCAGTTGCAGTCACAAAACTCGTGCGTATTTTCAAATGTTGCTTTGCAATTTGCAAGGAAAACTTTGCACATGCTAAAAGTGTGATAAAAATTAATTGCGCAGCGCTGCTGTTGCTTCTGCTTCGGCTTCTGATCCAACAACACTCTCTGCCACCCCCTTACTCCATCCCTCTGCACATGTTCTGCGGCTTCTCGGCATCGACTGCTTTATGTTAATCGAGGCAAGTGTCGTTCCCATTCCATGCCCCTCCTGGAGCTTCACTCACTACTAGTTTAGTCAGTCAAAGAGTCAGCCTTTGTCAGCTGTCATACGTGTGTGCGTGAGTGTGTGTTACAGCATGTATATATACAGTTGCGAAAAGAATTATAGCGCCACTCTGACAATAAATGTTTTCAAAGGTGTCTTTTTCAAAATTTGTATAAATTCGATTTTAGAATTGAAAGTGAGAGAGAAAAAATCCATAATTTCAACTTATTTAAATTTTATTATATAAAAAAATTAATGAAAATATATTGTCACTATTTTTCATAACTATAATATATAATTATGAAAATTTTAAATAAATAATCGATAATTCTATATTATTATTTTTCGCTGCTTTTTTTGGCACTTTTATTTTGACTTTAATTTATGGAGAATGCTAAACATTTAATATATTAAAAATCGACATCTGTTTTTCCATTCGGGGTGATGCTATTATTTTATTGTCCACTGTATATAAGTAGCATATATATATATATATGTCTAGGTAGTATTGCACAAGTACTTTAGTTTGCACTTTATTATTATTTATTTATTTATTTTTTTTGCTTCTTTTTTGACTGCGCAATTAAAAGAAATGTAACCTTCAAGATATTCAATCGCATGACACAGACTTGAGGCATAAACAGTCATAGCTCCCACTTGATGATACCATTGCTGTTTTATTTTTAAACACATATAATTCTTGCTCTTGTTTGTGCTCTGTTTTTTGTTTTTTGTTGCGTGCAATTTATTCGCATTGCCTTCAGAAGTGACACGCTTATCTCGTCTCTCGCTTGGAGGCCCGCTTCGAACTCGCTTGGGAAGCTGCGCTTTTCAGCGATTGCCCTTATCGGAAGCGCACTTTAATGAGATCGTGAGAAATTCTACAATCACGAGAGCTGAATGGGTTGCACATAGATATGGCATACATATATATATATATATCTATGTCAGCATGCTAGCACATGTGCCGATTCATAGCACAAATACGCACAAATTCTATTAAAATATGACCCAGAAATATGAATAATAATTTGCATAATAAATATGCTTGATTTGGAGTTTGGCTTGAACCACACACATCATTTACACGTGCACCACACACACACCGACCATTCAAGCGTGAATGCACCAAAAATAAATGGCAAACAATATTATAAATACACTTTTCCAGCATGCGACCAACCAAATTGTGAAATAATAACAATAATAGTCAGAGCTGGGAGCAATATAATTACGCCATTGACCAGCCATTGACCAGCTATTTTTGGTCACTCACATCAGAACCTTTCTCTTGATTTACGAATGGTTCAATGGTCGAGTGTTTGTGGGTCTGGGTGTATGTGTGTTATCAGAGTGCACGTGACATTGTTTATGGACTTGCACATTGATACGACCCCAGGGAGTTTATTATTATTATTAGTGTTAATCATTTAACGAGTATAGAAATGAATAGCTGTTTACATTCACAGCCAACTGAGTGTTTTTTACTCATGTTTTTTATTTGTTTGTGTTTGTTTTTCCTTGCAGAAACAGCAGAGCTTCACTTGGCCAACAGTTGTCACCGTTTTCGTGCTTGCCATGGGCTGTGGCTTCTTTGCAGCGCGATGAGTGCCAAACAGCAACAGGAACAACAGCAACAATAATATAAATAACCATATACTTAATTAACGATCCATAGTGAAATCAGCTAACATATAGTAATCCCATATATAGATACATATGTGTATTTATAAGTGCAGTACAGTCATCAAATCAACTCAAATCAAATCAAATCAAATCAAAACAAATCCAAAAGTACGAGCACAGAATGTATTTGTATAAAGTTAAGGAGGTTGACGGGACACAAGAACAATATAAATCTATATATATATATATTTATGTATTTGCATTTGCATTCGTATTCGTATTCTTATTCATATATTTCTCTCAAGCGATAAACTATCCTGTAAGAAAACAAAACACGCAACAACAATTCAAACTGCTCAATTGCAAACTGTAGACTGGCTAAAGACTAAAAAAAGAAAACGATAAACGACAAATGGATAAACTCAAATATTTTTGCTAACACACTTATACTATACATATGAGTAATGACATTTAGCATATATTTTTTGCTAAGGCTTTTTCGACAAAAACAAAAACAAAAACAAAACTGAAAACAACTCGAGCATATTTTTGTAAAAATTTTTGACTTGTAATAAAGTAAACTAAAATCATAAGTAAAATTAACGAGAAACAGAAAACTGCCATTTTTCAGGCCGGTCTCCCAGCAATTTAATGAATGAGTTTTGTTTTTTACTTTCTATTTTGCATTTAGCTTTGCATTTCATTACACTTAAAGAAAACTATGCCTAAAATAAATATTTTTAAATTTACACAAAAAACAAAAAACGAAACAAAAAAACAAAAAAAATCTTGCTTCCAAACTATTTGCAATATTTGAATTGTATATATTTTTGATTGTCAAACAACAAATTTTCAATGTCTTCGCTTTGTAATTTGAATTACAAGAAAATAGATCTTAAATATTTGTAGCAATTAACCAACTTAATTGAATGTTGCTTTAAAGTAGTAAAAATTCAAAATATTTAGCTTTAATTGTTATACTTGAAGATCAGAGAAAAATCCCACACAAGAGAGAGACAGAGAGAGAGAGAGAGAAAGAGAGAGAAAGAGAGAGAGAGAGTTATGTTTTTGTATATAGCTTATATGCCATTTTTGTGATGATTTTATCTATGGTCTATTATAATTGTGCACAGATGTTTTTAGTTAAATTTAGTAGTCATTAAGCAGCGTATTCATGAGGATTATTTTGTTCATTCTTCAAATTGGTCTCACAATTTAGTTGTAAGCGCAATGCACAAGAAATTTGAGCAAAATGTCTATTGAAATTTGCCAGAGCTCCGACAAGTTTTCAAGTATACCTTTGGTTAACCCTCAAAGCCAACGTTGAATGATCTCTTAACTGGAAAATTTATAGAACAGCAAGGGCGCCACTCAATTGATCTCCACAGCTAGCCAAAGTCAAAAGTCACACACGCAGCAAATCAAATTATTGTCATTTTTGGCAAAATTTCAAAAACATTATTGCCAAATTTCTTGACGTTTCAATGCTAATCGAACAGTGAAAAATAGAAAAACAAAAACAAAAACAAAAACAAAAAGAAAAACAAACAAGCAACAACAAAACAAAAAGAAAATAACAAAAAACTATTCCCAAAAATCGCATTGATCTCATGGATTTTTTTTATCATTTACATCAACAATTCTTTACTTGCATAAAACGCGATGAGAAATATGTAAATTAGGCATAATTATGTAAAAGTTTAGGTTAAGCATCGCCAAGCGTTTTAGTTTACATATTTATAGCCTTAAGTTTTTTGTTTAAAGTTTTCTGCTTGTCATTTGACAAACATTTATCGAAACTAAGTTTACAAATATAAATATTATGTATTAAATGCCTGTAAGTAGCGCAATATTTTTTCTAGCTTAAGAGGTTTTCAGTTCACAACAGAGAGACAGAAAGAGAGGGAAAGAGTTGTCCACACACACACAAACACACACAAACACACATACACACACACAAACTAGTTAATATAACAGCAGGAAAGCAGCAAAAGTAGAACGAATTTGTTGTTTATAATTTTTTTCTTACTTATTTTTTATACATACTCACATACACATAATTTGTAATCAACTATTCCACACATCCACATCCACATACAACAAAAACAACAAAAACAAAACAAAAAAACCACACAAAACCAAAATGAAAAAAAAAAACTCAATGAAATTTTTTGTAAATTTTTGTAAAATGAACTTAGTCGCATCCTTGACATTTTCGAACAGAATTCGTTTTGTTGATTATGGAAACCTTTGCGCCAGTTCATTCTAATTAGTTTTCACAATGATCTCGGTAAAGTTTTGTGGCCGCGCGCCCAGAAGTCGACAAGATTTTTGGTTGCCATAAACTGAAACAAGGCAGAAAAGCAAGAAACAAAAATAGCTAAAATTTGTTTATTTTTTACCCATGCGACTTCCGTGTTAAAATTAAGTAATTCGTAATTTGTATATAGCGCAAAAATCAAATGCCATTTTGTAAAGATTGTTGGTGCCAAAACAGTGAAAATGTGTGTCAAAAATGCGCTGCCAACTTTTCAAATTGATAGCTGCTTTGAGCACATATTCGAACTTACATAACTTCAATTAGGATTAGAATTAAACAAAAAAAAAAAAACCATTAAAAACAAAAAAAAAAACCCCATTACTTTCAATTACATATTCATTAACTTGCATATATGAATCAATATGAATTTTTCTTTGTTTAATGCTCCAGCGAACATGACATATAAATTGTACATTTTATCTTATGCTGTAATATTTTAGTATATATATATTTGAAAACATACATGTACATGTATGAGGATATATATAATATCACTATGATCTCATGAATATGTTCATAAGACAAAAGTATATATGTAAATGAAATAAATACGCATAAATAGATGTAAGAATTATTATTATTATTATTATTATTATTATATGAAAAACAAATAAAAATTTTTAAACCATAAACCTCACATTTTATTTGCAATTATGAAACTTATTGCAGATTACTAAGTTGGATTTAGGAATATATATATTTTTATTGCTAGAATTATTTGCAATAATTACAACTTAGTTTTTCTTCCTTATTTTTTAAATATTTTTTTTTATTGTCTAGAAAGTATTTAAGCCAATAAGCCATGTCCTGTACCATTTTTTATGGACAAAAATTGTTAGTTTGGAAATACTTTTGAAAGGACAATTACTTTTAATCCCTTTTGTAAGTTTCAGCCATGATGTAGTGCTGGTGATGCGTTGCTGGGCTTTAGTCCAGTCTGAATCGACTTCTCAAACT
Organism: Drosophila kokeensis; assembly: GCA_035042145.1. Taxonomy (NCBI): domain Eukaryota; kingdom Metazoa; phylum Arthropoda; class Insecta; order Diptera; family Drosophilidae; genus Drosophila; species Drosophila kokeensis. Next base: position 818,813 of record JAWNLT010000589.1, on the reverse strand, counting down.
GAGATCGCCGAATTGCCTTGGATTTTGAATAATCTTTCTTTTAATTTCCTTTGGTTGTTTGGTTGTATATAGCGATAAGGATCAAAATGGATCTAAATACCAAATAAAATTAAAAAGTTTTGGCAATATTTAAATGCAATAAATTTTAAAGATCTTCAGCACTGTTTGGCTTCTTTTTCGAGTGTCGCCATCTAGCTGTCAATTTTTGTAATGATCAAAATTTACTAATTTATTGTTGCATACTCTTAAGCTATTAATTAATAGCAGCCTAAAAATAACCCGCCGATTTTAAAAATAAATACATATTAATTAATACCAAGAGGTAGCTGTAAAAAATTAGAAAACCATATTGCCACTGCTTTTGCCAACTCATTATGTTGAATAGCTCTTCAATACTAAATGCTGATTTTCAATCAGAATTCAAATTTCTAATGTCAATTTGCAACCCTTGCGTTTGAGTTTGGGGTGCGACTGGTGCTGGCCACTTAACCAACGAATTATGCTACCTAAACCAATTTGTAGTTTTTTTGTGGTCGCGGATTAAATGCTCATAATACTCATAATTGCCGCACGGCAGCACGCGGCACTCGGTAACAGGATACGTGGCACGGCAAACGGGGCTGCATGTCACAAAAATGATATGTTATTAGCGGCTTAAGCAGGCGATGATAATGACGACGGCCCTGCTGGCTGTGCCAGTTATAATGGCAACCAGTGACATATCCGCTTCCGCCTTCAAACGCACCATGCAACATGCTGCATGCACCATGCAGCCGTCAATCAAAGCGAGCCCCAATTGCTGGCATATTTCATTTGAATTGCGTTTTCTAAATCTGAACGCATGCCGCCTCCACGGCTGACTGGTTATCGCTTATACAAAGCAGAGGCTAATTTGACATTTGAGCGTCAGTGCGTGCACATTTTGCAGTTTACTTGTTCATCAACTGAATACTTACAAGTTTTCAATTAAATTTTAAGCTAAACTAATCAATGGGCCACTCAAACTGCTCCATAATGTGCGCCTAGTTTATGATAATTACTTTTTGGTTCAACACCTGCCAGCTGCAAACCAGGCGAGTGGGGGCCAATCGATTGGAGCCTGCCTTTGTCACATATTCACAATTTTATTATTAACCCACACACATACACATTTGCCAACTTAACCACAACAGCAACAGCAACAACAACAACAACAACTAGAAGCGCCCCTTCCGCCAGCCAATTCTAATTATTAACATTATTCAAGCAGGCAACATTTCCGCCCTGCAATTTCCCGTAAATTAAAGTTAATTAACTTGCTGCGGTTTTTGGAGCTAAAGCGTATAAATTAACTTAAAAGAGATCTTTTGATAAAGCATATTTAAATAAACTAATTATTGTCAATTTTTTATTAACAATTTAATTTATTTGTTGTTTGAACTTTTTTCTTGTGTATTTATTTACCATCGAGGCTAATCAATTTTATGCACATTTTAAAATGGCATTTTAATTTTTCAACAAGCGAGCCCATGAATTCAAGTAAAGTTAAAAAAAATATTGAAAAATGGAATCACATTTATATATTTATTAACTTTTTTATTTTATTATAATTTATTATATTATATTCAGAGTATTTAATAATGTTTGGAATGTTTTTAAGGAGACAGCATCATTTTTGTTACATTTTTAAATACATTAATTTTAGTCTTAGAACACAAAAGATTTATTATTAAAGTCAAAAGAGAATTAAAATACAAGTTATCTAAAATCGACAGCTTCTCTTACTTGGATATGAAAATGATGAGAATTATGTTTCAATTAAAAGATGCTTTGCGAAACTTGAGAGCCACTTAAAAGCAATTCAATTATAAATTAAACCGAATCATGGTCGCATGTGTTTGGGGTATAAAAGTGTGTGTAATGCCAGCTAATTGGCTTTCAGCATAAAGTAGCAAAAAATTAATTTCGTTACACGCTGGATAAAAGCCACAAGCGCCCTCCAACCAAGTAGAGACACGGATATGTTGCAAAATGCACTGCTGCCAGCAAAAATGCATTAAAAATTCATTACAAAGTGCACACTGAGGGCGAGTAAATGCAAGAAACTTGTCTTTAGTCCTGCGCATCTCTAACCCCGACTCCATGTTGTATGCAACAACTTTGCCACAAGTATTTCAGCTACTCTTCAAAAGCAGCAAGCAGCACTATTTAAAGTTGAGTTGAGGAACTTCTGGCTTTAACTTCATAGTTTGAGCATCTATTTGAGGACTACAGCAAAGAGCAAAGGATACTCGTGTGTCTAAAAGGGTCTCAGCCTGCGGGTCATAAGCAAAACTCATAAGGCAATGCGAGCCAGGGCCAATAGCGCTCATAATCAACGTCTTTTGCCACTTTATTGACAAACTAATAAAAGCAGCGCAAAGGAAGCAAGGCAAGGGAGCAAAAACTTGGACAAAACGATTTATTAAAATCCCTGTGTATGGCATACATAAAAAGCATCCAAACTGACCGTTGATGTGATGAGTAATTTGCTTTTGGCTTTTAATACGCCAGGAGATGACGATGACGATGATGCTGATGCTGATGCAGAAGCTGATGAGTAGGAGTGGAACGATAACGACAACGACAACGATGTCGGCATAGTTGCTGGACACGGAAATTAGTGCGGAAACGGTTACTACGCTCAGCAATCTGTCAAAAAGCCAAAATGTAATAAATGAGACAGAGACACACACACTCCACACTCAGCACTCCCCCAAACCATACAGAGCCTGGGCTATCCTGTATCATCATGCTGGCCATCAACATAATTCATATAACATGCCAGAGCACGACAAAATGCTTCCAACTGGACAAAGGCGCCAACTACTGCGTCTGATGCCAAAAAGGGTGCCTTTCATACTTAGCTGCCTACATACGTACAAAGTACACTCCGAAAAATAAGTTAGTAAACCGCCCTAAGAAAAATGTTTCAATTAACTTGATATAATTTCTAAATATTTGCAAAAGAATATTTAATATTTAGAAAGGCTTGCCCTAAATCGTCATATGGGCATAGGTCGAAACTTCCAAATGTTATAACTTCGTCAAAACTCAACTCATTTTAAAAAGCGTCGGCTTTTTGATCATAGTTTTGCACATAAATCAATAGTGCATTTAAAGAGCGCGCGGAGAGCGCGTGCTGAGCTTTTGAGCTTTTGATCATAGTTTTGCACCTGAATCAATAGTGCATGTAAAGAGCGCGCGGAGAGCGCGTGCTGAGCTTTTGAGCTTTTGAGCGCAGTGTTCAGCTCACTCTCTCATCTCATCACAGCTGTCAGCTGCAGGTAGATCGTTTAGCTAAACGTTTCTGTTCGCCTGTTACTTTCAGTGGGGGAACAATACGAACTCGAAGAAAAAAGCGTTCACATGTGAAATATTGATTTTTATTTTCATAGTCATTTCTTATTACTATATTATATTTATAAGAATATACATTTCTTTATTGTTTTTAACTCTGCTTATCAAATGGCATAAAATAACTGCCATTAAGATTTGGGTCACATTAAATATGCAAAGCCTCCTGAATATCCGGGGCATAAAACTTTAATTATAGTCATTAGTCAATTATGCGCTGCTAAAAATAAGAGACAGCAATTACCAAAATTGTTTTGGCACAAACAGTAAGTAAATTTGACAAGCGTCTTAAAGATATTCGTTATTTGTCATACACCTTGTTTAGGGGCTTCTTGTGGATTGTAAGGCTTTAAAAAATTCTGATATCTTATAGAAATTTGCGATTTGTATCGATTTTATGTAGTTGACAAAAGACACGATGAATAATATAAAAATCTGCATCAATGAAAGCCAAAACGCCAGAGACTATTGATACTAACCATATGAAATTACATATATAAGTTAAAAATGGCAGATAAACTAAATAATTCACTTGCAATTTAAGGTTTCTGTGAATTTTTCTAATTGAATACATGTTCAAACGGATAAATTTAATATATTTAATGACAGGTAAAAAGTAGAACTGAAGAGTTGCTTTAAAGCTAAAACCAAAAGATAGAAATTGTAAGTGGATCAACCACAGACACATTTAATAGAGCAAAAACTTTCAAACTCTTGCTAATGACAGCAAAGCCAAGAAACCAACGCCAATTTCGTGCGATTGCGTGTTCATCTGCATAACTCTGTGTGTGCGTGTGTGTATATATGTATTTTATATATATATCAAGGTCAGCAGTTGAGAAAAAGTTTTGCACATATGAATGCAGAGGAAGAAAATAAAGAAATGTGCAAAGCATTTGGGAAAGAATACTCAAGCAAATGGCTGCGAACATCTGACCGCCAAAGTGTTGCATACTTTTAGGCAGTTCGATTTAAATGCAAAATTGAAAAGAAATTGTTGCATTCTGCAGGTAGATCGTTTAACTAAACGTTTCTGTTCGCCTGTTACTTTCAGTGGGGGAACAATACGAAAACTCGAAGAAAAAAGCGTTCACATGTGAAATATTGATTTTTATTTTCATAGCCATTTCTTATTACTATATTATATTTATAAGAATATACATTTCTTTATCATTTTTAAGATGTTGGTGGCTGCTTGTTGCTTTTGCTATAGGGGTTTCCTGGTAGTAATTGTTGATGATCCTACTGGAAGAACAAGAAAATATTAGCTAATGCTATCCCGAAATAAATACAGTACGACTGTACTGTGCTTGGAACTGCACCATAGGTCTGAGCTGGACAAGGATTATGAGCTGAAAGAGATAATAGTTTTCTCGTTTTTTTGTTTTTCTTTAATAATAAAATTTATAACTAATTAATTAGACTTGGACCTGCCCTGTACACATTGTACACCGCAGATTTGCCGATTCCCGTAGCCAGAAACACGCTGCTTGCCACATACGCAGATGACACTGTGTTCCTTGCTAATTCCTCCAGTGCCTCGAGAGCCTCAGCGGTTACGCAAAGGTTCTTGGATGGTTTTAGTACCTGGGCCAACCGGTGGAACATCTGCATCAATGAGAACAAGTCTCAGCACTGTACGTTTCAAATATATTTCATTTTGAAAAAGTAGAAAGAAAAACGCGCACTTTTAGAAAATATGTTTTCTAAATTACGTGATGTCTAAAAATACTAATGTTCAGTCGTAAATATAAGTAACAGGAATGATAACATAAGAATTGAAAACAACAAACTAGAAATTAGATATATTTTTTATACATTTTAGAAAAATTCATTTTAGAAACTAAAAAATTTTGAAAATTTACTTTCTGAATTAGCTCCAAGACTATGGCCATATACTAGAATATGCGTCGAATTTTTTTTTGAGTGCATATGGGGCACACATGTGGCATATTTCATTACACGTTGATAAGTGGTCATTTGTCCACCCGGTTGGGATAGGACATGCCACACAGGGATGTGGATGTGGAGTTTCGACTCCTTGCATGCCAACAGGCATTTCATAATAATTTTCACAACCTTTTTTACGCAAACATGAAGCGGACTTCAGTCGCAACCTGATATTAATATTAAATGCGCCAGTTGGACTCCGTATTAACTGGTTTATGCCCAGTGCTCATGTTCATATTCATACTGGACTGGCAACGTGAGGGGTGCTGAGAGATTTCACAAAGCGAAATCAAAGTTGAAGTTTTACAAGTGGTGCCCAGACAGAAATTCACTTCAACTAAAATAAATAAATGATAAGTATTTTGATAGCATTTATTTATATTAAATTTAGAGTTCGTAAAAACAAATTAATACAAATGACAAAAGCTTTGTTGAAAATGGAATAAATCTATGTTTAAGATAAAGAAATAGTTCAAAATAGCATTACATATTGTGCTCCAAATAAACTCGTGTTTACAGAATTATAATCAGCAATAGCACTCAAAATATATCAAAGAATTTTGTATGTTAAATATAAATTAATATTAAATAAAAGCTAAATAAATGCTGGTAAATTTGTTAAAGGTCCTCATCATCATCGTCGTCATCATCGTAATCAACAAAGACGAGCTTCCTTTGCTTGGAAAGCACAATTGGATCCTTAGGCGGAGTTGTTCCTTTTTGTAGAGATTTGGCTGGAGATGTGTTCTCAAATTGGGCAGCTTCCTCCGTTGGCAATTCAATTAACTGGGTCTCTGGCACATGAGCCTCCATTTGCGGCACAACACTTCTGGGCGAGTAGTTGAAACGGAAGCGTTTCAAATACTGCGGAGCTGGTGGCACAATCCCATTGGCATGAAAGGTGACAATTCCGTGAATATGCAACGGACGCAGCAGGCTGCAAAGCTGGATGAGATTTATGCGATGCGGCACCGGCGACCACTGAAGCTTCTCCAGTGGATACAGCTCATATCTCCCATCGTACGGAGACTCGACATGGACAGTCACCTTATAGTCGGGCTGCTCAAAGTGCCGCAGATCTGGACTCAAGCTCCTGTAACTCTCCAGATAGTTACCTCGAAGACTGATGTGACCATATAGAGTCGCAGTTTGGGCGAGTCTTCGGATGCAATACTCATAGCCAAGGAGGGGTACCTTGAGCACAGTTGTTTCATTTAAATCCTCGTCATTTGTGATGATTGTTTTGGCAACTTCTTCGAAATCAACATGTTTAAATGGCTGATCCACACCCTGAAGATTAAGGAAGAGCACCTCGGTGCCCTGTGCTATCCATTCCTGGTAGCCAGCGTTGCCCATCAGCTTGCAGAGATCATCCTGCTGCACCGCCGAATAGTAGTAGAGCAATCTTCCTCCATGCAGTTTACGGATTAGCAGCATTAACGCATTTTCCAGCTCGTTGCCGGCGCAGAGCATCATCTCCAGACGTTTGCCATCGCTGAGGCGCACCGGAAACGGTTCCGATTTACCGACTATGTGAAAATCCTTTTCCGAAATGTTTGCCGAACGGGAACGCAAGTAATGCAGCAATTGAGTTGCAATTGGTTGCAGTGTATACATCTTGCAGAACTGTTTGGGCAGCCTGCCCACTTTCTCCTCCAAGCCATAAAGATGCGTTATGAACACCTTAATGTGGCTCTCGTACAGCTTTGGTATATCATCCAAAACAATTTCGGGATAATCCTTGAGACGCATTTTGCCCAATTACACTAAAATGAAAGGGATACAAAAATTGTTATTTATTTATTAAGTAACTTTTTAAGTAATCTAGTAAACGCTCAAATCATAATCTAGTTTATAATTATTTGCTCGCAACAATTCATGAATATTTTTTTACATAATATGCAATTCGCAAGCCGTACCCAATTTAAGACCTCTGCAGTTCAATCACTCATAGGCGGATACAAGACCGATGGCCTATAATTGATCAATGTGATCCCACTGATTCGACTTTGACTTTGCGAAACTTCCCCAAAACGAAATACAGCCAGACCAAAACAAACTATGAATAGTGTGTAAATAAATTAAAAGCTAACCAAAAACGGCAACAAAAACAATAAACAAAAATCAAGCATTTTTGGCACGCCGAAGCAGAGATACCCTTTATACACAGAGTGGTTGGGTTTCATAATTATATTTATGTAATATATATATTTTGAAATAAATAAATAATGTAGAACTCGAATATTTCTAACATTTTCCATTTAACAAAATAATATCAAAAATAAAATATGTGCATTTGAAATTAATATAAATCTGTTCTTTAATCTTTGAGAAATATTCCCACTATAAGTTAAAATAAGTTTAAATTAAACATTTTTTTAATTATATTAAAAATGATGAGCTTTTTATTAAATATAACAAATAAAATGAATTTATTTTAATTTAAACAAATTAAATGCAAATTGTTTACCTTCGTCTGAGAGGCTGGTTAGCTTGTCATCATAAATAAATTAGCTGAGATATCTTATTCAATGCGTTACAAATTTTGTGACAGAATTATAATAACCTCTGCAAGGGTATACTCATAAATATTGAAGCGTCTAATTGAATGACAGGCAATGGCATAGATTCGAAATTGGCAACAAGACAACCAGCCACGTTTAGCTCATGAAAGGAAAGACGTCAGTGGCACAACCCACAATCTCGAGATTTTGGTTTCGCTTTCAATATGACCGTCAAAACGAGTCAAGAGCCAACTGCTGCTTGTTGGTTACCTCACAGCTCGGCTTCAAAGTCAATAGAAAAAATAATAGTAGTGTAAATTATTATTACGTTGCTCTCAAACTCTACTGCTTTGGAAAAGAAAGCAGCGTGGGGGACGCTCTGGGGTCTTTGGGGGTCTCTGACTACACTCAGGAACAAATTCGATCTACATTTTATTAAACCGAATTCACTGTGTATTTTTATAAAATTTAGGCAGAAGTGTCTATGGATGGGTTTGGTTTTCTGTATGTGTACATTGAAGATTTTTTATATTAGTTATTCTGTTACTTATACTATGATTAAACATTATTTCTAAAAAAAAAAAATAAACTGAAAATAATTAAAATTATTTATTCATTTTTTTCCTAATATTTTGAAATTGATTTTGTTGTTTTACTAAAATTGAGATTATTTATTTTTTTTTTAGTGTGGACTAGAAAATTACTCAATGTCGCTTAAGTTGCCTGCTGCTAGTAAATGCCACCGTTTTGTCTGGTAGCTATCTTCTCGCATCTCTGCGGAGCCAAGTAGATGGCTGGCTGCTCACCCAGCTTCGGCTTGTTTTCAACTTTCACTCTTTGAGCGACGATTTGCTTTAGTGACTAATTTGCTTGCTGTTCGCTGCTTGTTGGCTGCAGCTCTTGGCTAATTATAATTAAGCCATTTGGCAGGCTAACTGACTCGGTGGCACCCAGATTCGGTACGAGTATTGTACAATTACTCGCTTGGCTACTTATCTTAGACTTATGACAAATGTGTAACAACTGATTGATCAACATGTAATGCAGCTCTGTGCGATGGTAATTGAAATATGCACTCACATTGGGTTGAATGAACTCTTTCCAAGTAATCACATCTACCAACGAACTCTATATGCAAAGAGTAATTAGCCATTGTATTCATTTACATTTTTTCATTTCAATGAAATTGATAGCGATTTGAAAAACACAATTTTTCATTTTTTGTTATAGATTTTTTGCGCTTATTAAAAAAATCTTCAAAGTCCAACTTTTCCCAGTTTTTTCAGCTTTACTTTTCTTACTAAACAAATCTTTAAAAATCATTTGGATCGTATTAAATTTTGTACACTCTCTTATAGATCTCGTTCCTTATTTAGTTAAAGATTTCTTTCCATACTAACCCAATCTTTAAGCATACCTTTCCATTTTGTTATAGATTTCTTTCCTTACTAAACAAAATTTAAAATGCAGCAAAACACATTAGTTGACTTTAGCTTCAAAATGCTGGCCAACATTTGGGTTTTACCCATTTGTAAATACATCGATTATTTATCGATTGACGCAGTTTCGCACGAGTGTAAGTCAAGTCTCTGGCTTCAAGGGTATCAAATAAATTTCGTTGGACGGCCAGCCGGACAGCACACATGTATCATCGCATAAACCTTTATTATTTTAATTGGGAGGCCTGACCTACGACCTACTAGGTCTCTTGTGCCCCGCGTAAACCTTTAACGTTTCCCATTATGAATTACGCCTTAATTTGAGTAAACCATTTTTTGCAACAGTCAAAGAAGAATGTTTCACAAGCAGTTTTTGTCCTCTTCTTCTTAATACATCTCTTTATATTTAAATTCATACAATTCATTGTTGTCCCCTTCTAGCTATCTACTCTCTTTATATTTCAGTTCAATTACTCAACTACTCTCTCTCTCTCAGCTCAGCTCTTTCTTCATTTCTTCTCTTTGCGTAACTCCGTAAGTAGCTGCTTTAATTTTAACTTTTCGGCAACGTTTTCACTCTCCGCTTAAGTATCATTCCCCCCTCCCCTTCGCCGACTTTACCTTTGCTCCTCCTCGTTTAGTTAGTTAAAGACCCGACTCAGAGGTTCGGCTCGAGACACGATTTGGGCTTGGCGCATGCTCAGCGCCGACGTCGCGTGTCAAACGATCGCCGCACTCAAAGCCGGGAAGACGTCTCGTTGGCGCATGCTAAAAAAAAAAACAAAAACCAAACACAAAAATTTTGTTTCGATTTTGTTGGTGTTTCGGTTTCTTTTTTATGCGCGCAAGTGAAAAAAATAAGACGAAGACGGAAAAGTGCAGCCAGTAAGTGGAATTAAAAGCCGAAAGTGTGCAAAATCAAAAGCGGGCTAAACAATTTGGGTGTTGTTAAGTGTTAAACAAAGCGTGGCAATTGTGACAAACAGAAACGCGAATCGACCAATTTTTAAGTTCAACCAGCCAAAAAATTAAAAGAAAGTTTCTCTCGTTTAAGTTATTGTGCAACTGTTTAAAACATTAAAGATTGCGTAAAAATTAACACAAAACACAAAAAAAAAATACAGAAACAGCTGAGTCATTCTACAAATCGAAGCCAACAGGTGGGGGTGGGGCATAGTTCGACGTACTCGTAGTAAATTAAGCAGCACTGCCATCTGCCGGCTGCCAGCTGCACTAAAGAATGCACAACACGTACGTTTTGCGTGTTCCATGTTCCGTGTTCCGTCTTTAGCCTCAAATTGGAGCCCATCTCAAGCGTAAAGTGTCGTTTCGTGTAGTTGGCGGGGTGGGTGGGGGTGTCGGTGGCAGCCCTAGACCAATTCGATGCATGTTGTGCCAGAGTTGTACTCGAAGCATTTTGTGATCCTAACACCTGCTGTCGTCGCTTCTTCTTCTTGTTGAAAGCCCCCTCCACTGTGTCACCCGTATCTCGTTGCAGGCTGTCTTCCTGTTTTAGTGCAGCGCCCTCTGTCGCTTGTCCCCCGTTCGAACTGCAAATGCAATTTTCTCGTAGTTGCGCTCGTTGCTTGGACCATAAAATTTTGGGGCAATTACAGTTACAGCTGCTGTGGCAAGTCTGTCGCCAGTTAGTCAGTCCGTCAGTCATGTGTGTGTGTGTGTGGGTGTGTGTAATTGCATTAAATTTAAATTTTATATGCGAGCACAACACATTTGGCATAGTCGCTTCATTTTTTATTACGACTATCATAAATAATAAATTTTTGCTGGTCTTACAGCTGTTTCCAAAACCACTTTAAGACTCGCCCCAAAAATTCCCAAACATTTTGTGCGTCATCTCTCTCAGAGAGACAACCTTGACTTCATTTATATGCAAATCGAATGAGTTCCCAAAAACACAACAAAAATCACGCTTTGCGCATAAAACATTTATGGTGAAATTTATGACGGGAAAAAGTGACAAGTCCACAATCAGTTTAGCAAGATTAATGAATGAAATGACTGCTAAACAGAAAATAATAGCCACACAATCAATCAAATGACCAATAATCAAATTTATATCGGTTGACAGTGCGAAGATATTCGCGCTATTGATAAATATATTACTTTCACTGAATTTTTAATTCATTTACATAATGAACGCAATGAAAATATAGTGCATCTATATTAATGTTTGTAGTATTCAATACTATTTAGTTATACACTTAGTTATGATAATATCGTGACATTGAAGGAGACGTCTCTGACTTCACATAGAATATAGAATATATATTCATGATCTCTCATCAATATCTAAGTCGACTGTCTGTCTGTAAGTAATTCTATTAATGATGTATCTGTCATAGGAAAATATATCGAACTTCAAGTTGTGCGGTCGAAAGTAGACATTTCACTCCTTCTAATACGATATAACTACAAAAAAGTAGTATATTCGAGAGAAGTCGACTAAGACATACCCTGAACCCAGCTGTTAACCGTATTAAATATGATAATACGTTTTGCACTATATCTCGATTGTTTATCATCCAATTTTGATCATATCCTTAATATGTTAAGTTATATTGTATGCCTGTTGTACATCTCTACCTTTAATCGTGGCTTTAAATTTTTGGATTTTATTTGCAATTAGAAATCGACATTTATCAACATTCTCGAACCTATTAGGAAGCTTTAAAATGTTATAGACTTCAGATATATACAAACTTTATAAAAGCCGAGCTAGAAAATTGTATTACTTATTTCTGATTTTTCGAAACGATTTGTTCCAATACTTAAGGTATGCATTCCTGCTTTGTAGAAATATGTTTCTTAATAATATAAAATATTTATAAAACAAAAAAAATATAAAAGTTCGCTATATATCTGCAATTTTCAATTTAGAGCAAGCCTTTCTAAATTTTAGGCATTCTTTTGCTAATATTTAGAAATTATTATTTTTTAAATAGAAAAACTTTATTAGGCCGTTTTTTTTTTAAGTGTACTAGGTATATGAAAGAGTATTTAGGTGTAGGCTACTGATCCAGCCACCAACTCAAGTTTAGCTATTAAAACTCAAGAGCAGCCGCCAGCCTGAATGCATATTAAACTTTTAAGGCCTGTCAACGCTCGGTGGCAACAAATGGCTACAAATAAAACGTCACAATAATATGAATAATTTAGCACAGGGCTCAAATCGCACCAGACAAAAGCCAAAAAAGAAGATGCAGACAAAGACTGAGACTGAGACTGAGACTGAGACAGAGTCGAGTTGAGTTGAGCACCCAAAAGAGCTAAAGATTATGGATATGATTATACGGCGTAGTCATCGTCGAAATAAAGCTGATGATTACGGCGCCGAGTCGAGTCGAGTCGAGTCGACTCGAGATGTTTCATGCGGCATGCGGCTGCATAAACACGGCGCAATCATAAAAAATGGAATTAAACAAATGTCAAGTTGTCGTCGTCGCAGTTGAGATCTCAACGAGCACGTGAGAATTGCATTAATATGAATGCAAATGCGCTGCATTCCCCAAAATGCCCCACATTCTTCGTTTTGGGGGGTAAATCTATAAATTTATGTGCAAATGTTGCGAGAAATTTGCCACGAGGACTCTAGAGAAATTCGCAATCTTTTTCAGTTTGTACACTCAGAAAAAAGCCTTAATTTTAGTAAATTGCCCTAAAAAATTGAAAATATTTCTATTTAAATTTATAAATATTGAAATATTTTCAATTATTAAGACAAACATATGTAAAAATAACATATATAACATATATATGAATTTAAAAAAATCAGAAATAAGTAAATGAAATTTACTGACACGGGTTTTATATTAGAGTTTCAAATTAAATTATTCGAGTTTAAAATAATCTATTTCTAGAAAAATAGGTTTACCATCCAGGTTTAGCAGGTTTACTAAAATTTAGCCCGATTTGTTTTTCTGAGTGTAGTCAAGGAGAAAGAGGTGACAGCAAGTTTTTATGTTATTATTGCAGGCGACGTGCGAAAAGTGGCTTACGCTTATGAATTGCTGACGTTAGCTGGGGATTTCCACTGATTCCAAGAGACAGCACACAAAACGAGAGCACCAACACAGCCACCAGCACCAGCACCACCCACCCACAGTTGGAAGAATGCAGCTTGCACAACAGCCACAAAGTACGCAATGGAAAATTGCATTTCTAATTATCGCATTAGTCGGCGACGTGTCGTGCATAAGAAATGCGGACGGAAATGACGAGTGAGTTGAGCAAGTCCACTTGCAACTTAATTTATGCAAATTTCATTGAACTCAACTCAACTCAACTCAAATGCAAATGCAAATTTACGCCCACTTTTCGACAGGCAGAAGCACATTGCCGCAAAGCTCAAAAACTTTTTCCCCTCCGAGCCGCTACTGGAAGTGAGCCCCAGCCGTAGGGAGACGGCGGAGATCTCGGCCCGGGTGACAAACGGCGGATTTCGACCCTCACAAATGGTGGAGTTTACACCGTCGGATGTGATGCAAGGCGGTGGCACCCGGCAGCGTTATCCGCCCAGCTATCTGGAGCCGGACTACAAACGTCAAATGCCCAGCACCTTGGCCAGTCTCCAGCCGCAGCAGTCAGCCTCCGACAAGCAGTTCACCTTTCCGGATGAGACGCACACCTTCCACAGCTATGGGAGCACACAAATACCCACAACGCCCGTGGTCAGCTATCTAGATCCCTATCGATTCACAGCCACGCCCCCAACGCCCAGCTACATTCAAGACGATCAGACGTACACGGTGCAATCGTCCCTGCTCGTGGGCAGCCAAGCGCCACAGCGACCCCCCCAAGACGAGGTGTACCTGAAACGACCCGGGTACGTCATCGATGAAAGTCCCTCGACATTCTATCGCCGACCTGCGGCAGCAGCAACCACGCCAAGCTCGAACAAGATCTCGTACGATTCACATGATTATCCGCCGCCCAGCTATGCCTCACAGCACACATCCAATTTCAAGCCACAGCAGAGTGTGCAGCGACCGATTTACCAGCGGGAGGACACCAGTGGGCAGAGACCACAATATGCCACATCGTCTAATTATGCAAGCAACTTGGGTAATTATTTGCAGCGACCACAGCCAAGTTATGCCAGCCACTCCAGCCCCAGCTTCAGCTCCAACTCCCAGTCGCCCTCGCATCCCTCACACTATCAGTACGAGTCTCAGCAGCAGCAGCATCAGCAGCAGCAGCAGCATCAACAGCAGCAGCAGCATCAGCAGCAGCAACAGCATCAGCAGCAGCATCAGCAGCAGCAGCATCAGCAGCACCAGCGGCCTGTACACAATTACTACGAGTATCAGATTGGCGAGATACCACCCCAAAAACAACAACAACAACAGCAGCAACAGTTCAACTATCGTCCAGCTCCACAAGCCGCTTATCGGCCCCCTTATCTTCAGCAGCAATATCCTCAGCAACAACCTCAGCAGCCGCCTGCATCTGGTCTTGGGTCTGGTGGCCTGGCCACTTTGGCTTCGCTGTATGCGCCGCAATTTACGAACCTACTTTTGGGTGGTGGCGCTGCATCCACCTCCAGCAGTCCATTGGGCAGCCTCTTGGGCGCTTTTACAGGCGCACAACAAAACACACAACACACACAACAACACAGCCGACCGCCCAACACACAGCTCATTAGAGCCTTGGAGAACATCGCACGCAACGATGACTTGCAGTGTGTGCCCAAGGTGCTCTGCCAGATGATTGCCGGTCAAACGCTACGTGGCCAACTGCCGGGCTTTATTACATCTCCAGCCATAACCAAGTGAGTACACTGAGCGACAAATTATGCACATATACAGTTGCAATCAAAATAATAGCATCACTCTCACAAGAAATTTGCAAGTTAAAGAAACTAATGAATACG
This sequence comes from Drosophila kokeensis, assembly GCA_035042145.1. NCBI lineage: Eukaryota > Metazoa > Arthropoda > Insecta > Diptera > Drosophilidae > Drosophila > Drosophila kokeensis. The sequence goes on along the minus strand of JAWNLT010000589.1, from coordinate 803,655 downwards.
TTTTTAGTAGTGAGAAGAGTCTAAAAAAAGAGTAAACAAAAAGTGATAAAGATAAAAACCTCAATTTTAATAATTAATAAAATAATAATGAATTTATAGTGAAAATTCATTCATAAAAGATTTTTTTCTGAGTGTAGCTGAGCTGCCGCATTTACCATTCGGAATAATGTGGCAAGGGGCTTTACTTGTAAGTAAATATTATTAAATTTACATACCCCCAACTCTCATCCAACTGGCAACTGGCCCGTCTAATTTCAAGCAAGCGTTAACTGGGATTAGACTTCATTATGCAAGTCGATCTGGCGAAGACCAAACATATATTGATTGTTCTTTGAAATGAGGCACGCTCTGATTGTGTTTAACTGAGTTGGGTAGGTGGCAAGGTGGCCAGGTGGCAAGGTGAAAGAGTGGAAGGGGTGGCAGGCTGTGTGTCTGAAGCAGTTTGTCTGTAAATTGATATTGAAATTGTTCAGCTTTTCGCTTCTCGCTCGCTGCAAATGGGCTTTTACTCAATTAAGTTTTATAAGCAGGAGAAAAGGCAGCTGGGCAACATTGGTTGGCTAATGAGAAATACAATAATTAGTGGGTTTCAACATAATGTGGAAAGCTGCACGACAGATGTGGACGACAACAAATAAGCACATTGGCTCTAGGCATTTTCTTAAATATTACTCATTAAATATAATACAAAAACCATGAAAAATACTTTAAATTAAGCTACACAAATAAATATTTGAACTAAAAAAACAGATATTTCAAGCTATTGAATTTGAAAATCAAATAAGTTTTGAAAGGTAGTGGTTTATGGCGATAGTTTCTTGGGCAGCTGAATGAATATATATAGAAATCAGATCCGATTGACCACGCACCAATTACAATAAACAAAGTTTCATAAGGAAGTATTTTAAAGAAAGTAAATAGTAATTAAAATTAGTAATTTTAGTATTAGACTTATTTTGCCCCCTTCCAAGCTTATAACTCCCCATGTACTTCAATTACCAACCGTTTCTAAGGTTGTTTTTAAAAATTTTAATTATTAAATTCTAATTAGTTTAAGATACAAAGCTAAAAAGTATCTGTAAAATATTGCAAATATTTAAAAGAATTAAGTTAAATTTAAACTAAGAATAGATATGTAAAACTCTTTTCTGCTTTGCCCCTTTTCAGTTTATTATTAAAATATATTTAAGTACCTACTTAATTCTAGCATTCTTTGAAACTTATTCTAATCTGTTCATTTTGCTTTCATTGCGGACAGCTTCCTCGCTGGCTTCCCAGTCGCCTCACCTGCCCTGATTTATGGACGAGCTGCGCTGCTCGGAATTAGCGGCGGCGAACGAAGCTGCGTCCAGACTTACGAGAAATGTCCAAAGAATGAGGTAAGCTGTTGGCATACCAATCAGGGGTGTTTAATGATTATTAAAAACTTGAAACTGTCTGGCCCTTTAAAATAGATGGAAATCATTCACTATCTGAACAATCATCGCGGCGGTTTCTTTAAGTTCTTCAGCGAACCGGAAGAGCAACCAGCAACGCTGGCACAACAATCTGGCGATTCTGGCGGCAGCTCATTGTTCAGCATACTCTCAGCGCTGACAGGCGGCGGCCAGGGACTGGGGCAGGGGCAGGTGACGCGTACAACGCCACGTCCAGTGGCACGACCCACGCAAAGACCGAGCACGGACATCGCGAGTGGCATTGGCAGCTTCTTTACCCAAGTGCTGTCCGAGTATTTGAATGGCGTCGAGTATCAAAGGAGGCGGAGGCGGAGGCGAAGGAGTCTGTTGCCAACGGAAATTAAACGTAGCATTCAAACGGATAATGGCCGCTTGATGCCCCTGGATTTTCACGATGAGGAAGACGACTTGGATACGCAGACACCAGTCAGGTTTCAAGATGATGACGAGGCGGAGGCAGCCCAGGCCCACACCGAACTGATAGGTGTGCTGCAATTTCCCGAAGATGCTGGCGAGGGTCGAATACTGCACTTCAAAAACATTGAAAGCGAGGAACACAACAACAATGACAATGAGAATGGCGCTGTGCGATTTCCAGGAGATCAGAATGACAGCCAGAGCAAGGTTATCTATGAATTCAATCGGGTTGCAGCCCAACGCAAATTGAGATTTCCCCAGGACGAAGATGAGGCAAAAAAAAGACAACAACTGACTGAGGGATGGGCAGCTGTGCTGCCAAATGGATTAGCCCTCGAGGATTATGGCGTGGAAAAAAGGCGCGGCAAGCGTATTGTGTTCAAGGACACCAATGAGCATATCGATGAGTTGGGTGATGAACGCTTCCGAGAAGAGCAAATAGCTGCAGAAGCAGATCGATTGAGAGAAGAACAACTGAGGGAGGAGCCATGGCTCAGAGAAGAGCAACAAAATGTGAGAGAGGAGCAATTATGGGAGGAGCAAGTCAGATTGAGAGAAGAGCAGCAGGACAAGAGGGAGCAACATGCACCACTGAATGCTGTCTATGAGGAGTCAGCACCACCTCAACGTGGTGCCCGCGTCCTCTTTCCCGATCACTACGAGCGACATATACGCCGTGGCAAGATCCTCAATCGACCCACCTACGCACCCACCTATGACTACAGTAATCGTGGCGAGGAGAAGGAGCAGCGCCTCGTGGTCAGCGATGAGCATCGACCCAGTTCCTATTATCGCCTGGAGGAGACATCGACGGACTATCAGACGAGTGCCCAGCACAGTTTCATGAACTATGGGGAGTACATGCCAGGGAATACCGTGCGGTTCTCCGAGGCGAGTGACACGCCCACCTACAATCCCCATTATAACTATCCCAATGCGAACTACATTAGCGATAATCGATATAGCAGCGCCTATCAGACGCCCTCGACGAGGAGGCCCAAGCACGAGGATGATAAGAATATTTATGTGACCAACTCAAAGGGAGTGACGGAGTATTATATTAAGCCCGATGGACGCAAAGTGTATCTGGGTAGCGGTTGAATTTTCTAGGGTATATCTAGCATATATATTTATATATATATACACTAATAACTATTAACAGTCGCCAGGCAGTTCCCATTAATTTTAGTGCTGTACATAATTGTTATCGCTTAAATGCTTTAAAATATTTATTAAATTCTTTTTTAAATAAAAAAAAAACTAAAGAAAAAAGACAAAACGAGAAATCTTCAATCTGGCTGGCTTTGTTTGTTCAGCAAATCAACAAGCAGAGCCATCAAATGAAATATGCAAAAGAAATGGCACATAAATCCAGAGACAAACGGCGTCATCGCTGGGAATACGTTTGAAAAATTAAATGTGATAAAACGCGGAACAAACAACCAAAAAAAAAATAAACAAAAATAAAAATAACCCGCACACAATTTCAGTTTCAGTTTCGTTTTGGTTTTTTCCTTCCCCAAATGGGAGGAACGTTTTGCCAGACTCCGATTCCAACTCCGACTCCAACTTCTCGGAGAGCCAGCCACAGCCAAATCACACAAATATGCAATGTGCAAAAAAGTGCAGCATATTTTTGTGCGCCAGCAGGGTTGTCAACGTCACCAAAGCTCAAAGCAGCGCTTGTTGTTGTTGCCCTTGTCTACATTGCGACGCTGTCGTGTCGCTTTATTTACAGCACTTCCAACAGTGCCTGCAAACATATGCAACGAGTTAATAAATAGCAGAGCAAAGCGCTGCCTGCTGGACGGAGTTGCCCCCATTTGGGGTGCTACGGTTAGGGTTAGGGCTGTGTATTTTACCAAAAGCTGTAGTTGCAGTACGCGTAGCGTAACAAACGAAAGCCACAAATAAAACAAAAACTTGAATCGAAATGGGTGCACTGCAAAATACTCTGTAATCAGAAAATTACTCATACAAAATTAATTAAAAGTTCTGAAAAATGAGCTCCCAATTTCTGTATTAAATTCCACATATATTTTGAAATGAACTCCCATTTCCCATAGTTCAATATTTTTACTTAGTGCCTCAATTCTTCAGTTGTATTTTAAAGTTTTGGAAAAAATTAGCTCTCATATTCTATTTTGAATTTGTAATTCCATTTTTTTAAGCTATAGTTTAATATTAAGTTGATTTTATTTATTTTGGAATGATTTGCCATATTCTGTATTAAATTTATTTATTATTGGATCTAGTTCCGGTTCTGGTTTAAAGTTCTGAAGAATGAGCTCCAATATTATATTTAAAATTACATAATTAAATGTTTTCAGTTTTTATTTTTATAATTTTATTTTATTTACTTAATGACTTTATTTCAAATTACCTAAACTTTTGTTTCATTGATGTTGCAGATTATCATATCACCTAAGCAAGTTTACAGGGTATTCAGGACAAGTCTGTAGCTTAATGCTTTGCGTCAACAATTTGTGCGCGCCGCTGAAAAGTATGCAACTGTTTTTTTCCGTTGCACGTTGCACGCTTTTTGGCGTATCAATTTTTGCCTGCAACCCAGAATAATAGCCAGCAAGTGAATTGTGTGTGTGTGTTTTTTGTGGTGTGTAAAATGCATTGTCCGAGCAGCATTTCGAACTGGACTCCGATGGAGGAGGGAGGATGTGCTCTTAAAAGCGGAGGCATGCCACAGCATATGCACATAGAATTTTCGGTTGATTTTTGTTTGTTGATTTATTTGCTTATTCTTCATACATACTTACTTAAGTCTAAGCCTATGCTGTCTGTCGTTTAAATTATAAACCCTAAAAACAACTAACAGTACGAATTGATGAAGAGTGAAGATAGACGCAGCTGGAGTTGGAGTTGGAGTTGGAGCTGGAGTTGGAAAGTATGCAACAAAGATGTCCATGCAATTGACTGTGACTGACTACACGATGCGATGACGAAGGGCCCCCCCTACGAATAAAAAAAATAAACGAAAGCCCGCCCATATTTGGAGTGCTAGATTGTCCTTAGCGTGGCTGCGGAGGCGGCAGTGGTCCAGCTCCTGGACACGGCATCCTTTTGGCCAGGTGCTTGCAGAGCGGCACATCACGCACAGCATCGCCGATGAAGAGCGAGAGCAGATACCATTGTTTCATGCCTCCGGTTGATTGCACTTTGTAGTTCCTGAGTGGCATGTGGCATGTTTGCACAGAGGAGTTGTTTTCATCATCATCATCATCATCGGGCACAATAGTCGGCAACGAAAGCGGATTACGAAAATAATTACTTATAAGTAGCGAGTAAAATACACAAGGCTCCACCACCAAAACCCAATCCATGTCCTGCTCCAGGACCATATTAAAAACCAAAGTAATTTGCGCTTCACCCTTGCAGTGCAGCAAGTGGGTTGAGATGCCTGAGATGGGACGGCACCAAGACTCACAGCTTTTACGGTACGGGTTGAAGTGAATGACATGTTAGAGACTTGTGTTGCATTATGAATATGGTTTTGTGTTAGTCAGATTGCATTTCATCAAACCCGTTCACTTAAAGCTATCTCAAATAAATGCAAGCGGAAATTTCAGCAAAGGAAATCAAATCTTGACAGTTGCAGCACTAAATCTGTAAAAACTAAGTTTTCAAAGTACAAACACTTGTAAAGAAATTCATAATCTCGAGAAATTTAATTAATTTGATCAGCATATATGATTTGCTGAACAAAGGTCAGCATTATATATAGATATATATACTTTATTTTATTTTTTTTCTTTGTCAATTCGACACATCTTTAGATGTCAAGCAGCCCAGCCAGTGTAGCAAAATTTGTTTGCTGATTACTTTGTTGTGCGATCCTTTGGTCAGCAGACACACACACAAATTTCACACGTCTGCCTTGGGATAATTTAATCAACTCAGTAACAAACACATCTGCAGTGCCACCGGGCACAGATAACAGAGAGAGAGAGAGAGGTGAGAGTGGCAAGCGAAAAAGGTGCAACAGCATCAAAAATATAACTGACCAATGCACAAACTGAGAAAGTGAGAAACTGAGCTGAAAGCGTTCCCCGCTGTGTGCTTGCATAAATTTAATCAAAAACTTTAATCATATTTTATTATTACAAAACACGTCGTGGGCAAACGAAACAAAACTTCTAATGCCAATTACATTTGCAGCGCAACGCAAAACTAAACAAACAACAAGGGTGGCGAGGGCAGAGGTGGACAGGGGGTACATGGGGGCAAACCGACAAACGACAGACGTTGAGCACATTTCAAAAATAATTTTGAATATTTGCTCTTGACACGTTGGGGCATAGCACTCGGGTCTTGCCAGGATGACTGCCAGGGGTCTGGGTCTGGGTCTGGGTCTGGTCAGAGACCAAAAGGGATGTGGCAAAGAAACTTTGAGTGTTGAAAATTTTGCATGTTAAGTGTGAAAATGTCAGATGCATGTGCAACATATTTGGGGCTGAGGCGAGTGCGATATGACACAATATTAAATGAAATTTACAACAATGGCCGAAACTATGAATGCCAAATGCTGCGCATACGACACGTATGCCATAGATTTCTATGCAAAAGCTTTTTAAACTATCTTTTGTTTGCCAAAACTAAACAAGTATTAAATATTTCAAAGAGTTGGCAACTGCAGATATCGGGAAATATTTACTATCTCAGCTGAGCAGCAGCCAGTCTGAAACTATTATGGGAATTGCAATAAGAGAAGCAAAAAGAATTAATTATGAATCAGAGCAGAGCTCGACGGGTGTTCAAAGTGCAAAGATAAAGAAGGAAGACGCCAATAAAAACCAGTGCGGAAAAGAATAATTTCCTCGAGTTGAAAAACGTGGTGCAAACAACAAACAACAAACAAGAAACAAGACACAAGTTGCATTGCATTACCATGACAATAGCGAATGCAGCAAGGGCAACTAACTCATTAGGAACTCGCAAATTTATGTAAACTTACAAATTGAAATCCAAAGCCATTGAATGACATGCACATTTAAACTTTGCGAGCAAGCAGTACGTGAATTGTACTGCAGACTGGAGACTGGAGACTGACTGGGAGAAGACACTAAATTATGCGCAGATGAGTTCGCATTGCCAATGACAATGACAATGAACTGAACAGTGTACAGCACAGCGCAATCGAGGAACACATACAATAATAAAAATTGATTGGAAAACATTTTGAGCTAAAAACAAGTCATTCATTTGCCAAATGACAACAACAACAGCAGCGCCAAATTGCAACGTAGCAATAACAAATGCAATCTGAGATGCTTCAAATGAAGGAGAGCTTCAGCCAAATGAGACAGAGAATCAGAACCTGGAGAACCACTAGAACCAGGCGAATGGGTAGAGAGAAGAGAGAAAAGTTCAAGTTGTTACTGTCTGTCAGCTGCCAGTGGGAAGCCATAAAGTCAGCGTTCCACTCGAGCAAGAAATAACTAAGAAGATTAAACAAGTTCATACATAGCCGCAGCTCAGATACTCTATGCATTGGATCTGAAGTGTAGTAATATTAGTAATATTGTGCTGGGGCCCAACCAATTCGTACTGAATACTTTTTTGGGGTTTCTGGGTTTTCCCCATACAAATGTTAAACCATTTTGCATTTAAATATCCCAGAAATCTTATAAATATTTCTTATTTGTTCAATTTTATGTATAATTTTAAATTTCATTTTGAAATTGATTTGATTAAATTATTTTACTTTTTGCATTTTTTTGAAGCATTTTTTTTTAAGAATTTGTATAAGAAAAAAAAGAATTTTGAAAAAAAAAATATATATAAGCATTTTCTAATTAAGGATTCTGAAGCTCAAAATTCTAATTGATGGTCTGATTCCGCTTTCAACATTTAATGTCTACAGTTTGTAAATTATGATGCCAGAATATTAGAAATTCGCCCATATTATTTTGTATTTCTTGCTCTGATTTATCGAAACTATCGAGGATGATTACTACTATAGAACAGTTTCCTATACTTTAAAACGAGTCAGAGATAGCGCTAACTTCAGTCACAAAATCACCATCACCAACATGAAGCATACCCTTTAGAAGTAGTTGGCTCGCTGGGAGCCAAGACTTTGACCTACCTCAAGACCTCTGACCAGGGTGCATGTGGGGCAGCCTTGCCCTGGTTGCCCGGACGCCGTTGGCTGACTGAACGGGAGGCGTGCACGCGACAAGGCTCCTCGAGGATGCAAGCCTGTAGCCCGAACTCGAGCTGGATCTGCTTCTGGGCCAGCTCCGCGTCGAGGGCCAGCGGATGGGTTGCGTCACGTTTACTCCTCGAACGGTACGTATCTGCAAAGAGTGGCGAAATGGAGAAGTTTTATAGTCATGCTTAGGAGTTGACTGTTTGCTTATAGAACGCCAAATTAGTCAAAGTGGCAGCAGATGGGAATGCCAAAGTTTGCCAGCGTCTGATGCGTGCCTGATTACACAAGTTTGCCAGTTGAGTTGAGAGTACAGCTCTGCCAAATGAGTACACTCAGAAAAGTAATCGCCATAAAATTAAAATAATAATAAATAGAAATAATTTCTAGATATAAGGAAAAAAAATTTATAAAATTAAGGAATGCTTTCCTTAATCTATAATCACAAAATAATCATAAGAATTCTTCAATATAAGAAAACACAAACTGGAAATTAGAAACGATTTTTCTAAATTTTAGTAAAATTCATTCGGAAATTAAAAAAAAATCATAGAAATTTTTGGCGCCAAAACTAAGACGATTTACTACAATTTGGGGCGATTCTTTTTTCGAGTGTAGCTTTGGAATTTTCGCTGCTGATGCCACTCATCGTTGCTTGTCATCGGGCACTGTGTAATGGTTTTGCCCAAATGAAACATTGGTAGCAATTCAACTCACAATTTGGCTACACGTCTGATTGTAAAATATTGCGGCTAACACACACTTGGCTGACTTCAGTTGACGCGTTGCCAGCCTTGACCCCATTTTGGTCTGGCTAAGTGGACGTGCACGAAGCTAGCCAATTCGCCAGCCAACCAGCCAAGCGGCCAACTATCCAGCCAGTAAGCCAGCCAGCCTCTGGTATTTGAGCCGCTCGCCCGCCTTTTTTGTCACACATTTGGGTCTGGTTTTCAGCGATGCGCTGACTGCCAAGTTGCGACGAGAGCCAACTGGGGAACTTGGCTTTTGTCAACAAGTGTTGTAAGCCAGACTCGTGCTATGTGCGTTTCGTGTTATGTTGCCACAGTTAGTTAGCTAGGCAGTTAAATAATAAACGTCATTAATGCTTACGTTTAATTTTATTTTATTTAAACTTAATTTATATATTTATACCCTAGCAGAGGGTGTTATGAATTTGTTCGTCTTTTTGGCAACACATTTAATTTTATATTGCAAATTGTAAATTGATTATGGATCAGCATCGCTAGCCGAGTTAATAAAGCTAACTCCATCTGTCTGTATTTAGATTTAAATGCTCAGAACTTCCTAAATTTAAGTTTAAGAACTATCCTTATTAAACTTTGTCTATATCTGCAGTTTTTTGAAAGGAACTTTATAGAACGTAGCTGACCTTTAAACAATCCCTCAATTTAAGAGTGTTAAATGTCTGATATTACTGATATAACTACCTAAAACAGGTATAAGAAAAGTTTTATTTGAATTTTTATTAAAATAAAAAAATGTTTAGTAAAAAAGTGGAAAAAAATGTTTAATTGAACTATAAATAAAATTTGCTTAAGAACTTTTGTGCGTTTATAAATATTGCAAACCTTGAACTAAAATTTAGATGTCAGCAGTTAACTTCGGTATTCAGGTGTATATTGTTTCTATTTTATTATTGTGTGTTATAATCAACAGATCATTTTTAAATTGTTATACGAACTTACGCTTAGTTTTTTTTTATGGCTCGATGACTTTTATAAACGAGATATATAATTAAGAGAGTCATTAAAGCGAATGAAATTGGAAGGGTCCGATTTGAATGCCAGGTTAGGGTATTGTAATTGTGATTTCTAATAGTCTTTAATAAATATATCTTTTCCTAAAATTCCTGTACAAAGTAGTCTTGATCAGTACCAATAAAGAGTTGATTTTGTATGAAAGCTTTTGTTGTTTTGCGTTTAAGAAATCGTTGCTTAATTTTAAAGAGCATTTTAATAAATTTATTTTTTTGATAGTATCATTATTATTGTCCACTGGGTTTACTTTAAAGTTTCGCAACACACTCAAACCGATTTTAACAATGCCAAATTAATAATTTATGCACAAGTTTTGACTTTCACTTAACGAAAAGAAATTAAATCGCGCAACAAGCTGAATCATGCCACAAGGCGGCAGTTGCACTTTCACACCAAAGACAAAGGGCCGCCATTTGGGGACTTACTTGGATTGAGGGAGTAGGCCAACTTTTTGGCAAACTGCGAGAGACGCACGGAGAGGACAATCACCGGAAAACCGACCAGCTGCACGGGCAGCTCGAACAACGGATCCGGATTCTGGGCGAGACCCTCCTCCACATACTCCAGCAGCAGGACGAGCAGCACGTAGAGTGTGGGCAGCAGTGACAATGTGCAAATGTAACGCAGATTCATATTGTTTGCTCTATATATATATATATGTATATACACTATCCAGACAATTGAAAGTGAAGCCGAGGCAACAACTTGGTGCGCTTCAGGTCTTTGAGTGACTGAAGCGACTTGGGGCAGCTTAGAGCCGCCAAAGCGCAGCGGACACAAAACAAAAAAAAAATAACTAAACCAAAGAGAGAGAGGATGACAAAATTTAGGTGTAAAACTACAACCAAAAAAAAAAAATAATAAACAGAAAAAGAAAAAGAAAAAAGCTCTCTTCGCGCTGTGTAAACTTGGCGGCCAAGTTTGCTTTGCATTTTGACCAAGTTTCGTGCGGAAGCAAAAGAAGCCAAAGACAAGTGAAAGTGAGGCAATGTGGTCAAGTGGAGGGTGCCGGACGAGCCTACTTACTTATGCATGGGTGTGTACGGGTGTGTGTGTGTGTATGTCTGTGTGTGTAACTGTCTGTAAGCAACGGCAACAACACCTCCAAACAAAAAGCAGACAAACCAGCCGCTGCTCAGCTGTTTGCCCAGTCTCTCTTTGGCTCTTTTGTATTTTTCTACCTCTCTCTTTTGTCCGGCTGCAATTATGAAAAGTTATGAAATTTTCCATGTTAGTTTTGCACTTGTGATTTCCTTTTGATTAAGTCTTTTGGAGTGTCTACCGTCTGGAATGCGTTACAGTTTGGCTTTGCATATCAGTTACTCAATTTGCATTCGTTAAAGTCCGCCTCGTTTCCGTTAGCTGGTCAAGCGGTCCACTGCGTAGCGAATCAACAAAAATCATTTAAAAAATGGATAAGTTTCACAGTTTGTTTTTAATTGTATTTAATTTCATTCTTCAGTACCGACTGATATGAATCAACACTAAAAAAAAACCGTGAATTGGATATATAATTTACTTTACTTAATTGTTTAATTAACATCAAGCAAAGTAAGTCGACAAACAAAAAAAACTAGAGTAACAAATAAATGAAATGAAATTATAAATAAAATTTAATATTCAATTTGAATTATAAAAATAAAAAATATTTATACGATTTAAATGTATATTCGCAACCAGAATAGGAATCGGAATCTAAATTTCATTCAGTTTGAATAAATAAATAAATTAACTAGTTTAGCAATGCTCTTGGGGAGCTATGCTAAATGTTCAAATACTTCTCATATTTTTATTTATTTTTATTATTATTTTTTTTTATTTAACTGAGGGCTTGTCCATTTTGTCAATCACAATATTTTCGTAACATTTGAAATAGTAATCAAATGTAGCGCAAAGGTATTTGCAATTTTATGATGTATACTTTTTCACATCTATATAATAGACAAATAAAATGAAATTTCAAGTTTATTGCCCTTCACTTCTCATTTACAATTTAAAATAATAATTATTATTTTTTAGTATCTGTTATCAAGTCATTCCCAATCCGATTAGCAACAGCATTCAACTCAAATTTCGGCATTGGAGCAGCCAAAACTGTGTTTGACAACTGTGTTTTTTTAGCCACTTAACACAATTTGGCGATAATTTTAGTAAGACAACTTAAGCCATTGTTTGCCCAGCCATTTGTCAAGAGCGTGTTCAGATCTTTGGAGCACGTGTCAGCGGCCACGCTTATTGCTGCGAGTAACCTGTAGTTGCACATGGATTGTTATTAATGTGCCACATGACTTTCAATTACAAGCTTATTGATTGAGTAATAAACAATAATAACAAGGTAGAAGAGAACGAGTAAAACAAGTTACGGCCTAACCCAGAACCCAGTTTATAAAGACCGCAAGCAAATGAGCAACAATCAGTTCAGTCAGTTGGTCAGCTAGCAGTGCTTACAGTTAGCACGACAATTGAGTCCATTAGCAGCATAAACAAAGAACAGAGACAACACCGATTCAATCAGTGGGTCGATAAGTTGGCCCAGCCCAGTTCTGACCGACAAGTCGGCGGGCCTTTCAATCAGTCGACGGTTGCCCGGTTACGCAAGGCGGCGCCTCCCAAAGCCGCAATTACACAGCTGCAACTCTGCAACAGCTCTTAGCTGGCACTCTTAGACCGGCTTACATTTTCTGCACACATTTGCACGTACTCATACTTTTATAATGGTTGCCAGAGCGACTTTCCCATACCCTATCAAAAACTCAAGTTCAACTCCGAAAAATCAGTTAACAGTTAAAATGAATTTTAGTTGATCAGCTTCTAAAATTAAATCAAAATTACCTTCAAAATTTATTCAAGTCGAATGACTTATGTTTAATTTCTATCAATTTTGGTCAGATTGGTTTTTCTCTGGGTTTTCCCTAATCTATGCAACAAATGTTGGACCAATTTAACCAATATAATTTCATCAAAAATATATCTTATAAATTTGAAATCTTTGAAATCTTTTAGAGCTTCTTCTAGAAAGTGGATCAGTATGTCCAATGTTTCCAGCCAGGTAGTTAAAGTTTTATTAATAACACCCATTTGACAAAGCATCGATTTAGCATTAAGATTTAGCCTGAAAGTGTATTTCAACTTCGATCAGCATTCTTTTGGCTTTTCTATTAGAGTACCGCGTGTAAATTTCATGTTTTTCCAGTTGCCTGCCACTTGTTGCTGTTTTGGTTGCACGCTCGCAGACCCGGATTGGAGGGGAACTGTGATGTTTGGTTAGAGAGCGCTCGCCTTTCTTTTGTTTGTTGTTTTTTGTAATGCTTTTGGTTTTTTTGTGTGGCAAATGCAATGCGGAAATATTAGGCAACCTGACAAATTGATAGAAGTTTGAGTGCCGGCATTTGCTGCTGTTGGAAATCATGTTACGAGCACGCTCTGCCCAAAAACTGCACTTGTCTGCCATTGCACAACAAACCGTGAACAACGGACAACGGACAACGAAACAACAACAAACAACTTGTCAAACGTCAGGCCAAAACTTAAAAGTGCTGCTCTATCCCAAAATCGGGGCGCCTGGTAAAAAAAAAACAATGAAAGTGCGCCGAGGTCCACTTTTGGCACGCAACGAGCGTAACAACTACTGGCAAACTGACCCAATTTCATTGATATTACAAATTGTTTACTTTTATTGTTTTTGTTAAGCCATCCAATGAAGGCAAAAACAGTTATTTCACAATTGTTTTCGTTTTCGCTTTTGTTTTTGACCCATTTTCATTTGGGCTTTTGCAACACTCTGCCAAATGCAACTATTTCGAGGAATCACGATAATTATTATACTATATATACGGACTAAAGAGCAGAAGAGAGTATTCGTCACTAAAATCAAAACACAAACAAAACAATTAAAAACTAACGCATTTCGCTGACTTTTTTATGATTTGGCCACTAGAATTGTTCCTCGAAGCGATTTGTTTACTTTCTGTTGATCAACAACTTAATTCGCAATTAAATATGTTGGACACAACCCAGCAATTTCACTCAACTTCTTCGGATTTGGCATGTGATCATATTGACGCTGTTGGCATGTCCAATGAGGCAAACATCATAAGTAAAATTTTGTTTTGGTTTTTTAGTAGAAGTTTGCAATGCCAGCGAGCATTCCAGCAAATGACTTGCATATTAATCGACATCGATTTTTGTGGGTCGTTTTTTTTTTTGGCGTAACACCCAAAAGTATGCATTTGAAAAAAGTATTTACCTAAAGATTCACTCGACTTGATCTGTTGAATGGAATCCCAAAATACATTTCAAATAAATAGCAAATAAATCTTAAATCGAATTTATTTTAATATATTATAATAAAATATAATTATAATATTTCTGATATGAGCATATTAAAAAGCAGAAAACCAAAATGCCAAATAATGCATTAAACAAAAATATTTAAAATTTATCTACTCTACATATTACTCAACAATATGCAGTAAAATATTTGTTGACTCTGATAAAATAAAACAAACATAAAGTAAAAAACTAATGTGTAAAATAGAAAAAAAACAGACATTTGTAAAATATTGATTTAAAAGCATTTTGTTGCTGTTGTCAAATGGTTTTTGAGAAACAAAAATAAACAAGTGTAATTGATATTCGTAGAGTGTTACTCAGCAAACTAGTCGCAAAAGCATTAAAATAAATAATTTGTTATCATTATTTATTCGTTTTGCTCATTTTCGAGTTATACTGAGTCACACATGAGTTTATAAAGCAGCCCAAATGCTCCAGTGTTAATATATTCCTCGCAAATTGTTGGTCGTCGGATATTTCCCATATTAAATTATAAAACTCGTGCAAAACAAGTTTAGTTTTGTTTGCTTAATAGAAATATCTAAATTTAAAAAAGAAACACATTTCATCATACTTGGATTATTATGTGGGCGGTAAAAAAAACGGTGTTGTGGCGTGATATCGACAAAATATTTCAGTAAACATTGCAAAATATTCAAATATTTTCTATTTACACAAAATGTCTTTTTGCCATCGAGCCAACTTGCGATCGAAATAAAGAAGTCGCTTGAGCAAAATCGAAAGATCTGATTGACATTTCGAACATTGCAAAATTGAATTAAAATTAATAAATTCAAACTGGAATTTATATTATGTATGTATACCATAATAAAATCGCATGAAAAGTTGTTACCAAGTTAACAATCATATTTTCTCAGTTAGTAGAAAAAAAGTTAAATATTTGACAAGAGTTTTTTTCTGATTTTGTAACAGCCTCTCTATAATTATTTTGTCAGTATTAATTGTAGAGTACCTCTTTGTAATTGTACAAATTAATTTAATAGATGTTAATCAGTTGTATCATTAAAGCCCAAATTGTAAATAAGTCAATCAATCAAAACCTTTCTTATAATTTTTCCATCCATTAAACTTACAATCATAAAGCACGAATTTTGATGAGGAAGTCAGTTTTAAATACTATTATTTGGACAGTACCGCAACAAAAAGCAATCATTATGATTGAAATCATTGTAAATTGTTAACTCACCCTTTAAAAACCGTGATTTTCAGATCTGTTAACATTACAAACTGGATTTTAATCAGCGATTTAAAAATTCGTCACACGAATTACAATTCGATATTTCCTAGCACTTCAAAAGCACTTAAGAAAACATTTTCCAAGGCATTCCAATTGAATGCCCAACACTGACTCAGCGTTATTTAAAATGATCATTAGTAAGCCAACAATGAAAAACACAGCAACAAAATGGATTTAAGCTACAAATAACGATATGCATTTATTTACAATTAGACGCGAGTCGAACTAACCTTAGGCATAATGCTAAGCTAACATATCATTGAGGGATAGACTAGCCACACTTAAATGACTACTTAGGACTTACAGCTAACATACAAATTTCAATTGTCACATCAGTCATGCTGCCACACGCTGCTCCATTATGCAAAAGAAAACTGAAGGCCAGTTCGAAATATATATATAGTACAATAGTTGAGTCTGTTCAGCATAGGGTCCAGTGTGTGTTTACATATAACTAATACTTAAATTTATATACATATATATATATATATATATATATATATGATCACATTTTCAGTCACGCGTCTAAACGCGCACCTTGTAGCTGAGCTTCATTAGCTTCTTGGAGCTAATGGGACAACTCGGCCAGAGATTGGCACAGCCCATGGGCCCGCTCAGATTGTCGCCAGTGTGTCGCATTAGCTCGCCCATATGAGCAGCAAAATACCATTTACTGGGCGGCATATTCATCATCCAGGGCATCGTGGGGGATCTGCAAGAGCCAAAAATAAAAAATAAAATAAACACATAAATAAGTCGGAAGTTAGCTTAGTAAAGACAACATCTTTCAGGGTTTTTGAAATTCATTGGTTTTGAAACGCCTTTTAGATATAAATCAGCTGAATAGAATTGCTTATGTGAGTCAGTATAGTCAAGTCAGTCAGACAAATAGTTTGTTACGTCGCTGCGCTCACCTTCGACTCAAGTGCGAGGTTACAAAACATTTCAGTTTGCTGGGTGCGAGTGAGGTAGGTTATTTTTCACTGGAGGCCGATTTCGAATTACGAGCAGACCCGTTTTGATATAGACACCTATGTATGTTGCACAACTCGATGCTGGCATTGTTTTCGATTTTGTTCGGCGTTAAATCTCTTGTTCGGCTCTCGCATCTCAACACACGTGGCACAAGTTCAATGAACATCCCAGCAGGCAGCAGAGATCAACAAGCAAACATCAAGCAAGCAACAAACGCAAATTAAATGTTTTTAGTTATTGTAGTCGTCAGTTAAAAGGGGTCGAGTGCCAACTGTCAAGTTAAAAGAAAGCAACGCTACACTCAGAAAAAAAGTGTGCAAACTCTGATCTTTGATCTCTCTGATCGTTTCGCGGAAAAAGTCACGACTTGCTTACGTACCTTATCAATCTGAGCAGCTCCCTCTCCTTTTCGCTCAGCTGATAGTCTGGCTTGGCAGCCAGTTCGCATAGCATTTTGGGCAGACACGATTCCTTGATCGTATCCGTCAGCTGTGACTTCGTCTTCATGTTGGCTCCGGTCAAGACACCACCAGGCGCTGGCTTCAGAGCAGCTGCCGCTGAGAACTCATCAAAGTCGTGCTCTAAAAAATTGCAGTTAATTGTCAAAATCAATCATTGTAGTTAACTCATTTTGCATTGCATTTCAATTTGGCATTCGAATTTTAGCATTTATTTTATTAGCTGCTTTCCAATTGCGACCAAAAACAAAAACAAAAAACTGAAGGCTACAAACCCGAAACATAGCAAAAAGAAAATCAAGCTTCGCTTGGCCGAAAATGGAATACACATACAGACACTTTATTTTAGCCACACTCCACCCAACAAGCAGTTTAAATATGTTGACTGAATATATTCAGCTACCCCCTCAAACCCAATCAGATAAATACTGCTCTTAATTACTCCAACATGCCAACCTTGCCGGTATTTCTAATAAATATTATTTGCACAATTGCGCATTTGTTTTTATAAGAATTTTTAGTATTCCAAAAACATATTCAGTAAAACAAACAAACAAAATGAAAAATAAAACACAAAATATATATTTAGATATGGTGAGTACAACTTTAAAATGCAGATGCAAATCATTCATATGCTTGAATTAAGTTCAGAGATTTATTGCGAATATACTTTGAATATATTAAGGCGGCATTTAAAGTTGACAAACTACGTAAACAATTTTAATTTTAGTGTTTGTTTTATTGCCGATGACAAAGGCTGGCATAGTCAAATATTTGCCCGGAGTTGAGTGGCGCTTTTCTACGTTGCTTTGGTCACACTGATTACTATTCGCCCCCAACAAGGCCACACCGTGCGATGAACTTTCAATTTTTGTTGTTTTCTAGATGAAAAATATTCTACACAAATATTCGCTTAGTCATTTAGTCGCTGCTTTGCTTAATTAATTATGGTGCTTAATAAATATTAAAATAAAAATATATATCTTAACCAGCTGGCAGTTATTGGCAATTAACAAGAAATCAGAGAGACCAACTGACGTAGCAAAGCATCCAACGCCTAAACTGAACTCTGTACGCGGAAAACATTCAAATTTGGTCATATCCCAAAATCTAAAATGTCGGGGGACTTAATTGTTTGCGGTTTTTAATTTATGGCCATATGCCTACCATAATCGTGTTTTTTTCTTTAGCTAATGACTGAAATCATTCGAAAATAACAATAAAATCGAATAGTGCTAGATAATTAGGATTTGGTTACTTGCTGTGTTTATCAGAAAGCCATTAAGCGTGCTATGAAACGCTTAATGCTAAAATGCACGTACTCCCAATGGCTTGATTAACCCTCAAATCAAATTCTAGCTCTACATGTTTATCACGCACTACATTTATCTTGGCCAAGAAACGTGCGTTTATTGCCAATAAATGCGAATGCATTGTTAGCATCTTGAAAGTTTCAGCGATGCCTTTTTAGTAAATGCAACCTGTAAACATGGGTTAAAATTTATGGTTATGGCTCATTACTTGATTCTGAATTTCAGAAAGGAAGTTTTCCAAAAAATTGGTTTTGCAATTCTGCTTTTTAAAAATATTTTTCTTAATAATGGAAAATATTTTTAAAAAAAATATACATGAAAAACCGCCATACTTTTGGGATTATCTATTTGAAACAAGCCTTTTTAAATTTCAGAAGTTTATTTTGCTAACGTTAAGAAATGAATTATACAGAATAGAAAAACTTTAAAGTTTTTTAGGGCAATTACGTAAATTTTAGTGCAATTTTTTTCTGAGTACATTTGCAAGGCATTTAGATGGATGGCATAATCGATGTGATGCAAGAGCGCATACATCGAAGGCGCTCTCGATTTCCGTAGAACTCGTTTCAAATGAATTATTTATAAACCGGCGCTTGAAATGATTTTACATTTTGGAACCCGTTTCAGCCGGTGTCTACATCAAGAATTTTTGAAAAAATTTAATAAATGAATTAACTTAAAATCAAGTTAAGTTTTCTCACTTTTTCCGTTTCCGGTTTAGATGTCTTTATATGATCATCATTACTCTGCAGTTTTTTGAATAGACAATCGGAATTTTACCAAAGATCGGAAAAAACTTGTTAAAAAAAAGCGAAAAACTTGTCTTTGTTGCTAATTTTATTACATGAAGTCATATATCCACTTTCACCTAGGCACATAACAAAGATAGAAACGAAATGCAAAATCAAGCGAGACCCGACCAGAAATAAGTTGATGTTAATGACCTGGGTTAAATTTCAGTTAGCCCTCTGAAATTTCACTTTATGTTAAATACTATTTTGTACAAAATATCAAACAGTTTTCATGTGATCTATTATCACATAATCAATTGTGTATTCTCGGCAATTAATTAAACCTTTGACATGGAGTTGATTCTCTTTGATTCTGTCTGTAAAATCAGCCCAAAAATCTACATATACTTCGGGCTAACCGATTGCTTCTAAAAAAAAATTGCACTATGTCTTTCGACGGATTTCATTAATTTTTTTTTTATTTTTGTTTGTCATTGAGGTTGTCTCTGATTGCGTCTTGGCATGTATTGCATAATCAAACACACGAATCGGAATACAAAAAAAAAAGACAAATAAAATTTACGCGTCTTATATCACATTCCCATATGAGAGGCCATTAAATATGCGTATTGGAAAGTGGATGCAAATATGTTTTCGTCTCTTTTATTATACGATTGCTTCAAATATTTTTGAGCAAGTTTTTTTTCATGTCCGCCAAAATGTTGAATAATTTTTCGTATTTTTTTTGAGTGGCCTCAAAAAGAAACGCAACAAAATTTGGTGAAAAAAAGTTGGGAAGCTAAAGCTTTAGAGCTTAATATTTAGAAACAAAAATATAAGAACGTGTCTTAGCTATGATATCATATAATTTCAGACATAAGAAAAAACATTCTACTCGGTAATTTATGACTTTTGCAAAGCTAAATGACAAAAATTCGACATTTGTCTCATTTTTATTCGTGTGACGAAGTGGAAATGTTTTGGAAATAATTGTAAACTAGTTGGCCGAAAGCCACTTTACTAAGAGCACTCGAAGTCAATCCCGGATAACCGGTACAGCATTTTTTTATTTCTTACACGTGCTGTCAGCATTTTACAGAGCATTTTTTATCAACCAATCTTGAAAGCTACATTTGTGAATCGAAATCGAAACTGACCTTGATACGACCAAACAAAGCGCGGCTTATATAAAAAAAAAAAACAAAAATACAGCAAAGTCAACAACAGAGCTAAATTTACGAAGCAAACCCGAAAAATGACAGCTATTTTGCAATGCGATGCGCAAAATGTGTAAAATTTAGCAAAAAAAAAAAACAAAAAAACCCAGAAATATATACAGTTGCGAAAATTATTATAGCACCACTTTCACAAGAAATTTTCCCTTTTCTCAACTTGTAAGAAGTGCACCCTTAAAATTGTAAACTTTACGAATAATGAAGAAAAGCTACGAATAAAGTAAAACAAGAATTTTTCAAGAAAAAGGAAAATATTTATATGCATTGAAAATATTCCAGGAACAGAATTAAATTTAATTTCGGTCGAATACTAAACAATATATTCAAAATAAACACCTGAAAAAATTGGAAAACTGATGGGTTGCTATTTATTCGTAAGAGAAAATATAGCAGTGGTGCTATTATTCTTTCCTCAGCTGTATATATAAAAAGTGTAAACTTAAAACCTACATTTTAAATGAAAAAATCGTCTAGCTTAAAAAATTCGAAATGCAACGCAAATTGGAATAAGTGGAATTGGAACTCACCTTCGCCTAAGTCGATCTCGGCATTCTTCTGCTGAAACTTGCCAGCTGCTGCTGCTGGTCCAGTTGGTGGACCACCCCCGGCCCGCACCCGCACCCCACCCACTTCATCGTGATGATCGGATTTTACGCCCCTCACACTATAGCCGCCATAGCCGAAGAGATCGCCGACGAGCAGCACCGAAAACACTGCGAAGATCATCAGACGGCAACGCCAAGCAGGGTCCATGATGGCCATATTGGAATTATTGCTCTTCCTCTTTGTCTCTCTGTTAATTTATTTTTTGTTTTTGTAACTGTCGATTTTTAGCACCTTTTTCCAGCACAGTGTTGACACTTTATGCGATGAATATCTGTGCGGCAAGCACAAATAAAAATGAAAGTTGGAAAAACGAAAGTGACGCTTTGCGTATTTTTTTTCGTTTTTTTATTTTTCAAATTAAACGCTTGTTGTTTACGTTTGTTGTTGCAACGGTGGCAATTAAATTTGGCATTCAAGCGCACACAGCAAGTTAGTAGTAAAAATGTAACTGTAAATCCGAAGCAAACACGCGACGAGTCCGTCGAAATAGAGCGAGCGATCGAACGACGCGTCCAACTTGGCGGCTACTTTCAAGTGAACTGAAACAACAGCAACTCTGCCAAGCTCAGCTTCGGCTCAGGCAAGCAAACCAAACAACAGCTGACAGCTCTCTCATAGAGTGCTTAAACGATCAAGAGAGCGAGAGCGAGAGCACCCGAGAGAGAGCGAGATTACCTACCTGTTGTTTATCGGCTGTTGCTCACTTTTAGCGCTCAGTGTTGGGTTAATTAGCAGCTGTTCATCAAACAAACCAAAATAACATTGCGTTTAATTTTGGAATTGTGTTTACATTTTATGCATATAATTGGTATGCATATATTGGTATCGACAATTGTGTGCATGCGTATGCGTATATGTGTGCATGGGTGTGTATATGGGACGGAAACAAAATTAGTTTTTTCGAGTTCGATTACCTTTTCCAGGCGAATGGCCGCTGCGCTGATATTGGCAAAGTGCAGGCTGGGCCACAAGTCCAACTGTACAGTGGGACACTGATAACGAATTTAAGTGGACTAATAAATGAGCTGGGATGCATTAATAATAATTAACTTAAAACATATTGATTCAATTTATATTTATATTGAAGATATTAAGAATTAGCTACAAACAAGTCTAAGCTATTCATTTATATTTATTAACAAATGTTTATTTATTTTTCATTTAATTATTTATTTACTTACTTGTTTCTTTGCTTATTTATGTATTAATTTATATACTTATTTGTTTGTTTATTTATTTGTTTACTTATTTAATGACAACTGTCAGTCAAATAAAAAACAACAAATAAAAAATTGATTAAATTATATTAAAATGAAATATTATATTGAATTCTGCAGCACTGTATGTAAGCTGAAGGATATCGGAAAAGAATGCATTATGCATGCATTTAGTCACGTAGGCACTCAAATTTATTTCTTGTGTCTTTTTGGGTTTTAGGGCAGCTGCAAATTGAGCGCTTATCGACAGGTAAAAATATATTAAGAGATAGTTACTCAAAGATTTATTCTTGAACTCGTTCATTACCTGAGCGATCACAAAAAAACCAGTCTGACCCTGTCAGACAGACAGACAGATTGGTTAAGTGACGGCAATTGCCAAACATGTGCAGAACAAGAATCCAAGCTAAGCGCGGACTAACGGACAGACGATCTAAATGCCTTTCTGTGCAACGGAACGTGACTTGTGTCTCTGCGCAGCCAAAAAAAGTTAAATTAAAGGTGATAACTAAAAAAAAACAGCACAAAAGTAAACAAATTGCAGTCAAAATTGTGAATGGCAAACTGCAATTGCGAATGGCGAATTGCACTTCGCAGTTGAATTGGCCCGCATATTGCACTTCAATTGCATTAAGCAAATGAACAGATAACTAACGAAACACTCAGAAAAAATCTACTATAAACAAAGTTTTTCTTGTTTTTAGAAATAGTTTCTAAATATTTGGAAATAAATTCTACAATTTATACTTGCTTGCCCAAATCAACAATAAAAAATAATCAATTTGGTCTTTTTTTATACATTTTTCTATTATTAAAAATCCTTTCTAAAATTCAGAAACAGATTATGCAAGTTAGTGGCTCGGCTTTAACATTGGAATTCAGCTGACGTCTGCATTACACAATTTAAATTTTATGCACATATCTACTATATAAAATGCTAATGATTAATAAAAACGTAATATAAAACCACACCCTGGAAATTATACATATTTTTCCTAAACTTTAAAAATTACCACACTGAAATTTAAAAATGCAAAACCAGATTAAATTTAGAAATTTAATTTCTGAACAACCATTTCTGGGTGAACAACCATTGGCGCCAAAAATGTGACGATTTACAAAAATTTAGGCCAATGTTTTTAAAGAGTGTGGAGTAACTGGGCAACTATATAAATGCAAACTGGAAACTGCAGCAGATTTTCAGCAGTTTATTTGCCTGCCGCAGACGTCCTTCAATTCAAACCCGTACTCCCAAAACACAGCTATGCCCTGGCCAAAACTCAGTTAACTAAAAAACAAAAAAAAACTGAACTGAGAAACACCTTTTAACAAGTTGTGCTGCCAGCTCAAAAAAAATAAAAACAAAATAAGTACATACAAAACAATTTTCGCATCGAAGGTTAACTGCAAAGTCGTCGACGCTAAAATGAAGAAAGATAAAAAAAGACTTCACTGCTGTCTGTGCAGCGAAGCGTGAGTTTAAGTATCATTTAAAATTATTATTTTTACTTTAAAAAGCACGAACCACCGGTGTGGATAAAGCTAATTAAGATTTGTGGCATGTCTGGGTAGTTTTTGCATTTTTTTGGCCCAAAGCTGTTATTATCACATTGCTTAGATATGGCTAAACGCAAAACTAATCAACCAAAATCAATAGCAATTAAGGGTAATCAAAATTATATTATCATATAATACTTTTCTTAATTTTATTTATTTTATTTTAAATTTAAAAGTCACAAAATTTTGATAAATAGATTACTAAGATCATCCTCCACTTCAACATTCTCATTTGATTTTATTTCTATTTGATTTAAAGCGTAAAGTTTCTTAGTCAGCAAAATGATTAATTGTCTAAATAAATATATTGAAGATTGTATAAACTTAAATATATAAATATATTTTTTACATAAATGGAAGCAGATTCGAATTGAGTTCTTTATATGGCAAATAATTTAATAAATACTTTATTTATTGCACTCACGTCTTGCGCAATTTTTCAAATCGGTTGTTGGACGAGAGACGGTAAGAGACGGTTGTGTCTGGTTTCAGACAAACCCGAAATAAGTTGCAATAATTTTTATTTGTTGTTGTTACAACTGCGTTGATAAATGTGAACAGCTTTTTCTAGCCAATTTTGATGATAGTGTGGGCTTTAAATCTGTTTTTCCACATAGCTTTGCTAATTTAATAAAGTGAACGACAGACAGACCTTAAGACCTTTAAGACCCTAACTTAAATGCCTTAGATGATGACGTCAATTAAATTACATTCTGCAATAAATACACAAACGCAAAATTGCTTCCCACACCTGAATGGGGTGTAAGCAGGAAACGGAAGCGCTGCCTGCAGGCATATTTTGGCTTCAGCAACACCTAAAACCAACGAACCACACCCCAAGCCCAGACCCTTTAATTGCTGGAGACCCTGGGGCGCCTACTTACATGCTGTTAATTTATGCTAAACGCATCGCGTCTTTGCATTTAATTGTGAAATTAAATTTGATGCGATTAATTTTGACACAAGACGCGATTAGATGACAACCCTGTGGTCGCGTCCCGCTCGCGGTTCTAATTGCTCTGTTTAAATAAGCCAATAAGGATGAAACACCTAAAAATTAACTGCAAGCATTCTACTTCAGCACATGAAAATGTTGAAACATTTTGTAATACTATATGTTTTTTTTTAAATATTTTAAAAACATACACAAAAGAAACCCTCTTTAATACACAACTTTTTTTAATTTTTAATATAGTCTGAGAATAAAATTCCTATTTTCGTATTGCAGATATTATTAACTTCGACATTCATTCCAGTTTATGTCTGTCTCTATTAGATGGCGCATTTGGCGAATTATCGCTGTTTATAATGTCAAGTCTTGGGCACAAGCACCCCACAAGTCTTGCATAAACAATAATTAAATGTACCCAAATTTAAATTCACGCATATGGGCAAAGCTCAAAGTGACAGCTGGGCGGGAGAAGAATACACAGATAGAAATGCTTGCATAATTATACTGTAACTGTGACTGTATTTGTGCCCATTGTATGCATGCATACGTGTGTGTGTGTGTGTGGCACTCCTGATAATGTGCAGTTTTATTACATAGGTAGGCTCACCGAAAACAATAATAACAAGAAAGCAATGACAACTGTCAAAGACCGAAAGATAAATACCTTTATTTTGACTGGAAAACTCTAAGCGGAAAAAATAAAAAATTACAAAAGAAAAAAATAAAAAAAAAAATGAAGGAAAATTTAGAAATATTAAAAAATAAATAATGAAAAATGGATATACATAAAAACAAAAATTAAAAATAAAAATCCAACGTTGACTAAATGGACTCTATGAATCTCTACCCGAAGAAGAATTCCGACAATATTCAAAATTTTATTACAGTGCATACAAAAAATAAATAAAAATAACAAATATAAAATATAAAAATAAAGTTTTTGAACATTTCAGACATAGCCATATATCAATTCTAGAAATTACATAAGCAAACTAAAATTTAGATATATAAATAAATATATTAAAATTCAAACTACACAGCTGACTGAACTATGCAGTGAATCTTCCCTGAATCTTGTCGGAATTATATATAGAAAATAAAAAGAAATTAACACTTGACCTAGGAACAGCAAAAAACATATATCCCAAATGCATAATTTAAGTTTCTTTCAAAATCTATCGAAATATCAAGTGAAAATAAATTTTGGAAAATTTAATAACTATTCATAAGAATTCTCAATTTTAAATGAAAATAGATAAATTGAATTTTACTTTCATCCAATGAGTGTGATAAGCAAGCTGATATGCCCAAGTATAGGTAAATATATTGTGCATTGTTATAGGCAGGTCGACAGCTTTGCATAAATTCAAATTAGTTTGCACCGAGCTCTCTACCTTTCTCGCTCCCCCTCTGTGCTTGGTTATTTGTGTACACTGTTTATTGTCATCCATTAGATAATGGAATTTACGTCAAACATGTGTTGGACCTCAGTCGCTGACGCAAGGCGTCTTTGCGATTAGTAAGTTTGAGTTGCATATAACCAAATTATCGAGTTAAAGCCTAGAGGCATCATTTAATACGAAATGCATTTAATGTGAGTCTGCAGCTGAGCAGATTCTTGATGCTGGGCTGTGTGGATGCTCCTTGATGTTAATTACTATTTTGAGCAACTGTCATTCAATTTATTTGGACTTTTCAGCATTTGCATATCAATGGAGCAGAGTGAAACAAAATTGGCATGCAGGACTATGTATTTACACTAATTAACACAAAAGTTACAGCGCACAAATAAACATGAATAATTGTAATTAATGCGCTTGTATGAATATTATAATATCATGATATCATTTATTACAGATGTGCTCCTGCTTTCATGCTTGTATGCAATTATTATTTGCCGGTCATTAATACTACATACATTTCCTCTCAGTCAACGTTCGACATCCACTTGTTTCAATTCAATAAAATAAAATGCAGACAGCCTGCACTTTTGCCATTGTGTATGAAGAGCACTGCAATTCTTTCGTTTTTTTTGCACAGTTTTTTCTTTTTTATGAATTGTGCAAACAAATGGCATTAACTAGTGTGAGTTCAATTAAAATAATTATGACAAAATAAAATGTTCTCTTCTTAATAAATTGAAAATCTGACTAAATGGAAATTCAACAAACTTGGCAAGCTATTTAATAATTGAAGTTTCTATAGTCCTACTGGTAAGCTGTCATCAAAATTGTATGACTCTAGCTCAACAGCTGTGAATAATATAGGCATTTCGGATTTGTAGAGGACGACTGGATGACTTTCAAATTGATTACCTCCAGCTTACAAATTGTGGCAGATTTTAATATGTGATTTTTATTAATTTTTAAAAGCAATATACTCTTCCACCAGCGACACTTATTGACCAAGTTGTAAGTGGTCATCTTTGCGATTTGCGCAGCATAAATAAGCAATTATAATCGAGTAGATTTAGTGGATTGCCCAAATTCAAAAGTAAATTCCCCTAGCTTCGAGGGCTTTTGTTTTTAAGCACTGGAAGAAAATGTGCATGAGTGGGATCATAAAGCTTGTATTTACCATTACCCATTTTGAAAGTACATTTAACCTTGAAAAATGTTAGCATTAATTTCGACTGCTCGAAATGGAAATTCCGGAATTTGCCAAATGAAGTATTTCCATAAAAGCGGTATTAGAACCGTAGTCAAATTGTTTATTGTAATAATTTGTGTGTACATAAAACATGGGCAATAAATCAAAAGTATATTTTAGAAGCCGTCGACTCATAGACACTCTAACTCATTCGAAATCTTAAGTTGATCATCAATTTATATTATAAAACTATTTATGGTATTTGATAAAGACGCATTTAATATAGTTTCAAACAACGAGGCCAAAATCATTTATACACTTTTATGGTATAAAAATAAATACCTTTACAACACAAATCAATATTTTCCAAAATTGACAATGTTTATTCGATTGGTATGCAAACAGAAAGCAATTCAATGTCATCAAATAATTTGGACACATTCGCCGAAAATTGAATTTAAATGAAGTTTGTTTTGAATAATTGAGAAACTAGTTTTAGTTGATCGAGTGCGACTCCATACCGCCTGTATACAATAATAAATTACTGAGTTCTTAATGGATTCTGGGTGGTTGCGAACATGGCGAATTTTTCTACTTTTTTTCGAATTAAGTGATCTGTTTGTCAATCGCACTCACTGCGGGCACTTCATTTGTATTCAAAGCGCGCGACAAACCATCTAAGAGATAATTTCGCCATAACAATATTGAACTTTTTGTATGAATAATTATATTTATTCGCCAAGTGGAATTCTGTCAAAGCACTTTGTTTTCTATTCGCAATGAAAATACACTTCCAATGGGGACATCACCACTGATGTCACCATTATACTTTAAGCAATGACTATACATATATTTTTTAAAATTACATCTTTCAGTGTACACCAATTTATCAGTATTTGTACCAGCTAGAAGAATACTAGTAAAATATGTCATCCTCCCACGCCAAAGTTGATTAAAAACTATTCTTAGACCCAATCATTTTGAATTATTAGCTACCTTGTAGAGCATCCCACATGTGACCATAATAAGTGCCGAAGCATTCCAAATTCGTATATAGTATTTGTTTACATATCATCATTTCGCTTTCGGGGAATAAAACAAAAGATCGTCAATTCCAGTCAAATCCAGACTGGGTACTTAAACGCTTGCGGGCGAGCAAAAAGACTCACTTCTCTTTCGGACTGTTCGGGATGTTGACTAATCGAGCAATTTGAATGTGTATTCAAATGCGTTGCAGTTCATTAGTGTTGCAAGTTACATAATTACAGAGACTTTTTTCTATATATTTATATACGATAATATACTTTTTGCTCCTCCTATGGCAATTAGTGAAGAATTTGTGCATCTCAGATTGTGTTTAAATTTGCAAATGCTGCGTTAAAATCGACCAGTTGAGTCTAAGAACTCAAAGAGCTATGTTGCATTTAATATTGATATGGATTTTATGCATCGCATTGATCTCGTATCTGGTGTATGTGTATCAGTATCAGGCGCGTATTAATCGATTGACGAGCAAATGGCCAGAGCCACCTTTTCTGCCCATCATCGGACACCTGCACATCTTGGCTAAAATTGTGGGTTCCAGGCCATTTAAGCGTGCCTCTGATCTCATCAATTGCCATCTGGAGGAACACCGTGCAAAGCTTTGGCTGGGCACCAAACTTTATGTGCTGGACTGCAATCCGAAGGATATTCAGGCGCTGTGCAGTGCACAACAATTATTGCAGAAGACCTCCGATTATCGCATCTTTCGGAACTGGCTGTGCGAGGGCATCTTCACCAGCGACGTGGACAAATGGATGCATCGCAGAAAGATGATTACGCCGGCCTTTGGCTACGGCATGATCAAGCAGTATGTGCAGGTCTTTGAGAGACAGGCTCGCATCTTGGTCTCCAGGCTGTCCCAGCTGGCTGGCACCAATCAGCCCGTGGATTTCTTTCAGTACATCAGCTGCTACACGCTGGACACGATTTGCGAGGCGGCCTTGGGTGCAAATGTAAATTCGCAGTCGGGTCAAAGGTCGGAATACTTTGATGCAGTCAGAAAGTGAGTAGCGGCAGAGATATTCTTCTCTATTTTCTATCTTTTCACAAATTGGATAATTGGCCAAAATAAACTAAATTTACCACAGCGTTATGCACATATTCGACAACCGGCTGAAGAATCTGCTGTACCGCATCCCCTTCGTCTATCCCCTTACCCCTTTGGCGGCGCGTGAGAGAAGAGTCATTAAAATACTGCACGGCTTCACTGAGGACATTATCGCTGGCCGTGTGGAGCAACTCAACTCCGATGTGGCCAATCGCAACTGTGCATCAACTGAAGATGCCGAGTCGATCCAACGGCAGTCGCATAGTTTTCTGGATACCTTGCTGCTGGCTAGGACGACCGATGGCCAGCCGCTGACGGTGAAGGACATCCGCGAGGAAGTGGACACCATTATCTTTGGCGGCTTCGATCTGACAGCGGCCACGCTCAAGTTTTTCATGTATAACATGACCTCAAATGTGGCATGCCAGCAGCTGTGCCGCGACGAAATCTGGCGAATTTGTGGCAAGGATCCGGCTGCACCCATAACCATGGAGCAGTTACGTGAACTGGAATATCTTGAAATGTGCATCAAGGAGACAATGCGCATGTATCCCTCGGCGCCCATCATAGCCAGACGCGCTACTGCCAACTGTACAATCAGTAAGTGAAGCCAGCTGCTCTAATGATATATACATATATATGATATATGATTACTCTTTGCAGATGACTTCTTCATACCCAAGGGCTGCGATGTGATCATCTCGCCCATGTACATTGGGCGCTGCAAGGACTTTTTTCCGGATCCGCTAATCTTTAAGCCGGAACGCTGGGCTCGCGATGCCGAGCCAAAGATAGAAGCCTCCACCCACATACCCTTCATGACGGGGGCTCGGAGTTGTGTGGGACAGCGCTACGCCATGGTCATGATGAAGCTGGTGATGGCCCACTTAATGAGAGCCTTTTACTTCGAGCCCATCGGCGAGACACAGGAAAAGGCGCAGCTAATTTATGTCATGACTTTACACACCAAAAATACCTACTACTGCAAGATTCGAGCTGTTGACTAGGACAGTTGTAGGGAAACAAATAAAGGCTTGTCCTTCTTGGAGGATAAGTAGTGCTTGAAGCCCAGCCCTGCAGACCAGCTCTCACCGATTAAGGGATGCATCTCCATCTCCGTTAGCCATTGAACCTTTTGTTGAGCCCTTATCAATTCGCTTCCCTTGGCGCTATTCAAATATTTTTTGTATTGCATACACCGCGGCGCACAAATTACGCATTACATTTCCGTTTTTAATGACGGCTGTGACGGGGTCGTATATAAAAAAAATACTTGATATACGCAGTGACTACGCAGTGTCGCAGCTTAAATACCCTTACTGGCATCTAATATTTAATAGAGAGTGTTAACAAGCACACATTTAAATAGTAGCTAGAACATATAGCAGATCCTTGTTTTACATTTTTTGAAAATGTATAAGGAACTGGGGACTTAAGAAATCTTAAGATATTAACTTTTGTTATTATTATTAGTATTAAACATAGAAGCAATCAAACAAAAGAGAAAATAAAATAAAAAAGTGTATATAAAGAAATGTATTTAATCTAGAATTTCCTTTTTAAATTGGAAGTTTTTACGAGAGACAGATGACGACTGTTATGCGCTCAAACAAATATTTAAATCATTAACTCACATTATATTAAATCATATCATCTTCAGTTAAAAGTTGCAGTAAATAGTACTCTTATAATAATTCTCAATTTGACCGATTGAAGAATTGTTACGGAAATTGAACTAAGTTTATTTTGCCTAAAAATGTATTCTGCTAAGAAACTAATTTCTAGCTGATAATCAATATAATATATCTATATGTATATTCTTTCGATATACATTTCGTGATTAAATGACAGAACTCTTGGCAAGGGTATTAAAAAGAAACGTTCAGTGCAATTGGGAATTTTTTCTGGCTTTTTATTCGAGGAACGCGCGTTCGTCTAGAAAATAATTTGCTTTTTTTTGCCCCGATTTTTATTGTGCGCGCGCTGCGGAAAATCAACAAACATTTCCTGGCAATGCTGTGTGTAATAAATAAAAATACATAAAGCAGCGTCAAGCCAGTCCGTCCATCCGTCCGTCCGTCTGTCACACAGTCATCGCCACATATCCTCCCGTCATATTCCGGTGCAAATTATGGCCGTTGCCTGCTTATTATTACGACGTCAACGTCGACGTCGTCGACGGCATCGCATATCGCAGCCGAGCGCATAAAATGCAATTTATTTAAATAAAAATCAAGTTTAATTTGCAGTGTCGTAAATTTGAGTTCGTCCGCATTGAATTTCACGCTTTTGTTAACAAGCGCATAAAAGTTTTCGCTTCTGCCAACTGATAGCACGGAATGCCAAAGGGATGAGGGGCAACCCCTCAGGAGGGGTTAGCCAAGAGCACTGAACTCGCCTTGTTTTGTGCACCAGACAGTCCATGGGAATGTGCACAATCATCTAAGCTCAATGACTATTTTTGTGGATCTGAAAGAGCCTGTTTGAATGGGAACGAACTATAGCTATTTACGTAATATATGCCACATGTTTTCGGTAGCCCTGACGAAAGCTTGAATATGTATTTGGTATATATTTATTATATATATATTATTTGTCAAGTTTTTGATTGAAAAATATAAAGACATGTCAACAAATGATGTATATAAAATTGTATTTAATATAATTCAAAATTATCATAGATTATATCAGACTATGGATATATCGAACTTAATATATTTTCTAAATCAAAACTACAGCGGCTGGTAAGCATGCTGGTCTCAGAGCAAAATGAAAACTTAACGCTAATTAAGACAGTTGTTTTAAGTTTTTATGCACAGGATCTATAATTTAGATAATTTTTTAGCTTTGAAAAAGATTTTTAGTCAAACTTAGACAGCTGGTTGGTTCACTAAACTGAGCCAAGCAGAAGCCGTCTGAACACTTTGCAGCGTGTATTTCTTTATAATTATTTTAAAGAAAGTTTTCTGATTATTACAATAGATTTAGTGGACTTTAACTTTCCTTCACTTTTATGACGCGTTTTATTTGTTTTCAATCCGAAGCCATCGATAATGTAACTCGATGCCAATCGCTCAAGAAAATTGTAACACGTGATTCAATTTGATTCATCAATTTTAATTGATTGCTTCAATTGCTTTTCCCATTCCTCAAAACCCGAACATCAGTTTTACTTTTATGTTGCCTTCCACTCGATTTTGATTTTGATTTTCATGGCCACTTTATGTGCCTTGCTCGCTGTTGTTGCTGTTGTTTTGCTGTTGTTCGTATTTGGCAATTCAATGCCCGATTTTTATGCGTTTTTAATGTGCAAATGCAGCTACTCCTTTTTATTTTGCCGCTGGTTTTATCTTCCTTGCCTGGATGTGTGTGTGTGTCCTTATCCACCCCTTTTTTTTTAGGGCATTTGTAATTCGACTCCTAAATGTATGCTATGATTTTTATGTGTTTTTCAGCTAGTTTATGTTCGCTTGTTGAGAAGAGGCGGCACTGATTCGTCCTGCCTGTTTGCTAAAGTTACCCATATGGCGATTTTATGTGCAAGTTTCGGCTATTAAAATTGTTCACATATTCCCGAAAATTGTGCAGCTTTAAGAAGCGTCTTTGGCTTTAATCACAGGACACTAATTAGCTTATGAGCTGCGGCTTCTGCTGATGCTGCTATCGAAGGAAGCCAACGGCCGCAACTTGCACAAATCGCTATCACAAACACTCACCGACATCGACACCGGCCATTAGCCATAGGGCATTGGGCATTGGGCATTGGACATTGGCCCTGGCACAATATTGACATAATCGACTTACAGCCGACGCACAGCACACAATTTGACCGCAAATGAGACTTAGCCTTAGGACAACGTCACTGTCGATTACTTCAAAGCAACCCAACCGCCTCAAATGCAACCGCAGTTGCAGCAATTTGGGGCGCCTTCCCCGGCCCCTTTTTACAAAACACAATGAGAAATATGCACCGACCGTGCAGAGGAGCTTGGCATGTGGAAAGGGTTTTTATTGAAGGGGTTGGATGGCGTCTTACTTAAATGATGTAAGTATTCATTCAAATATTCCAAATTTTAAACATCATTTCGCTTGACAACTGAGCCTGTGGCCCCGTGTCCTTATAAAATTAACGGCACAAGCGCCATGAAGTATGCAAACAATAAACTTATGATGATGTACAGCTGCTGGACATAAAAATAAAATTTAGAACTGAAAACGCCAACGCAACACGAATAAAACATTTGCCAGACCTCTCCTGAGTCAAGGCGATTTTATAGCATTTTAATGAGCAGGCGGCCCGTGAAGATCTGCCAATTTAGATAAATAAAAATATGACAGCTGCAAACAGGGCAACGGCAACAACGGGAAGCAGTACTCATCATAATTAAAGACCGGCCTGCTGGCTGTGTGTGGGTCGCATCGCAATAAAACTGTTGGATTCATATGGATAATTAAGTTATGGCTGGGTGCCAAAAAACGCTTGAAAGGGTTGATGATTGAGCGCTGAGGGGGTTAAGCCAAGTCCATAAAATGTCCAAAGATCGTAAAAAGTGGAGCATGCTTTTAGATTAAGCGTTTTAATCTCAAGCGCCGAGACAAGTTGTTGCGGGGGTTGAGCTATAAAAATGCAACTGGACCATAAACATTGAGGCATTATTTGTAAATACATATTTTTCAGTCGACACATTTCTGCACTCTTCATAATTTTTTAATTTACAAGTACATTTATTAAAAAATTGTAGTCAATGAAGCATTTACAAATTTATGATATATTTTTCCACAATTTTTAAATCATAACTTTGAATTAAGACGTACCTTTAATTCTCTGGAATGCTGGCAATAATTTTATTTCAAATAAACTTAAGCTTATTTTACCCTCATTTTTAAATTAAAAAAGAATTCATTCAGACGTACCTTTAAGTTGATTTGGGTTGCGATTTCTCCTGAATGCAAAAAGCGGGTTTTTGCTAATGCAATTAAGCAGTCTGAAAGTAAAATGCAAGAATAAGGAAAAAAATTAGCAAATATATGAAAGGGTTACGCCAAAGCCAAAGCAACGACCAAATTACAAACTGTTGCTAAAAATGTCAACTTAAACATTTTATGCACAGCAATTTTGGCCAACAGACAAACAGCAGCAGCTGTCTTGTCCACAAGGGTGGCTAATTACAGAGCACAGCACACAACAAAATGGGCAAAGAAAAATACTTAATATAAACAAATGCAACGGTGCAAAACAACAAAATCAAAAACAAAAAAAAAAAAAGAAAACCTGGAGACGCCCCAGAGACCGGTGCAGACTTGCCCAGTTAAGACGTTAAACAGACCCAACAAACACACACAAATGCCGAGCACGTTCCGAGCAAAATGAACAAAAAAAGATGCAGAGCAATACAGAATTAATTAAAAACAAAAATTGCACTGGCAAATTGCAGTTGATCTGTGCACAATAAAGGGCAAGTTCGAATGCAGTCATAAAAACAACACCTCAATTTTTTGGTAAACTAGGATTAGCATTTCTAAATTTCAGGGTGAATTTTCTTAAATTCAGAATAAATATGTTTAATTTTCAAAAGAAGAAGAATTTTTTTATAAGCTTATTTTTTTACTTATTTAATAATTAAAATTATTATTTAAATAAATAAGTATTTGTACACATTTCACATATGCACAAATATTTTACATATCTTATAAGTTCTAATTTATAATTTAAAGCAGACGACAGTTAAACTTAAGAATAGAAAATAGATTAGAGAAGAAAAAAATAGAAAATTGTAATTATAGATTTGGAGCAAGCTTTTATAAATTTTAAAAATTGTTTTCACAATATTTCGAAATTATTTCTAAAAAGAAAACCTTTCAACCTTTTACGGTGATTAAATAAACTGTATGCCGATTTTTTTTCTGAGTGTGGACATCGAAGTTGTCAGCAGCACATGTAACACAAACGCTACTCAATACTCAAATGCAAAGTAGCCGCAACCACAAACAATAACAGAGCAGAGTACAGAGTAGCGCAACAACAACTAAAAACTATAAACTCCAAACTGTAACTGCAACCTGCAAGTTGCAACTGCAACAGTTCTCATTGCTTATTTTGGGGCACGGAAGTTGCATAAAGTTTTGTTTGTTAACATTTAACATGGCAGCCGCCACTTGAATGGAACAAGCAAAAGTTAAACACAAAGTTTTGCCTACTGCTCCATAGTGCCACCGTGTGGCAGCCACAGCAACAATGTAGCCTGATCGTATCCAGCCGCAAAAGCAACAAGCAACCCGCAACACACACATGTAAAAAGTTTGCCACACTCGCAACAATGTTGCCAAAATGAGTGGCTGAAGTTAAATGACCAAAAGGGATGAAGTCAAAATACAATCCAGAGTTATAAATGGTTTGAGTTGTCTCTTCTCTGTGACAGAAGGGCACAGAAAACCAAAAATGTATCTATTAATTTGATATAAAATTATTTGCAATTAGATAAATCAAGCAACTAATTAAACTAAACTAGAAAACTAAAACCAAACAATAAATAAAAATATACAAATATTTAAAGAACAACTTTGCAAAGCAGTGCTCGAAAAATGCTTGAGCAACTGAGTAAATTGTCATTAAAAACCATAAATTGGATTAGTGTAGAAAGAATTAAGGGTTAAGGACAGCTAAAAGGTTTGCACACTCAACCGCAAATAATGGCATGAAGTGTTTTCGAGCTTAATCAAAAATAGACGTATGTTAAATCAGAAACTGCTTCAGCAATCAAAGTACAAAAGGGGTTTCTATGCATTATCCTTAAGTGTTTCAGTTTTTAAGCCTGTTAAACAGCAGTGGCGAAAGGATTGCGTAGACGACAAGATATCATGACTAACAAGATAAAATGGAAGACAATTTAGCTCTCTTAGGCACACCGAATATTATATACCCTAGAGTTAAAGTGCTAAATTTCTATTTATTTAATATTTAGATGTCATTCTTGGTTGAATATGGAAGATGCGTTATAACAAGACTAACTCGTTAGCATATTAAAAAATAAATAATAAATGAATACATAAATAAATAAATAAATAAATAAATAAATAAATAAATAAATAAATAAATAAATAAATAAACAGTAAACAGTAAAATTAAATAAATAAATAAATAGTATATAATAAAGATTAATAAAAAAAACATAATAAAAAATAAATAACACATAATAAAGAACAAGTAATAAATAACTATATATACTTGATGTCGTAGAGGTCTCCTTCATTGTGCTACCCTCTGCGTTAGATCATAAGGAATTGCAGTTTTAATTACTGGAAGGCAGCTCTCGACGCAATTGGATACAAAATCCATTAAAAATTGAAAAAGCCAAGCGACAAATTGAGCTGAGGCGAGGAAATGTCAAGTCGACATCAACAAAATATCAACTCAAGTGGCAAGCAGTCCAAAGGAGGGACCAGGACAATGCGACGACATTGGGGAGCATAAATAAAGAAACAAATACTACACACAGAGCAATGAGACTCCTTCAGTCAGTTTTGAGGCGCAACTAATGAGTGACCGAGCAGAAAGAATAAGAGAAGAGTGGAAAAGTGAAGTGTGAGCAAATACAACTTAAGTCCATTGGCACGGCCGAGCACCTTGCTGGTTGGGAATGAATGTCTCAAGTCAACCGGGTCCAGCAGCAACACTTATTTTAATGAGAAATTCTAATTTCACCAATAATACAAAAGACCCTCGACAGCGAGCAGAAATGCGCAAAAAAATGGGCAAAATGTGGCAGATATTTGGGGAGCCTGCAACTGCTCTGTGATTGCTTTTCGCCACTCGTCCGTGACGAAAACAAAGAGCCAAGTTCTTAAATACGACCCCCACCAAAGCCAAAGCAAAACAGAAGAAATAGCAAAGGAAAGAAAAAATTGCCTGCCTTAAAAATACTTGAGTAGTATTTGCCAGTCTGCAATTAAATTGCGCCCAAAGCAGAGAATGAATAAGTGGAGCTGAGCTGGGTAATAATCATTTGACTTAGTGTTTAAGAACTAAACGGAGCCCGCCAGAACCCAATGAACATTAAACAATCCGAATGGTTTTGAGATTTTTGATAATTCGCAAATTTATGCAAAACTCAATCAATATTACAGGAAATTAATATGCAAACATCGTTGTGTGCAGTCATAAAATACTCGAATTTGCCATGTTCACCAGTTTAATTAAACTAAATCCCTTGGAGCATACATCTCTCGGCCACAGGCGAGCATAATAAAGGGTTTGACATCCTGTCAATGCTGCTGCATAAAAGCAGGACAATGGACCAAGATATAAACAAGGCATAAAATGCTCTAAACAAATCTCAAGAAAATCAGCACATGAAATAAATAAATGAAAGCAACACACAACAAACACAACACAAGAAGCAACAATTCAAAAACACGTAAAATTACTTAAATTGTAGCAGATTTGGTGTTTCCTTACAATTGGCTGTCAAAAATCAAAGACATCTCAAAAAGCAAGGCAAAAACTGTAAGATGAAGTCTGAAGTTGCTCGAAAGAACTGGGCGAAATCTTCCTCCTCTGATAAAGTTGTCAGTTGTGAATTCAGTTCGATTTTATTTGAATCACTCGGCTCATTCCACATGCCGGCATGGCCGGCAACGGTTATTGTTGCACACACGGCCAGACAATGCTCGGAATTTCTTGTATTAAAATCGAAATGGCTGGCAAGCAACCCCCTAGACGAAGATACATGTATAAGCCCCATTGTTGTGTGTGTGTGTTATGTGTGTTGTGTGTGTTATGCTGCCCTTACAGCTGTCAACATGTTTAATTGAAACTGACACTCAGTGTCATTTTATGGACATTGCCATGCGTTCCTTACCTTAACTGGAACTGTAACTGTAATTCGACTTGGCTTGATTATTGCGGCACATTCCTATCAACTCTGTGGCTGCCTGGGTGGTTGGGTGGTTGGGTGGTTGGGTGGATAACAGGCGTAACACGCATCGCCTCCCAGTCGGTTGTATATTAGTTAAATTTATGGTTAACAATTTCGCTTTGGCATTGTCCTATTTGTTTTTGGTGGCACTCGATAAGAGCAAGGATAACTTTTCCGCACTACTGAAGAGGAAAATAGGACACAGGAGATATACTAATGCTGTGAAAAATGTACACTCAGAAGAAAAAATCTACTTGAATATAAGAAAATCGCTCTTAAGTACAAATCGCCCTGTTTTTTAAATAATTTCAAAATATACGAAAAAATGTCGAATTAAAGTTTAAAGTCGTTTTCACCAAAAATATATACATAAAAATATTTTAAAATTATTTCAAGCTGTTAAATTCATTTAAGAGATATTTATTTTTATTGTTTTCCAGTCTATTAAATATTATAAATTCGCCTAGGCGCGTAAGTTTCATAGACTAAATATTTATTTTCATAAGTCGAGGTTATTTTAAAAAACATATACTCCAATTTATCAAACTTAAATAATTATTTCAAGCTATTAGGCTCTCGAAGGATATATTATTATGATTTTGTTGCAAGCTTGTGAGAAGAAAAATTGAATATCAATTAGAAAAAAATAGATATAAAAATGAGTTCAACTGTCTAGTTTGCATTCGCACTTGTTTAGTGCGCTGAGCAAATTGAATTGTTTTTACACATTTTGAATTTCAAGCATGATTGTTAGCATTAATTTTAGCATTTTTCATAATAGAAATAAGTACAAACTCTTTATTTATTTTTCTCACTCGACCGCACTCAAGTGCCCAATACTCCGTGGCAAGTCTGTGGCAAGTAATTTCGAATTTTTACATCATTTTGGGGGTGGTTGTCCACCAACCACTTGATGTCATTTTAACGCCACCGATTTGTATTATTTGCGCAAAGTATCAACGTAATTCCTTTGACAAATCAAATGGCAAATGACACTCCACTCTACAGCTACAGCCACAGAAGGCTGAGGGCTTTCAGTGACCCATTGACGCTGACACCTCGCCCCGAGTTGTGTTTGCCCAAATCGTTGAGACTCAATAGGTTCTGGTTCTGCCGGAGTGTTAAACTTGACACTTGTTGGCGCAACAGATCAAAAGAGAAGACGCTGTGCGCCGAGTGCACCAAGTTCTGAGATGCAATCACATTACATGTGTCGGCAAAATCAATCAACATAATAATAATTATTCAATTTTATGCAAAATAGACACAAATCAAACCACTGGGGACAACAAACATGGAATCCCTGTTTTCTACGAATCAGGCAACTGAAAACCAATTTATTCTACATATTTCATTGTTTTCAAGTGGGAAAAAAAAAATCATAGTAAGAAGGCAGCTGGCAACACCTGGCAACACATGTTCCCGTCAGTTGATATAAAGGGAAGAAAAAATAATTCAGTCACATTTCCGGGATTCAATTGCACCCTTTGCGCGAAAACCAACATTTTACGGGCAGCGTTTTTCTCTATTTTGCTGAACCTTAGCTGGCAGTAATATTATATATATTATATAAAATCAAAAGCAAAATAATTTCTTGGATTTATGTAACTAACACCTCATTACATGAAAACCGTGATAATTTGAGCACTCATTTTATAAATAAGATTATTTTTTAAAGTTGTGTAGTAGTTCGTATAAAAAATAGTAAGCACAGTTGGCTTCCCTCAGTCAATATAAAAAACAATAAAATCTCACTTTGCTGTCCGATCAGTTCTAGATATTGAACGTAAATTATATTTCAAAATGGAATCAAGCAAACGCATTCAGACGACAAACGTCTTCAAGACGTGGCAGGAGCTGCTGCTGTGGCACAACTGGCGCAAGACTGCGCCAATCTTCATTCTGACATTGACGCTGCTCCTGGACATCGCCGTCAATCCGGTAATCAGTGTGATGAGCGTGGCCGGGGCAATAATACTAGGGATCAGCATTTGCTATTGCTGCTACGTGTGGGGCACGCGGAAGTTGCACAGGAGCAATGCTGTCAGGCATCCCTGTCAACGCTATCTGGACATGGATGTGACCATTTCCGAGGAGACAGCAGAGCAACTGGCTCATCTGATTTTACACATACTAAACCCAATACTGCTACGCTTGCGATCGCTAATCCTCGTCGAGGATCTGATCGATTCACTGAAGCTGCTCCTGCTGCTTTGCTCCCTAAATATTGTGGGTGACTACATCGATGGAATGACACTGCTGATAGTGGGTAAGTTGCGGCGCATCCTGGAAAGGGTTCATCTATTTACAACTCGCGCCTTCGCAGGTTTCGTGCTGCTCTTCACTGTGCCCAAGTTGTATGAGTGGAAGAAGCCAACGATCAACTTGCAACTGCAGCAATTGCGACAGTTAAAGAATCAGCTGCTGTCATCAAAAAATAAAAAGATACCAATTGTGTCTGTCGGTCCGAAATTGATGTCGCCCAACTCCATCCAGAATCCCAGTGGCTCGGAGAATGAGCTCGTTGAAAATGTTGAACAGTTTAAGGCTTATGACCAGGACAATGAACAGGACTTTGGCAGTGAATGCAACTGGCAGGACACTCTCGATGTGGATTACGACCACATAAAGCAGACTTAATATTGACTTCATTCTTTTGAAACGTTTCTTAAATTCACAATTTCTATAAAAAAAAAATTGTCGAAAATTGAGGTTTATTCAAAATTTGGCGTCAAAGCTTAAATGAGGATTTCGAAATAACAAAAAGCTAAAACATAAAAGGAATTAATGTTATTTATTGTTAAATGCGTTAAGTTTTAAATAAATTATGAAGAAATATGCTAATCTATCGGCGGAAAAACAACTTACTAAAAATTGCAACAAAAAGGAAACTAATTTCCTCGTAGATCTGCTATAAGTAGAACAGTTAAGACAAACTATTACTTAATGATCTGTTAATTTCACACTTAGTTGGCAGTTGTGTAGTTATATAATATGCATCACTTTAGAATTATACGAAAGAAGCCAAAATCCAGCATAGTTTGAACTTCTGCAAAGAGTTCAGTTTGCACAAATCAAAACAGAAATCCATTTCATGGAAAGATATAGAAAATAAGCTAACCAGAATGTGCAAGTCCAAAACAAGCAGATATTATTGCATTGGCAGAATCAGTAGTAATAAAAACTAGTCATAAATTCAGCAGTGTCAAAAACCTTTTCACACATTTTAAATTAGCAGCCGAGAGAGAAGTTCTGAGCTGAGAGGGTAGCTGATTATAACTATGAGTAACATTTATGTATATTTGTTACACATTGCCAAAAACTTCAAGACACTTTTATGGTGGCGACTGGATGCGCCAGTTTATGCGCCAAATTTGCCGGCTGGTCTGTCCTCACCAAATGTCGTCGTAAATGCCGTAAAAAGGGTCCTCGTTTTATCGATGCAGTGCAGCAGCAGCAGCAGCACCACCACCACCAACGTGGCATCAAATTTAAATCGTATGCAAAATGCCATTAAAAATATGTTTGAACATGCACATGCATATCGCAAGTGCCAAAACCGCATCGTCTATAGCCTTGTCTTGTCTATAAAGCGGACGCCGTAAAACGCTGACAAGTCCAGGAGACATAATTAGTTTTTGGCCCATGTCTGTGAGCCACATAAAACCTGGCTAACCCACACTCAGAGAAAATATAGCACTGAATTTTTGTAAATCACCTTAAAAAAATAGTTTTTGTTTTGTTTAGAAATAATTTGTAGATATTAATAAATTATTAATGGTTTAGAATTTAGAAAAATACACTTTCTGAATAAATTTGGTAACTAACCATTGGAGTCAAGAAAAACTTATGATGATTTTTGTATGAGTGCATATGAGTTCTAAACTGTTTTGTCCTGCCCCGCCCACTCACTCGTTACAGTTCCAGTGTTAGTTCCACAGCCATGTAAGTCCATCCAGCAAGCAGCCAGGCAATTCATCAATCAGCTGCGACTTCGTCTGACGCTCTGGCGCCATTAGCATTTGGATAAAAATGGGAGATTTGCTTAGTTTTTATTGCCACGCGCGAAAATGTCATAAAAATGTTCTGTAAAATGCAAGCAGCGCATAGAAGCCCGTATTTGGAATATGGTTTTATGACTGTCGCTTTTAAGGTAATTGCATTAGATTTATTTGCGTAGTTCAGTATATTTTACATTAACGCCGCACACTCAGAGAGCAGGAAGAAAGGCAGTTCCAACAATCTCAGCTACGTGCCCAAAATGAGTACTTATTGCCTGTCTGTCTGCCTGTCGTAAATGCAGATAGGAAGTAGTTTTGAGTACTCGTTCATATTCATTCGAAATGGTAAACACCAGAAAATACTTCGAATTGACCTGCATAGAAGAGCATATATCGAGAAAATAGCCCAGAAATCTTGTAACAAATGCAATTATTAAACTTATCATTTCAATCAATTAATTAAATAAATCCTTGCTTTAAGTAGCCCTAAACCTTAAAATATATTAGTTGGGGCTTAAAACATTTGTTACCAAACTACTAAAATTGCATAAATAATTTTGATTAATAATTAAGTTGAAAATAAGCTTCAGAAATAAGAATTACACATTTAAATGCAATAAACTAAATATAAGACAAATAAAAAACTTGAATATTTTTTGAAAATGGCTAGCTACAAATATAACTTGATACAGTATGGTGTATATCCTGGTTTTCCAATCTTAACTCGCCCAAAACAAGACTTCCTTTCGCATACTAAGAATTCAACATTTACATGCAATAAAATAAATATAT
The DNA here is from genome assembly GCA_035042145.1 of Drosophila kokeensis. NCBI lineage: Eukaryota > Metazoa > Arthropoda > Insecta > Diptera > Drosophilidae > Drosophila > Drosophila kokeensis. The sequence continues at coordinate 760,814 of JAWNLT010000589.1, read as the reverse complement.
GACAAATAAAATACTTGAATATTTTTTGAAAATGGCAAACCTCAAATACAGTTTGCTACAGTACTCAAATCTTTACTCTCGGAAAAGAAGAAAGAGCTCGCCCTGACTTATCCATTTGAATTTGAATGAGTTTGCAGCATTAGCAGGCGTTCATGTGTAAAATTACATATGCAAATCCCGCATAATTATGGGCCAAGTTCTTAAGATACATCGACTTGGCTTCTAGCCGTTTGCCGAGCTTAAAAGCAAACAAGAAAATTGCGTTAATTTTTCATTTTCATTTTCATTCGGGAGCAGTGGAAAAGGTGCTCTGCGGTGGGTGGTGTCACCAGCTCATTTATCAGTTGGTCGGCTTGCTGCAATTTGAATAATTTCAGAATGATGACAAAAGCTCTTTTCAGCACATCATCGTGTCTAATTCCCATTCTCAAACTCATTTTAAGTAATTATGGACACATGTGGATGTTCTGAGTAGACGCAGCTTAAATTAAAAAACATTAACACTTGCTGCTTGCAAATCAGCTAAGATAAATTGTTGCATCATTAGTCATTAGCAGCGTGAAAGGGCTGCTCCAACCTCGACCTTCCAAATGTGGCAATCATGTGTGCTTGCTGCTTGCCGCTTGCTGCTTGCTATGGCTGTCCAATTTTTCACAGCCAATCGGTTAGGAGGAGGTTGAGCAGGGAAGAGGAAGAGGAAGGACATGTATTTTACCCGTAAGATAAGCGGCATTCATATGCAAATTGTGTTGCGGGCTCTATTCTATTGTCAAGTTCCTCCGCCTGGCGTGCAACTAAGTGCGTCGCCTCATTGTTTGGCCGGGAATTATTTATTGGAAGTCATTACATTTCCCTGCTGATGGATTAGACTGGAAGTGTCTCTTCCAGTATACGTACAGTTTAACTTTTACTCGATCCTCAAAATGAATATGAAATAACTAAAAATTAATTTAAATTTAGAATGTGTTGTTTCTAGTCTCAGAATGTTGATACTTTTTACATAATATCTTTATTATAGTACCACAATTATAGTTAATGGATGGAAGATAGGCATCGAGAGAACAGCACAGGCCAGAATTATGGTTTGGGCTCTCTTATTAGCTGAAGTGAAAGTGTTCCTTTGTGCCTTGATAACTCGAGAATGGTATGAATTGAATTAACATTTCGGTTAAGCCCAAACTGCTCCTAACTTATTTATTTATTTATTTGCTACTGAAATTAAGCAAGTAAGAAGAATGTAGTCGAGTGAGCTCGACTTCCCTTTAAGAAAGATTTGCAAACTGAAGTATGAATTTCAGTGGAAGTTTCTTATAAATTAAAGTCTTATATAATTTCAGAAGCGTAAGTAATCTTCTGATTAAGTAGTTCGCATATATTCAAAGCTCAATAAACAATAAAACAAATCAGAGAAAATCCTTTAATGTGCCTAATTGAAACTGCCACACAACCGAACCAGAGGCCTGAACAGATTTGCCAAAGTTACAAGATTTATGGTGTGCCAAAATACATTTGTGTTTATGTTGGACATGTATTTTAGTTTTATTTGAATTCCGGACTGGACTGGACGGACAGGACAGACTCGAGGATATGTGTCGCTTGTGGGATGTGCCCAAAGTTCATTAATTATGATTGGAGACAGTTAAACAATTAATAAAACAAGCGAACACGAAACCAACTCAAACCAAGTTTCTTTCTGTGGTCACTTTAGTTCTTCCATTCAATTGGGGGTTGGCTGATATATAATATATATATATATATATACATATATATTCGGAAACGGAAGTTTACTTTTCGCTGGCACTTTTTCCCCATTTGCTTTGTTTTGCGCTTTGCGATTATGATCGGACTTTGATTTATGGCATTTTGTGCAAATTTATTGCCTTTGTTTGTGTTGCCTTTTTCTACATTAACTTAAGCCCAGTTTTCCTCCCAAAGAGGTGTTGGCTAATTGAAATACACTTGAGCCCGTTGTGGGATAAGAAAATAAGAAGTAACAGCTTGAACAGAGTCAACCTGCCAGGATCTGAATTTAATAGACATATATATAATATGTTAATATTCAATTGATAATATTAAGTTTATTTAAGTTTATTTGTAAGTTTGTTCGAAAACTCGCATCTTTAGGTAAGGTAGAACACACCCTTAAAAAATAGGCTAGCCTGAGGCTAGGCTAAGGAAGAGTTCTCTAGACGCTTACAAATATCTTTTAGAGTCCCCACTTTTTGTAATTGACAGGTTGCATATCAAAAGTGATTGCATTTGAGACAACCCCCTTAGGCCAATTTAGGTAATCGCAAGCCTTAATTAACATTGAAAACAAACAAATGCGTGTGCTGCCAAGGCTAACAAACCAGCAACAAACCCCATTTACAAATCATTCAAACACCTCGAAAGAAAACCATAAATCTGATTTTGAAATGCATCAGACAAGGGCGAATGCGACTGGGAATGGGACTGTCCGTTACTGTTTACGTTTGGGGGGATGGAATGAAATGCCCGGCAGCAAAGTGCATGCAAATTGCAAGGCAAGTTATTTGAAGGTGCATCATTTGAGGCAGTTGCAGGAGTTGCAGACAGACACGGGTCAACTTTCTGTTGGGCACCGAGAAAGGAACTGCCAAAACAAATCCAGTCGCTGTCAAAGTTGCACCTATGCGAAAGCCCCAAAACCCCAAAGTCGACATCCAGCTTTCAATTAATGCATAATTCTCCAATGTCATGGCTGGGAAGTTGTTTGTTTGTTTGTTTGTTGCTTTCATCTCACATTTCAGACAGCTACACTGAGAATAAAAATTACCCTCAATTACCCTCAATTTAGAAATGTTTTTCTTAATAATAGAAAATATTTCTAAAAAAATAGAACAAAAAATTGCCATGATTTTGGGATTGTCGTAAATTTAAAAAATAATATTTAGAAATTATTGAAGGCTATTTACAGTTAAAGTTAGGGGTGATTTTCTTTTCTGAGTGTACTGTCTCTGGGGTTGATTTTACTTAACGCCACGCCTCAGCACTTAACTTCCGTTTCCTGTTACTTTGCCAACGGCTACGAAGTCGAGTCGGAGATGGAGTTGCAGTTGCAATTGGAGTTGGTGCTGGTGCTGGGTTTGGAGTTGGAGTTAAGGTTGGAATTAGAGTCAACGTCGAGGCATTTGCAACTAATTGAAAGTGCAATGTGATGCTGCAGAATGCAATTAATGCCTTGCAGCTGCAGCAGTAGCAGCAGAGAGCAGACGCCAACGAAGGGCTTCGTGTCTTTGATTTGTATTCCATTTCAAACCGATTGCAATGCAATAACCGAAAGGAAAAAATACTCTGAAGACAAACTTGGCACTTCGGGGTTCCGGTGCAGTTCAGCTTATTGACTGGAGAAAAACCAGGGAGGGAGCAAGTACACAGATTGAGTGGGAGAGAAAGTGGACTCAAAAGAGCCAAAGGAGTGGGTCAGAAGAGTACTTAAACTGAGTTTGAGGCAGCTGAAGAAAATGCAAGTCAAAAGATTAAAGACTCATATTAATATTTTATTAATTATTTATTATATATTAATATTTATTTATATTATTTTGCAAAATGTAATCTGTATGAATTCAGCATTTCAAAGTAGTTGATATTTCAGGAAAAATAAGTGCATTCTAGGAAATATAATTATAAATTTTAATCATAATAATAATATACTTGTATGTATAATTTTTTTGAAAGAGTTTTCGTACAGCTCTAAAATATGAAAGCTCTCATTAAAAAGGTTTCACTTTTCTGGAAAATGCTTTATTCCAGAATACACCATGCCTTCCCTATAATATATTTTTCCGGTAATTTATGTTTTATATTTTTAATAAGGGATTTAGCAATGATTTCATCGAGTTCTTAGTCTCACTATTTTAATTATTTTATTTTCAAACAGAAATCAAAATAAGCTGATTTGTTTAAATCAAACTGAAACGGAGACTCGTAATGGAACCGTGAAATGTGTAGAATGTGAATGTGCGAAATGTTTGGCATAATGGAATCGTGCAATAACATCAAAATAACAAAATGCAAGCTGAATTACTAAAGCGCAACGCAGATTGGCAGGGGTTTAGTTGCTTACATTTGGGCAAAACAATAAATTGCTTTTTAAACACTTGCAACTTACAAGTTGCAAGTGGCAAGTGGCAAGCGGCAAGTGGCAAGCGGCAGGGTGTCAAGTGCAGTTTGGTCTGCTTGCCACGCCGTTGCACGCTTGGCTTAGCTGCACTTGGAAACTGACAACTTTCTAAGAATAACTGCAAAGCGATTTGCATATTTTGCACCTCGCCGGGAAGGGGGGAGTTGAGGGGCTGGTAGGCGATGCTAACTTTATCGTACTCTATGCAGCCACCAAACAAAGACACATGCAACACACACACACATACGCATTCAATTGCCGGCTCGTACTCGTAAATCTTAGCCAGAAACTTTGGCAGACACCAAATTTATTTATAAACACAAGAAACAACACTTGAGTAATGCGAGCTGTGTAGCTGTCATACCCAAAGTGAGTGTACCATACCCCCCCCCCTCCCCCACCCTCCACTCGATGCTCCACTTCTATATTTAAGTGGCACATGTCATTCCCTTTTTAGTTACAACGAATTGAGCGCTTAGCAGTCTGCCCCAAGCAGTTGAAAGAAGCTTACAACTAAATTTACAAGTCAATGTTTATCAACAGGCTTTACTGATATGTATAGATATATAGAAATATATATATAGAGATGGATACAGATAAAGATATTTATATATGTAAATACAAAAAATGTTTTCAAACGTGTCTTGGTGCAATTTGTAAGTTCAATGAACTTATGAAAGCATAATATTAAAAAAAAAAAGTGTGAAATGGAAAAATCTATTTAAACTATTTAAATTTAATCAAAAAAAAGTGTGCACTTATAATTATGAAAATAAGAAATAAATAAACCATTTCCATCATTATTTATATTTATTATTAATTATTTTGTTTGCTACTTTCTGCTGTTAATTTCTCCGTTCACAACTATATCTATATGTATTCAACAACTTATGTAAGACTGATTTAGGTGGGAATTCTTGTCGGTTTCTATCAATCAATAGATAGAGCTATGCTCCGATTTCGGACCTATCATTGGGGTACATAAAGCTATCAGACAAACCACAATAAAATAATAAAATTTATTTACTCATATAGATAACAACTATTATCAGGTTTCATACACCTGCAACCATAATTATTACTCATCAGATCCGTTGTTTCAGAATTAACTTCACAATTTTTGGCCTATTTTCTGCTTGATTAAAATGATCGCTATAAAACCATAAAATTTGCAAAGTGATAAAATTGATACTGACTAAATAAGCTTGCTTTAGTCGACTCAAGTGCAAAACAAACATAAAAAGCGATAAATGCTCAAAGATATTTTGGTGGAATTCCGCACTTTAAACCCTGACAATTAGTTATATCAGTGTATTACTCATCAGATCTGTTGTTTCAGAAATAACTTCACAATATTTAGCCCATTTTCTGCTTGATTAAAACCATAAAATTTGCATTATAATGCGATAATTTCAAAGTGATAAAATTTAAAGTGACTAAATACGCTTGCTTTAGTCGCCTCAAGTGCAAAACAAACAAAAAAAAGCGATAAATGCTTAAAGATATTTTGTAGGAATTCCGCACTTTAAACCCTGACTATCAGCTATATCAGTGATCTATATCTAGCACGCCTTGCTGATCAAAGAGTACCATGGTGGCCTGCAGAGTCTGAAGCACTCGCTCACTGGCAAAGAGCTGATGGCGCTTCTGCAGCAACGCCTCGGCATTGGTGAATGTGTGGACATTAAAATCCTCAGACGCCTCCTCAGCGGCACAACAAATGGGCAGCTCACAGGCAACGCCATAATAACCGTAGAATAGACATCTCTGCATTTCATCAGTCAGTTGGGCATAGCTTGGGACGCGTCCTCGATATTTGCAGGCAGTTAGCGTCTCGCAAAGGCTTTGGTAATATTCCTGCAACAACTGTTCCTGTTTGTGCAACAGCACCTCCAACTGGAGACTGGTATAGAAGAAGAATTGCAAATCTATGGCAGGGCTGCCTATGAAACAGTTTTGGAAATCCACCTAAAAAAAAGGAATAGTCAAAATTCAAATTCAAAAAATCATAACAATACTCACTATAATAGACTTCTTTTGTTCAGCATTGAACATCATATTGTTTACCCACAGATCACCATGGACAATGACTGAAATGGCGCTATTTTTGGGATCAACTATGGAACGAATGCGTCTCGCATATTCATCTGGTAATTGGGCTTTCATTTTGGCAGCTATGTCAGCCATACCGGGCATTTTGGACACAGCATCGGCCGCATAATCCGTGCCACCCACAACGATTACGGCGGCAAAAGGATCACTGATTCCATCCGCATAATGTGAGGGCGCCAATTGGGCCACCAGCTGTGGCTGTTCCTCCATCAGCATCATGGAGGCGCCATGAAATTGACCCATTTTCTGCACGCATATCAGAGCATCCTCCAGGGACAAGCCCTTGCGTCGATCGTACGATGCATAACCCAATGCGCCCAGATCCTCCAGCAAATAGATTTCCTTGCATGCCTCACGCTCCGTAAACAGGCAACTACACTCAGAGAAACAAATCGCACTAATTTTAGTAAATCGCTCTCATAAATTTAAAGTCTCTCTAATTTTTAGAAATAATATCTAAATATTGGAACGTCTGACATTTCGACAATCCCAGATATATGATACTCTTTTTCTATATATTTATTTTAGAAATATTTTCTATTATTAAGAAAAACATTTCCAAAAAGTAGAAATGCAAAACCTAATTAAAAAAAAACTTACTTAAATTTCGTGCGATTTGTTTTTTTCTGAGTGTACGCTTATAATAAATCATTTTATTTGGCCCACTTGCATAAGCAAGGTGATAAGGTCCGCGGTCAACTTACTTGGCGCTCAGCTTTCGCTCGCTCAACGGCGACGATGCCTTCTCCACTATCTTCGCCATCTCGGGCAATATTCGCTCGAACATCAGCTGCTCGTTGGAGCCTACGGCGGCGACAATTGGCAGCAAATCTTTCAAAATCAGATTGTCATGCTCTACCGGAGAATTTTCGCATTTACGATATGCTATCTTTAGTCGGTAGAGGACGCTGCAAAAGTTTTCGCCACGCTGCGTAATGGCCTCACTGTGCAAACTTTCCAAACGCAAGCTTGCACTTTTGTACGCCACCTGCAAAGCTTTCTCTATGTAGGCGGCATCAGAGTGCGTAGGGGAAGAAACTTCTGCTACTGTAGCTTTTTCCACCTGTTCCATGATATTCCAAGCGCTGAACGTCTGTCGTAGTCAAGTGGTTCCGAAATACTGACCGCGTCATTGTGGAAATCGTTGCTAAATTGCGCAAACGCTTATCGCTTATGAAACTATTACTCGTTGTAATTTACGTAGAACATGTCCAATTTACTGATTATTGTTATTGTTGATAACGAATGCATAATATTTAAAAATCAGCTGAGCGTAAATTAAAATAAGCACGAAAGCTTACTCTCTCTTTCCCTTTATCTCTCACAAATATAAAAAATTGGAATAGTCAAACAAACTTGTTCCCAATAAAAAAAAAAACTTAAATTAGAAAATTAATTGAAATTAACTGAGATCCTCATTAAGATGATCGCTGATTAAGTTAATAACTCTTTAATTATGTATATTTACAAAAAAAATAGTTACCGCATGGTGTACGTATTTTATTTGCAAGAAGATATAAATGTAATAAATAAATAAACTTACCCGTTACTTGTAAACACAGCTGACCAGCGGTTCAACACGCAGCTGCTTTTGTGTGACTTGATTGGGGTAATTTATAAGATGACCTTGCCTGAATCCATTCACAAAAACACAGCAGCTCACTTTAAAGCACAAAAGCACTACACATTCAATTGCACATAAAAATAATAATAATAGATCGTACATATTTTAAATTTAAATCTAAAATTTCAGGCATCTTCAATGGAAAACGCGCGAATTCGGTGTCCATCGTTATCGAACACAATGTCAATCGATATCGGCGAAACCAAGCAAACAGCTGATCAAAGTCTCAGCAAACAGACGCAATCATTTATTAGTTACATATTTCATTTAAGCCAGGCGCATGTATATTTTCATGAACTTCTACAAGAGCACACATTAATCAACCGACCGAACTCATAAAACACACTGCGATACATAATAATATGGTAAAAATTACGTTATTGTTAACATGCACAATAGCCGCGCCGATTCTGATGCGACCAAGCAAAGCAGCTACAGTAGCTTAGGATTATTACAATGTATATCGATATTTATTGGCCGCACATACGATACGTAACAATGCACAATTGCCCCGCCGCTTGTGATGAGACCAATCCAAAAAATTGCATCGACGATATCAAACGATGTTATATCGATGAATTCATCAGCCGTTTATTCGCATGTGCACGTATTTTGTGCATTTTGCAACAATCGAATGAATAACCTCAAATCCCCGAAATTCAGCTCGCAGAATTGTTAATAAACCATATACAAATAAAGTTGAACGCATTGGCCGCATATGGCCAGCGACAGCGCCAAGCGGCCGTCAACGATGCCAGCCAAAAAGATGCCAGCAAGCATAGCAACAACAACGCCAGCTGCTGTTGCTGCTGCAGTTGCTCCCCTCGCAAGTGTGGCAAATGGAATGAGCCGTCTGACGCCAGCGAGAGACTTGACTCTGGGCGGTCGAGGAGCTGCTGCTGCTGCGGCACCCAAAAAGATCTTTGCACCCAATCTGAATGCGGTGCGCAACAAGAACACGTGAGTAGTTGCAGTAAGGAATTAAGGGATTTCTATAAACGAACACTTCGATCCCCACCAGCAATGTGAAGACCTCCAAAGATTTCACACAATTGCGCGGCGGTCGTCGCGGGGCTCGGGGCGCAGCTGGAGCGAATCGTGGCGCACGCGGCACTGGCAATGGCAACGCCTCGCTCATTCAAACAACTGGTGTATTCTCCGAGGGCGCCGGAGCTGTTCACCTACGCAAATCCACAGGCGGTGGCTCTGCCTACGCCCGAGCCGGAGAGGAAGCGGCTGTGGTGCGTAAGCGCATAGAGCGCAAGGATGAAAAGTCCCAGGAGTTGCGAGTACGCGAACTAATCGGCAGCGATGACAGCGACGCTGAGGAGGACGAGGCGGATGAAGCCCGCAGCGATCCAGAAGCTGAGGAGCTCGATAAGACTGAATTGGCCTTCAAGCCCGTGGGGCTCAAGGAGGGCCTGTGGAGCAACACCGAGAAAAACATTGTAAAAAATGAACCAGCAACGACAACAAATCCTAAATCAGTTGATGCAGGTAAATCAAAGACTTTCAAAATTCCATTCAAATGTTCTACATGCCTCCGTTGCAGACTCCTCGGATGTATTGCAGCAGCTGCACAGCCTGCAAGTGGCTGTCGAGCCTGGTTTGGAGCAGCCTCCGCCACAATATGGACGCTATCCGCGCAGCATTGCCGCCTTCCTCGAGGTGCCACAAGCCCAGCTGTTCATTATGCAGCTGCCCAACGTTTTACCCTGTGTGGCAGATGAGGTTGAAGATCTCCCAAAAACTGCTGCTGCAGATCAGTCACCTGCTGCCTCCTCCACGGAGCAACCTAACAGTCCCATGTCCACATCCACTGGCAGTGGTGCAGCCAAACCCAGTCTCCTCGCCCAGCTGGAGGAGGGTCAAATTGGGAAGATTCTACGCTATCGTTCGGGACGCGTTAAATTACTGCTGGGCGAAGCACGCTTCGATTTGGATATGGGCCTCGATCCGGGATTCCTGCAGGCAAGTCCAACACCTCCATCAGATCTATCAGAGTTTTATTTTCGACCTTTTGCAGGAGCTGATGTCCATCAGCAGCAATCGCGAGCAGCGCAGCGGCAACATGATCAATCTGGGTCCCATCCAGGCTAAGCTGAAGGCCACCCCAGACTGGGTGCATCTGTTCGAGCAGCAGGAGGCAGCCGCGAGGCAACCACCACCTGCCACCATTAGCACAACTGGCGCCACAGCCACGTAGCATTCGACTCGCATCACGACTCCTCGACTAGCTTAGGTTAGGCACATTTAATAATAATAATTATAATATTAGTGTAAATATTAATATAACTAATAATATTGTAAATAGTTTAAAAAGGAAATCTTCCTTTTTAAAAACACTAATTAAATAGGTAAAGAGATATATTAATTTTTTTGAAAGTATGCATCAGAAGGAATGCATATGCCTCCGTAATTATATTTATATATATATATATATATAAATTCATATTCTAGATAGCATGCAAAAGCATTTTCTCTATACGATTTTAGGTTCAGATTGTGAACATTCATTAAGTTGCTGTGAAAATAATAAATGTGCTGCTTCATACAATTGAAATACTCCTTAAGTCCCTTCCCTTCTACTCTTCTATATATAGCTCGCAGCCATTATTATTTTGACTACAGCTGTATGAAAAAAGGATGACAGCGAGATTTCATAGCAGGCAGCTAGACAGCGTTAACTGGAATTGTTTAGAGTTGCCAGATTGTGACGAAAAAGTTGTCCAATTCCTGCCATAAGAATGCGAGGCAGTCTTACACTCACCCACAAAATTCCTCCTTGTGCAAAATTCCTAAAGGGAAATTTGCCAATAAAATTAGAATATATATTTAACAGCTGGAGGCGATATCTTTTTCTTTTTTTTTTAATATAACAACAAATACAAATCCTCGCCTCAATTATCGCCCCCTGTACATATTGCCCTCCAGATCGATGGCATAATTGTGATCCACGGGATTGGCCAACGCCGTCTCAATGGCCACATCGAGGGATTCACGTTTAATGAACGTCTTCGCCTGCTCGATTTCGTGTCGAATGCGTTCGTCGACCTTTTCCCGACGCTCCTCCGAGCGCAGCTTGGCCGCCTCGAGGCGCTCCTGCACATAGGCCACCTTCGCGTCGCGCTCCTCAGCTAAACGCACATTGCGCTCGCTGGCAATCTTGGCATTCCAGGCGGCATTCACGTCGAGGCAACGTTGGAATTCCGCCTCCTCCTGCTCCGGCGTGAGCACAATGTGATCTGCTGTGGATGTTTCCTGCTGGCGCACAACTTCCTCCCGCAAATATTGACGTACCGAACGCAATTGGGTTCTAATTAAAGAGGAGAATGTACAGATGGAATGGAAAATCCTTCTCTCTGCTCACTTGTAGTTATTGTGCAGTCGCATCAGCTCCGTGCGCTCCTCCTCCGTTTGCTTCTTCCGCTCAGGCACACGAAACATTTTGCTTTTGGCCACCGGCAACCAGCGCGGTTTGCGACGCCAGCGCACAAATTCCAGTGCAAAATTATTGCTACCAGTTTTGGCAGCCGCAGCCTGATTCAGTAATTGACAGCCTGCACGCAGCATATTTGTTAATGTTTACAATTCTCTTTTATAAATGCAAGTTTTAGTAAATTATTCTCTTGTTACGGCATCAATCTGCATGCGTTCGATAAACTAAGCTATCGATATCTTATGCACCTGCTATCATACAATAATCGCGTGAAGTAAATGCCTTGTAATATACATCAATATTTATAATTTTCAAATTTATATTTATAATTTTTAAAAGAAATAATAACAGCCATCGATGGTCAGAGTCATTCTAGCATTAATTAGTGTTTACAAATTGAAAACAAGTTAACAATGAGAAACTCCACTCCAAGCAGACAATACATAGAGGCGCCAAATCGGCAAAAAATTTAATCTGCCCAGAAGGCAACGCGTTGAAAATTTTGCAGCCCCTGCGTGTCGAGCAACGAACAAAGGTAATTATTTCATTTGACTTCGCTGCGAACCCAGCCTTACATGCGTTGTCTGCTTAGTGGTATTAGACAAATCATATTCGAATTCTAAGAGACGATAATTGGCTCGTGTCAAGTCAACATATCGATGAATATATCGATTAGTCTGCTTGAGCCTGTTATCAGAGCAACTATGGCAACGTAAAAAAAATATGTTTGAATTCTCAAACAATTTGAAAGCACAACTTTGACAAACGCAAATATTATTAAAAACTATTATTAAGCTGACAACATGGATAAGCCGCAAATGATCGAGCATTTGCATGAGGCCGTCAACTATACGGTCTACGATACGAAGTGGATTCCGCTATCGGCCAAATTTGTGGTGCTCGGCTCGAAGCCAAACGGTCATGGAATTCTGGACATCTACGAGCTGAATGAGTCCAAGCTGGAAAAGGTGAAGTCCGTGGAGAAGAAGGCCTCATTTAAGTGCGGCACCTTTGGCGCCTCCTCGCTACGCAACCGGCACATGGCCATCGGCGACTTTGAGGGTCGCCTGCAAGTGCTGTAAGTAAATTAAATAATTAAGCTTAAAATTATATAGAAATCTTGATTGAAATTATAGTGATCTGGAGCACTCTGACATGCCCGTGTACAATGTGAAGGGTCACAACAGCATCATTAACTGCATCGATGCCATTGGCGGCACACAGCTGGAATGCGGCTCACCCGAAATTGTCACCGGGAGTCGCGATGGTGCCGTCAAAGTGTGGGACATCCGTCAGGGTCAGGCGCCCGTTGTGGATATATCGCCGCCGGCGCAAATGGGCGATGGCATCAATAACTCCAATTTGAGGCGCGACTGCTGGTCGGTGGCCTTTGGCAACACTTACAATGCGGAGGAGCGCATTGTTGCCGCTGGCTATGATAACGGAGATCTGAAGCTCTTCGATTTGCGTGCTTTGGCCGTGCGTTGGGAGACAACGATTAAGAATGGCATCTGTGGTGTGGAATTCGATCGTCGCGACATCCCAATGAACAAGCTGGCGGTAACAACGCTCGAGGGCGGGCTGCTCGTCTACGACATGCGCACTCAGCACCCGACTAAGGGATTCCGTTGCGTCGAGGAGCGGAATGCTGGTCGTAGTGTGGGCACCAATGGTGTCATCAATGGCCCAAAGGCCACTGTGTGGACGGTGCGCCATTTGCCGCAGAATCGTGACGTGTTCCTCACGGGCGGTGGCACTGGTTCGATTCGCATCTGGAAGTATGAATATCCGGATAGGCGTTTCGCGGATGATGCTGACGGCATCAAGGAGGGCGTCGCTGGGAAGCTGCACATGATCAGCGCCGTAACGTTGAGTTCCCAGCCGGTGCACAGCTTTGACTGGCATCCGGACAAAATTGGCCTCGCCGTCGCCGGTGCCTTCGACCAGAGCGTGCGTGTTATCATCACCACCAAGTTGAATACGCTTTAAGCCTCTTAGTTATAGTATTTAATATTTAGTAAACTGTTTAATAAACGCTTTACTTTTGAGAAAGATAATAGCATAGCTACAGAATTAATTCTTTTATCCTATTTATATTTTTTAGTATTCAAAAATTAAATTTACAAATGGAAAAAAAAAAACAAATTAAAATCATTTTTTTAAATTATTTATTTTATGTACAAGTGGAGACTGGAGCATGGGGAATGAAGCAGCAACTATGTGCGCTGCATCCGCTGCTGCACGATCCCAGTGAGCTCGGTGAGCTGTTGTTCCAGCTGTTGCTGCTGCTCCTGTTGCTCCTTGGGCACTTCGACGAGGCTGGCACGCTTCAAGGCATTCAGACAGGATGTGGCAGCCAAACGACTCGAGTTGAGCTGCGAGGTAATCATTGTCTCGCTCTCGTCCTCGGCGTGCTCCTTGAGCGCGGCCTGCGACAACTCGGCGACATCCAGGCACAAACTCAATGCCTTCTTGGCGTGCGCCGACTTCGTCTCCCAGTTGAGCTCTTTGGCGGTGTATGCTCGATAGGATTTGACCAGACGTTCGGCCTTTTTGAGGGGCGTCGCCGCGACCAAGGCAGCCAATTCCCAGACCAGCGGTTCGTTGCCATGCTGGATACATTGCTGACCTAGCAACTGGGTGATGCGACGCTGGAGGGAAGAGGACACCGCCTGCGAGGCGGCTGCGCAATCCGATTGCATTTGCCGGGCAATGCCGTAAACAATGCGCGTCAGCAGCTCCTCATCGAGATAATGTTGCTTGAGCTCGCCGAGTCGTTGATACGCACGCATTGCATCCTCCCAGTGGCCAATGTCCACCGAGACAAGCATATAATTCTCCCACACCTTCCAATTGCTGTAGTTGCACTTGAGAGCCTCGCCGAGCAGGCGATGAGCCCGCTGCTTGTCGCCCAGCTTGATGAGAGCCTTGGCCAGATTATTCCACGACTCGAAGCCATGCGGCTCCAAATGCGTATAGGCCAAATAGCACTTAACAGCCACCTCCCAGCGTTCCAGCTGAATGGCAGAGTAGCCGCCACGCAGCAATATAGACTCCTGCAGCGAATTGATCTCCAGCGAGATCTCGTAGTGGCTGATGGCCTGGGCGTAATCGGCGCGCCTGTAGAAATAGTTGCCCCAATAGGCTTGTGCCTTGCCGCTGGTCTGCTTGGAGTGAAGCCAGGCCTGCTCGTAGCACTGTGGATCATCCACCGCATCGCCCAGCAGACAGTAGAGCAAAACTGTTGGCTGCTTCTCCAGCTCCTGGCGTATAATCTCCGCCGCCTTGTGACGCAGCTCCAGACTCGTATAGCACTCGATGACCTGATGCCAGGCGTGGATTTGCAGACAGATGTCCAGCGCCGTCTTCGTCATGCCCAGCGAACGCAGCAGATCCACCAGTTGCAGTTGCACCTGCCATTTGGGCAGCAGGAAGGCGGCAAATCCATAGGATAACCGTGTTCTCAGCGTATGCTGCTCGGTGTTGTCCAACAATTTGACGCACTCCTCGCACTGCTTCCAGCTGCGCTCCACGGTCCGTCGCATGCCCGATTCCTGGTGACAATTAAGTAGCAGCGCCGCTTGGCGCACCTGCAGCGGCCCATGCTGCTGATAGAGAAGCGTTTGCGTATACGGCTCCAGTTGCTCATCGGCCAGGCGATCCTTCGGCTGCGAACGCTTCAGCTGCTTGCTGTGATTGAGTTTAGCTGTCAATAAATAGATAAATAAATAGGAGGACTTTTTACTCACACCTTGGCCAGGACAAGGGCCTGGAGAATACTTGGCAGAGTCATCACGTCGTTGTCCTTGGGTTCAATGAAGCGTATGCGCTCCAGCCTGGTATCATCCTCCAGTAGCAGCAGTTGTGGCAACTTTGTTTCCTTGTTGCTCAACATTGCTGTGGGTAAACAATTATCATTCCCAGATTGCTGCAACACCTTCAGGCAGAGTTGTGGAAGCGGTTTTTGTTGGAATTTGGTGCGCACACCAAGTAATCCCTCCACTTGGAGTTCGACCTGCAGCTGATCGCATAGCTCGGTCAATGTCTGGCACGACAGATCGGAGCGATGGAATTGGAGGTATCCATTGGCTATTTCGAGCAGGAGCAGCGATTGCAGCTCTTTGTCCTCCTCGCCAAAGGCGTCGAGATGAGCACGCAAATCGGCAACTGACAATTTGAATTGCTCGTAAAGAGCACTGGCCAAATCGTCCAGCATGTGCTGATGCAGGCAGACCAAACGCAGACGCCACCAACTGAGCAACTGTGGAGCATTAATTAAAAAAGATAAAATACATTTTTAAAAGATAATTCAAAAACTAAAAAATACCTTTGATGTTGGCTGAGCTGCAATTAAAGCGTCAAGCATTTGTTGCGCTAGGAGCAAGAATTGCGGCGTCTTGACATTTGGATTCAGCTCCTCACCGCTGGCCTTTAGCTGCTCCTGGGCAACGCTGGGCTCCAGTTTAAAGCTGGTCAACAAATCTTGGCAGGCTTCTAATTTGTCAAAGGGGCCAGTGAAATTGTTTTGCACAAAAGCGAAAACCAATTGCAGAAAATCGTTTAACAATTGTGTCGCCTGCCCGCTGGTTTTTGGCTGCTGCTCGGCATTGTCCTGCCAGGCTTTGATTGTAGTTTGGAGCTCTGCAACTGTCCATAAATCCTGACTCTTCCATAGATTTCTAAGTCGATCATCATTTGGCAAATCTGCAAGCGAAATTCTTATTATTGGTTTGTGTTCTTTTTTAATAGTTCATAAGACAAACCCTCCAGCTGCACTGCATCATTGAAATGACACAAATAGTATTTGCTAAATGTTTCTTCGAGCATCTTCACATGGAATGCAAACGTTTCAATTCTCGAAAATTTTTAATGAATATTTTTTATACGTTTTTGGCGTCCCACGTGTTTATTGGGCTGCCGATTTGATGCCCTGTGAGTCAACTTGGATCCTCCTGAAACTGATTTCACTTCAGATATTAAATAGAAAACGTGCTTTATATCTTAAGTGAAGTGTCAACCAGCTGGGCGCAATAGATAATATAAATGAATGCAATCACAAGTGGAATGTTAAATCCGCCAACATTGTGAAACACCTTTAGGCTATCGATAACTTTTTAAAATATGTGGCGGCTGGGCGATACGTGATAAGCATTCTTTAATACGATAAAAAATGTCCCTTATGGAATGCTGCTAATGAATTTGTAATCCTATTTTTAGTTAATGACGACATAATTTCGTGTAAATTTCAGTTTCTACAAACTAAAATATATATGCTTAGTTATTCTTAACGACTACTCACTTAACGAAACTGATTGACTTAACGATTGTTGTTATGCACGCACAGATTATCGATTGCTGTGCGCGGTTAAGTTTATATATTTGAATTAATTGTGCAAGCGACGTACATTTTCTAAAGTAATGTCGAAAATTACTGCAAATCTTATTATACTAAAGTTCAACGGCATAAATAATTACATTACAATTTGATGACATACATATTGCGTCATATTGCTTATATTGCTGTGTAATAAATGTGTTTAAATTTATTCATTAAATTATTTGTCGTATTCTTAGACTGTTTGCATAATTGCAAGCATGTTCAAATTTCAATTAAACCGTCTACTGGCGTCTGCGGCAGATATAAATAAATATTCGCATTTCACAAATATTTCAAAGTCACATGTGAATTTTAGTTTCAACAGTATATTTACACACACACACCTATATGTACTTAGCACAAATAAACACACACACACACACACATAGGCATCAGGGAATACCTGCGACAATTTGCGCCTGCAATTACAATACACACATAAGAACATGCATGTATGTGTGTATATTCGTTCATTTACACTTACACAAAGAAAGCCGCAAAGCTTTTGTATTTTTTACGTCGTAGCTTCTAAATTTAAATTTCACGGTCAAGGTCAAGTTTGCACCCGCTGCCGAGTCGACGTCAACGTCGCCGTCACTGGTGCTTTACAGTTAATAAAATAAAAGAAGTGCTACAAGTGTTAAATCTATTTCAGTTTTAGCAGTAGTTCTTTTTATTTCAACCTAAACTTAAATTAATAGTTATTTATTTACATAGCAACAGCATTTTTGTTAAACTGACGCTTTGTAACGGTCTGCATTTCTCTTCACATAAATTCAAATGCTGCAAACTCACCACAACTGCAGAGCTTTCTGCCGTTTTCTCTTAATTCCGCTCTTCTGTCGTAGCTTTTGCCAAATTGATGAGCTTGCATGTTAAGCATTCTCTTCGTTAGTTGCTCTCTCTCTCTCAAGCAATGGCGCTCTCTTTAGCTTTATTTTGCCGGTGGCCAAATGCTGCACGCCGGCTTCGAGTGCACTCACACCCCATCCATCCGTCGGGGCATGTGCACAACTGGAGCGGTGCTGTGTCAGCAGCACCTGGCATCGGCGTGCATGTTATTGTGACCCAAAAGCTGTTGCAACTGCTGCTGCTGCTGTTGCTGTTGCTGTAACAGTTAATTTAGTTGACAAGTAAAAAATATTTACAATATGAGTCATTTAACAGAAATGCCTTAATGTTAAGCACATTTATTAATTCTAAAGTTGTAAACGGGATTTTGAAGAATTGAACGCAATTTCAAACAAAAAGTCTAATATTATTTCTATTTACACTATTGTTATTATTTTGAAATATCAATTTTAAGAGATCTCGATTTCGGTTTAATAATAGACTAAAAGTAAAAATGTTGTCTGTTTTTTTAGTTGACTGATTGTTCAAATCATTTAACACAATTTACTATAATTAATTAGCTAAACTTAGAGAAATGTTTATTCCCTTTGAATATTTACTGATTTGTATAATTTTCAATTTAAAATTATATTAAAAACATTATTATATTATTTATTTGTTGAGTTTTGTTTGATTGCCAATTAGCATATTGTTGAAATTGAATAATACATTTAAAAAAATTGTACTTAGCTAAGTAAAACCAGTTGCCAATTCATATTTAATATTTAGTGACTCACATTTCACTTGATAATATATATTTTGTTATTGTTATTATTTTTTTGAATACACCAACTCAAGGTCACACAGACTGTGTTAGCCAAGGCATTAAATGCGAAAAATAAATACATATTTTTAATAACTAATTTAATTGTCGAGACAAATGCGTTGCCAGACTTCAGTTATTGCAACAGCTGTTAAATTACTTTTTCGTCAATTTATATTTAATATGCAAATTTTGCTTTGCCACTCATCGCTCTCACATTTTCCCCCGTTGCCAACACTCCCCCCTTGCCGAAATTGATGTCAGTGGGTTTTCATGTTAGCCGGCAAGCAGCGACGTCAGCAGTGACGTCGACTGCGTAGCATTTCCATTTTCACTTTCACAGGCCGCAACTTTCACAGCTAAACTGAGCCGCTTCCCGCCTCTTTCCCCCTTTGCCTTGCCCACCATTTTCAGCTTGTTGCATTCCAGTCTCAGTTTCAGTTTCGTTTTCGCTTTGGTTCGTTTGGTTTGTTATTAAGAAAAGAAAAACACAAAATTATAATTAGAATATGATGAAAACAGATGTTCAACTCATATGTAAAAATATTATATTATTATAAAAATATGCATATTAATTAAAGCAATAATTTATATTTAAAATTGGTATTTTTCTGAATTTGAATTTGAAATTTTAGTCAACATTCAATTAATAAATAACTCCATTTTAATAGGATTAGTTTATCATTTTTATTAGTTATTTATATCAGAAACAGTTATAAGCTTATTATCAGTTTTAACTAATGTGATAATAAACTATAATTCATAATCTATAGAGTGGCTTCTTGAAGCAAAGCATATTTTGAGGAGGGATCGATGGAATCACCTTTACAATAATCATTCTATAACTATCTTGGCTTAACAAATCACTTAATTTTAGATTTTATTTGTGGACTAGTTACTCTTAAGAGTCTTTCAAAATTAACAATTGCCTCATCACTACCTTTACTTATATATTATCAATTTATTATTTATTATAATTAATTGCACATTAAATTAAATTATATTTCGCACCAAATTTAAGCTGATCGCTCCATGCATTTTACACTTTAACATCACAAAAACAGGTTCTCTGGCTTTTTGAAATAAGAGAAACCCCGAATAGATAACTACACTCATAAAATTAATATAATAATAATAATAATAAATATGAATAATAAATATATTTCTTAATATTTATAAACAATCTAAAACGATTCAACACAAACTGTAAATTAGACATATTATTTGTAAATTGTAGAAATGTGTAAAGTGCTGTTAAGAAAAGAAACCTCAGCTTTTTGGATTGAGACAATCTGCCCTGTTAGAAATATACTTTCTGATTAATAATTAATAATAATTGGCACCAACACTATGGAAATTTTATAAAATTCCGAGTGATTTTTGCTGAGATTAGTTTGTTGTCTTTGAGCAACTTGAAGACTGACTCTTAATATCAAGATTAAAGCAATAGGCTTGTGTTTTGCGCCTACGCCGAATATGTCACGAAACAAGCGACAGTTTTCGAGGGCGAGGCGGAAGGCCAGCAAATCAACAAATTATAAATGAATAAATACAAAACAGAAGAAAGAAGAAGAAATCTGCATTTTTGTAGTGTGCCCATTCAACTGCCTAAATGCGACTAAATGTGGCAACGCATGCTAAAATGTTCTACTCAAATTAATTTATTTCGCACTTAATTATTCAAATGCTCACACGCAAAAAAGAAGAGCAGCGAAGAAGGTGGAGAAAAGGAGATGGAGAGAAGACGCTGACCTTGAGCCGGCTGCCTTTGCCGGCGTCTCTGCTAGCTCTCTCCCTCTCTTTCGCACTGCCTGCGTTTTCTTCGCATTTCTGGTTGCCGATCAAATAACGCCAGGCAACAACAACAACAACAACAAAGCGAATGCCAGCCAAAAAATACAATCATAAAACTCAAAATGTACTCAAAATCGAGTACATCTCGTACTCGTATTACTCGTCAGAGACCCCAGATGGACATGAAGTTCAAAAATATGTATTTCTGTACGTTTAATAGTTGTTTTTAATTGTTTTTCCACTACGCATAAAATAAAAACATGATCTTAAATAATGCGCAGTTTTTGGCAGCATAAATAAATAGAGATAAATGCTAAAAGTAGCAAAACAATCTGTGTGAATCTAGCTAACAGTGACATCACTTTCATCAATGGATTAGCACAATTCGATGTGAGCTTTAAAGGTAAATAAATTTTGAATGAAAATGTTGATTCAACTCGGATGTGCTATTCCTGTTCTTCCGAACCAAAAAAAGAGAAGCCCTATTGGAGATGATAGTTGGCAGTATCGATATAACTGTTATTAACATATGTAATAGCTTATCGTAATGTTGTATTGATCTTGAACATATTTTCAACAGTTGTCTCCAATTTGTCTTCAATTTGTCAACATTCTGCTTCACATTCTTCATATTCCAACTGTAAATAAAGAACGGTAAATATGTGTTTGCATACAGCACGAACCACCTGCCGAGCCCCCCTTGCAGTTTAAACTTATTTCAAGCCACCTGTTGTTCAAATACCTCGTACTCCAAGCAACGGCGCTTTCGGGTATTTCTCATTTATCCATCATAACGGAAAGATGGCAAGTTCTCTACCACTTTTCAATGTACGCACAGATTGCAGGGTGATCTCGAAGTCGAGCAGTTTCGGTCTAAGTGCTGCTTCTGAGTTTTTCTCGCTGCTGTTGTTATGATTATTTATTATTATTTCACATTTGTTTTGTTCTAAGCGAAATTCGCAACTTGACCTTGAACAATTATTGTTTATTAATATTGTTGTTTGTTATTTTTCGGTGCTGTTGCTGCTTTTATTGCTACCTCCATGCAAAAATACATACAGAACACAGACATAAGTATACTATATAGTATACCATATTTTGTTATTATTCGAGTTTGTTATTCATTTCGAATACCCTGCTGTTATTGAAATTTATTTAAATCGAATTCCTTAATCAGCTTGAGAAACTATATCGATTAACTAACTTTGTCTATCTGTTGACTCTTTAGGTACACTCAGAAAAATAACTCACCCAGAATTTTTTTTTGAATATTTAGAAAGCTAAAAAGATTTCAAAGAAATTTTAAATAATATAGATATACGAAAGGAAAGTTCTAAAATTTAGAAATGCTTCATTTATATTTTTCAATAACAAAATAAAATCAATAAAAAATTCTGCTGCTAAGATTCAGGGTAATATTTTTTCTGAGTGTATAATAGAAATATTCAAATGAAGAGAAAAGTTTCAAGAACATCAGTTTAGATCTGTTTATGTAGTGCATGTGGTAGTCAACATGAGTAGAACCTGTTGTAGTTGCTAGATTCGGCTTTCGGCACACACACCAAGAGCTCCATTCGGAAATTAACTCGTTCTCGCCTAGCAACACAATCACAAATGACGTATTTATATGCACACATATGGACGATCATACATACAACTATTGATTTATTCAATTTGAGACGCACACGTGTGGCTATATTTGCGCGAATGTTTATTACACTTTATACGATCCGTAAATCAAAAAGTTGATGCGAGCTGGAAGCGTGAAATCCAAAAGCCCGCAAAACGTGCGATTTGGAACATAAATTGATTGAACTGTACGCTTTGATTTATAATGGTTTCAAGAGCATAACATAACATAACAAAAAATAACAAAATAGAAGCAGCATTTGCATTCAGCACGAATCGAGTAAAACTCAATCAAATATGACCCTGAATAAAAGTGTTCTAAATATCTGCTATATGGCAGACATGCAAAATGCTTTCCTTCTTTCTCCCTCTCTCTCTCTCTCTCTCTCTTCTCTCTCCCTCTCTCTTTCCTCCCTCTACGCCTGTCCGCAATGCATTCTTGGAGTGCAAGAACAGTCCTTGAACTCGGCACATTTTAATTCGCTGCACTTTGCACAAAACTGAAATTAAGTCGCAACAATACTGAAATGCAATATCAAGTGCAGGCAGGCAAGCCAGAGTAAACAGCCCAACTATGGCATACCCTGTACATTAACTATTAACTTTTTTAATCCATCATAACTTCAGTTTTATCTTAACTATAATAGTTATTCTTATATTTATTATTAATTTTTTTTAGGTTTCCTTTGCCAGTAAAGTTCAGATAATGCAAATTTATATTCTCATTTATAGGAAATAGTCCCAGTTGTTTTTTAAAGTGTCCAATGAGTTCAATAAGCCTAGCTAGCGTTTTTTACATGTGGAATGTGGTATAATTACATACTGTATATATATATATATATACTATATACTGTATAGTTTTAATTGCGCTTCAGCATTTTAAAAACAAATCGTATATTTATTTTTAAGTTGAGTAGCGGCCAAAAGTCAACATTTGCGATCCTATTATAAATATTCGTATGAGTATTCGAATAACAAAAATTATAGTTTCTGTTTGCGGGGAAAAACAAACTATGACGACACAAAACTTTCAGCATCTTATAATAATACCTATAAAAAATATTAATATCGCGAACTTCGAACCTACATATTTCATTTAATCCCTACCTTTTCCATTTATAAATTGTAGCTTGTATTTCTGATTTTCATTTGAAATTGTACTTTAAATTTGTAAAAATAGATCCACATATCAAAGAAGATTAAGTTAAATTAATATTTTTGAGACATTTACTAAATGAAAATGGACAACTTAAAATTTACGAGCTGCAATTATGAATTTTGCATGCAATTTGATTAATTACAAAGTTAAAGTTATTTTAAATTTGTAAAAAATTAATTATTAATAATAATATAAATATGTTTTATTGCTTTTACAATTTTTAATTGTGGTTTTTTTTAGATTTTTTAAATTTAGTTGGATATATATTCTTTCTTTTGTTTTAAGCAACTTAACACTGTCTTCAGTCGTCCATGCCTTTTTTTATTATTTTCTTTTGCGATTATTCGACACTTGTGTTGGTGCGTAGATATATGCAATTGAATTGTAATCGCAATTGTTTATATATTTACGTGTGAGAAATGTCGTGCATATTTAAATAAATTATTTTATTTTTGGGCCGTCCTCTGATGCATTGTTGAACAGCGTACAATGTACATTTAGCGACAGTTACTCACACATCGCACGTCATATTTGTCAGTCTGCCTGCTTCGCTCTCTCTCTCTCTTTCTCTTGCTCTTTCTTTGTGGATCAGAAGTCAGCGCCAGCCCGCGCCGACCCCTCCCCTAAGACCGTTCCTGAGCAGCGCGCTGTGCTTTGAGTTATTTGCGTCGCAGTCGCCGTCGACGCTCGAGTTTAGCGGCCCTGTCGCGCAATTTCAAGGACGCGTCGCTTTGTTTTGTTATTGTCTGGACTTGTTGTTGTTGTTGCTGCTGCTGCGGCTGCTATTTGATCCACTCTCCCGTTTCTTCTCCCGCTCTATCTCTCCCTCTCTCTCTCTCTCTCTGTCGCTTTCCAGCATAAGCAACTTTTGCTGCAGCAGCAGCAGCGATTGCTTTTTAAAACAAACAGCAAAAAGTGCATTGAAATCACAATCAGAATCCGCATCAGCCAGTGGAATTTTTAATATACCCCTATATATATATATTATTTTTTTTTTAAGTACTCGAAATTTGCATTTATTTTGCTTTTGTCGCTGCTTTTTTAAATACTTTTTTTTTTCTTTTGCTTTGTTTATTTAGAATTTTAACGCTTTTTCGGGACATATTTTATGGGCCTGTTGATTTACTTAACCCAGGCGCAAACAAATTTCAAAAAAATTAATTTACCTTTCAAGGTTAAGCCTGGTGAAATTTACCGCATCTCCGAGCACATAAATACAATTTCTATTTAAGTAATTAACAAATTAAACTTTGCAAGTGCCGCACTGAATATCAAATAATTATTTCACAAATAATAATAACAAAAATACAGACGAAATCGCGCGCAAAAACATCTTTCAAAAGAAAACAGAAACCAAACAAACAAACACGCAAAACAACAAGACAACAAAATAAACAGATACGGGTTTATGGTCAAGGACGCGAGGTGAAAAAGTCTCAAAAGCACAGCGATTTGCAAATGCCCTTTCTTTGAGTTACAGTTGCGCACAAAATAATTCCACCACTCTCAAAGCAACTGTTTTCAAATGTGTTTTTTTTTTCAATTTCTAAGTTTAAGCAACTTATGAAGTGAAAGAAGACTTCTTAAAAGAAAGTAAATTAAAATAAAAAGAAAATTTAATTTTATGCAAAACGATTAAAATTAACGAAAAATTAATACTATTTTCCAAATGTGTACTTATGATTATGAAAAATATAAGTAAACAAGCCATTTCAATAAAGTGCGTAAGTGGCGCTGCCTTCTGGTACTTTTCCCAAATGAAAAATAAATATAATTATATATTTTTTAAATGAATTCCTGGATCAGTACTAACTTCAATCACTTTAACACTATAAAATATCTTTACGCATTTTTGAGGAATTATTCATTTAAACTTGAGTCGGGGACCAAAGACCATTAGAAAGAGGAACATGGGCGGATTTGTCATTAACAGATGGCAACGCATTTAAAATCAAATCAAATCAAATTAAATCAAATGAAATCAAGAAGCACACACATGGTATATATGTATATAAATATATATACCCACACATACACACGTACCCATACATACATACTACTCATAATCAACCGTGGGGGGCTCGTGCTTTTAATTAATGAGGTGAACTTGACTAGCGACTAGCGACTAGTGTTGCTCTTCGGTTTCCAAAGTCGAATGGAAGCGGAAGTCAAAGCAGAATTCAATGCGCTCTGCTCTTATCGCAAAGCTCTGACGCAGTCCGTCCGTTATTCTGTTCGTCTGACTGTCTGTCATCTTCGGCGGATTAGCGCTAGCTGACCAATTGATCTATGTTGGTGGCGGGAAAGGGGGCGTGGATTTGGGGGACACACGAGAGATCAGCTTAATTGAAAACGCAGACGGTCCAAAGTAAACGCAAAAAGCTTTTTTCTCTTTTTTTTTTAACAAATTCTAATAAACGCTTCGAAAGACCAAAGTAAAAAGGCATTTGGATATGCACACACGCACACACACACAGTACGTCAGCAACAACAAAGCACACACGAAAAAAAAATTAAAACGAACAACAACAAAAAAACCGACAAAAAAATCAAACACAAAACGTTGCTCAAGGTTAGGGTTATCATATTGCCAAGATCAAGGTTAAACGACTACTAAAAAGCTGTTGTTGTTATGTAGAGACAGACTTTTGTCAGTCGCTAGGTGTATATATATATATAATATGTGTGTGTGTGTGCTTGTGTGCTTTGCCAGACAGATCGTCGAACGTTGCGCGAACGTGCAAAGCTTCTGAAAACTGCCTGAGTAGAATTGTTATGTATGGAGAAAGGTTTGCCATTTAAGTTTTTGGATTAATGTTTAGTAATGTGGGCACATCGGAAATCCCTTTTTGACTGCTCAAGATACCTTAGCTCAAGGCTTATTTTATTAACAACTTTACAAATTATAATATTATATTATATAGTTGAGGAAGGAACAATGAGATATGTGAAGCGTGGGCCAAACGACAGTTGTTATTGTATTGTAATGAATAGGTTTCCTAAAGTGATTGGCATTATTATAAAAGAGTTACAGAGAAACACACAACTTTTAAATCGATGTATCGATATATGGGCATAGGTCGAAACTTCAAAATGCCATAACTTCGCCAAAACTCAACTTAGATTAAAAACCGAGGGCTTTTTGATTATAGTTTGGCCCCTAAATCAATTGTGCATTTAAAGTTAAAAACGTGATTCTAGGCCGGAAGACAAGTAAAAATTCTGGCCTAAAAATCATCATATGGGCCTAGGTCGAAACTTCAAAATGCCATAACTTCGTCAAAACTCAACTTAGATTAAAAAGCGAGGGCTTTTTGATCATAGTTTTGCCTCTAAATCAATCGTGCATTTAAGGTTAAAAACGTGATTTGAGGTCGGAAGACAAGTAAAAATTCTGGCCTAAAAATCGTCATATGGGCCTAGGTCGAAACTTCAAAATGCCATAACTTCGTCAAAACTCAACTTAGATTAAAAAGCGAGGGCTTTTTAATCATAGTTTGACCCCTAAATCAATCGTGCATTTAAAGTTAAAAACGTGATTCTAGGTCGGAAGACAAGTAAAAATCCTGGCCTAAAAATCGTCATATGGGCATAGGTCGGAACTTCAAAATGCCATAACTTTGTCAAAACTCAACTTATATTAAAAAGCGAGGGCTTTTTGATCATAGTTTTTCCCCTAAATCAATCCTACATTTAAAGTTGACAACGTGAAAATAAGTCGGAAGACAAGTAAAAATTCTGGCCTAAAAATCGCCATATGGGCCTAGGTCGAAACTTCAAAATGCCATAACTTCGTCAAAACCCA
Organism: Drosophila kokeensis; assembly: GCA_035042145.1. NCBI lineage: Eukaryota > Metazoa > Arthropoda > Insecta > Diptera > Drosophilidae > Drosophila > Drosophila kokeensis. The sequence continues at coordinate 734,077 of JAWNLT010000589.1, read as the reverse complement.
ACTTAGATTAAAAAGCGAGGGCTTTTTGATCATAGTTTGTCCCCTAAATCCGTTGGTAGTTGTATTCAGTGTTATTCTCAAGTAAGTAATGACAATGTTTCGACTTAGAAGTGGGTGACTGGAAAACCAAGATCGCATCAAATACGTCATGCATTGTTCCACCCCTTCAGTCTTTTCTCAAAAACATTTGATCTAGATTGTAAATGAAATACATAAGAAAAAACAAATTATAAATTAAGTTAATTATAAGCAATAATAATACAGGTCTTAATTACTGCTATTAATATTATTTTTTGTGCCAGTTATACTTTTCACACCTATGTTCTCCTTAAAATAATTATAATACACATAAATATTACTACAACATAGTGATAAACATATATTCATTGGACAGATTTCTTTGAAAAAGCGGACAAGGTTCAGTAAATTATCATTTTGATCGCTATCTATACTGTTATCGATTTTTCGAACCAGCTTCGATGATAATGGGCTAATTTATTAACTGTTTTCATGTTTGATTTTACTGTGCATTTTGATTAATATGTTGAGGAAGTTAAATATGCATATATATGTGTAAAAAATTGATAGATGTATGTATATTTATTTAAATATATAGCTGAGAACTACTAATTTACGTTCAGCAACATTGCCGATGTCATTGGGCGTTGCAAATTAAAACGGAATCCAAAAGATAAACAAACTGTGACTGCGACTGCGACTGTGACGGTGACGGTGACTGTGATTGTGACTGTGATTTGTTGTGTGTGGAATATCGGAAGTGGATATAGTTTATTCACGTCTAACGGTGTTTCATGCATTCAACACACAAGCACCGGCTCATGAATGGGTGTGCGTCCGCGAAAGAAAACTGGTTTCAAGCCGTGGACCGTGATTTCGATGCTGTATCGGTATCTCAGTTTATTTGTATCTGTATCTGTATCTGTTTGTATATGCGGGCGAGTGTTGAACTTGTAAGTGCCTGGCTACTGCTGCTGTCAATGTAGCAACGATTTTCGGTTTGGTTTTCCAATTTGTTTGCAATGCTATTTGCTGTTCAAGTTCAAAGCCCAACCCAAAAAGATCAGCTCAGTTGAACTGAGCTGAGCTGAGCTGAGCTATGCTTAGCTGTGGCTCTTTTTTGAATTGCTTTGCCTTCGGCAATTCAAAATTGTTTAGTTAGTTAGCTAAGGTCAGTCCAGTTCGCAGCTTTGAAATTGTTTCGACTGTTTGGCGACGACGCCCAGATCCAAATATTGACGCTGATGCTGACGCTGACGCTGACACTCTAAATAGCCCAGCGCGGAAAAACCTTCACTACCCAGCCACATACACACACACACACACTCACACACACAAACGTGCATATCTCGTCGACACCTTGACTTCAATTCATTGGCAGAGGAGCTGCCGCATTTTACACTCTGAAAAACAAATTGGCCAAAATTGAATATTGCCCTAAAAAATATAACATTTTTCTATTTTTAGAAATAATTTCGAATAATTTCTAGTCTCTAGAAATGCTCTACATTTATTTTTTTATATATTTTCTATTATTAAGAATATATTTCCAAAAAGTTGAAATTTAAATTATAACTTTTAGAAAAATTCGTTCTAAAATTCAGAACTTACTGGATCTGCTTTTATATAGTTTAGCTGCTCTAAAAGTTCCAATATTTATTTATTAATAACAAAAGTGACCAGAAAGCTAATGTCAGATGTCTTCAATGAACACATATAGAAAACAAAGCCCTGGAAATTTGACATGTTTTTTTTTTAAATTTAGAAAAAAACGCTGAAATTTAGAAATGTAAGCCGTAGTTTTTAGAAAGCCACAACCATCAATTTTAGAAATTTACTTTCTAAATTAAATGGTGACCAACCAATATGTAAGCCGATTTTTTTCTGAGTGTAGCTGCGGAGTTTTGCTTGGCAAACCAAGACTTGACCCAATTTTCGAGCGTGGAAAATATGCCGCATTGCCGCCTGTCACTGTTGTTGTTGTTGCTGTTATTCTGCCTCTTGTTGTTGCTGTTAGTGTTATTGTTGTCTGGCCCAAATTTATACGCTCTGCCGCTGTGGCCCCTGACCCTGTCGAGTGGGGCCAACTCCTCCACCCCCTCCTCCTCCACCTCCGTGGCTGCGATGGTGGTCTGCGGTTGCCAAGTGACTCAGTCGCTGATTGTTTTATTTTTATAATACTGTACACTATCCAAGGCGGCTCACGTTTCAGCTCATTTCCTGTTAAGCTTTGGACAGTTTGCTACCTAATTGTGTGTGTGTGTGTTGTGTGTGTGTTGTGCGTGTGTGTATGTAGAGCTCCTCAGGCAGATCAAGATCAACAAACTCGCTGTTTGTTCGCTTTTGTAAAATGTAAACATGCGTTGACAACAACTCGGCTTATTATAAACAACGACCTGGCAAGTGCCCGATAAGGGTTCGAAAATGCGACAAATGCGAGTACATATATATACATACATAGACATAAATACACTCAGCAAAAAATCGCCAAGTTGCCGAGCATAACTCAGTTTTAATTCAGAAAAATATGTCTAATTTTTGAGTGTGTTTTTTTTTTTAATATTATTTATTTATTTAATGTGAATTAAAGTCAGTAGACACAAAAATAATACAAAAATTATAAAATTGATTAAATTAAATTAAAAATAAAACTTTAGATGAAATTCAAATTAAAAAAATCGATTTATTTATAAAATTTTTGGGGGTAATTAAATGCAGAAATGGTCCAATTTTTTTTTTTTTAATTAGTATGTTAAGATTTTAAATAGTTTACAAATTTATATAATTAAGATCAACTTTCTGGAATTGTTAACACAATTTTTGCCATAGGTATAGAATTGACTTATGAAAATATCAAAAAATTTCTACTGATTTTTTTCAGAGTGTATGTACATTTGTACAAATATACAAAATATGCAAGTAGCTGCAATAACAAACCAGAGGGCTCCGACGGGCAGTCAACGGTTATTGGACACCAGCTGCAGCTTCAGCAAGTCTTTGTTTCTCTTAATAATTTTATGTGCGTATGTGTGTGCGTGTGTGTGTGTGTGTGTGTGTGTGTGTGTGTGTGTGGGCATTAATAGACTCTGGAAATGAGTTCAATGGCTCGGTGAGGTCTGACATTGCGGTTTCTCGCCACGATTACGCCCACATTCCGATTGAGATTGTCATTGTCATAAGTGCCCCTTACCATCCACAATCGAAATGGTCCCTTCAGATCCATCGTCTCCCCCATCCGCCGGATAATTGCCTGAATTATATATCCTGGGCAACGTTTTGCATAATTCAGACAAGAGTCGCCGTAAATCACACCCAGAAATGCATCCAGCCAAATGAAGCCTCTGCAAAAACCAAGCAGACCCTGAAGAATTGCGCAGTTTTTCTTATTTTAATATATAATTATTTATGTCAAGGCTAAGGCATGAAATCAGGCAGTAAGAAAGAATGAATACATTTTGCAGGAACAGAAGATTACACATGACGAAGTTGGTGTTAAGAGTTTTGGACCTTAACCAAGATCTGATCCAAGGTCTGTTTTGAACTGAACATTCCACGTTTGTATCAAAAATTGTGCCTAAGATAGAGATGACATACAAGAGACTCAAAACTCATCTTTCGACTGACTGTTCCAGGTATATATTATAATGGAACCCGTTACTTCCGATTTATATAGAATATGGATATACACCAAGATTGCTTTTAGTCTGTAATAATTCTGCGAATATGAGTATAAATTATTCAAACGGTCGGAAGTGATGCTGATCAAGTATATATATAATTTGAAAACATAGTTGAAATACCCTTTACATGGATATAATAATCAAGTTTAATTATAATAAGTTTTGTGAGAGCATTACTTAAATTTCAGGCCTGCTCCAATTTACGCAAAAGTTTTCCGTTTCTGTTTTGAACACAACTCTTTCTCTTTTCTGTTTTCGTAAATAGTTTTAGCTGTAGATGCGGTAAGATCGATATATTTATTTTTGAGATTAACATACTTGGTTAATTTACAGTGTAAACATAAATCGGCTGATGTTCACTCATTGCGGCATGTTTTTTAGAGGGGTAAACAAATATAAATTGTAAGCTTCGATTGAAAAGTTTTCATGTGTTTGGATTATCTACAACTGACTTCAAGAGATCTCTTTACTTACCCTCGTTTTATATTTTTAGATGTCAACAAATAAATCAAAATTTAATTACTAAGTCAGAACGCATACTGTTCAGACCACCCTCGCATGCTGTCGACTAATAAAGACGCTGGGGATGACTATGCTCTAAATTGCTTATCGTCAGATTGGACTCCAATCTGTGGCCGAGTAATGCTTACAAATCAGAAGTAGCTTGTGCATCCGGTGAGCCCACTCATGCTGCCAACTGACCACACAAACCGAGCGAGCCATGTGTAGCATTAATGCAGCCAAGGACAACTTGATTGACCCAAGTCGAGCAAGAGATCGTCGCCGGGGTCGGCAGCGCCAACATATTTCCGGCATCGGAATCGGTTTTCGGTTTTTGTCTTTTGTCTTTTGTCTTTCACTGCACTTATTAGCTGCTTCCTTCTTTTGCACACACAAAAGAAATATCAGCCAAGAAGCAGCAGCTGCTGCTGCTGCAGACCCTGAACTTTGTCGCCTTTCCAAGTGCAGCGTCAGTGGAGCTTGACAGCTTTCCAGCTGCAGATGCAGATTTACAGTTGCGAAAACAATAATAGCACCACTACGACAATTTTTCTTATGCAATGGGAAAACCATAATTTTTTCAAATGTTGATTTTGAATATATTTTCTTTAATATTCCCCATTTCATTTTTAATTTTAATTTTCATCAAATTTAAATAACTTAATAACGTTGATTAAAAACATGTTGTTTTTTTTCTCAATGCTAAATTCATAAATTCCTTTGAAAACATTTCTTGTGACAGTGATGATATTATTTTTTTCGCAACTGCAGATGCATGTTTCAATTCCAATTTCAATTTCAATTCCAATTCGAATGCTTTGTGCTGGCACTTCCAGTGCAGCACTTGAGCACTTGAGCAGTTGAGTTTCTGCAGTAGCCTTTGCTCTTCGCCTTGAATTGAGTGACTGAACCAATGATAAAGCGCATTTCCCGTCCCTCTCGCACCAACACCAGGCAGGCATGCCTTTGTATTGTGATCTGTGTGGCCTGCATAATGCTCCTAATGCATAAAGCGCACAAGGACCCGGGCTTCTCTGCACCCTTGAACCGTCTGCTGACCGCTTAATTAGGTCGTCGTGTAAGCACTTCTTTCCCCAAATGCTCGCAATTCTGCTTTGTATGCGTCAGTCGTCAACGTCAACGTCGACGTCGTCATCGTTGTCGTCGGCGTCGGCGTCATTTCTTCGTTCTTTGTCGCCCAGCCCTCGTAACAACTACAGTAAGTACAATGGCCAATCGGCTGATCGCTCGGTCTATGGCCTGCCTGCCTGCCTGCCTTCCTGCCTTCCTGCCTGCTTGCCACGCGCGTCAGCATTTTTAATTGTGCGCTGCATATCATTTGATATTAAATAAGTACGTATATGCATATATACATATAAATAAACATACTTACAGTTGCGGAAAAAATAATAGCACCAATGCGACATTTTTCTTACGAATGAAATAGAAACAAATCATTAAATTTGCAATTTTTTCAATTGATACAGCTGATACAGCTGCTGGAATTATTTTCTATAAATACATATATTTTTTAAATGGAAGGAATAAGTAAACAAAAAATATCACACTTAATCATTCCTTATAAAAATCGATTATTTATTTCGGTATTATAAGTAAGCATTTGAAAAATTGTGCTTTTATTTATATTATAAAATTTAACTTTAAATTATGATTATTTCTTTAAGTGTTCTTCCACTTCTAAAAACGTATTCTTTGAGAACGTTTCATGCGAGAGTGGTGATATTATTTTATTTCGCAACTCTACATAAATATATGTACATACATACATATATGTGCATACTGTACAAATATGTATTGTGCCCAGGGGAATACAATGGCACTTTGGGGCCGACCGCACTCTCGTCGACAACCAATATAATACCCTTGAACATGTGATAATTAAATGGCTTTTAAAATAACATTTCGCCATAGCACCCGTATTTTTCATAACATAGTCAAATGCGACAAATTTGTTGCTAATTTTTTAATAATGCATTATGATAATTTTTAATAATTGAAAATATGATTAATATAATTAAAATAATATAAATACAATCAATAATATTTAATAATTTGTAAGCACCATAAGTATTTTCTAAAGCGTCGAATTTTATGAAATAAATCGGAATTTTAAAAATTCGGTCTGAAAACCTGAGTGTTTTTTATGGTTTCTAAAAATGATTTTCTAAATTTGCGAACAAGCTTTGTTAAATTTTAAAATTCAAATATATAAGGTTTTTTCTCTGCTGTAGAAATTTTTTCTACTATAAGGAAATATTTATCTAAAAATGAACTAACCCAAAGATCAATCCAAGCAGAATGTTTAGCAAGTTTCATTTGCCTAGCTTTAAGACTTGTGAACCATTTTGTTAGATCAAAATTGAAATTATTTTGTGACAAAGCTTTAATATAATTTGATATCTGCAAGGGTATAAAAATCATACCACTTGACATTTAAGCATTGTTGATAAATATTTGTGGGATTTGCCAGATGCGATGATTAAACGGCGACGAATGTGCAATGAGTGCTCATTGTTCTGGAACCTCATTGTTCTGGAATTGCTGAACTGAGTTTTTGTTCACTTTGTAAACAAAGATTTATACACAAAAACTTATTAGCATAAGCAAAAAATATTTCGGGAAACTGAATTAATTCACTTAAATGCCAATGTTAAAGTCAACTTGTCGCCTGAGATCTGAGAATGGGGTGGGCTTAATGGATTTCTACACTCGGAAAAAAAAACGTCCAAAATTTTAGTAAAATGAAAAGCGCCCTAAAAATATAAAGTTTTTCTTTTCTTAGAAATAATATCTTAATAATAGGACAACAATTTCTAAAAATTAAAAACGCTTGCCCAAAATCAAGAATCCTAAATATATGACTATTTGAACTGTTTCAGATTGAATTATATGAATTTATAAGCTATGTAAAATATGTGTAAAAATACTAATGTTTAATAAAAATGTAAGTAAAAGAAAAGCTATTATAAGAATTCTCCAATAGAAAGCACAGAAGACAGCAGCCTGGAAATTATAAATATTTTTAGGGCGATATTTTCTTAAGAGTGTGTTAAGAGTGGGCACCTTACTAATTTGATTCACTCAAAGCCATGTCCATGCACTTGACCCTCAGCAATTTGCGTCAATGTCGCCGGGGTGTCAGCCACCCCCCTCGAAATAGGTGAGCAACCCTTGTGGCGTTGGGGATTGGGTTAGGTAATTACTGTTCTGTTGGTAGTTCCGACTGCAGCAATGACCTTGAACGACGCTGGGCTAAACCACACACAATTACGCACACACACACACACACACACACACACACACACAAACATATTTTTACGAATATGACCTTTTGCCTGCAACGCTGATTGTGGACATCTCGCTCACTCGCTCGCCTGGCCTGTTACTAAAAATAAGCTCGATGCGAAAGCTCACGATGAAGGTCAAACACCCCACCCAGTACCACTCAATGTGGCACATGCAACTGCCGCGTGCACAGGTTCAAGTGCAAGGGTTGCCATTGCACCCGAGCAAAATCGAAGCTCACACGGCTGCTGCCATTGGCATTGGCATTGGCCTTGTTGCATGTTGTCGCCTCATTCACACTTGCCACTTGCCAATTGCCACAGCCATTGACGCAATGACCCTGGCCGTGAACGGGTAGCCGTAGCCGGTCTCTCTGAGTGGCCAGAGGACAAATCCTGGGGTCGCCTCCTCTCTGCCATTTAAATGGAATTTACTGCCGGCCGGCCGGTTCTTTGGTTGCCACAATTTTCATTGGCTTTGGCTATTTATAGAGGGTTCTGGCCACAACAGCTAATTATTATGGCTGCAAAAAAACGTCGTCAGTCGCTGTGTGAACCTTGGCAATTTATATTTGCCGCTAATTGAAACATGGTTTTTATTGACTCTCGAAGTGCGTCAAAGTTACGGCTAAATTCAGCTCATAGTTGTACAACAAGTTGAATAACGTGTTGGCCACTTGAGGCTAAAAACTAGCCTGGCGTGCCACCAACCCATTAACTTATCACAAAGATAAATTTTGTATCTTTTTTCATTCTTAGCGAACTCTTGTCTAATTGATACCTTCAGCTGAAAGAGAAGTTCGATTATGCAAAGAGGGTAGCAAAGTGTTGCTCAAAGGTAATAAAAACAGCTTCTATAAAGAATTGGTTTTATTGTAAATGAAGCAAATATTTGCTCATGTTTTTATGTACAACTATATACTAAAATATATTAGTAGTGTACAACATTTATATTGTTATTAAAACTCTTCATTTATTTATAGTTAAGAAGCTTAAACTTAATTCTTAATGATAGTTGGTTCATATTTTAACCAATATTAATTACTGAATTAGAACCAATAAAATAGAATAAAATTAAATTATATTTATATCTTAATGTCTTAATGTTGAAATTAGTAAATTTGTATAATTATCATAAAACTTTAATTTTGATGCTTACATTAATTTTTTTATGCTTGCACAATTTTTAAAATCCAAGTTGAGTACGTAATTGGACCTGTACAGTAATCATTTTTATCATTAATTTCCAAGTTTTCTATTGAGAATTTTGAGAATATCCTCTTTAAAATAAAATATTTAATTTTTGATACGAAAACTGGCATAAATCCCCACTGTGCGGCGATAAGTAGGCAATAATTCAACGAAAAGTTTTCAGTGCGCTTAGCAAACAGTTAATGCGCATTTAATTGACTGTTTTTGCTCATTGACAGCAGGCCATTTATTTATTACTATTATTTATTACATTTAAGAAGATAAATATCTAAAATGACAGCTTGATTTGTCTCATATTGAGTAACTGTTGTGCGTTTAAAAGATAATAAAAAGCATTTTCACTTTAACAGGTGCTTGTGAAAATGAACTTAAGTACGGATGATTGAAGTGAATGAACACTTGAAGTAGTTTCAACCACCATTATTAGTTTGAAGAACCCAAAACTGCACTTTCGAGTGGCAAGAAACAGTCAGCAGTGCCTCCACTGAAGCTTCAGCTACTTGGTGCTCCTCTGTCCCTTTCTGTCGCCCGTCGAGATGAGTTCATAAGAATAAACTTGAACGACACGTGGGTAAATGCAAGTTGTTTAGTGGCTTCGTCTTGACTTGGTGTTGGTGATAAGAAGCCAGCTCTTGGTATGTTGTCCTTATGTTGACCTTTAGCGAATCCCGTTCGTCGTGGGTTTTGCCAGCCTCCGATTTCAATGGGGGAGCGAGCAAGTAAGTCTGTGTGAAAAGCTGCTAAAAGAATGATTTAAAAATCAAATCAAAGTCACGCGCCGCAATGTAATCAACAGTTCGTATAGCTGTGCAGGTGGCAAGAGGAGCATATATACATGTGGCATATACCATATACAACTCAAGGTTATCGGGCGGCAGGTGTAGCAGAAAAGACCAGGACCAGGACCAGGACCACGTCCAGTCAAACAATAAGCAGCTCCATGCAAAGAATAAATGCGGAATGAGAGAGAGTCGGAGAGCGCGACGCAGATAGCTACTGTTCCAGTCACACTCAATGGCCACGTGTTGGGTTCACGAGAGTGGGGGTGTGCGGGAGCCATTGGCAATGTCAAAGCGAAAGAAATCCTTCAGCTGCTAACCTTGAACTTCACCGTTGCTAAGGCATCATCACAAAGAGGCAGCTTTCTGCCGCCTCCGTCGCTGTCGACGTCAGTGTTGCTGTCTCGTTTGCGCTGTGCTTTTACGTTAACCTTGCCGGCTGTAATGGCCGTCAGAGTCCTTGAATGTATATGTGTGCCCGTGTGCGTGTGTTTGTGTGTGCGCCTACGCTGGGGCTATGGAAATTTTCGCCTGCTTGTTGTATCGCTGTCTCGCTTGCGCCACAAAAGTTGAAGGGCATTCAACGTTGATTGACGCTAAATAATAACGGCATTTGCTGCTCAAGCCTTGGGCTAAGTACCCCTGAAAGCTCTCTCTCTCTCTCTCGCTGTTGCTTGCGAAGCTTTTGCCCGCATAGGGGAGTGTCGGCAAGCTTTTTTGCCCAGCGCCTAGGTTGACTGTACTTCTGTGACATTGCTCGAACTTTCGCCTTGGCATTGCACGCGCTTCAACTTTTGCTGCGCGCTCTCTTGGAGAAGCATCGCTCTCTCTCTCTCTCTCTCTTGCTCTCTCTGGCAAGGCCACAAAGCCAAAAGCCGCAAGTTTCTTGCCATTTGTTACACACACACACCCACACGCAAAATAAGCTTTGCTCTCTGTTGCGCATTTCATTTTGACATTTTGGGGCTACTTTGCTTTGGCGCCTGTTACATTACCTAAAAACCTAAGTGCGTCATCTCTATTGTTGTCCTCAGCCTATCACGTTTGCCTCCTCCCTTGCCCCATGACCCCTCCACTCACTCAACGAAAATTGGGCTACGCAAATTCATTTTGCATTTCATACAGAGCAAGGAGCGATTTCCAGGAAATCCGTAAAACCTGCTAAGGCAAAAAAGGCGCGGGCTTTTTCACGTAGCTTGCTTCTTGTGCCATATTGAATGCCACACGTTGCAGACGCAGTTATGCATGTCCCTTGCCCCACAGACTACCAACTCCATGCCTACTCAATGCGCAATTTGTTGACTGCCTCGTAAAAATACTTCCAGTCCTTTTTCGGCCGTTGCGAAGTATTTATGAAGGGCACTTTTGTGAATGAAGTTCGAAGCGTAAAAAAGGAAATGTTGCTGCGAATGTGCGAGAATGTTGCCCTCGTCCTGCGGCATGTCGGCTAATCAACTCTTCACGGTGTAGGTCAGAGTTAGCCACAAGCCACAAGCTACAAGTTGTAGCTTGTTTATGAAGCGTTCCTGTTAACGACCACCCAGGCAGCCCCTGTCCTCATTCCCCCAATATTCTCGGTTGTTTACTGTTCTTGTTGTGCTGGAAGTTTCTAATTGCCAGCCAAAATATTGTGACGCCAAGGAAAAAAATACAAGAAAAACAAAATTACTTGACAACCTTGACCAGGCTTAACCTCTAGTCAAATAGTTTTCCCTAAAACTCTTAGCTTGCCCCTCGCTTGCATATTTTTAAACATGGGACAATCTTGATTAGATTATTAATAGGCAAATCCTTAGCAAACTCATCGATTTCTCTTACGAAGCATTTTACAAGTATTATTTTTGGAAATTTTAGCTTATTATCGATTCAATGTCAAGTGTTATTGCCATGAACTTATGCCGGGGCCTGTAAGCGTCCCACTCCAAAGTGTGACAATTTGCTTGCGTCTTATCCTCGTTTTCTTCGCAGCGAGGCAGTATTTGTCTCTAACTTTGCTTGCCAGCTTAAGGTTCCAGCAACGCAATGCGAAAGCTTCCGGCTGGCAAACCCGGAACCCCTGTCATCTTCACAAACCCCCTGCCTGTGTCTTCACTCCTACACTCGGACTCACTTCCAACACGTGGCTGGTGGGGCATGGAATGATTAACTGGGGCCCGCAACAGAGTCGGGTTTTTTGGGGCAGTGCCAGGGATGCTCAGATGGGGTGCGCATTTAGCTGGCTCCAGCTGCAGAGCTTTGAGATTTGTTGGCTGTATTGTCGTCGCTTGCGAAACTTCAAGGTTAACTTCTGGCTGTCACTTGGCTCTCCCCGGCGCAGCATTGGCCATAAACAAACACTAAACCCAAACCCAAATACAAACCAATTCAAGAACCAACGACGCCATATTGTTTTTAGTGCCGGGATTATATAATGCTAGTCCAAATTATAGGCGTTTCCGCTTCGCGGGTTCGTTCAACTCGCAGCTGCTATTAATCTTCGCCAAACCCAGCCCAACCCAGGATTCACTTATGTACATGTATCCTGGGTCATTGTACCACAGTCCCGTTGCCTGCGTGATATGTATGGGGTCAATGCCTTTGCTGTGCCCACTTCCGTTCTGGGTTTGCATTCCCCCATAGCTTAACGTACTCCTCCAAATATATACGCTGATGATTTCGATTGCCTTTACTGGCTAGTTTGAGGTTTTTCCATGTATTTTTTCCTCTTTTGTTTCTTGCTTTCCATTCAATTGATAAACTACAGTTTGGACTCTGCAGAAATCTACACTCAAAAAAAATCGCAGTAGATTATAGTAAATTGTCATATTTTTAGCGCCAATGCTTAGTCATTCTATTATTCAGAAATAAATTTAGAAAAATATGGCCCATTTTTAGTGTATTACTTTCTATGTTTGAAGAATTGAAGAATTCTTACATTGGCTTTTCTTTTACTTATATTTTTTATTATTAAACTTCAGAATTTCAATACTTTACATACATTTATCAAATTTATATCAAAATATATAATAAAATATACAATATATATAAGGCAAGCCTTTCTAAATTTTAGAAACTTTTTTCCTAATATTTAGCAATTATTTCTGAAGAATAGAAAACTTTTTATTCTATAGGGAGGTTCACTGAAATTGATGTCGATTTTTTCTGAATGTATTCCTAACGATTCTGGCGCCACGTGTGCCCAGCACAGAATGTGTGAGTATGTGTCTCTCTGTGTGTGTGAGTGGGTGTAAATGTAGATACAGTTGAATAGATAATTCCAGAGACGCGTGCACACACTTATCTGACCTTTGGCGCAATTTCCAGCAATATGGTTAGGTCGTGACCTTTGAATACCTAAATATCAAAGTTAATAAATCAAATCAGTGTTTTTCCAGTAGTCAATTCCTCGATAATGCTCACATAATTTTGTTTATATGGTATATATATACAGTGACTGCACTCAGGACAAAAATAAGCCGGAATTTTAGACTAAGAATAACTCATCTCAGTATTTTAAATTATATTTATAAAATGAACTTTTGTGTCTTTATGTTTTTGTTTCATTGATATGCATATTTTTAGCGATTTTTTTAAACATTAGCTTTTTCCTTGTATTATTTATATTATTATTATTAACATTATTATGATTTCTAGTTACATTTCAGATACTATCTCCCTCGACTGCACACAATTCTAATGAAATTGAAAACGAGTGACCCACTTTGACCACATGCATAACATTATGTATAATCAGGCATTATTTCTCACGCTACCCATAGCGATAATATCTACCACATAGCAGCTAGTTGAACTCAAAATCTCATACATACAATTCTCGGAAAATCGCCACACATGCGCCGCATGCAACAACAGCAAACTGTTTGTTAAATCTTTAAACTTTGTATTTTCATACTTGATGTCTTTATGCCTCATTCTGCTCCATAAGCGGGAATTTATTTATTTTGTCAGCGTTTGTTGGTTTGTTGAGTTTTAGTTTGCATTTACCAATTTCAAGGTTTCAGCAATTATTCAATACACAACATCACACTCTTCCCCTACCCGTCCCCGTCCCACTCCCGGTCCCTGTCCCTATCCCTGTCCCTGTCTCTGGCTCTGGCTCTGTGTCGCAAATGTGCCAACATCAACGGGTTTCGGTGTCGTTGCTGTTTCCTGGAATCGGCCACAACTAAAATGTAAACAGAACCGAACAATAAAATATAGCGCACAATTTTCACGCTTTCGTTGCATGACTGCGTTTCAAGTTCAGCGAAATGATTACGAGGGGTTGCTGAGGGGGTGCTCTGTGTGGGGGGTGGCTGGGTGGTTGGGTAGGTGCTGGCTCGGCCAATGACCAATGTCCGCTAGTTGTGGTCGAGACAATTGCGACGTTGATGACGCACTCGAAACTGCTGAGACTCGCACTTGGCACTCGCAAGCAGCGTGAATGACCCGTGGGCACCGGAAAGTGAACGTTGGCTTGGACAAGGGGCACGTTTGAGGTTGGGCGGGAGGGGGTGTTGCTTGAAATGCGAGTCTTAACACAATTAAAATAGTGCTGGATGGAGCTGGGTGAACAGAAACAGAAACAGAGACAGAGACAAAATCATGTGGTCATTGATTACGCTTCGCTTGACTGCAATCCAACCGCAATACGCCCATTTTCATTTTCATTTTCATTTCAAATTTTCATTTAGCACTCTCGCTGTCAGCGTTTTCTGTAAATATTTGGCAAGGTTTATGCTAAGCGTCCCATCAATGCAATAACAATTTGTCACATCGTTTGCTTGGCCCGACCTTTTTGAAATAATGTTTGCTTATTTGGAATGGGAATCCCTCCCAAAAGGATTCCAAAATTTATATTTGTTGTTCAGTTGGGCTACCAATTTAAAATTAATCTTTTATTTTTATTTGCTTTTCAACTATTATGTATATACTTCTACCCACTTTCCCTTCATCGCTGTTTTACTAATTATTTATTGCATTAACCCTTTCGAGTGCTCAGTGTTGATTACACTAGACTTAATCACGTGAATAATTCAGATTTCTCTATCTATATCACCAATAAACATGCATTTAACTAATTAATTATTTTTTTTTTGGATCTGATTGTGTTTTCTCTGGATTTCCCCCAATACATGCATCATCTGTTGGACCATTTGGCATTTAAATAACCCCAGATATAAATCTAATAAATATTATTTATTTATTTAATCTACATTAACCAATAAAAAATTATTTTTACTTTAACTTAATCTATCTTGATTTGTATTGATTATTGTTGTGATTTTTTTCTGAGTGCGCATTTCAAATAATTGTTTTTTTTTGTGATCTCTTTTGAATAAATTGTTTAAAACGATTGAAATACGTTTTTACAGTTTCAAACTCCACAGCTGCTGAACTCATGGGTTTCAAAATATATTGAAGTGAAAATAAGAAACAGAAAAAAAACATATTTAAATTATTTAAAATCAAAATATGGTCAATCCAAAATCGGCTTGAAAAATACAAAGCCAATTAGCCATGAATGTAAAGGATGTTTTGAGGATTGCATGGCATAGTTTTGAGGTAAACTTAAACATTTGTTGGAGTCAGCTTGCATCCTTTATTGGTCTGTGTGGCACCTTCAGTTAATAAACATTTTTCCACTCTGCCAAAAAAAAGGGAGAAAAATACGATTACAATTTC
Source organism: Drosophila kokeensis (assembly GCA_035042145.1). Lineage (NCBI taxonomy): Eukaryota > Metazoa > Arthropoda > Insecta > Diptera > Drosophilidae > Drosophila > Drosophila kokeensis. The sequence goes on along the minus strand of JAWNLT010000589.1, from coordinate 718,918 downwards.
AACGCAGCTGTTGTCGTTGACAACGCTTCACTAACCAGATGATATTTGATATGCTGCTTTAGCTCTATCAGTTTAATTTTTTGTTGTGGTTTTTTTGTTTTTTTGCATTATGTTAAGTTGGAGTTTCTGCTTTCGTTCAGTGACCTCTTTCAAAGGCAGCGCTCAAAGAAAGTTGTTGGGCGCATGCGTCACGGCCAAAATAGCTGAAACTGTGAAAAATGTATTATAGAAAATTATAAATACAAGCATATGAATGCTGGATAACGATCATCAAACCCAACTCCAACTCCAACTGCAAACTCAAAAACTCCAACAGCAACTTCAACTCTGAGTGACCTCAATATTCAAACAACATTCAAATCTTTTACTCTCAGCGTTCAACTCTCACTTTTGCCGATCGCTGAGGGCTTCACTTCGTTTTTTAATTTTTTGGTTTTTTCTGGGTTCGTCTCGCATTTGCGGTGAAAATAGTAAATTAGATTCAGGCATCGTTGTGGGTTCAACAAACCCGCCTGAACTCAATACGGAGCAATGACACCCCTGATGGTATTGAGGGATCCGTCTTCGATGCATTATGATTTTGAATTTTAATCGGATGATTATTGTCAAATTGTGCATCACTTTCTTTGAGGCGCTTCCAAAACGAACTGAATAAAATACCAACTGGATTCTCAGCTGTTGTTGCAACATTTTTCACTTTCTTTTTCTAATTGGCTTTTAAATGTCTCTTTTGCCGTTTTTCGGCCAGTTCGGTTCAGTTCAGTTTGGTTCGGTTCGGATCGGCTTGGTCCGGCGCATGTTATAGTTTCTCGAGTAGGGTAATTGATGCCCCCACATACCCAAAAAAAAAACAAAAACATTATTGAGTTGAACTTCAACTGTTTGCCACAGCCGAAAAGAAAGTGTTGAACTTTCGTGGTCTATTGTCGATGTCTCAATTTTTTATGAAATTCGTATTTATCGCGTCGTACATTAAATTGCTTTCAATGGGAAAAGTGCTGCTGATCAACAGATATATTTTATACATATTTTATATATCTGCCGATTCGGGGTGTGTACAAAAACGAAAGCGCTAAAAATTGACTATTAGATTTGATGCTGTTTCCGATTATTGTTGTGTGGCAACTGCAACAACTGATGGCCTTAGGCCCTAAACAGCTGCTGCCCGTTGCGGCTTCCCCAGCATGCATTACAAGGCATTAAAACAGTTAACAGACAGTTAGTCGTTGTCATCTTAAACAATTTTTAGTGGCAACATGTGTAGACCGACTGAACCAGCGAGCTTTAAGCAATGAGTCCAAAACCTGAGCCCTCAGATATGAGACCTGAGCCCTAAGCCTTGAGCCTCGAGCCTTGAGCGAGGGCTATTAAGAAAGTCGCCGGCTGCAACAAAAGCACTCGAGGTAGGGCACAACGAGGGGCATGTGGCAACAGGATGTCGACGTCTTCATTTCCGTAACGCCTGCAGTTTTTATAGACTGTTTTTTTGTTGTTGTTTTTTTTGTCTCGCTCGGTTGATCTGCTTGCCAAGGGTCTTCTCCTGACATTGGTCGCCACAGCGGCAACACCAGTTGCATTTTTTATGCGCTTGCATAAAACTTTATTAAACGCTTCACTTGGCCAGGTTGATGTGTCATTGGAGTTTCTGGGTCAGCAGCTCAGCCGCAGCGTAAGCGTCAGCAGCAGTGAAAGTCGAGACACAAGGTGCAATGCTGTGCTTAGTTTTGTGGTCGATAATAATATTCAAAATAATTATGCATATATGCACATAAACATTTATTGTCGAGCATATGTTGCATTCCACCTTTTAAGAAATTATTAAAAACATCCTTGTATGATCAACTCGCTACACATGTATGGGTTGTCCCCCTCTTAACCCCTTTTCAATTTAAGTTCCTTAAAGTTTTAAAAATCGAAGTCGGTGCTTCATACACTTTAAACTTAAACAATAAATTAAAATTGCGGTATTTAAATACAATATTTTGTTTTTTCTTTACGTAATGAATAATCAAAAATGAATTAAATATAAAACAACCTTTTTTTTGCAATGAACCCAATAAAAAGGAAACAAAATGAAACATTAAAAATGGAATTAATTAGCATTTTGATTTCAGCATTACATTTTAATAAATAATTTAAAGTAAGTTGAACTAATTTATTTAAGATTGTATTTTAAAATAAGCGCGTATTTTTTTTTTTTAAATATTTACTGTGTATGTCATTAATATTGCCATACTTTTCAAAACATCGATATGAACTTTAATATATCTTCGTAAGAAATACAAAATACTCGGGAACTTCCAAAATTATTATTTATAAGCTAGGTTGGCATAAGCGAAGCAAAATTCCCATAGCTCTCTTAAAAATGTAAAAGATATTTTTATGGTTTTTTTTTTAAATATTTAATGTTTTAAGTTTTAGTTATCTGTGGATTTTCGCATTTTAGTTTTCAATAAAGTTTCAAAGGCTTAGCCTTTTTGTTTGTCATTGGCCCTGTTTTGGCGAGAGTTATTTCTCCAATAAGTTTCTATCAATATACCAATCACGATCTATATATTTTGAATGTGTAGGCCCGACTCTTCTTTGTCAAGCTACCAGCTCGCAATGCATTACATTCCACATAAATAACTCAATCATATTATAATTAGTACAAACCAAATTAATTTTATTTTCAGTTTCATTTGAGAAGGTAACTGTTCTTTGTGCTTATTTTACTGTGGCAAGATCGTAGCAGTGATATCTAAACGGGGTCAGTTCCATTCACAAATTTCACTCTCATTATGTGCTCGGCAGCCTTTTGTAATTATCTAATGAGATGTGAATATGTAATGATCGCCAGACAATATCGAGAGTGTTTCGTTTGGTCTTCAGCTATTGATCTGAACTTCTGAGCAGCAATGAAAACCAATGAATGAAGAAACAAACAGCAAACAGCAAACAGCAAACAACAAACAATGAAAATACGATTATAGTCAAAAGTGAAAACGTTGACAAAACGAAATTGAATAGCAAAAGAAATTTGAAGAATTGTTGGCAACACAATACAAAGTAGCCAGCAAGCAACATAAATATCAAACAAAAAAAAACAAGCCAGAAAGAAATACACTTTCGCTTTTGCTTTCAATTTCATTTCAAATGTGCTTAACCGTTTGTCGCCTGCCCGCTTACCCGCTTACCCGCTAACCCGCTAGCCCGCTGGCACGACTGTTCGCTTACCCGTTTTACTGCTGCTGCTGCTGCTGCTGTTTCATTATCTCTCTGTCTCTCTTTCGCTGCAGTTCGGTTGCGCATGCACGGCACGAGTTTGCCCCTCGGAACGTCTTGGAATATGAAATTGTAATGATTGCTTTGGGTAATAGACGTTGATGGTTGGCTTCGTGTGATTTAAACGATGTGCGGCTGTCGTTTGGGGCATTGACCTCGACCGACCAACCGTTTTCCACAGAATAAAATATCATAATTAGTGGCAGAGCGCTTAAGTCATTATCGTATATATGGTGTTATTATACACCCACATACAATCAATCAATCACGAATCAGATCAATCGTAACATAAGTTAATTCAACTTGTCCAAAAATTGTTTGCATGCTCATGAAAAACGTTTCAATGTTTGAGGTTAATTCGCATAATTCATTGCAAAGACCCTCAGCGGCAATTATGAGGTTATTTATACGTCGTCGGCCTCCTCTGCTGCTGATTTACTTGTTTCTGTTGTTGTTGTTATGTTTACTGCTGTACGTAGCTCTGTTTGCTGTGTTTGTCGTTGTTGTTGTTGTATTTTGCGCTCGCTGAACAGCTACTACAACATTGAGCTTGGCTCATGGCGTGGCTTTGGAACAGAGCACATGGCCGGGCCAAGGGAGGGGCAGGTGCGGGTGTTTGCATCGACAACAACAGCAGCAAAAATAAAAAAACAAAAAAAAAAACGACACTTGCTAATTGTCTGTGACCTTTTTCGGCATATTTCAGTGCCGAGGCTCTTTGCTCGTCGTCAAGCGCATAAAATTGGCGCCAAATCCGAGACTAGCCAAAATAAATACCAAAAACTCAATACTCAAAACTCAAAATTGAAAACCAAACGGCGAAGACGAAGACGAAGACCAAATTCAAATCCAAGTGCAAGTCAAAATTTTTGGGAATCTGAAAAAGTTTGCAGTTTAATTGGGTTACGACGCTTTCATTTCGGCGTCGTCAATTTTTAGTTCATTGACACTTAAGCTGGCTCGGATCCCCAACCCCCAAGCCCCCTCAGACTGAAAACCCAGCGCAAAACCAACGCTCCAGACTCTCTCGACTCTTGACGCAGTTGCATGTGGAAAAGAAAGTAAAATTGTACAATTTGTCTTTTGCCGCTGTCTTTGGTTCCGCTCCAGTTACTTGCGGCGAGGCCAGTTGGCTGTCGTCGTGCCTCTTGATGTACACACATTTACCTCTTCCCCTGCCACCCCCTCGAATACCCTACACTCACCCCTAACTGCATAAGCAGCCACTACTCGCTCCCCCCGCCTGATCACAGCTGCCGTCTGAATCGGGCACTTGTCGAGTTCAAAAACCTCTTCGAGTTTCACTTTCGCTGTCGGCAGCTGCGTCGGCGCAGTCAGCCAAGTGAAATTTCATATTCACTGGATATACACAAATCTATATGCATATATATCAATATATACATAGTTTTATATGTATATACGCACACATTTTAACATTTTACGTGCCGTACCTGGGTTATTGACATCGTTTTGGTTTGGCCAACTCACGTGAGGCTGGCATTTAATATGCAAGCAAGTTTTAATCACATTAAATTCAAATACTTTGATTTTTAGATAAACTGAAATTGTTTTAATTTTCTTTCATGACAATACACATGTAGAAAATAAAATTGAAAGTAATCGAAATATATCAGAGTACATAAAAAGTAAAAAAACACCTTTTTTTAAAACATATTTAAAAAAAAATTGTTCAATTTTCAATATTCATAAGTAAATTATTTCAACTTATTTGTGTGTATTTATTAAAACGCAGCTGCACTCAAAAAAAGTCTATTTTTAAAATTGAAGGTCTTTTCAAAAATTAGGAGTCTGGTTTTGATATGTCTACACAGAATTCATACATTTTTATATTTTTACAAAGCATTATTATTTAAGAATGTCATATATATATATATATATATATATATATATATACATTTTAGAAACTTTACAAATTTATATAATGTAATTTGAAATCGCTTCAAATTTCACAGCGATTCGAACTCAATTTGAAAGCGTTTTTCTTGATAATAGAAAACATTTCTAAAAAGCACAAATTAAAATTTATAAGGAGAAAAAAAAGATAAACATTTTTTTTTCCACATATTAATAATTTATTTACAAACTCCCGATTATTTTTCTTGTTTTCAGAGGGGGTTTTTTTTTTATATTGTGGGAAGATTTTCATATCGAAATTTTGTCTTTTGAGTGTAAAATCTAATAAAAAGTCAAATTATGCGAGGCGTGGCTTAGGGTCTCGACCTTAGGCGATCCGTAAAAACTATGTGAAGATACAAATCATAAGATCATGTCCATATCGTTTGGATAGATTGGAAAACTAGTATCTAAGTCCATTCAACGCCTATAGCAAATTGAAATGGGTGTGCTTGACATTAAAAGTAATATAGAAAATGTTTTGTTTTTATTTATTCGAGCATTGCCTTGGCTAAAGGTTGCCTGATGTTGTCGCCGCCACAAAACAAAAGGCGTTCAGTTGGTTTTATTATTGTTTCATTTTTGTTGTATTTGTAGTTTTTTTTTTTTTTACATAAACCTAAACTGAAAATGGCAGATTGAATGTTGGAACCTCCAAATAATTTATTGTTTTCTGCTACTAGTCGTCTGGCTAGCAGGCTGCTCATATTGGTTTTATATTTTTGTTGTTTTTTTTTGTTGTTTTTTTCATTTTGATTTTTATTTCATTTTCAATGCTTGCGTTATGTATTGAAATTGGGTCACTTGCAAAAGTCGCGTGCTTGCTGCGATTTTCAGGGGCGTAAATAAAACGCCTCAGTGTCGCGTCAGAAACGCGCGCGACTTTGTCCGCTTGTCAGCTTTGAACTTTGCGCGTTTTGTGTGTTTTGCATTTTTGCTGTACGTTGTGTATTGTTGTGTGGTGTTGTGTGGTGTTGTGTATTTTGTGTTCATTGTTTCTTTTTAATGCCGCTTTGGCCCGTTGCACAGCCTACTTTGCTTGGCCCCCATTAGACTGACAAATTTCTCCGCCATTTCACCGTCGCGACGCATTTCTGTTGTGTTTTGTTTTGTTTGTTGCTGTTGTTGCTGTTGCTGTTGTTGCTGTTGCTGTTGTTGCTGTTGCTGTTGTTGCTGTTGCTGTTGTTGGTGCAAAAGTCCGTTGACTTTCGTTTTCATAAGCGAAAGTGTACTCCATTTATTTTAAATTTAAAGTTTTTTTCAGTCTTACTTTCTTGTAGTTTTGTTGCATTTCTTTAACCCGTCAGCGACTCAAACGGGTTTTCAGCGTGCTTTCTGGGTCAACGAAAAGTGTGCGTGGAAAGTGTTTCTTGTTGATTTTTACTCCCCCCAGCCCCCCCCCCCCTACACCACTCCCCCCTTTGCCTTACCCCACACAGCGCCTCCTTGTCGGCAGTCGGCCATATGGAAATGATTGAGCTGCACTCAGCGATGCCAAACAAAAGGCACGAGACTCAATTATTTGATATTTGATTTTGAGCATTTAATTATTAGAGAGACCCCCGAAATGAGTTGATTGAACTGCAAAACATAAAGGAGAGAAACTTTGAAAATACTCGTCTCAAAGCAAAGAAAGTGTATTTCAAATCTGGGTCGCTCCTAGCCCCCCACCTTACCTACCTCCCTACCCCTCCGCACTTTATATTATTTTTGTGATTGTTGTAGTTGTAACAAATCGCTTGTTGCTGCTGTTGCCATTGCAGTCGCTGGTTGTAAGTGCTTAATGGTGGTAATAAGTATTGCCAGCGAAAAGTGAAAATATTCATATTTATGAGTCTCAGGCTAAACGTTCAAGTTGCATGCTTAGGCTAATGACTATTAGCTACTGATGATGCTGCCCAACAAAACCAATTGAGTAAGCCAAATGGTTAGAGTCGAATATCGTTCAGAGGTGCTCTGATGTTGTATATTAGCCTGTTGTTTGGTAAGCTCTACATACCAGTTAGTATGGGCATTCTGATTATATACATTAAAATGCAGCTCACTGCGCATTGAGGATATGCATTGAGGATACAGGCTTATTTATATACAATTTTAAGTCCCCAAACAATCGCAGGTATATTTAAAAAAAAAACGTAAAAAATTAAGCGTTAAAATTCTTCTGTCAGGTACAGCTTCTATTTCCCAGTAGTGGCTTAAGCATGAAAAGTTGCATAAGTAGCAAGTTAACAGTTGAATGACTGTAATTCAGCGAAGTTTTACTTACTTTGTTAATTAAAATCCATGAATGTTAGTAAAAATTATTAATATAATTAAAATATGTATTGTATCAGCTCAATTTATATTTTTTAATTTTTATTAAAACTCTTTGTCTTTAAGCTATTTTCATTTTTGACTTCTTTATTTATTTTGCAAAACGCATTTAGGAAAATTTTGTTTTTGAAAATTGTATTTTAATCAGCTTTAGACAATAATATCTTTTGAAGAGAAATTGTATCTATTATTTAACTATGCTTTTTCATTTTATTTAAATTGTATAAAATGAATTTATTTTACTCAAAAAGAGAGTGAACTGATTGCTGATATTAAATTCAACGTTTGCCTAGAGAACACTTACTGGGCGGTTGCCTAGCAATAGGCATAATGAGACTATATCCACACTCATCATCAGCACCAGCAAAGAGAAGACTTTGAAGTCAAGGAAAATCATATAAATGATAAAACTAACCATAGATAGACACAATAGAAGCAACTTATCAACATAATCCACGGAACTTTCCACTAATTTGCCATTTTTTAATCAGAGTTCTTGAATAATGGTTTCTTATTGGCCTCTAAATGTTGGAGATAATATCATTATCATTTCAGCAAAAGTAATTGCGATTCAGGAATATTGATAAAATATAACAATAACAGCAACGAAAACAACGAGACAAACAATGCTGGCGGCGCAGTAAGCATTAAATAATAATTACAAGATATCTGTATATCGTAATAGTCGAGGCTTGGGGCTGGGCTCGGGACACCCTCGATTGACCCGACAAATTGATTTTCTATTAATTATTGTTAGGTGCTGGTAGAGTATACGAATTTTGTCACGAAATATGCAGCGTGCTGATAAATGTTTCATATAATAGAAAATAACTGGACTAAGCTCTTAAGTGATCACTTTTATTCCTAACTCTAATATCACTCTTCAATATTTTACTCATGTTGGAACAATAACTGAAAGGGTATCAAATAGTCGCCACGCCGAACATAAATGTCTTTGTTTTTGACGAAAATGACGCAGTTAACAAAGCTGCCCCCGAAAAAACAGCCCACAAGAAATTATATTTTGTTAATCAGCGACTGCTGAAACAGGATAAATACGACCTTGAAATGTGGGCAAATAAACGAGGCATTGAGAAACGCACAAAGGACCAAAGAGTTTAGGGTTTATGCTGATGGATGTGGCATAGTCACTCTAACTCCAACTCTGCTCTCTGAAGGCACTCATTTGCCTGTCATTAGGTTCTGCTCACTGTTTATGACCCACACATAATCATAAGCCGCTCTAGGTTCGGTTCGGTGCGGTTCGGTTCAGTTCCGAATAGGCTCTAACTCGAGCGCAACTGATTGAATTGCGTTGCGGGTCTCGTTTTGTTTTAGTTGCTGCTATGTATTATCATAACATAACCTTCGGCTTATTTTTGGTTAACTTTATGGAAGCTTGTGCGACCCTCTCCCCGCTTTCAGCCCACATGCATAAATACATAATACATAATTGCTGGCGTATGCGGCGTATACGTGACGGGTTCTTTAACGCAACGCATCCTTGGCACCATTTTGACGGCAAAAACATGAGCGCAAAGCCGAAACACCACAGTATGGAGTAACATTGATACTACTGCCTCATAACTGCCACTGTCGACATCCTGCGAGTTGGCCCAAATGTTGTAAAGCTCTGCTTTATAGGACCATCAAGGAAAGCTTATGAGCTTTCTATTTACATTTGATTGCAGATTTCATGCACGAATTGAGGGCAGTAGATAACAAAGGCACCAAATAAGGGAGGGAGCCGAGAGGCAAGTTTCCGAAAATGTTTTGGATTAGCATTAGGTGAAGGTGATGTCAGTAAACATAAATTATTGCCATTAAAGTATATCATATTATTTATTGTTGCAGGCAGTTTCATCAATATCGCTGACAGCGGGAGTCCCTTAAGGAACCTCTTATCAATTTAGGTATGTGTCAGAGTATTGGACTTAGTCTCACAATATTGTAGGGTACCAATTAAAAAATATTATTGTAAGATACTGGGATATATTATGATTTATTGCAGTATCATATAATGTAAATGTAAATCGCATTTATGACATGTGCTCTGGAGGTAATGTTAAGTGAATTGGTAAGACTTTGAAGGATTGTTCAAGGAATCTGAATGGTTAGTCTTAAAATGGTTAGACAGAAACAGTGGTAAGTCAAGAGAGCTTAAGTCTTTCGAGTGGGTTTTAACTTTAGCAAGGTGATTGCCTGAAACTGAATCAATAAGCATTAGACTTATTCTGTTATTGAGTGTTTGCTGAACTTTGTTAGAGAGGGATTGAGCGGATTCGCCCCAAATAGCAGAGATGGAAGTGCATATGGACAGAGTCAGGGATTTAAAATATAATAGTGTGGATGGGAGTAAAAATTACTTTATGTTAAACTGTATAATCAGTTTCAATATGTACATGTACCCCGATTAATTATATCCATTATTTTATAAACTTAAAATATTAAATTGTTAAAAGATTAAATTCTATAAGTTAGCTTGCAACTTTAATTTTAATACTACATTTAATATAAAAAATCTATTCTTAAAAGAATTGTGGTCTGCTGTGGGCGACATTTTCTTTTTGTTGCTGAGAAATTGATTTATTCTTCACTCTTAACTGCTGAGCACTTTTCTCGATGCTTTTTAAGTGAGATTCATCCCCTGGCAGCAAGCACATTTCTTTTTTGCACAGTTTGCACACATTCATCTCCAGATAGAGCCACAAGGTTATCCTCTATGAAAGCAAGCAAATGTTAAGATATTTATAATATTCCAATTTTTCCATGACTGGCGCTTGGAGCTTATATTAAACTTGAATTCTCGTTGCTGCTTCCTGTCGCCAGCTGAATATTGTTAAACATTCCACATGGAGCCAGTGCTGATCAATAGCTGAATCGAAAGTTATTCATTTTATGCATCGGTCGAAGTGGAAAAGTTTGGCATATTAAACAGCACTTCCTGAATCGATCAGTTCAAGAAGTGAAGCCTCTGACATTGAAATCGTCGAAATGTTTGCCATAGTTTGCAATGCTAAACGCTTTCAAACATTCTGCCACAAAGTCTATGAAAAGAGGCCTCCGACTGATGAAATTTTATGCGCATCTCGATGGGGCTGGTAATGTGAGCGGTGTCCTTGACTGGCGGCGACTGGAGCCAGGCGACGGCGCCGCAATTTGACCGAGTCACCACCCATTTGTCACCCTCCATTTCTCAGCTATATTTAGCGACAAAGGCAACAGTTGGTTGCCATTGCCATTGCCATTGCCGTTGTCAATGTCTTTTTTTTTTTTTTTTACAATTTAATTTAATATTAATCAACCAACTGAAAGGTTATAAAATATTGTTTTGAACAAAGAATAAATAATAACATGGAATTTAACAATTCAAGAAAGTAAAAATTGACTGGATTTAACATATTACAATATCACATAACATCAATTCTTTTTAATCTAAGTTAAGTTTTGACGAAGTTATGGCATTTTGAAGTATCGACCTTTGCCAATATACCGATTTTGAGGCTATAATTTTTACTTGTCTTCCGCCTCAAAACCACGTTTTTAATTTTAAATGGACGATTAATTTTTTGTTTTTATTTATTTTTTTTTTTGTCGAGCATACAAATGCATACGCGTCCTTTCCTTTTTAAGTTATTGTGTACTTCAAAGTAAGACTAATTAATTAGTTATAAATTTTATTATTAAAGAAAAACAAAAAAACAAGAAAACTATTATCTCTTTCAGCTCATAATCCTTGTCCAGCTCAGACCTATGGTGCAGTTCCAAGCACAGTACAGTCGTACTGTATTTATTTCGGGATAGCATTAGCTAATATTTTCTTGTACTTCCAGTAGGATCATCAACAATTACTACCAGGAAACCCCTATAGCAAAAGCAACAGGCAGCCAGCAACATCTTAAAAATGATAAAGAAATGTATATTCTTATAAATATAATATAGTAATAAGAAATGGCTATGAAAATAAAAATCAATATTTCACATGAGAACGCTTATTTCTTCGCGTTTTCGTATTGTTCCCCCGCTGAAAGTAACAGGCGAACAGAATGTGCTCAGCAGATGATTTCGATCTTCTCTCTGTTTAATTAAATGTGAGCAACGAACTGCGAACCGTGCTGCCATTGGTTGGCTGACAGCTGTGATGAGATGAGAGAGTGAGCTGAACACTGCGCGCAAAAGCTCAAAAGCTCAGCACGCGCTCTCCGCGCGCTCTTTAAATGCACTATTGATTTAGGTGCAAAACTATGATCAAAAAGCCCTCGCTTTTTAATCTAAGTTGAGTTTTGACGAAGTTATGGCATTTTGAAGCTTCGACCTATGCCCATATGACGATTTTTAGGCCAGAATTTTTATAAATATAATATAGTAATAAGAAATGGCTATGAAAATAAAAATCAATATTTCACATGTGAACGAACGCTTTTTTCTTCGAGTTTTCGTATTGTTCCCCCACTGAAAGTAACAGGCGAACAGAAACGTTTAGTTAAACGATCTACCTGCAGAATGCAACATTTTCTTTTCAATTTTGCATTTAAATCGAACTGCCTAAAAGTATGCAACAGTTCGGCAGTCAGATGTTAAGCCGGGCCTTATCAGCTGATCTCTTTTGGGCTTAACATAGCCTACGATCCACAGCGTCTCCTTTTTGCACTGCTGCCTCCTAACAGCGCACTCGGCGCTGTAATCAATAACATTAATGTAAAAATTAACATAAAGTAATGCAATGTAAGAATAAATAAAATAAATAAAGTAAAGAATGTATATACATATATATATATATATATGTACATATATATCCATATATATATTCACTTTAAAAGATTTTGCACTTGCACTTCTCTTGTTGGTTTATTCTTACATTGCTTTACTTTATGTTAATTTTTACATTAATGTTATTGATTACAGCGCCGAGTGCGCTGTTAGGAGGCAGCAGTGCAAAAAGGAGACGCTGTGAGTGATCAGCTGATAAGGCCCGGCTTAACATAACACACATAAACACTTTGAGTGGGAAAAAAACGATCACATGTGAAAAATTGATATTTAATTTTCATATGAGCTTGCTCCACCTCTGTCGCGGGTTGGCCTGGTATTGCAGTACCGCCAGGATTCGGCCCAACTTAACAATAAATGAAACCATTATTGAATAAGATGGCTGCGAACATCTGACCGCCAAAGTGTTGCATACTTTTAGGCAGTTCGATTTAAATTCAAAATTGAAAAGAAATTGTTGCATTCTGCAGGTAGATCGTTTAACTAAACGTTTCTGTTTGCCTGTTACTTTCAGTGGGGGAACAATACGAAAACGCGAAGAAATAAGCGTTCTCATGTGAAATATTGATTTTTATTTTCATAGCCATTTCTTATTACTATATTATATTTATAAAAATTCTGGCCTAAAAATCGTCATATGGGCATAGATCGAAACTTCAAAATGCCATAACTTCGTCAAAACTCAACGTAGATTAAAAAGCGAGGGCTTTTTGATCATAGCTTTGCACCTAAATCAATAGTGCATTTAAAGAGCGCGCGGAGAGCGCGTGCTGAGCTTTTGAGCTTTTGCGCGCAGTGTTCAGCTCACTCTCTCATCTCATCACAGCTGTCAGCCAACCAATGGCAGCACGGTTCGCAGTTCGTTGCTCACATTTAATTAAACAGAGAGAAGATCGAAATCATCTGCTGAGCACATTCTGTTCGCCTGTTACTTTCAGTGGGGGAACAATACGTACTCGAAGAAAAAAGCGTTCACATGTGAAATATTGATTTTTATTTTCATAGCCATTTCTTATTACTATATTATATTTATAAGAATATACATTTCTTTATAATTTTTAAGATGTTGCTGGCTGCGTGTTGCTTTTGCCAATGGCCTTTCAAATAACGCCAATGAGTTGGAGTTGTTTATTCATCGCCATCAAATAGATGTAATGTTGGTCTGTGAGACTCATTACTGCTCCAGATCTCACTATAGGCTACCAGGCTATGATATCCACCTAGCCAACTATCCGTCGGATCGCATGCGTGGTGGAGCAGCAGTGATCATAAAATCTTCTCTACAACATCATGCGCTGACTTCCTTAAGTTGGCTCTCCGCACAATGTGCTGCCGTTAAAGTCTCTAGTGATCAAGGCGAAGTAGTCCTAGCGGCTGTCTATTGTCCACCACGTTTTGTGTGGGCATTAGAAGACTTTAAATGTCTCTTCGAAGAGCTTGGCCCCAAGTTCCTGATTGCTGGAGACTGGAATGCTCAACACCATCTCTGGGGTGCTGCTTTGGACACTCGCCGTGGGATTGCGCTGGCGGATTGCGTGAGAGACTCCAACCTCCAAGTACTTGCCACGGGGGTGCAACGCTCTATTCGTACGGTGGTCATAGGCCGACAGCAATTGACTTTGCTGTGTACGCTGGAATACGTTCTGACTGTCTTGGTATATCAGAGCGAATTGAGCTTAACTCCGATCATATCCCTTTGATCGTTGAGTATAGATTGGCTGTTACTCTAAATGCTCCCAAGGCACGTCTTCTGGCGCGCAAGGCAAACATCTCCCGATTTCGGCAGAGGTTGGAGCAGCTTGTCAACTTGAACATGAAGCTGAGTTCACCGGCTGATATAGACGACGCAACGGAGTTATTCCTGCGTAATATTAACGCGGCGGCGGAGTACTCCATGCTTGGCCAACTTGCTTGGTCGCCTCTCAGTCCGGCTCAGCCTTTAGGCAGTTTTTTTTTCTAGCAGCTTGGAGATTAAGGCAAAATTGTAAACAAGTTTTTGAGTTATATTCTTATTAGGAATGTAACTTTTATTATTATTATAGTTATATGCACTTTGATGCCATCAGAAAGAAGAGAATCGCTCTACGCTTATAATATATAAATGTCAATCGGACACTTTGTAAAAGCTGCCACAAATTTAGATGCATATGCTTCATAATTCCTCCACCATATCTAGATAATTACAAATTTCAAACCTTGCATCAAGGGAGAAAGAGAGAGAGTTGGACAGAGACAGAGACAAAGAGTACGTTTTCCCACTTACTACATATTAAAAGTAACCTTGACAGTTCTTAAAATTGTGTTCATATATATTATATATATATATACATATATACATATATATATGTATATATATTTATCTATATATGATTTGTGAGGGCGAGAAATAGTAAACAATCTGTTGCCTCCAAAATCATTTTAATTCTCAATGCCAGCAGTCGCCTTCGATATCTCGTCATCAGCGTCAGCATTTGTACTCGACGTTGGCTCGTAATAGGAACCCTCGGTCCGTATAAATATATCGAGAACATATATTCGTGTTTAAATATTTATGAAACGTAATTCCACAGCTTTCGTCTGAGCAACGTTCTGCTTTGTTTATGAAACGAAATTACATTTTATGCGTAATGTGATACACTTTACATATCGATCCGATCGACGCTCGCAATGACTGATGGATTATGAAGCAATACGGTGTGTGTGTGTGTGTGTGTGTGTGTGTGTGTATGTGCCATGTGTGTGCCGTAATCGATTGCCTTCAGTCTCGCCACACAAAGTGCCATTAAAATAGTCGAACATCGCCAAGCCTCTGCTCCACTTCCACAGTCAACAATGCGTATACTTAATGTCTGGCCACATGAGTAAATGGCAAGCGGGCAGTGGAGCAGTGGAGCAGTGGCACAGTTGAACTGATGAACAACTGCCACATTTGCTACTGACTTTGTAGAAACTCAAAACGCATTTGGCCTCCGTTTAGCGTTAAGTATAGTCCTTGAAATAGACTTTAGCTGCATTTATTACTCGGCTTATGCCGTCACTCTTCTCAGCAGTCTTTTCAGCACTCTTCTCAGCACTCCCTCCTTCAGCACTCTTCACCATTCTGTCTAGACACAATCTGCTCCGTCTGTCTGTCTACAAGCGAGTCTCTCAATTTGTAAATTTGCAACATATTCATAAATTTGGATAAATTCCAAAATTAAACGATTTTTTGGAAGCCACAATAAACATTATTTCTGCTACTTATGGAAATTACATTTTTATTTAAATTACAAAGAATTTCGAACAGACTTTTAAGTATTTTGATCCAGTTAAATAAAATCGTGTGCATATCATTTTATATATATTTGGTATTGGAATAGATATAGATATATATATATATACGTCACTCATTTTAAACACACAAAACCAAAACAACTAAATCAAATTTTCCAAAAGCGTAATATTGTATAACACTAAAGATTGGACTGACCACCACAAGCTCATTGACAACATAATGTCTTTGAAAAGAAATTGGAAAATAATAAGGATCAAAGTATCATCTACAAATTCGAAATTACGTTTTTTGCGTTGTAATCGAAACATATGCGCCTATGTAGTACTGAGATGTAGGTGGAAGCTGCCCCACGCATTTGTTCAGCGCTTCAAGGTTGAGTCTTGTATCTTATTACGTTTGTCACAAAGGAGCTTAATATAATTTGGTTATATGTAAATGTGAACATATAAACATTGTTACCATAGCATATGGCTTAATGCTAAGATCTAATTAATTAATTTTATTGATTTGTTCACATGCCTTGTCTTTGTTGTGCAGAAAATATGTTTCAAAATTGAGTTGCAATTCGAAATTCATTAACAAACTTTCAAGGATTAAAAATTCAATAATAAAAATGGAAAATTAATAACACATTAAAAAAAAAAAATAAAAAGAATTAAGTTAACATATCAAATGTAAAATGGCATGCAGGCATTTTGAAAATTGTGAAGCTATTGAAATTTCGAGTGGATCCCTCGTCAGATGCAGCTATTAAAATGGTTCTGGCTTGAAAGCTGCTTGATTTTAATTAGACAATTAAACAAATCGCCGTCCTTTGATATTTTTGCTGAGAACTGTTTTGATTTGGGTCAAGTGTCAGCAAAAAATTTGAATCCAAAAAGCCATTGTATGCGGGTGCCTCACAAGTGGTTGCTTCCAAATGCTTTCAAATTCCTGAGGTGGGCAGAGGTGGTTGCCGCCCAGGCCAACACTGCCTAAGCCCAACAGCAGACGATTCGGCGCAGTTCAGAGATATAAGCCCTTCAATGAGAGGGTTGCTCTACTATTGCTTAATCTTTAATCCTTAAAAACTGGTTGAATGCAATTTGAGAATACTTTTTAAACATTTTATTAAAAGTCTTAAATATATATATATATATGTATAACTCAGGTTGAATGCAAATCAAAAGTTATTTGTTATGCTTTTCAAATATTTTATTATAAATCTTTTAAATCTTATAAATATAAAAATACTAATTTTAAATTTAAATACTACATTTTATTTGTTATCAAATTGAATCTATTTTTTAATTATTTGACTTTCTTCTGTTTTCTTTTTTTTTCGTAAATAAATTGCCACACTTTTAAGAGAGTATCTATGAGTCTTTACGTACTTCTTGTAATTGGGTGCTTTTTTTCGGCCAGCTCTTTATTTTGACCTTGAATTCTACCCAAAGTAAAGAGAAGAAGAAGAAGCAACATCATTTTGGGGATGGTACACAACATTGGCCAACCTGCACCAGTCGCAGGCAAACACACAATACAATTTGGGTAAAAGTTGTTGGCCTTAACTCTGGACACCATCATCCCCCTTCCCCCGCCCTACTCATCATCTCTGGTTCCAGAGAAAACGCGCCAAATGTGCGCCGAAAACATTTTCGACGCAATTTCGTTGCTTGGCTTTTGTCTAATTCGTAGGGAGGAGAAAGAGGCGGAGAAGGTGTGTGGGTGGGTTGGATTTGGGTGTGGATCTGGGGGACGAGGCAGCGGACAGGGTAAATATTTTTTTATTGTAATTGTGTAAATATCAAAATGGCCCTAGGTTATTGGCTTGTGGGGTTAGCGTGCGTGTATTTTGTGCGGTTTGTTTGTGTTGCCGCCCAACTGAACAAATAGTGGGGAGCACGAGAGGATTGGGTCAGTTGTGGTGGATGTACACCAGTCAGTACGTGCGTATGCTGCAGCACCAATATTTTTCTAATTTTTGAAAACGGCAACTTGCTCACTTGCCAACTCAATTAGCCAAACGCCTTTTCTTGCTCAGACGTTCACTTCATTTGCGTTGAGTTATTCCGTCGCCTCAAGCTTAAGAGCAGCAGAAGCCGTAACGCACACATTCCCGAGCGTGTAGCTCAGCAATCAAGCTTCCTCGACACAAGTGCCCCCAAGCCAACATCCAGGCGACTCTCTCTCTCTCCCTCACTCTCTCTCTATCTGTGACTCTCTGTGGATAACGTAGATTTGAACACCCACTCAGCATCCACTGCCGGCAAACCAATGTTATTGTCAAGGACATTTCAATACAACACACGCGTAGTCATCGCCCTCGTCACCTCGTCCTCCCTCTCTCTCTCTCTCTATCTCTGTCTCTCTTTGTCTCCCACGCTCTCTGGATGCTGGCAGGACGCGCTTTTGACCTTTCTGAAGGAGAACTTTTTGCGAACTGCGAAATTTGTGCTACTTGTTGGCAATTTGATGTGAAAGCAAAAGCTTGCTTTCGCCCAAAGGCGATGTTGTGGTAGATAATGAGAACAGATCGGAGCTTAGATACATAATAAAATGATGTATATAAATTTTAAGTATGTCAAGTAAAAGTGTAGATAGCATCTTGTTGTAGTAGTAGGTAGTTATAGTGTTAATCGATAAATAATAAAGTAATCGAACTTGAGTAAACAAACCATTGCAATAAGATCGAATAAGTAGAATCGAATACTGATCGAAACTCGATTAAAAGTCATTCTTGTATAGTTATTGATATTGCTTATAAAAATAAAAAATCAAAATAGATCACAGATGAGCCACATTTATTTCAAAAACACATATTTCAAAGTCAGAGCATGACAGTATATCAATGATGTGTTGTATTGATATCAATGCTCCAAGTAGATTTTTATTGATGTCGCATCAGGGCATATTCAAATCGAGATTTTGCAAATTCTGCTGTCACTCTTCTGCTGTTGACAAGGAAATCAAACAAATCAAAAAACTTCACAAAATAAATCTGTTTAAACCCAAAAATCACTTTGGTGTCCAAACAAACAAACAGAATCTCAATCATGAAGCATCTCTCTGTGTGTGTGTGCGTGTGTGTGTGTGTGTGTGTGTAGTTGCGTGTGTGGCAGGCGCGTGTCGGTAATCAAGTGAAAGGCAAAAGAAAGAAGGTAAACGCAAACAAGAACAAGAGGAATAATGCCAAACGCAGAACTCGCGCTTCATCCCACACACAAAAGCCATCTACCCACACTCACCTAATCCCCCTCCCCATCCCTCCCCCACGTGGCTCCACCACGCTACACATTTTGTCAATCGCAGGCGCGTGCAACACTTGTCAATGTGACCTTGGTAGCTGCCAATGCCAGCAGAAACCCAAGGCGCTCCCCACACCCAACATTCCCATTTCACGCTCACGCACAAAATATGCGCCCTTTGCATATTTATAGCAGACATCACCGACTTGTCAATACACTACGTAGGCAAGAGAGACAAGGACAGAGAGTAAGAGTGAAAAGCTTTCGAATCGCCTCATTTAAATATTAATAATCAAATAATTAATTAAATAATAATAAATTATGAATTTTTCTACATTATTTTCTCCACTTTACTATTGTTTTCAGCAAGTTGATAAAGAGTACTTCAAATTCGTACACTTAAATACATTTTTATCTATCGAAAGCTGTCATTTCGCGTTTAGTCCATCCCCTCGCCTCCCTCCCCCTTCCCACTCATCCACCGCCATTTCTTTTCCGTTTTACGCCTCATCAAACCGACGACATGTTGGCCTGTCCTCTGAGGCCAATAAAGAGTTAAGACTAACTCGACTACATACGCGATTGTAAACAGCTATGTATGTATGAATACATATGTATATAACAAGTATAGCACAAGTGCAACTTCTTACTTCTTATATATATATACATATATATATATATATCTGATTTAGTAGACTAATGTTGGCAAAGTATGAGCAAATTTGTGAAAGTCTAGATTTGAATCTCATTCTGAAGACGAATATCGACGAGACTCAAAATATATTGAAGTAATACAAATTTTAAAAAAAGCCAGATTAAATTTAGAAAATTAAAAATAAAATTCGACAAATTAATTATAATTTGTTTATAATTAAATGCGAAATAGCATGTTTAAATTGAAATATCTGGAATATTAAAATATTAAATGATCCAACAGCTTCATCAATTTAGCCTTAATGCTGTTAGGCAATCAGACAGACCTTTATTGCTGATCAACAGAATATATACTTATATATACTTATATACCCATGTAATCGGATATGTCTCCTAAAATACGTTACATATTTCACGCTTAAATTGTAATGCCCACTGCAAGGGTAGAAAATTACATTTGAATGCTTAGTCAAAGTTCAGTCTCTGAGCAGATGTAGCAAACAATTATTATTATTTTAAAAATAGCTTTCAGAAAGAACATAAAAATAATTAAAATATTTAATGGTGATTTTATGTGCATTAATTTAGTCATATATTACTTTCCATGCCAATTTACAATAAAAAAGTCCCTTGACTTGGTCATCTGCTAATTGGTTCACATATGTATGTATGTGCATATCCACAGACAATTATTATACAACAAATTAGATATTATGAAACAAAAATGATGGCAATAATTAATGATTTTTTCATATGCCTTAATTTAATCAATTTGTTATTCTATTCCATTCCCATTCCTATTTTAAATATACTCTAGAACATAAAATGACTAAAAGGTTAAAAAAAAATCCCTTGCCATGGTCACTGGCTAACACGTATTTACGCTTTGTATTCATATGTATGTATGTCTGTACTATATCTATTCAAATGTATTCTCATGTGAGTCAGGGTTTTCTGAGCAACTAGCTCCCCATCGAATTCTACGACTGAAATTACTCATACACCAAGAATAGCAGCTGGAAATTAAATTGCATACGACAATATAGTCCGATATGCTAAACTTTTTCTGTTTTCTATATGCATTTTTTAATTGGAAATCGACAATTTACGGTTAAGAATTAAAAATTGTTGAAAACATGCATTTTTCAATTTATTTATCTGCATTATTTCCCGTGAATCGAGCATGAGTTTTATGTTTAATTTTCAATTTAACCAACGTGTGCAATCCTGTGTTATATTCATTAGTAAAAAGCTACTTAACACATTTAATTTTTTTGGCTTTTTATTAACGATTTAATATGTATTTTGCATTTTTAAATACTTAAAAAAAACGTTCTTGAAACATGAACAAGATTTTCCATTTAATTTAAGAATTTTGCTAAATAAATAATTTGTATCTGTAGCTTAGTGAAGATGTAGATGATCCAAATGTATCTTGCCAGTCAAGCGCAAGCCAAACACGAAAGAGAATTTTTAGCTGATTGCGAGCGAAGCTTGGCGAGTATTGTAAATGAAATTACTGTTTACACGCAATTCTGCAGCGAGTGTTGCGCTTGTTTTGATTGCTTTCTTATATATTTACTTTAGTTTTTCTCCATTTCAGTTGCTCATCAGAGCAGCTGGCTCATCATCGCCAAACGACAGCAGCAAAAACAACAAAGCAGCACCAACAACAACAACAACAACAAGCTAACAGCTGCTGTCGTTGATTCTGCTATCAGCTCTCTTTTGACAGACGTCGACGTCGCAATCGTCGTCGTTTCGGCGTCGGCGTCGTCGTCGTCGTCATCGACTGCACTGCAGTTCAAGTTCAATGTCAAGCGCATGTAGCTCGCAAGCATTTGTTTGTGTCTGCCAGTGTGTGTGTGTGTGCCTGTGTGTGCTGTATTGTCTATGCATGTGTATGTTGCATTTGTTTTTATTATTATATTTACATTATTCCCAAAAACGTTAAAATGTTTTGTTTATAGTTCAATTTAGTGTTTATTGCGTTTACTTTTGCTGCTGCTTTGCACATTTTATTTTCGGCCTTATGGCGCAAATTGTGAATAAACCTTTGATTCAATTTAGCTATCAAAGATATCTGGAGATTTTCCGCATTTAATTCAGCTGGGTTTATAAATTAAATTTCAATATGCAAAAGATGAATATCTGTTCGAAATTAGAAGAATTAGCAGCTAATAGATGCAATTATATGATGATTTTACAGCTATTACCCAATTTATTCCAGAACAATCAGCATTTATCAGTCTGTTGAAGCTATTCTCTATATATACAAAAGATATTTTTGGCACGAGCGCAGCATACAAATAAACATACAAACATAAGAATCTGATACTATATATCCAAATAATTGTACAAATTGTAAAATTGGCATCCTGATCTCATTTAATGCTCCATTTTAATTATTATAAAGTTAATTAAAAGTTATTTTCATTATCGTAACTAAAAAGTAACAAATTGAAATAATAATACGCATATTTTGCTACACGGCGACACACACACACACACATACACGCCTACGCACCTACACACACTTGTGCATGTGTTCTGTTCGACTCCAAAGATGTGGTTGGGTCTGGGGAGTGGAGAGGGTGCTCAACATGCGTGTGCGCGAGTTCAACGGGCTGCGCTTCGGATTGCCGCTGGACTACTTCGGGAGCGTACTTCGGTTCGCCGAGCTACGCACACGCAATGTGCGTAGACGTGTTGGGTTGCGATGCGTGGGCCTTTTTTTATATATGCTCTCATCGGCCGCAACCCCGCCGCACTCCCAAACTCCCTTGGCCCACACATTATGCAGCGCGAGCGTTCAATCATCTGCTAGAACTTTGCTAATTTCGTCTAATCAGCTAACCTTGAAATTTTGTTGTTTTTCCCGGTATTTGTTCTTGTTTCTAAATACATACACACACACACACACACACCTCACATGTATTGTATAATTGTTGTTGTTTTATTGTTGTTATTGTATTTTTATTTGTTGTCGTGGAATTTGCGCGCGTTCTGTGTATTAATTTATTTGAGGCTCGTTTGATTTCAAGGTGAAATACGCAAAAAAAAATATGAGAATCAACCAGCAAAAGTACACACACATACATACATATGTATATTGCAGGAAATTTCGAATAAAACAAGTGCGAAAACGCACTAGGCTGAAACAGCTCGACTCGCAAATACCCAGCTGTTGTCGGAAATGTCTGCCATATATTTAATTACTAAATAAATAAATATATTCACTATAACCACAAATGGCACACAAGTTTTTTTGAATATTCTGTTTTTAATACATTACTGTCGATTCCAGTAATTCCTTACTTGAAGTTATTTTCTTCTCTCTCTCTTTGATTTTTTTTTATTTATTTATTTAGGGATGAGACCATTTTGCCATTACGTTAACAACTTTCTGTTATCGATTACTTCATTATCGATTTTTGGAGCATTATCGTATGCAATACAAGATATTTATTGTTATATCGGAAACAACTGTTTTTTATCGATTGATTCATTACCGATTTTTGAGGTATTACTCATACGCAACGGTGTACAGCAGTTTGTTAATTGCCTGGGCTGTTTGGCTGTTGCGCCCTTATCAGCTTGCTGCCCCTATCTCCACTCTTCATCTATTTCCATCTTCGCCTGCTTTGGCTTTGACATTGACTTTGCCGATAACAAATTTGAGTGTGATTTCTCCTCTCCCTCTCTCTGCGTGTGCTTCTGCCTCTGCCTCTCTCTCTTTCTCTGTCTGTCTGTCTGCTCGAGCGATCTTTGTTCTTTATTTAAATAAGAATACGGGTAGACACACACACACAAACACACACATGTCACGCTGCAACCCCCGCAGGCCGCTATCTATCTGGCTGTGTCTGTTATCTGCATGAGGCACTCACGCTCCAGGCTAGTACTACCCCCAGTTCGCCCCCCGTGTCCACGGGCAAGGCGTATTTGATTATTTGGGCAAATTAATTTCGCGACACTTATCGCTCAAGGTCACGGGCAAAATTCCACATACAGGCGCTGACATTGAATAATATCGCCCACGACCAACGAAAGAAGAAGAAGCTAACCAAAATGAATAAGCAGACGCTTCACTAAAATATCCATATATATATATATAATATCAGATTGTTCCAATATACATATATTGTACTAGACATTCTGAAATAAACATACTTACTTTCCTTGCGCTTAAGTAAAACGAACAATTTTTTTGTAATTTCTGTTTGATATATTTTAAATACTTATTTTCATATTTTATTCACATATTCCGTTCTGGTTTTAAAACAAACTGCATTATTATTTTATTTCACAAATACAAATTTCGCTTCTTCTTTTTTTTTTGTGTGGCGTTTTCAACCATTTTTCTTTTCTTTCAGTTAGCTGACTATGCTTTGCCCATCTGCATTTAAAAACTGTTGTTGGCTCAATTCACAATTCAATTTGTGACTGATGAAAATATATGTACTATGTATGTATGTACATATACATTATGTATACACTTTCCGGGAAGTATCGTTCTTTATGTTTATTATCTGTCTGCACTGTTCAGTGGGAGTTCAGTGCAGTTCTATTAGCTGGTATTATTTATGTTTAACATTTACGGTTAATTGTCGCAATTTCATTGTTTCAGTTGTCGCTGCGTTCTCTTTCGCTTCCGCTTCCTCTTGCGCTTCTTCTTCCTCTTCCTGCTTCTTCCTATCCCTAGTGATAGACACAGACTAACCGATACACAGACACAGACACAGGCTGGCTGCTATCGCACTAAAAAGTGTGTTTTTTTCTTTTTTTTTTACATAAAATATTCAGTTTTACAATACAATATCTGTTTTTTTTTTTTGTTTTTTAGTTTTTTTGTTTTGTTTGCTAAAATTTACGGACAATTTTACACACGCAAGTAATTGTTTCACGTACATATGTCAATGCATATGTATGTATGTAATTATTTATATTATTATTGAAGTGTGATATTTTATTTATGGTTTTTGTCATAACCTCTCTTCTCTGTTCATAATATTCTGACGATGCTTCCTTCAGTTTGTCGGCATACTTTCATAAATTTTAAAAGAATATATTTATAATATGTATGTATATATATGTATGTATTTTAGATTTCATAATTGTATGCTTATTGTATTCATTTGTCAATCTCTTTAACTGAAATTCCAAACAATGTTTGTCGTTCATCATTTTCATTTCATTTTGATATATATACATATACAGCTATGTATATAAGTACATACTTACGATACAATAAGAAAATTAATAATAATAATAATCGAATCGAACGGTAAATAATCAACGACGAGTTTGAAGCTTACCGTTCCTCGGAGAGTTAAGAAAATAAAGTGAATGGAAAAAAACTGAAAAATTGGAAAAAAGTAGAAATCAAATAAAAAGAACTGAAGATTTTTCTCATATTTTTTAAACAATTTTCTTTTATTGATTTGACATACAAATTTCTGCGCCGGTGTTTTTTTTTTTTTGCTTTTGTTTTTTTGTTTGTTGATTTTTGTTTGCTTACCACAAGAAATAGTAATTAATTAATCATAAGAATTAGAATAATCATAATAGTACTGCATAATTATAATATGTATAATTAATGTAATAGTTTTTTGCTACCGCAAGTGTATATATTACTTTTAAATAATATTTATATATCATCCATATTTCATCTGCATTTTTCTTTCTTTACTTTTTTTGTATTTTTGTATTTTTGTGTGTTTTTCTGCCGAGTTTGCATTCAGCTGCTAAGTTGTTGTTGTTGTTGTTGTTTTTTGTATTTTTGACGCCAATTAAACATTAAATTGTTTAAGCATATATATATATATATATATATATATTATATTTTAAATACGTTGGTTTACGTTTAATTTAACAT
This sequence comes from Drosophila kokeensis, assembly GCA_035042145.1. Lineage (NCBI taxonomy): Eukaryota > Metazoa > Arthropoda > Insecta > Diptera > Drosophilidae > Drosophila > Drosophila kokeensis. Next base: position 693,624 of record JAWNLT010000589.1, on the reverse strand, counting down.
TTAACTATGTACACAACAAACATTTTTAACGTTGGGTTTTTGCTGCTAAAAATCTTAAGCATTTTTTTTGTTTGATTTCATTCCATCTCATATATGTATAAGTATATGTATTTTTTTGTTTATTTTTTGTGTGGTTTTTGTTTTTTTGTTGTAGGGTTTTTTGTAAGAATTATTTTTAAAATTAGAAAACAATAATATTAAACGCTTATGATCTTATACTTTTTTTGTAATTCATAAAAACTGAATTTGTAACTTAAATTTAGTTGAATTTCTCTCGCATGTTCTCATGTTAAAAACAGCTTTTGTTAACGGAGATCGCAAAAAAAAAGTTCACACCATTTTTTTGTTGTTGTTGTTTGTTTGTTTGTTTGTTTGTTTGTTTGTTTATCCTTTCGGGGGTTTCGCAAAGAATAAAAGATAAAAAAAGATTTAATTTGCAGTTTTTTCAAAAAACATTTCAAAAGCAAGTAGTTGAACGCTTTGCTTGCCTACACAATTAAATTATGAATAGTATAATAATAATATTAAATTATCATAATAATAATAATAATAATAATAATAATAATATAATTAATATGTAAATATTACCGTAATAGTATGTACAACAATTGCTTAAAACTAAAAAAACAATTAAAAGAAGAAGCTTCGGAAATCAAATAGAATTAGAATTAGAATTAGAATCAGATTAGAATTGAAAATCATCATTTGGCGACTGCAAAGGGAAACCTTTTCTTTTTTTTTTGCTTTTTTTTGCTTTCTCTCTTTTTGAAATTGGGACACAAAATTGTAATTTTTATTCTTGCTGTTTTTTGTTGCTGTTGCTAAAAATATATATGGTTTATATGCATTGTTGCCTTGTCCACTTTTAATACCTCGACGACGACGCAAATGCGTCCAAATTTATTTGTTTCTTTTTTTTTAAGTTTTATTTTTGTTTTTTTTTTTGTAATTATTAACTTTTTGCTTTAAATATTTAAATTGCATGCATTTTGAAACTTTGTACACTTGCTCATATTTATTTGCATTTCTTGTTTTCTTTTGTTTTTGTGAATTCTCTTTAAAGTTAAAATAATTTAATTAAATTTGTATTTTTGTATTCTGTTGTTTTCTCTTTTGTTTTTGTTGTTTTTGTTTTGTTTTTCTCTTGCGGGCGCAACAAACTTTAGTTTACCTGCTACTTTTTGTGTGTTGCAAAGGGCGGGCGGGCGGTGGCTGGGGGCGTGGCTGCTGCTGTGCTTAAGGAAAGATTTCAACACGCCCCCAAACTCACTCATTTTTCCCCTCACCCAACTTACGCCTCCAGCATGACCTTGAGCACCGCCGGAACGCTGCTGCTGCTGTTGTTGTTGTTGTTGCTGTTGTTACTGCTGCTGCTGTTGTTGCTGCTGCTGCTGCTGCTTGTGGGCGTGGCTGCTGCAGCTGCTGTCACAGTCACATCGGCGGACAGTGTTGGATAACGTTGCACAGCATTCGCAGCGGCAACAAGCGCATGCAATTTACTTGGCGGCGGCGTTGGCGATTTCTTGGACAAATTCAACGGTTGTCCCGGATCAGCAATATCCACCTGCAACTCCAGCAAGGACGAGGAACGCGATGACGGCGTCACTATGCAGGTGGAGGTGGCTGTTGCTGAGGAGGAGGCGAGGGCGGAGGAGGAGGCGGAGGCGGAGCAGTTTGAATTGGAGGCGGAGTTGCTGTTGCTGGTGGAGTGCGGTGATTGGAAATACGGACAACTGTTGCTGCTGGAGCTGGATGAGGAGCTGGTTGAGGAGCTGCTTGAGGAGCTGCTGCTGCTGCTACTGTTGCTGCTGCCATTGCTGTGCGGCGACACAGATTGCTGGCGCTGCTGTTGCTGCTGCTGGCAACCATTGCTGCTGGCCCAACGCTGCTGCTGCTGCTGCAACTGTTGCTGCTGCTGTTGTGCTGATGGTGAGGCTGGCGGCGGCGGTGAGCTGGTGGAGGGCGAGGCGCAATGGCTGCTCGGACTGCGTGCGCCTCCACCCGTTGTGCTGCTGGCAGCCGTGGCTGCTGCGGCAGCTGCAACTGTTGCCGGTTCGCGCATCAAATAGTTCTGTATAATATCCGAGCGCTTGATCTGCTCGGGTGTCATGCGCGGCTCGGCCATCAGCGATTTGGCCAAAACCGAATGAGTGCTGGCCATCGAACCAAGTTGTTGTTGGTGTTGTTGCTGCTGCTGCTGTTGCTGGTTTGTGTTGCGTGTTAGATGCATGTGCAACTGACTTGTGGCAGCTGCTGTTGTTGCTCCTGCTGCCGCTGATGTTGGCGCAACAGTTGTTGCTGCTGCGGCAACAGTTGGTGGCGGGGGCGTTTGCAGCACGCTGATGTGCGTCGGACTCTGGCGGGGACTGTGCCCCGGAATGCTCGTCGTCGAGCTGCTCGCATCCGCCTCGGCGGACTCGAATTCGCGATGACGCAACGCACGGAACTTCTTGTGCGGCTTGTATGCCTCATCCATCAGCGAGTTGGTGTCGTACAGCGGAGGTGCTTGCAACACACGCTTCAACACGGGCATATCCTCGACAATCTGTCGCTTCAGGTTCGCACTGCTCGAGGGCTGAGGCGAACGGACAGGGGAAACGGATACGCCGGATACCGCTTGAGCAACAACTGCTGCATCGCTGCAATCGAGCGCATCGTCAACGCTGGAGCGTGGACTTGAGCAGGAACTGCTGCCACCGGAGCTGACCGCTTTGCATTCGTTCTTCTCGTTGCCGGACTCAATGCCCGAGTCTGTGGGGGAGTCCAGCTTGCGATAGCGACTGGCGCCGGATGTGAGATGATGATGCAGCTGCGGATGTTGCTGATGGTGGCTCAAATGTTGCTGTTGCAACTGTTGTTGTTGCTGCTGTTGTTGCTGCAACTGTTGATGCTGCTGCTGCTGCTGTTGTTGTTGTAGCTGTTGCTGCTGTTGTTGCTGCAACTGCTGCTGCTGCTGTCCTGGCTGCAACTGTTGCTGCTGCTGCTGCTGTTGCAACTGTTGATGCTGTTGTCCTGGCTGCTGGCGCACAATGGGCGTAATTGTCAGCCCGTTCTGTGTGAGATGCGCATGCGAACCGACAATGTCCAAGTCAGCGGCGCCGGAGTCACCGCTGCTGCCGGAATTGGCGCGATTGCGCAACGGACAACCGCCGGACAACGTTGCCGCAAGCAGCGGCGCCGAGCTGGCCAAAGCGGAGGGTGGCTGCTGCTGCTGCTGCGACTGTTGCTGCTGCTGCTGCAATTGAGTGCTGCTGGGTGTGCCATAATCCAAATCGGTCGACTCCGTGCTGGAGACAGAGCCCAGGGGACTCTTTGCCGCCTCCACATCCATCGCATCCCAGCTGGCAGCGGGACTCTTGCTCGCTGCATCCGCCTCCTCCATGCTCCACATTTGCTGGCGCAACAACTCTTTGTGCTCGGTGCGAAAGACAACCAATTTCTCCGTGTGCAACGTGCTGAGGGTGCGCAGATCGGGCATCGTATCGAGCAGTTTGGCCAGAAAGTCAGGTTGATCGGGTCGATTCTGCGAGACAATGCACTGCAGACAGCCCTTCAAGCGGCTGTACATCTTCTCAATCAACTCAAGATTGCGCAGACCCGGACGATCGGGCGTAATCAGAACGATGGCGCAAAAGAGTCCAATCTCGGCATCCGTTAAATTCATCGAATTCATTCGCTCCGCAAAGTTGAATGTGGAATCGACAAGGAAGCGGGCATTCGCTCCATTCTGTATTGCATCGCGACGCATCACTTGTCCATTCAGACAGATGATCGAGTTGATCGACGAGTCGAACATGCAAATCAGGCGCACGAACAGCGCATCGAATAGGCCCGCCTTGAGCAGCGTGAATTTGTCGTCCTGTGTCAGCAGCTGGAAGCCCGGAATCATGCCAGCGAAATCGATCACGCCGCGAATGACGTGCGCAAAGCGCTGTGAGAACTCCTGCTCGGACTGCAGTTCGGGCGCGGGATTTAGCGGACAGGCCTGAAACGAACAAATATTGAAGATATTGGTTATAGGACAGAATGACAGAAGCGGACAATTGACTAACTGAATAAATGATGTGAAAGAGACGGGAAGAGCTTAACCCTTAATAAGCCAAAAAAGCAAAAGAAGCGCAAAAATTATGCCTTTCATTTCAATATAAATTATATTATGTAAATTCTTTTTGTATATCCGAAGTCTAAAAATACTAAAGTTTATTAATAACATAAGTAGCAAAAAGTGGCAAAGCCAGAAAGCAGCACTCAGAAAATTAGATATATTTTTTCGAAATTTATGAAAAATCCGCCCTGAAATTTAAAAATGCAAACCGTAATTTTTAGAAAGTCACAAACAACATTTTAGAAATTTACTTTCTTAATAATATGATGATTAACCATTGGCAATTCAATATAATTTAGGGCGATATTTGTTTTCTGAACTCTGTAGGATTTGCTCAAGTTTTCCATTTACAAGGAATTCAATTAACACGCAAATTGAGTTGTTTGTGTAGATAGGCCATATTTGATTGCTAAGCTAAGCTAACTCTTGGCTAACTGTTGCATTCCCCATTCCATTCCATTCCCACACCAGCACGACAGTTATGCACGCGAAGGTCACCGAACCGCCTTTGCCCCTTCGTCTTTGCCTTTGCCTGCCTGCCGCCTTCCCAACCGCTGCAATCAATAGTCACAACTATTAGTACTTCCGCACACCCTCATAATAAGCACACTCACACACACACATACACTTACACACAGCTCACACACACCCACACGGACACAAACTATTGTCTCAAACGTCGCTGGAAGCTTTTTTATTTACAGCTATTCGACGTAAAAAGCTTCGTCAGCACAAGCAGCAACAGTGGCAGCAGCAGCGACGTCAGCTAGCTAGTTTTTAGTTTCTAGGGGCGTTTCCTCACTATTACCGCGCCTCCTCTTGCTCTTTCTCACCCTCTCACACTCGCACTCTCTCGCGCACACATGTGCTCTCTTGCTCTGGCAACAGTGTGACAGTATTCAATTTTGTTTTTTTTCTGTTCTGTTCTGTTGCTTTGTGCTTTCACGTCGCCTGTCGCTGACATTAGCGCCAAGGTCGACGAACCAGAGTTCAAGGTTCCGGGTTCTCTGCTTCCTCTTCTTGCTGCTGTTGTTGTTGTTGTTCTTCTTCTTTTTGCTCTTTTTCTGCGCGTGTGCCGCATTGGGATTTTTAGATTGAGCGCAGAGGGATGGCGAAGGCAATGGACAGGGGAGGGGGTCGATTGAAGCTTACTGTTCCTGTCCCTATTTGGCTGGGCTGTTGTTGTTTTGTCTATTCCAAAATCAAAAAAAAAACAAAATCAGTGTTCATGTTATTTTGCCATTTCGCTTTCCGGGTTTTGAATTACAAGCACACGCGCCAAGCAAACAAATGAACGTGCCAAAACCGAAACCCCAACTCGCTGTTAGCAACACCCGTCCCCCCCCTCTCCCCTATGGTTCCTCATCTATAACCATTTAATAAGCTTTTTTATTCTTGACGCTTAATTTATTAATTGATGTTTCATTTCATGTGTCTCCTTGTATTTTTATTTTCGTTCTGTTTCGGCGAACACAGTTTGAGAAGAGAAGAAGAAGACGTCGTCTTTTGTCGGAAATAGTCTGATTAACCTTGAAAATTACCGGCATAGGCAGAGACTCTTTTACACCTCCTCTTCTCCCCTTCCCCAACAACAGCCTTCGTTGAGTGCAAGCAAGAAGGCAACAACAATAATAGACAGGGTTGTATGCCGGCAACCGGCACAGCAACAACAACAAAAACGATAAGAAAATTTCATTCTATTTTTTGTCCACCTTTTGCCGGCAGAATTTGACGTCGCTGCAAAATCGGTTGGATTCAGGGGCATAGGATTCGTATCATTTTATAAATATATATATATATATAGATTGCGGTCGTTTCATTTGCGCAAAAGCGGAAATAGTTTTGCAAAACTATAAGAAACACACACACACACGCACGTACGCATGCACTTGTGTTAGTATAAGTATTTTTGCTCTGCTTTCTTTAATGAGTGCTGTTTGGGTTTATTTTATTTTGTTGCGTATCAAAACAAGAAGACCTTCAATTTGCATATTTGGCGACTGTCACAGATAATTCCTCGAATTCTTAGTCGACATATTCATATGCCTAATCATTGCTATTTATTGTGATTACATATGTATTTTTTGTTATGCATATATTTTGCAAGTGCATCAGTTATCGCTTCCGCCTTCGCACACTTTCGCATGCAATCGAATTTAGCATCGACGCTTCCTTATAAGCAATAACGGAATATAACGAACCACCTGACTTATTAAACGATCTGCGTCGTCGTCGTCGTCGTCGTTAAGTTCTCTCTCGCTCGCTCTCGCAGCGCTTACATCGTCATGTGCGCATATTACAAATTGCAAATAGTGATCTTTTTTTTTTTTTTTTTTGTTTTCTGTTCGTAATTATTGTTGGCATTAGTTTTACGTTCTCTTTGGCGGCGCTTGTCGTAAAAAGTGCCGTTTTTGCTGCCGTCGTCGTCGTAGTCGTCGTCTGGCTTGCATTCGCTTCCTCATGCTGAATGGCATTTACATTTACATTTACATCTACATTTACAGTTGCATTTGCATTTGCATTTACACCACTAGTGGGTGGGTGGCTTGTTTTAGCTATGCATATTTGTATAATTTTTATTATATATTATTATGCAAGTATTATTGCTTACTCATATACACACACACATATACATATATATATATCAATCGCATAGTTCTATATATAGTACTCATATCAAGCACATGCGCAAAAAATGCCACACACGCACACACACACATACACAGAAACAGAGCCATTTCATTCATTCCAAGGTTAAAAAATAACTCGCCACAAGGTCGTCTCGCAACTCGCATGCGAGCATTCTAAGCGACTCTGTATGCTTGTGTGTGTGTGTGAGTGTGTCTTTATGTATGTGTGTGTATATTTTGTTTCTACGCTGCAGACATGTGCAAAATATTCTTTTGGCAGCGACGCTCGCTTGCGCTCTCTTTTACGCTCTTTTCACACTATCTCTCTCTCTCTCTCTCTGTGATCGCTTTTTTTAATCACTTTGAAGCGTAAATAGCATTTACAATGTTGCGGCTGCTGCTTGCTTGGGTTGAGTTCAACCCCTTTCAGCCTTGCACTTGACTTTGACAATGGCAATACATTGTTTACTATCGCGCTTTTATCGCGCACTCATTATTTCACTTGCTTGATAATTAGCCAAAAAAAACGAAAGAAAAATGATAAACAAAAACAATAGCAAAAAGAAAGCAAGCAGGCAAGCAATAGTTGCGTATTTGTATGCTTAATTCCCGTTTATTTATACAGCCGCCACATGTGCTAAGCACCTTTACCCCCTCTCGCTCGCTCACTCTCTCTCCTCACTCCCCTCGCTCCCTTTATCCAGATCTATTCGTGTGCTTATGTGTATTCCATTAATAATGACGCTACGTTTGACCTTGAGCTTTAGAAATGTATGTTTTGTTGTTGTTGTTGTTGTTGTTGTTGTTATCGTTGTCGGAACACGTTTCTCACTTAGCTTAACGAAGCTTTTCGGTTTCCTCCTTATCAAACTGGACGATAATTGTCGAGGCTTTTGCTCTAATCGAAAACAAATACAACTATTGTCATTGTTCTAAGAATGTACCGCTTGTGCCTAATTTATATGTACTTAGTAACTAAGTATCCTAATAGGGGTATGTAAGAACAACAAGAACAATGACGTCATCAGTTGTAACCAGAAGTGAATAAAAACGAGATCAACAATCGAGTCAAAAAAAATCAGAAACAAAATTTACAACCCATTTATCATTTGTCAGTTCGTCAACATCACATTTTGACATTGACAGCTTTTGGCCAAAGTCGAAAAATGTTTTTGTTGTTTTTTTAGGGCCATCAAGAACTTGACCCCAAAGCGCGACGCTGACGCTTCAATGCTCTGATCTCTACGGCTATATCTCAATATCTCAGTATCTCACCTGAGATAGAGATATATACGTTCTCTATCTCTATCTCTCTGTACCATTGAAGTCGCGGCAAAGACAGATGGTGGACTATGTTTCTACTACGTGCGATGCCGTTGATTTCCTGGTGTAGAATCATGCAAACAGGTTCACCTTGGCGTATGAGTAACCAGCCAGTTGTTGTTGCTGTGCTTATGCTAGTAGTATTATTATTATTATTTTTATTGTTTTTGTTGTTGTTGTTGTTGATTTTGCTATGCATGCCAATAAAAATGTGCCCGGAAATGTGCTTTGACATTCGCCTACGCGGCAGCAACCTTTCAGCCAGCCCATGGAAATCGAATGGAAATTGTACTTACTATCATTCACTAAAGTGGAAATGCGAACTACAATTATTAGAAATAATACTTATCTTTAGTGATAAGTAGAAGCAACAAAATAGCTAACAAAAGAATTCTGCAATGTGCACACAGAAAACAACACCCTGGAAATTAGACATATCTTTTCTACATTTTAGAAAAGTTCACTCTGAATTTTAGAAATTTCAAGTCTAGTTTTTAGAAAGACATAACTTTAAGTTTTAGAAGTTTACCGTCTGAATAATAGGGTGACTGATTGTGGCGATTATTATAATTTACTAGTATTTGTTTGGTACTCACCAGCAATGTGGGCATTGAGTAGGATGGGCATTCTCTGGCCCGCTGTCGCATCGCGGAGACCTTCTCCTTGGTGAACTCGCAGGTCTCGAGATGGGCGCGCAGCACGGCGGCAAGTAGGCGTGGCTGATCGTCCAGTTCGGTGGCCAAGGCGCGCTGCTGGCCCCGATTCTGTGTGCTCTGCTGCATGGCGGCCAAAATGCGCGCCTTTTCTCGCTTCGGCACGCGACCAAAACGCACAGCTAAAAGTAGAGAAGAAATAATTGGAGAATTAATAATTGTTGAAGCCTTGCTGCATGTAAAAATTAATGCGAAAAAAACGGCAACAGCAGGTGCAAAGCTGCACAGCTGACGACCCGCATAGCGAGTGTTTACTGTAGCCTGGCAGCCCTTTAAACTGGGTCATTGCCTGCTCAGCTGCTCAGCTGTCGTTCAACTCTTTTATTTTTTTCTCGTTTTTGGACTCGTTCTTCACGCTTGCTACACTTTCTCTTTTTTTCTTCTTTTTTTTTTGTTTGTTGCTCTTTTTAATTTGCACTAACGAAGCTTTTTGTGTGCATGATGTGGGTGAACTTTCACATTTTGTAGTAGAAATAGGAGCCGAGACACACGTTTCTGGTCACGATTTACGGATCAGCATCTAATTCTCTTTTTTTTCTTGAGTGTAAGTGTTTGTCTAACTGCAACTCTGGCTAGAAAGTTCAGCATTTATTAGCGCAGATTAGCAAACAAAATTTGTGAACAAATGCTGTGCAACTTTTCAATGTCAATTTCTACACAAATTTCACTCAACGAGCGAACGAGAAAAACAAAACCAGCACACTAAAAATAACAAAAGTGAAAAAGGCAATAGCAACAAACACACACGCACACACACACACACACACATAGAGAGACGCAGCGAGATTTGCAGATTTTTCACCACTTTTTCCCCACAGCAGCAGCCGGCGAGAAATCGCTGCTTGACTGAATGACTACTTGACTGACTGACCCACTTGCCAGGCAGCGAAATTCAGGTCAAACGAAATGGAAAATGAACGCAGCAGAAGAAGCAGCAGCAGCTGCGCCAACGACGGCTGCGCGTAGAAATTAGAGCGAGCGACGCCTGCGACAAAGCCGCAGTCAGCTGCGACGCCTGCGCCAAACTTTCGACGCGTCAAAGTTGGTCAAACATGAAGAGAAGAAGAAGAGCTGTAGCAGCAGCTTTTTAGAAAATAGCAAAGCTGCTGCCTACTGCATATTGGCGCGACGCTGCTGCTGCTGCGCTGCTTCTGCCTGAGTTTCATTTCAAGTTTAAAGCTCTTCCGCGGCCAAAAGCGTTGAATAAGAAGAAGCAGAAGAAGAAATCAACATTGTTTTTGTTGTTGTTTTGGTTGTGTGTGCGTTTAATAAACGAGGTCAGCACTTCAATGGCGCTTAAAACGTTAGTTGTTGTTTGAGAGAAGAAAACAAAACAAAAGGTAAACAAAACGTAAAACGCAAAGCGACAAACGCAAATCAAAGTCAAATCTCGGCTCGACGTCAGAGTAAAAAGTATGTCTAAATTGCGATTGGCTGGATTTGTGTGTTGCTGTGTTGCTGGGTGAAAAGCTCTTATGCGCTGCTTGGAAATTGAAAGCAAAACGCTTTGAGCGAATCTGTACCATGATTTGTATCTTTTTGGTTTTATGGAGAGTTCGCGATCTTTAGTCTAATTTCTCAACTTACGCGCATTGTGATAATTCACGTTGCCTTTGAGTATGCCTTTCAATATTGGTAATTCTTCCGCCATTTTCTGTTTGGCTTTTGATTTGTATTTTGTTTTTAGATTATTTTATTTTGTTTAAATAATTTTTGGTAATTCAATTCACACACATACACACACTGGAGAGATTCTAGATTCTCGTTGCTGCTGCACGCGGTGCGCATTTAATTTCCCCTCGGAAAATGCATTAAATTTCCGTTTTGGTTTCTTTTGGCACACACAATTTTTGACTTTGGTTAAGTATTTATTTTATATCTCCTTTATTATTCTTTGAATTTTCGTTTGTTTCGATTTTTTATGTTGTATGTTTTGTTTCAGGTACTCCAAAAAATATTTTCAGTTTTATAAAACTTTCTTTAAATATTTGCACTTAATATTTTCTAAATAGATTTAATTTTTTGTTATCAATTCAGGAACTTTGTTTTCTTTTTTTTTTTTTGTTTTAAATTTCTTGTAAAACTTTTTTCATAACAATAATTTTTGGAATTTCTTTTTTGCTTTGATGCAGGCAATTTTTGAATATGCTTTCAATATTTTGGTTGTAACTTTTTTTGTTTGCCGCGTAATCCAACATACGTGTGTGTGGGGAGGGGGGTGGGGTAACTTTTGAGATTTTGAGACTTGAGGTTGGTCGACTTTTCTTCACATTAACAGAGTTGATATATATATATCTATATTTGGATATATATTTTAAATATTTGTTTGTATAATTATTGTAATTGTTATACACGCGAGAAGAAGAAGAACTGCGTTAAAATACTTAAATCGTGGTACATTTTGTTGTACATTTGATGTGATTGAAATATTGATAATTCGCTAACATGACAAAACTCGACAAGGTCTCGAACGCGACTAACTGTAAAAAGCAAAAGCACGTTACGAATATACCCCAAAGGTAGCTGCGAGACTGAGACCGAAACGGAGACTGAGACTAGCAGCGACCAACACAATACAAACACAAACAGAAACAGAAACGCCGCTGACAGCAGAGCACAAAAAAAGCGGCAGAGCCAACGACCAACGCAAAGTGCCAAAGAGAGCGGTGCCAAATGAGAGAGACAGAGAGAGAACGAATACACACAATGAGAGGAGCCAACGCAAAGCAGAGCAAGTGAAGAGAGGCTCTCTTTAATTGAATTGTGTGTTGTGATAAGCCAAAGAAGGCAATTTCATATGCTTACTCTTCTAACAGTGACTAATAATTATAAACAAAATACAATATTTCTTTCCATGCAAGACTTACAAAACTGCACATACTGAAAGAGAGTTAATGAACTGATAAGCTCCAATCTATGATAAGCTTACCACACAAGAAGCTCTTTTATCTCCAGCACGAAAGTTCAATGCTCGTGGCGCCAAAATGCAAACAATAAACCAAGTGTAATTAAGAGAGCATATTTGACAAATACGACACTCTTAGGCGTTGTAGCGCATGCTCTTAAATGCACAGAGCTTTTCAACACACCAAAGAGCGCGCTGTGTTGAGTATGCCGTTTAAGAGAAAACGCGCCGTAAGAGCTTTGCGTGAGCTTTTCGCAACAATTGCGGCGCTTTATAGGCGCCGACGCGCATACGCATTGTGTATGTTGGGTGGTATTTTGGATGCTGCTGTTGCCCGTTAACCCATTACGAGAGATTTAAAATACATATTTGTCATTTATGATTTAACGCTCGCTTAATTTACGACAGCGTGCTTGAGCGAGAGATGCATAATGCAAAGCGAAGTGTTAGAAGCGTCTAGTTATATGTCAGGGACAGTTATGCGATGCACATTTTCCAGATCAAATCTCAATGCTACAAAACCAACTATAACTAAAATCGGTAAATTGAGGTCAACATTTTGTGAGTCAGTTTTTGAGTCATGCGAGCAAATTTGATGATTATTTAAAGCGTATGCAAAGAAGAAACAACTTCAAATTCTCAAAGCTTTTCGCACGCCATAAAGAAAAATAAGATTAAAAAGGAGCCATAATTTGACAAAGAGACAAACAAAAAGTTCGTTGAACTTTTGCGGTCGAAATGAGGCCAGAAAGCCAACAATGACGACGACGAAAGCCAAACAAAAAGCAACAACAGACAAATTTAATAATATGAGCGAATCGAAGCAACGCTTCGTTGTTGTTGCAACGTCATTGCCTCACTTTTTTTATTGTACGCATTTTTCGGGCAACGAAAGTAAAAGTGAAAGTTGCTGGTAGAAATTTCGTGCGTGTTCGCGACTAAGGAGAAGCAGACAAAGCAGATGAGGAAGCAGCCGCAGTAGCAGCAGGCAAAGTCGCTAAAAAGTAGGCCTATAAACTCAACCACGGGTGTAAATTACATAAGGCACAGAAAAAAAATACTTTTGTGCAAGATTTGGGATTAATTATTTACATGTTACAAGCAATGCAGCAAGTTGCACATATATTGCAGCAATTAATCAAATTTTTAATTTTATTTATTGATATACAGCAAAATTGTAATTATATTAAATATAATTCTGCTTCGCACAATTTTCTTTATATAGTTTTTTTAAGCCAAAGCAGAAACTCGTTTACAATAATATCGCTCGGTGTTGTTGCCATAATAATTGCCCCATCATTTTACAGCAATTAAAAGCCAATTAACAAGTCATCAGCAACATTTCACTTTCACTCTCACTCTCTCTCTCTCTCCTTCTCTCCATTACGCTCTGTCTCTCTCTCCTATCCACTGGCAGTAGTCTCTAACCTCAATTTCTATGCTGTTCAAAGTAACTGACAATTTGACAGCGATACTCAAAAAGCTCACCTTTCCCCCTGTCTTCCCCTCCCCCTACTCCATGCTTTCTCTAATAAGCACTAACAATTCGAATAGCAATTGTTGGCATTGTTATTACTGTTATTATTATTAGGGTGTTACTGGCACTAAGACTTCCCGTATTACGGGGAACTCAGCTGGTAGCTGGGACGCTAATTACAAGCCAAATTATTGAGAAAACAATACAAAATAAAACTCACAAGAAAAATTACATTTGCTTATGCTTTTTACAGAAAAAAAGTTCAATGCACTTGCTGTCAACGGAAGAGGTGAAATTGGAGTGTGGTGGAAGTGTGGGGAAAAGCGGAGTGAGGTAGGCCTACTTTCGGCTGTTGTTGTTGTTGCCGTTGTTGGTGATTCACAAGCTTTACGTGAAATTAAATAAGCGACACAATTGTTGTTGTTGTTTTTTTTTATTGCTGCTGCTTGCGTAAGTTGTTTACCGAAAAATGATCGCAAAGAGAAGAGCTGACAAAATAGACTACGAAACAAAAAGTAGAGAAACGAAAGAAGAAATGGAATGAAAACAAAACAGACAAGAAAAGAAAATGTGTGTAAAGAAAAAAGAAAAACACACATAATAACAAAAACAATCATTTGAGTTTGCCTTCAAGTAGCTGCCAGCAATTTCGTGGAACTGCAACAAGTTGTGACAAAAGAAAGCTCTCTCTGCGATCGCCGGAGCAGACCCACAATTTACATAAACATAAACATAAATATTAACATAAACATATGCTTATAGTTTTATGTGCAGGCATATTTCATTTTGTGGGTCACGCAAACTCCCCACTGAATGCGAGGGAAGGAGGGCCGATGGGGAGGGGGGCTGAAAGAGGTCAGACGAAGGCAGCGACGAGGGCGATGTGCGTTCAATAACACTGGCAGCAACAACAACAACATTAAGAGGAGACCCTGTGCCATATTACAATTATTATTAATTTCACAGCACATGAAAAGGTCACGCTTATAAATACATGACACACACACACACACACACACACATGCATTCTTACATTTTTCATCAATAAATCGAAAGCCAAAACAAAGGCAAAACTTAAACAAAAGACTCCACGAGTCCCATGTATTTTTTTAATCATTTGTATATATTTATTAAACAATTTTTTCATTTTTAATTTGTATTGATACGTAATTTACTCATTTGGTATTGAATTGTAAAAAAAAGACAGAAAAAATCAAATTCAAAATGAAAGAAAAGATAGCCTGCACAACACATGCAAATCGTATGGCAAATTCATATGTAAAGTTAGCCTGCACTTATAAATTAAATGCGACGAACGAACGAGCGAATGAACGCACCAAGGGAATGCCAAACAAGCAGCAGCAGCACCAAGCAAGCAGCAAGCGGACCTCGAGCATTTTGTTGTTGTTGTGCTGCTGCTGTTCATAATTATTTTCAAATAAATGCGCGCCAAGGCAACCGCCAATTGCAATTGCAATTTGCAATGCGCGAAGTCGCGCAAGCGAACGCAGCGCTGCAACTGAGGCGAATGACCGTGCCTGACCCAAATAAAAGTCGCTGCACTCGCACACACAAAGGCGACAAATGCTCGCCTGCCTGCTCGCTCGCACGTACGCACGCACACAGGCTCTCTCTTGCTCGCTCACTCGCCTGCTCTCTCGTCGTCGTCATCGTGTGCAAAAAACAAAATTGCAGGCAAGAAGAAAAAGCGCAGCGCGCATTTAAAATGAGGCCGAGTGCAATGAACAGCATTCAGCGCACAAGAGAGCACCACTTGTGAGCATATGTGTGTGTGTGTGTGCGAGAGAGAGTGGGAGAGCGAGCCTATGCAAATGCAGTTCGGCTGCTGCTACTGCATCTGCAGTCGAACAAGTTGCGCTGCTGCCGTCGCTGAGATGTTGCAATGCGAAACCTTCGAGAAATTTTACAAGAGTCGTTGAACTCGCGCCATGTGTCGCTCGGTCGGTCGGTCGGTCGTTTAACTGTGCCCCAAAACGGCAGCAACGCTGATTGCAGCAATGTTGGCTGTGGCTCGACTCGACTCTGTTCGTCTCGGCTCGTCTCGGCTCCACTTGAAGCTTGAAACTAGTTTGATGCCGAGGCATTGAAAAAGCGAAAGTACATTTTTCTGCTGCCCGTCGCGCGTGTTCGTGTTCGGCTCTCGTAGTTGGCGCTCGTATGACGTTCGTTTGTTCGAGGTAAATGAACCTTTTGAAGGTTCAACTTGCGTAGTAGGCGACGTCAACGTCGGCGTCGACTGCGAGCTGTGTAAAACAAGTTTGTTACGTTTGTTGCTGCTGCTGCGCTGCTGCTGCTGCCTTTTTTTGACTGCTTTGTTTCGCGCTCTTTTCTTCGCAATTT
This sequence comes from Drosophila kokeensis, assembly GCA_035042145.1. Taxonomy (NCBI): domain Eukaryota; kingdom Metazoa; phylum Arthropoda; class Insecta; order Diptera; family Drosophilidae; genus Drosophila; species Drosophila kokeensis. Next base: position 678,110 of record JAWNLT010000589.1, on the reverse strand, counting down.
CACCGTTAAGCCCACAAAGCAACAAATACAGGTGAAGCGCACAGACTTTATGTAACAGCGGCATCAGGGGGAAAGAGAAAGAGCAACAAAACTTGTCGCTGCTCGCTTGTTGATGATGCGTGTCACGCGTAAACTGATTTCACTCACAAGAAACAAAAGTCAATTGTATAATAATAATAATAATGAGCACACCAAACTCTTATGTATGCAGCGTGAACATTAACATTACAATTTCCATAGCGGAACGTTTTGTTAACCTTCCACAAGCTGCAACAGTTCACACCTTAGCAAAAAGCAAAAGTCAACGATTCGAGTTCGAATTCGAATTCGAATTCAAATTGCATTGAGAACACTCAACTCAAAGCAACCCACATTAAATGCACATCATTATCATCGTTAAGCATTTCAACTTCATCATTGCCCAGTTGTACTTGAAGCTTTTGACCCTCCCGCCTCCTCCTCCAGCACTCCTCCACCTAGCTTTGCCCACACACGCCAAAAGCTGCACCCTCTACAAAGCGAGTTAAAAGCTAGCCCAAACCCAAATCCAATTGGAACCCAGGCCAATCATTTTTGTTTTGTTGTAGCCTCCAATATTATTTTAGTCAACACCTCGTCGCTGCTTGTGTGTGTGAGTGTGTATGTGTGTAGCACTGGCATTTTAATGTATTTGTAATTGACCTGAATAAAGTTCAAAACACTCGCAGCGGCACAACGATGACGGCAAGGCAAAATCTACATGCAAGTTGCTGCTGTTGTTGTTGTTGTTGTTGTGTGTGTAGCCTCAAAATAATAATGATTGCGACAACAACAACAACAACGTCATTCTATTGCCTACTGCTTCTTGCTGTTGTTCTCACACATGCATAACTATACAAAAAAAAATAGAAATAAAATGTTTGCCTCTGATAATTGACAATTGCCTGATTATTATTTCTATGTACTCTGCTCTTGGCTACGCAGATAATTGTATTTTTTTTGTTTTTGATTTTGAGATACAAAATTACATAATGTAAGATATACATAAATATTTTTTTTTAATTTCATATTTTTTAATTTAAAATTGAAGACTTTTTTAATTGAATATATATATATTATACATTTATATATACATAAATATATTTGCGTCATATCCCTTATACTTGCTGATCTTAAGCCCATATTGAATATCTTTATCTGTAACGTTATTTATTATTTATGTGTCAGTTTTTGATTTCAATGCATATTTACTTTCAATTTGCTTAGCCTCGCGCTAATTTAAGTTCATTTCAATTAAAATAAACATGCTGCACATGATCTGAAAACTAATAAAAATGTCTACAAATAAAATGAAAATAACTGCAAACATTTCTCTACGGCGACAACTATAAATTTAAACAATTCAACCCAAAACAAAAAAGAAAAGCAAATGCAAAATGAGCAGCAAATCAAATGAGTAAAAAGCTTGTTTACTATCTCACACACACACACATGCGCAAGCACCTTCACTGTTGCTGCTGCTCAGCTGCTGTTGCTGCTGCTGCTGCTGCTGCTACTACTGTCGCTGCTACTGCTGCGTCGCTGCTTTGGGTGACCCAGTTTCGTCGGTCAATGAACTGAGCGCTGCTGTCGAGGCTGAATTGTTTCAGTGTGTAAGAGTGGGAGAGTGGGAGAGAGAGAGAGGGTGTCGCCTGGTTCGTGTTTGTTGTTTGCTCTTCGCATTTTTTTTGGGGGGCGCTCAATCCATTGGAGAGAGTATGAGTTAGTGTGTGTGTGTCTGTGTGTTTGTGTGTGTGTGCGCTAAATTTCGGTTTCGTTTTCATTTTGACGGCGCGTCTTGCGTTTATTTTCGTATCTTTGCAATAGGCAACATACACAGACAAACAAAATGGCGCCTAATAAATATTACTACACACGAAAAGAAATTATGAAAGCCGTAAAAAGAAAGTGTTTGGAAATAGCCCAGTGTTGAAAAAAGTGAAAGTCTGCATTTTATGTGCACTCTGCACATGGGGAAGATGTGATAAATTAAATAAACACTCAATTATCAATTTTTTTTTTAAATTTTATATATTTTTTTTTTGGCAGCAACAATTTCTGGGTCAGAGCTTGCTTTTTCAAAAGTAACTGTAAATATTTCGACATCAGCCCACATACAACATGCTCATGCTTGCATGCATATGCTTGTATAAATTTAATTTTCCTTGAAAGATAAGGCAAGCGAGGGCAGCGCTGCCAACGCTGAGCGCCAGCAGCGACGGCGACTGCGACATCGACTGTGCTTAAATAGCACACGGTCATTTTTATTATAAACAATTCGAATGTTTTGTTTTTTTGTGCTGTTGCCGAGTTTAAGTTTGCTGCTATTTTGATGGCGGTCGTATCTTGATGTTTTTTATTCTTTTTTTTTGGGGGTTTTTTTATTGACATTTTTGTTGTTATTGTGTTGAGTAGAACTAGTTCAAGGATTCGCCAATTTCTAAATTGTTTAGTTCATGATTCAATACCGCAATCTTTATTTTTATAACCAACAAAATAGTATGTGTATATGTGAAAATTTTGAATAACTCTGCTGGACTTATTTTTTTTTGTTCGTTTCGTTTCTTTCCAGTGCTCTCTACGCGCCCCAAAAAAAGCAAAACTCACAAAGTCCAATCCATCAATTACAACATACACACACACACACACACACTCATATATATATATATGTAACAGCTACTACATATTATTATTATTAAGCACTGGCTGCGACTGCGTGCTGCAGTCGACGTCGCTGCTCTCGCTCTTTCTCTTTCACTCACACTTGGGCAGCATCATGAACCACTTTCGTTTTCGACAGCAACATGGCCGCCATAATAGAAAGAAGAAGAGCCACAGCGACAGGCAAAAGTCAATGAACGTTGCGAGTGTGTGTGTGTGTGTGAGTGTGAGTGAGCATTTTTTCTTCCTTTTTCTTTTAGTTATGTTTTTTGATGTATTTTTATTATGCATTTATGTTGCCTGCTTTCATAATCGATATGAACGTCGCGGCGTTTCCTGTATAATTTTCCGGGCTTGCGTTTAATTTAAACAAATTATTACAAAACTGAAAAGCATAGCGCAATGAGAAATTGTGAAAGATCGCGAGAGACCGAAGAGAGCGAAGAGAGTGCGATTTGGCCTCGCTGTCTTTCATAAATTTGGGTTAAGTGCGTTCATTCAACTTTTAACACAATTTCGAAATAGCGCACAGTTGTCGTTGTTGTTGCTGCTCCCATTTCTCATGCGGGTGTTCGAAATTTGTTTAAACAAAATTAACATATGCATGCTTACATACACATACACATGCGATTGCTTGCTATAAATGTGTTAGTATTTTGGTTCGCTTGTAGCGGCAGCCAACAACTTTTACTTTGCCGTGAAATCGGCGCGCTGAACAAATGTTGCAACACACACACACACACACACAGAGGCAACTAAAATTTCGTTCATGGCTGGTCAATGAACTCGTCGTCGTCTGTCGGCTGTCGCTCGTCGTTAGTCGTTTTTGTCTTTCGTTAAGTTTCGATATGCTTCGTCGTTTCATGGCATAGTTTTTTTTATGCTATTGAGCTTGACTCTCTTGCTGAGAGCCAGCGAGCGAGCGAGGATACGATTGGGCGATTAAAGGAGTATGGAGATAAATAGAAAATCATTAGGGGTACTCACCATCACGACTCATGCCGACGGCTATGCACTTTTTCAGGCGACAATATTGACAACGATTGCGATTGATACGCAAAATGCTGCACTGCTGATTCTTGGTGCACGGCCGATATTGGATCTTTTGCTGTATGGAGCGACGGAAGAAACCCTGTAAGTAAAAAAATTCAATTTGCTAATTTTAATATATGTAAATTGTAATTATATTAATATTTATGTATTATTTGCATTATATTTTTATATTTAAATATGTACCTGATGCTTGTATTTATCTTACATATCAAATTTGACTTATTTGACACCTACTATTATCTATGTATATATATATATATCTAATGATTAGGGGTCTGCGATTAAATCAAAGTTGGAAGGTTAATAAAGCAAGGTTTTTGACTCATTTGACGCCTACTATCTTATATATTTATATGTATAGCTGATGGTTCAGAGACTACAACTAAAACAATGTTTGAAGGGTCATAAAGCAATTAAACTCGATTGAAAGCTACTATTTTTGATATTTATAAATAAACCTAATGATTAAGAGGTAACAATTAAATCAAAGTTGAAAGGTTAATAAAACTGTTTCTTTTATTTATTTTGTATATATCAATTGCCACCTACATCGGCGCTGGCCTCCTCAACTGCTGACTTGTTGCTGCTGTTGCTGCTGTTGTTGCTGTTGTTGCTGTTGCTTAAGGCCGTGTCCAGTTTCTCGTCAAACTTCTGACACAGATAGTTCAGCTGGGAGGCTTCCAGTCGCTGATGATGCTGCTCGCACAGCTCATCGTCACAGCCCGAATCCTGAGCATCCATATCCTCAAGCTGTTTCTGCTGCTGATCGTCATCGCTGCTGCTGCTGCTGCTGTTGCATGTGCAACAATTGCCAATGCTGTTAGTCAGAGATTGAGTGCTTGAATTGCTGAGCAGCGAACAATTGCTGTCGGAACTATCGCGACGCTGTTGCTGTTGTTGTTGCAACTGTTGCTGCTGTTGTTGTTGCAGCTGCTGCTGCTGCTGCTGTTGCTGCGGCTGCTGGTGTTGATGCTGCTGTTGTTGCTGCTGAGTTTGTTGGCGCAACAAATTGGCAATTTCTTTGTGTGTTTGCGCGGAAAAAGGACTATCACAATGCAATTGATTCAGCTTGTTGCTGTTGCTGGTGGGTCTGGCTGCAACTGTTGCTGTTGCTTCAGTTCCTGTTGCTGCTGTTTTTGGTTCTGTTTTTTCCTCATGTTGCTGCTGCAACTCGCGTTGCTTCAACTCTCGCGCATAGCGTATTTTCTTCCAGGGACATTGATATTGCTCGTAGCCGCTGCCATCCTCAATTGTAGCAGCACCACCAGCAGCAACTGTTGCTGTAGCAGTAAGTTGAGCATCGTCATCGCTATTGGGACAATCCTCATCAATGCCAGATTCGCTGTCATTTGGCTTTGGTGTTGCTGTTGCTGCTGTTGCAATTGCAGTTGCTGTTGCTGTTGCACTTGGCTGTTGCAGCAACAATACAATCTGTTGTTGCTGCTGACTAATACTATTTGTTGTTGCTGTTGCTGCTGTTGTTGTCTGTTTGGTGGTTGTCTTTACTAATGTTGTAGGTGTTTGCTGTTGCTCTTCGTTTTTCAGTCTTTTGCGTTGCTGTTGCTGTTGTTGCAGGTAAACAATTTGTCTGGGTTGCAGCTGCTGCTGTTGTTGCTGCTGTTGTTGCTGCTGCTGTTGCTGTTGTTGCTGCTTGCTGAGCGGAGCAGATTCCAACAGTTTAACCAATGCCGAATGCTGCTGCTTCAGCTGTTGGCTCTTGAACTGTTGCTGCTGCTGTGGCAACTGCTGCTGTTGCGTATGTTGCTGCTGCTGCTGCTGCTGTGTTGCACTGACAATATGCACATTGCTGCTGCTGTTGCCGGCAGTTGTTAGCAGCACAATTGTTGTGCCGTGTTGCTGCTGCTGTGGCAACTGCTGCTGCTGCTGCTGTTGCTGCTGTTCCATTGCACAAACCATTTTGTTATGTTACAAATTAAACTTTGCTTTTCTTTTTTTGGTACCACAAATGACACTTGAACTCTTCTCTCCACTCCTCTCCTCTCCTCTCCTCTGCTGCTGCTGTTGATTTTTGTTGCTCTACAATTTGCTAATAAGGAACATTGCGATTGCTTTTTGCTTTTGCTTTTGATTTGATTTCAACTTGAAATTCAATTTTCAAAATGCACTTTTTACACCAACAAATTTGAGCGCCAAAAAACTTTTGCTGCGCTTTTCACGGAAATGGAAGTCTTAATGATCTCTCTCTCTCTTTCTTACTCTCGCTCTATCTCTTTCTCTTTGTATTTGTTGCACTTCACTGGCACCAATAAAAATAATTATATGTTACGTTATTTGATTATTTAAACTATTTGTTTTGCTATAGCTTTTTTGTAACGTGTTTTTTTTTTGCTCTTTTTTTTTGTAGCCGTTTCAGTTTTGTGTTTCGCGCGCTTTTCTTGCTCTGCACAACCGCTGCCAACGACGAGCAATTTGCGAATGAAAGCAGCGCCAACAGCTCCAACAACTGATGCCTGCTGCTCGCTGCATGCTTCGGCTCAAGCTCGTCGGCTCTCTCTCTCTCTCGCTCGCTTGCTGACTTGCTCTCTCGCAATGCTCCCGTTTTGTTGCTGGGCTCGTCGTTTTGCTCTCTCTCTCTCTCTCTCTCACTGGTCGCTGCTAGCCTCGCGCTACATATTGTTGTTGTTGTTGCTGTGTGTGTACCAACTGAGGACATTCACTCCAACGCTGCCAACGTCGACGTCGACACGGGCAGCTAACAATAGACGCCGCTGGCGCTGCCACTGCTGCTGCTGTTGCTGCTGCATTCGATGGGGGCGCTGTGTTTATTGTAAACAATTCTTGGAACACCTACGCGACGCAGATTTAAGGTAGCTTCTGCTACCTGCCACCTGACTGATCAGCTTTGTTTGATAACAGCAGCAACAACAGCAAACATATTATTCTATGTAGGTGCTTTTTTATATTTTGTTGTTGTTTTATTGTTGGTTGAGTGACAAATAAGATTAATTGATATTGCGTAGGGGTTGGGCGGTGTGTTGGGTGCAGATATTGGGGGCAAACAGTGCTATCAACGCGTATGACAGGCATAAGAGGATCTCAGATGTGGCACAGTGCTCGACACGAACTCAACATGAACTAGTATTTATATTTTTTTTTTGGTGGGTGTAACATTCCCGACTTTCCACAGATTGTCGAGTGTTTGTTGTGGGGGATTATGATTTCAGGCACGGCGACTTTTTTGTTGTCAACCGATTAATCATGAAACTTTAGTTGCTATCGTTAGAAATTGGTGACAAAAATTGTTGCCCCAATTTAGGTAAGCTGGGGGACTACTCAAAACTATTATTACAAAATAAATATATATATATATAACTAGTACGCTACACATTATGGTTGTTAAGATGACACGCCTCGTTATTAATAATACTCTTATTAAATAATATCTCGACTCGGGCGCCCCATTTATATGTCATTTCTTTCTTTCGTATTTACTTTTTTAAGTTTTTGAGGGCACCGAAAACGTAGACAGCAAAAACGTAGCAGCCCCGCACCCCGTTCCCCAACTCCCTACGCTCATACATACAACTAATGCACAAACGTAACAACGACTCATGCTGGAAGGCTACGTAACCGAAACGACGTCGACGACGACGTCAACATAATACAACGACGTCAGCAGAGGTTGGCTGGCTGACTGGCAGTTCAGTTCAACGAACCCCGCCATTGTCGTGACCCACTTTTCGGTCAAATACCTCCAAATGTGGAGCTGCTGAGCGGCCGAGTGCCCGAGCAAACACGAACGATACGTCAAGCAATCGTACCACCGAACAAACGAACGACCGAGCGCACGAACAAACGAACGACAGACTCGCGCTCTCAATTTGCTGTGCTCTCTCTCAGAGTGCATTTGCATGCGAATTTGTTGTTGTCAGTCGGCTGCTGCTGCTGCTGCAGTTTCCAAGCCTTTGCTTTAGCTTTTTGGTTTGGAGTTCATTTGAGCTGGCGGTCGGTCAACGACACAGAAACCTCAGGCGGACGGACGGACGGACGAATGCATGTTTTGTGGGCTTGGCGGCAGCGGCAAAGGCAAAGGCAATTGCAACGGCGACTAGATGGCTAAAATGCGTTCAAGGAAATCTTTGGCAATGCAACACGCTCAAAATGCAGCCAAGTGTTTTTTTTTTTTGGGATAGGCTCACTTAAAGTTACATCAGCCGCCATCAGTTGATCTCCATACTTTTGTTATATAATTGAAAACGACCAATAGTGCAAATTAATTGAGCAAAACTCAAGAGTTGAGTTCAATGCACTCAGCAGCAGCAACAGCAGCGACAATTTGCACTCATTTCAATGACTCGCAGCCCCCGCAAACGAACTTCGGCCAAGTCGGGATTTACTTTTTTTTCTTATTTTTTTTATTGCAAATAACAACGAAGAACTTTCGGGAACAGCTGTGCCCGTTTCGAGTTATTTTCTGCACTCTTCTTGTGCTTCTTCTATCACCTGCATGGGCTCTCTCTCTCTCAACAGCGCCTCTCTCTTGCGCGCTCTCCCTGTGTGCTTGTGTTTGAGTGTTTGACTCTCTTGGTCTGGCTGCCAAATGTGAATGAACTCTGCTGGCAGCTGCAATGCGAATAACAAGTTTCAAAGGAAAGTGAGAGCATTTCACGTTACACACATTCGTCTAGCTGGCTTGTGCACACAAATACACATATACACATAAAAATGCGAATGCATGTGTGTGTGTGTGTGTGTGTTGGGCAACGTGCCGTAAAGCAGCCAAGCGTTTTCCCCCCACTTTGAATGATTCGACATCGTCATCATCATCATCATCACCATCATCATCATCATTATGATTAATTTGTTGTTTGTTAACAATTTTTGGGGCTGCTTTAGCGCAACTCAGCCATGGCACACTTGGGCCCCCTCACCCCTTGTTCGACAGATGAGGCGAAGGCGGGGATTACTTGGGATCAGTCAAAGCATTTTGTTTTCTGAAATAGCCATCGACTCATCGAAAACTCATGAATGAAAAGCAAAGCGTTTATATATATGAATAGATATCTACCTGTTGAAGCGATCGCTTGTTGATCAGTCGAACAATTGACTATGACTACTTGACCTGCATTCCACTTGGCTACTTGAAGTCACTCAGCTTGGACTACTGTCGGAGCTTGACATCAATATACCAGAATACCAGAGAATTTATTTTCACTCGAATTTATGCTGTTCTCGTATAAGGCAACGATTTTAAAGGATATTAAAAATCCAGCTGGCCTTTAATCATACTCAAATAGACTCTTCTTTCTTACAAACTTTATAAATAATTCTTACATTTTCAAAAATTTTAATTTAATATTAAACCTTTTTTTTTAATCTCATCAATTTTATACTTTCTTGTATTTTTAATAAAGATTTAAAGATTTACTACTTTTTGTAATTTTTCTAAGCATTTTGAATTTGAAACTACGATTTTATTGCAATTGTGTATTTTCAATACAAATTTTTACATTTAATATTAAATTTCATTTATAAATTTTATTTTAAAAATAATTAAATCAATTTTTTGTTTCTTTATATTTTTCATATTTTTGCTTTAAATTTCATCTTACATTATATTTTGTATTTATTATTTTTAATTAATGATATTACGTGAATTTAAAAAAAAAGTTTAAAAAATATATCTTCCATCTCTGCCATTCTCTAGCTTACTTTACTACGCCCACAACTTGTAACTTTGATTGCTTATTTTTAAGCTTCTCCTCTTCTCCCTTTTCTCCACTGGGTTTCTTCTATTTTATGAGTTTTTGTTCGTGTTGTTGTTCTTGTTTCTGGATGCGTAAGCAATTAGCACGTGCCGGGAGTGAAGCACTCAGAATGAGCCGGAACTTTATGGGGCTTTACAGTTGATTCGACATTCGTCACGCTTAGCTTGGGAGTTTATATGACTGCCTCAGAGTCTGAGTTATGCCGCTGGCAAGCCGAAGTTGGGTATGGAATTAGTAAGAGGCAAAACCAAACTGTTCTCAGCTCATATTTCACTTGGCCAGCCAGCGACGATTAGTTTGACGAAAATATGCACATTAAATAAATGATGTTTAAATTACAAGTCGAGCAGCGGCGGCCAATGCTAGCCATTCAGCGCATTCAGGTCAGAGTTCAACGCACCGAGTGCACAATTCCGTGCAAGGATATTTCGTACGCCTGGCCAGCACACACAGCGTGCCCCCTTTGGTAACCCACCCAAGCAGCCACCCCCAACCCACCCACTCACAACAGCAGCAGCAGCAGCAGCAGCGCAGTCGTCAGCGCCGTAGTAAAAAGGAACACGAGGTCAGCAGCACGTAGCCAGTCAGCCAGCTCGCTATGTACAATTCCAACAGCATTTCACCACACCCCAACTCACCCCGAACTGAGCAGCAAGTGTTTCCCTTTGGCCTCGTGCTTATTGACGTCACTTCTGCAGTCGCTGCTGGCTGAGTTCGTTCAACTCGCTGTGTTGGCTCATGGTCGCCTTGCCATGCATTCGAGTTGGGTTGGGGTCGGTCTGGGTTGGGGTCGGTTTTGGGTTTTCGTTTTTTGTTTCTCGTTTTTTGGGGTTGCTTGAGCCACACAGGAAATAATGCTGCTATCAAGTGAAAGCACCTGAATCGACTTTAATTATAGCTAATCAATAATTTACCAATTAACCGTTTCATAAATAATTGAGGCCAATTCTAAATGGCTTATTTTGATCAGTAATTACTGCAATTAATGTACTTATTGACTTTAGACACTAACGATCTTAGTCCAGATTAATACTCCATGTTCAAACACACCACAAATTCAAAGCTAAAAATTCCCAGAAACAAAACTGTGGCATTTGCGGGAGGAGGGGGAGTAGAACAGATGGCATAAACATATTGAGCTCGATAATGGGGCAAACGGAAATACCTTTCACATTTCTCACCAGCTGCGAAGGGCAACCAAAAGAATGCAAAAAAAATATAAAATGTAAGCGAGAGAGATAGAGAGAGAGAAAGAGACACAAATTATCCTGCCAGGGACAGCAGCAGCATCTGAGCGCCCAAAATGCAAAAATAACAAGAAGAAGAAGAACAAGAAGAAGGAGAAGAAGAAGAAGAACGAGCAGTCAAGGAGACCAACGATTGAGGACATTGCACCGCAATAACCTTAAAGAAGCAGCACAGGCTGAATCACAGCCACAATCAGACACACTAACAAAGACGGAGAGAGAGAGAGAGAGAGAGCAATGGCAGAGAGAAGGAGAGAGCAACGGCACAGAGAGCACAACATGGCCCTCGCTCTCTGCTCTGACTTGGCGCACAGCAAAAAAAAAACAGTGTTTGCTTCAAAGAACTTTTTTGCATAAGCAACGATTGAAAGAAGAGAGAGACGCGCGGGGTATACGAAACGAGCTATGTGCCTAGAAAAAAGAGAGAGAGAGAGAGAGAGAGAGACAGAGAGAGAGAAATGCACAGTTAGAAAGCTCCAGTTCGACTGTGCGAATTGTAGTCGGCGTGGGCAGAGGAAATGACCTCAGAAAGGAAATGCAATGCATTTAATTGGCCAAATGTGAGTAAAATATGAACAGTTAGAGTCGAGTTGTTGAGGTAGGTAAAAAACTGAATGTGTTTTTAAGTGTATGTATATATGTATGCGAATTTACAACTGATCAGATTGTCAGCAGCGAGAAGATCGAGCGAGAAATCGGAAGAATGAGGAACACAAATTTCATAAGAATTCATTTTAATGTCTGCCTGTCATCATTTTTTATGTTTACCAAGTTTATTTTTCTACACAAACAGCATTAGATAAACAGTTAAAAAATAACCTTCCACTGGATATAGATAAATTTTTATTTACAGATTTAATGGATATTTGGCTTTATTCTACGATCGCTGAAGTGGGCTCAATGTAATAATAATTCTCATAGTAAATTATGATTGTATTTATAAGCAAACAACATTAAATAAACAGTTAAATAACAACCTACGAAAGGCTATAGACTCAATAGATTTTTATATATATTATAATGTATGATAGATTAGACCTTTCAGTATACAAAATTTTAATATTAATAATAATTTAACTCTTTTTCAAGTTTGTTTTTATATACAAACAACATTAAATCAATAGTTAGTTAGTTATGTAAAGCTTATAGATTTTTTAATTATATATTTAATAGATATTTAATAATAATATTAATAATTATTTCATTTTTCTAATTATTTTTTTATTATCTTTTTTTTATAGTTAATAATTAACAGTTAAAAAATCGTTTCAGTCAATCTAATACTAATAATAATACATTTGAATTCTCATAGCTACTGTGATTATAATAATTTTCGTAAATTATTGCTTGAATTTTCATAGCCATTATAGATATATTATTTATATGATATCATTGCTTTGCATCACAACAACCTTCCCAAGTCGAGAGCTGAACTGTCCTTTAACCAGTGCAATGAACTCAAAGCGTGCCAAGCAGCAAATTGTCAGGCAGGCAGGCAATAGAAAATGGGGAGGACGGGGGAGATAGAAGCAGGAAAGCAGGCGCAGAGGGAGGAGGGTGAGGAAGGCAGCTCGTAGTGCTAAAATTGGCGCGCTCGCAATGGAAGACACCTGTGCCATGTCAAACAATGAACAGAAAGTGCCGCCCACCGCCCAACGTCGCCTCAGAAAACGTTTCACTTTTCGCTGCTGTTGCTTCTCAGAGGGTGCAGCAGCAGCAGCAGCAGCAGCAGCTGAGCAGAGGCGGGGGTAGAGGTGGTGGGGGAGGTGTAAATGGAGGTGGAGGAGACTTGCAGTAGGGTTGTACACTTTGCTTTGACCCAGTTTGCGTGCGTTGAACTTTTGCCACGGCCGGATGAGAGCTCTCTCGCAGGTCTATGCTAAGCATAGAGGAGGGGGAATTGGGAAGGGGCAAGGGGGAGGCAAGTGAGCTGACTGCGGTTGGCTGTGCTATGTACAACAACGGCAACAACAACAACGTTTTTAGGGGTTACGCGCTATGTAAGTGTGCATGTGCATATGTAACGAAAGTGTTTTGCCAGCCGCTAGGTGGCGCTGCTGCAGCGTTAACCTTAAAAATTGCTGACTGGCTGCTGCTGCTGTTGCTGCTGTTGGTCATGTGACGATTGGTCGCTGCAGCTGTGAGCTGTGAGCTGTGTGCTGTGGAGCAATGACCGCAGCTCGGCAAGAGTTGAAGGATAACGAAACGAGCCAAAATGCAATTTGGGCAAAGGAGTGTGTGTGTGTGTGTGTTTTGGCCAATTGTTCAGCTTGTGCCTGCTCAATTAAAAGCCAAACAATAATTAACTGCTGACCCCAAGCTGATTGTCGTTTTTATTGTTGTTGCGCACCAAATTCAATCACATTTTTTATGTGCCACAGAAGAGTCGAGTGTGCTCCACTTTTTTGTTTGCTCATATTTATATACACACTATATATATATATATATATATGTATTTTAGATGTGTATTTATGTTATTTGCTGCCTATTGCCTTATGCGAGAGTTCATTGAACTGCGCGTAATTATTTTGCGATTATTGTCTTTTGATAGTTGCTTTTGTGGCAGCAACAGCAGCGAAGCTAAAGCCACAATAGAAAATTGTGTTGGGAAACCGCATCGCGAATCTCAAATACTTCTCTGCATTACAAATAAAAGGCTGTTATTTCTGGTATCTTCAGAATTTTTACCATATTCAATTAAAGTGTGAGTTGCCAAAGTTGTTATTGATTTTGGCCCATTTCCATATGTCAGGAAAGTATTTTGACTAAAAGGGAAAACAATTCAGTTTTACCAAATTTCTGTTGCATAAAAAATTACCATTTTTTATTATTTTTTATTATTTAACTAAGATTACACACAGCTCAAGAATTATTCATTATTTTCGAAAGGCCTAAAGATGTTCCACTAAATATTGAGAACCATATTTAATGATTTTTTTCATTAGTAATTTTGTAATCTGAGAAAATTGATTCTCATTATAGAAAACCATTTTTTGTTAATGAATTTTAAGACAATTTGTAGAAGAAAACTATTGAAGACGAATAAATATTGGACTGAATGTATATGTTCCGGGGTTATAGACTGATAGAGATATTTTAGAATATCACTTTAAGAAAATATTTGACTTTCTAAAAACTTAATGTATTTATTTAAGCTAGTTACTATTTATTTTTTTTAACTTCCACTAATAACCCCTAAGGAACGCTAATAAAGTACACATGGTTTTTTTTTTTGACTTTCTTGACAAACTGTATTTGGTCGTAATAACCCCACCGTAAACACAATGCGCCCCAAAAAAAACAGAGCTGACAAACGGGCGCCTGTTTCGTTGTTTTAGTTTTTGTATTTGTTGGTTTTGTGTTGTGTTTGCTGTGCACAATTATGAGCCATTATATGCTGATTGTTTTTTGGGCACGTCGACTGTCCAAATAAACAGCAATTGAGTATATGTACATGTGTACATACATGTGCACATAATAGCCTATTTGAAAGAAAAAAAAAATAATAATAATACAAAAATCTAATCCATGTTGGGCCATTGGCGTCACGGCCTGACGCAAATGCTATTAAAACAGTTGGGGCAACAACAACAACAACAACAACAACAACAGCCACAGCAGCAGAAACAAGTTTCTACCAGAGACAAAATGAATGTGGCCCAAAGCGCAATGTGGCTTATAACACAGAAGACGCAAGGTCTTTTGCGTGCAAATGCAGCAGAAAAACAACAACAAAAAACACACACACAACAAGATAGCAACAACAAAATCTAACTGCAGTTCTGCGCAGGTCGTTGGCATGCTATTTGACAACAGCACGAGAGAGAGAGAGAGAGAGACAGAACACACAGCATGAGTGAGAAAGAGAGGTGGAAGGGGGGGACCCAGGCAGGTGACGTTGGAGTGCACTGAACTCTGCGACCAACAAGCCGAGCCAAGCCGAACCACAAGCCGAACCACAAGCCGAGCCGAGCCAAGCCAAGCAAAAAAAAAAAGAAAGAAAAGAAAAAAAAAGCACTTCCAAATCGAACGAAGCTTTGCTCACCCACACCATTAATGTAATCTCAATCGTTGCTGTTGCTGTTGTTGTTGTTGTTGTTGGGTCTTTTCCCATTTTTGGTCACTTGGACGCTTAATGACGCCCCGACTGACATAAGAATGAAATAAAGCAAAAAGCGCGAAAACATAACGAACGCTAAAGAAAAAACTGTCAAATAAATTGTTGGCGTTTCGACGGCGGCGGCGCTTTAAATGACTCACCCACCAAATCATTTTTGGGCAACCGTTACGCTCACCCCCCACCCCCTCCCCCCAGCTCAACAGTTCCAAATTGCAGTCCACAAATTAACTCAGCAGCTCACGTGCCGCTGGCAATGTCTTTATATAGGCGTTTCTTCCATATGTGGTATACCCTTACTCCCAAACTTTTGCACTGCCCCTAACTCATGCAACATGTAACGCATCAAATCAAAGTTAGAATAGAGCAAAATCCATGGTCTGCTTGGATTTGTTCTGGGTTTTCTAAATAAATGCTGGAAGCATAGGTCTGTTAAGCTACTGCTCTTAAGTATATTATTGTACAATAAATTTGATTTAATAAAAAAAAAGCTTACATTTTCTGGAAATTCCATTTTAGCATACAAATGTATTAATTATCAAAAATGTATTTATTATTCATTAAATATTATTAATTTAATTTGATTTTAAATATTTAATTTTTTTGCATTCTTCTGTGTCGCATGATATTAATCAACACTAATAAACTAAATAAATATCGACTTGACATTATTTATATTTTATAATGCATAAATATTAATTTTTATTTACTCTTTTTTGATAAATAATAAATATTCTTTTTTGGAAAATAATAAATTAAAATAGTAGTAATATTTGTCGACATTAAATAAATATTTATAAATAGATTTAGATTTACTAGTAAAATAATTGTTTGATCAGTTCGTGAACCTGATTAAAAACAGGTTTTAATTAGAAGATAAATATTGTATTCGATTTTAAGATCGCAAACATGCGAACTTAATATTCTGCACAAAGTGTATTGAAGAAGTATTGGAATTAGTCGCAGTTGGAAACAAATTGTTTGTTCACGTCAAAAAAAACATTTCTTTAGCGAACTTTTTATAGATCTTTCACTGAAGACTAATTGGGCCGTCTAAATGCGGTCCTGGGCAACAGAGGGTTAAATATAAAAAAGTCTTGAAATATCGAAAAAATAGTACTTCAAGCCAAAAGAAAAATGGTTAAAGCTTCTTACTCGAACAGCTACAGTTCATCACTAGTATATATCTTATTGGTTTGATATAGTTTAAGCAGACTTAAGTCTTGACTATATCCATATTTATTGGTCGTAAATTATATTTTGTCAGGCTACCTTTGCATATATTTTTGATTTGACATAGTTTGGTCAGACTTAAATCTTGAATGTTTAATTAAATAAAATAATAAAAATAAATAAAATGTTTAAATTAAAAAATATATACATATCAAATTTAACAATTAACACATTAATATTATCTAATTAAGTTTATCAAAACATTAATAGACATATGTAAAAAGGGTATTCGCTTGTCTGTTCTATTTGATTGTGATTTAATTTGATTTCTTGACTCGCACGACACTACTGCTGCTAAAAACGCATGAAATCTCACTCCTTTGTATGTACATACGTACATGCTTACATACGTAGACGTATATGTATGTAAGTGGGCGCCCACGGACAGGCATTTGGACTAAATGGGGCTGCAGCTGCAGTTGCAGTTGCAGTTGCAGCGTTGCAGTTTGTTCAATTATGCAACAGCAGTCGCATATTTGTTGCTGTGTGACGCTCGCTTTTATTTATGACAAAAGTGACGGCAAATTATTTTCAATATTGAGTCATAAAGCGGACCAAAACACACACACACACACACACACACAACATACTCATGTGCACAATAGGCGTACCGCAGGAAGTGGGCGTGGCATTCTGTAGAGTTGCAAACTGTTTACTAATTAGAGGAGTCATGTTTCTAGATTTCTATAAATTGCATCAGTTTTGTGATTGTTTTTTAATAAATAAAAATTAATAGTTTGCAAAACATTTTTCAAACTATTTTTGTTGAACTTTTTCCATTATTTTGACTGCAGCTGAATGTTGGAAAATCCTAAAGACATAGAAAATTTGTCAAATACATTTTTCGTTCATTTACAAATCAGAAAAAAGAATTTTACCAATCACAATTAAATATTGTTGAATACGTTTTTTGTTAGTTAACAATTAAATTGACCGAAAAAAAAACTTGTTATATTTTTTTCTCATTGAAAATGGCCAAGTGTCAAACATTTGGAGCTTGCAGCTAGTTGAGAATTTTCAGAATTCGTTTATTTATTTTTTTTTTTTTGGGGTACTAATTCAGCTCAGTTCGTTGAGCTCAGTGCTCGTTGCATGTTTGCCATGTTGCACACTAAAGTGTGTTAAGTGTACTGTGTTTTGTAGCCTGGGCTGTAGTGGTTGAAACCCCCCTCCACTTCTACACACACACGCACACACACACACACACACATGTGTGTGCTCAGAGACTTGCGAGTCTTTATCAAAAGTTGACAGCGCAGACGGCAAACGGCAAACGTCGCCACTCGAATGATGTGTCTAATAATAATTTATTTTATTAATTTTAAAATTACACTGCCTGACAAGAGCAACAAGAAAATTGCACAGCAATCTCTGTGGCAGTTGTTGTTGTTGTTGCAGTTGTTGTTGTTGCTGTTGCTGTTGTTGTTGTTGTGGTTGTGCTTCATGCAAAGTGAGGTCGCTGCCGTTCAATAACCTCGAGCGTTGAGTGCAGCAGCTACGCAATTGCCACAGCAGCAGCAGCAGCAGCAGCATGCAACAACAACTATGCCACACTCATGCGCCATGTCATGCGTATGCCTCTGCTTCTGTGTGTGTGTGTGTGTATGCAATGCCTATGGCATGGTGAGGAGGCACTTGGCAACGCCACCGACTCGCACTAATCGTCTGTGCATAGTTCTCTCCTCACGCCCCTTTCCCCTTTTCCCCTACTCCATTTCATTTGCCCGTTTGTTGGTAATTGGGCAGCGCTGCTTTTGGGCTACGCTGAAGGGGGTGTAGAGTGGTGTGTGTGCGTGTGTGTAGCATATTACTGTCCCCGGTTCGGTTGCTAAACGCATTCTATTGCAATGACTTACTCAGCATTTAAATGTTTAGTTTCAGTTTGAATATGCCTTGTGGCACATAAATGAGACATACCTGAAAAGAAATGAATAAGGAAACTAATTAGATCAAGTGGCAGACGTACAAGAAGATACTTATATCAAGGCAAAAGATACACAAAAGAGGGTGGAAACTGCATTTATAAACATTCCTATTTCTATTAACTAAGAAATCTTCAAATATTTTCTTATATTTTTTAATGTAAATGCAACTATTAAATTTTAATTTTTATAAACAAAAAATGCCTCAAAACTTGGCCACCTTATTATAAATATTAAATAATATATTCCATTTTTTATTTTTGGTATTTTTATATTCATAGCTGCATAATCCATTTGAAATAATTAAAAATTAATTCAAGAATTATGACATACATTTTTAGACAAGTTATAAATGTACGAAAAGTTGGCCCACTAAGAAGAAAAATTTTCTTAAAATCTTAAAGTTGATTTTAAGAACTTTTTGGTACACTTGCTGTACATTTATAAATTTCCTAAATAAATATAAAAAACAATCAATTAGAAGAAGCTGATTTTAATGATAGATTTAAGACTAACTAAAAAAAAGAATAAGAAATTTCCCTAACTACTGTTCTTTGTTTGGTGAGTTATTTTTATAATTTAAAGAGAGACATATTTAAATAAATTGAATTACTACAAATGGTGTGTGAGGTGAGTTTAAAGAGCTGCACTACTGAACTGAAGAATTCCCCTTGAAGATTTACAAACATATCAGACTAACAAGTCAAACTATTAAATACATATTTGGCTTTGATTTAGTACACACAGTTTTCATTGTTGAACTGTGCCAACAGTTTGATTGCCCAAAAGCAATCTATGGACATAATCACAAAGCACACACAGAGTTCGCTTATCAGACGAGTGTTTGCCTAACATACACACAACAACAACTGCAACATATAACGGTTAGCATTAGTAATCATAACTAGACCCTCAATATAACAACTTCAGTTACGAAACTCCTCGTTTCTCTGCCCCCTTCCGCCAATCCAATTTCTTTGCACCCCTTCCAAGTAAAAAAAAAGAAAGAAAGAAGAGCTTTGAGGCATGCAATTAAGCCGAATCAAAGCAAAGCACTCTTCACATGTTGGCCAGCAGTTGCGCAGCGGTTGTGCAGCAGTTGCCGTCGTTAGTTGTCAGCGCTTATCGCATTTAACAACGCACACAGCGAAAGAAAGACAGACAGAACAAAACCAAAACCAAAACCAACAAAAAAAAAAAACTACAAAATGTCAGACAAAACGCAGCAGGCGGGCAGGCGTCGTCGTCAGTCAGGTCTGCTGGTCGCCTCGCGCAAGTAACTAGCATAACATAACCTAACCTAACATAACCCAAGCTAACCCAAGCTAAGCTAAGCTGCGCACAGCTATGCTAACCTAACCTACGCTAACCCAATTCAGAGCCAACGCGTCGAGTTCAATAACCCAAGCAACGAAACGACGACGTCGACAACGACGTCGACGCCAACGACAACGACGACGACGACGAACAACGAAACGACGACGACTGGCAATCGTCATTTTATTGCAACGTACGCAGTGACGAGGGGGGTCAGTGTAGAAAGGGGGAGGCAGTTGCTTAAGCTCAACTATACCTACAAATATTTTTGTATGCAGTCACCAAAAATTAATTGAATATTTTTGATAAAATTCTTGTTCATAAATTGTACTAAATAAATGCATTTAATTGTTTTGTGTTTGCTAACCTCTATTTATAATTATAATTTGTATCAATTTAAATACATATTTAAAATGTATATCAAATTTTGTCTGTAACTAAATATGTAATTGACATTAAAATCATTTCAATCTGCATTTATTATTGTCTGAGAATATGCAGACACACTGTGCACACTGTACACACACACACACAGACTAACACAGTTATTACAATTCTAAAATATAGATTAGCTGTAAATCTGCAGCCTAATCAGCGCTGCAGCGCATACGCAACGCTTTGATTTGCATTCAAGCACAAACATGCACACATACACAAACATGCACACACATACACACACATGCATGCTGCTCTGCTGCTTCTTTCGTTTCGTTTTGTTTCGTTTCGCTTGTTCATTCTCAGTTTGTTGGCTGTGGCTCTCTTGATAGTCGAGAACATCGGGTTCTCGGGTTCTGGGGCCTGCCGGGTTCTCTGGACTCTGCGCGACTGCCTCAACTAGAACTTGCTTGACTTGGTCGCCGTCGCCGCCTCCCTGAGTTGTGTGGCTGAGTTCATTGCACTTGGCGTATAGCGGCATATTTTGCATTAATCTCGCTACCTCTCCTTCTCCTTCTCTCTCTCTCCCTCTCTCTCTTGCCATGCCATCCTGCCTGCCTCTGCCTGCCCGCCTCTGCCACCCCGCTTTCGACCTATCTTTTGGCACGATTTGCGGTTGCCTTTTACTTTGATTGCCCGCTCGTCGTTCGTTTCATTTCGTCTCATTTCATTTCATTTCGTTTCTTTTGGTTTTATTTCATTACGTTTTAGTTTTTCGTGCGGTTTTTCACCTTTTTTTTTTTTGTTTTCCGAGCCAATGTCCAAACAATGACCCACATGTTAAAACCTCGTACGTAACTCTTCGCATAACTCCAGCAACAACGCTCCCCGCCCCGTTGCCCTTGCTGCAATTTTGACACCATTTTTGGAGCAGTGCCTAAATAATTGAATTACGCACACAC
Organism: Drosophila kokeensis; assembly: GCA_035042145.1. Taxonomy (NCBI): domain Eukaryota; kingdom Metazoa; phylum Arthropoda; class Insecta; order Diptera; family Drosophilidae; genus Drosophila; species Drosophila kokeensis. The sequence continues at coordinate 657,476 of JAWNLT010000589.1, read as the reverse complement.
ACACACACACACACACACACACAAAGCACATGTTTGTATGTGTAAAATTGGTAAGGGAAAATGGGCAATATTATTATATGCTTGTCAAGCAAAATTTCGTAGTTTCATTTAATTAAATGCAATTAAAAATAGTTTCGCCTCTCAACTGAATTCCTGACAGTCGCCGTCAATTTAATTTTACTCGTTTCGTGTTTTTTTTCTCTTTCTCTCTTTCTTTATTTTATTTTTTTTTATGCTTTTTTCGTTCGCTGGTTTTTCTGGGGCTTGACAGTTCTGACGGAAACACACACAATTTTTTTTTTAGGCATTTGAAAAGCGTCGCCTTTTATTATTAGAACATTTATGGTGGCCAAACAGCCGAATCGAAGAAGAAAAAAACAAAAAGAAATGCGAACAAATGAAAATGGTGTTTAATGCAGTCAGTTTGAATTTTGTTTTTTTTTTGTTTCTTCTGTATTTGTTGTTTGTCGCCTTATTTTTTAAACAGCGACAAATTACACACTTTATTTTTGGTCTACGAAATGGGTTAAACATTTTTGGGATTGTCTGCGCTGCAAAATGAGACGAATTGGAACCCAGTTTACAGCTCACAAATATTTATATCCAAACGATCAAAACAAATTGAAGAAAAAACTAAGAGTTTTATGCAAGTGAACAAAATTAAATGAAATATTTTATGATTATTATAATTGATATTGAAAATTTGACTAATAAATGTGACTTGATTTGAGTTCGATTTGTTTTTTGGACGAGTTCTATTTTTATTCTTCAGGTTTTTTATTTGCAAATAATAAATTTTGTTAATAATTTAGGAAATGCGAAAATTCTGCTTTTAGTTTTGAATTTTTGATTCTGTAAATTTATTTATTTAATTAATGGTAATAAAGAAAAATAATAAAAAAAATAATAAAAAAAATAATAAAAATAATAATAAAAAAAATATTAAAAAATTAATTAATTTAGGTATTTATTAAATATGGACATATAAAAATTAAATAATTAATTTATGTATTTTTTATTTAGTCAGTCGACACAAACAAATAAATTAAACTAAAGATAAAATGTAATATTTAAATTAAAAACAAATAAATAAAAAAAATGTTCAAGATTTTTAAATGAAAAAAATCATTTAGAAGTTTGATTCAGTTTTTCTCATACTTAAAATTTGAGCTGGGTTGAATGACATGTTGCATCTGTCAGCAACTGGATGCTGCTGCTGCTGTTGCTGCTGCTGCTGCTGCTTCTTGTTGATCTCATTGGCGATTCTACGCATTGGGGCAACAAGATACAATTTGCCTGGGCTGTGGCTAATGTCTATGGATTGATGCCAGCGTCAAAATTCAAAATATCAACGTAACAGTGATTCCAAACAAAGGCGCACACATAACACAAATAAAACAACAACAACAACAACAGCAAAAGCAAAATCAATTGCGAATTGCAAATTTGAATTGTAAAGGCTGCGGTCGCTGCAACAACAACAACAACAACTGCAACAACAACAACACTCGAATACTTGAACAACTTTAATGCCTGGGCAGAGAATTGGTTTTCGGTGCGCCCATTAAATGCAATTGCATCTAGTTGGGCATCTACTTGGGCCCGCTGACTATCAAGTCACGTTTTTTGGCTGGTCTTGTCCAAGAGAGCTGAGCGACAACAACAACAGCAACAGCAACAAGCATGCAACATCGAGGTGATTGTACTGGTTAACAAGTACGTGCAGTTTCTGAAGGCTGCTGAACGAGTTTAGCAGGCAGCAACAAAAAAACAGAAAAATAAAAAACACCAGCAACTAGTCGATATCTATTTGAAATTGAGTTACATTCGATTTTTCAGAGTCAACATAAATTACATGCTGCTTAATTTTCACACACACTGCACACACACACACACACACACACACACACACAGTGTGTGTGGATCAGCCAGAGATCAGCTACTTGCAATACTTGATCTGTTTGTACTTGGGCTCAAATGCATTTGACATTTTCGCTGCCAAACGAAGCTGTCAATGTCTCTTGTTGCCAGTTGCCAGTTGCACGTTGCCCGTTGCCAGTTTTTAGTTTTTCTATTTGAGGTTATGACAACAGTTAAGAGCGCTGCAACAAGCGACATGACACGACAACGACAACGACACCATTAAGGCTCGGCCCCGTAGGGTCTTCGATTGTTGCGCAGCCACCAAAAAAAAAAATGAATAAAAATAAACAAAAATCCAAAATAATAACAAGATCGACACGTGAGAATGCCAAACAGCCAAAACAATGGCCACACTGCAAAAAAATTGATACTACAAATAAAATTCAATTTCAAAACAATATTTGCATACACTGTCAATGGAAGTTGAAGAGTATATTTGTGTGGGGCAATGTTCGACACCTTTATAACTAGAGACTTCAAGTATATATTCTCGATAACTCTCGATAATGTCGATAAATAAAAATCGATAAACATCTGCCCGATTTAAAAGTTTAGACTCATCTAATTGAGATGTGCTTCAGTGACCAGCATCTACTTATCCAATTCACTTCTAATTCTGTCCTCACAAATCCCATTTCTCGCACAATTTTAGAGTTTTTAAAGTAGAATTTTTCAAGGCTCTTTTCCAAATTCTTGATTGTTTTCTTGACTTCTTTTCTTGATTTCTCTTATTATACTGGTTTTCGGAGTATTTCCCTGACATCAAATAGATAAATAAGATTTTGAAAAACAAATACGCTCAAAAATTTGTAAATATTTCAAATAGTTTTTCAAAATGTACACTGCTGAAATTTCTCAAAGTTGCTTTTTGCCATTTCGTTTAGTTTATTGACCCGAATTACTCATACGCACTGTTAACGGTAATTGCAACGCCCAAGTATCTCAAGTATTGACTTCGAGGGGGGGTGGGTGTGTGTGTGTGTATATGTGTGTGTGTGTGTTGTGTCTAATTTATGCAACATTTCGCTAGCTGCTGTCACAAGGAATGGGCAATGGGCAATGGGCATGGCAAATATATTACTCATACGCACCGCAAACACACACAGACACACACACATACAGAAGCACACACAGACACACAGACACACACACACACACACACATAGGCACTTAAAGTTCGCCTGGCCCACATTAATTACCATAAAAATAGGCATAAAAATTTGCAGGCCCAAAACTTGGCTGGGAGGAGTGTGTCTGTGTGAGTATGTGTATGTGTGTGTGTGTATGTGTGTGTGTCCGAGTGTGTGTTTGAGTGTGTGTCAAAACATTCATAGAATTTGTGACGGAAATGAGTTAATGCCGTTTGCCATGCCTCGGCCATAAATGGACTATGTCAAACAGAGAAAGACGCTAGAGAGAGAGAAAGAGAGAGAGAGAGAGAGAGAGAAAGAGAGAGTGGGAGTGGGAGTGGGGATTGAGTGGGAGGGGGGGGTAGAGTATGCGTGCAATGCCTAACAAAATAAGGTAGCAACGATGCGTGCTGCATTTGACTGTGCATTTGCCGCTTGCATAATTATCATGCAACATGCGGCAAACAAAAAAAAAAAAGCACAAAAAAAAACCCGACAACTGTCGAGATTTGTGGCTCGAACGTTTTGTTGGTTAACGCCTGCAAAATGCCGCCTGCCACGCGGTCGCTTGTTGGCCTAGTCACGCATTTCACGCACAATTTCCAGCGAGGGTCAAACGAAAAGTTTGCCGAACACACGAACGAACCCCAACCAAAATGTGCATAAAATCAATTAACTAATATTATATATTTAGTAATTATTTATTTATTATTTTTAGCAGAAACCGTTAGCGCATTTTTGCACCAAAAAACAAAATGCACAAAAAATGCTGAACTCCAATTTGGCCCGGCCAGTTAACCTGGCCAGCAGCAAAGGCTACAAGTCAGTCAGTCAGCCAACTACTGTTGTTGCTACCAGTTGCCGTTCAACAGTGGGCGGTGGGCGTGGCGGAGCGTATGTGAATGGTCTTTGGACGGCATCCACTACCGTTAGGCACAACCAACTACCAGCAAGCAGCAAGCAGCAACAGATTACGTAGCTGCCGCCGCCCTGCAGCAACCACAGTGCCACCGTGCCACCGTGCCACAGTGCCACAACGTGGCGTTCATTGTCTGAGGTTAGTGCTGGAACAAAGCGAAACGAAAGAAAACCAAAAGAAGAAGAAGAAAAACAAAAATCAGTTAAACGCCCGTCGGCCACTTTGCCGAAGTTAACCATTTATTTTGATTTTGGCTAGCAAGGAAAATTCGAGGCAAAAGCAAAGCGAGCCGCAACGAGCCAAGCCAAAGCATTTCCCATTCCCATTCGACTCGCGTGTTTTCATATTGTTGCTGCAGTTGTTGCATGCTGCTAGTTGGTTGCTGCCTGGGGCATATTTCGTGTTGCCTATCGCACGTCAAATGCCCAGGCAAGCCACATAAATCAATTAGTTAGCGGGCGTCAGGGCGGGTACGTAATTCGTTGGCTTTTATTACACACACACAAACACACAATTACACACACACACACATCTATTCTTGACTGGGTTTATTGAACTCCCTGGTTAGGCTAAGGCCAAACTTGCACACAATCGAGTTACAGCAGCAATCATAATTATTATAATCCTTAACAAATTGGGCAAGTGTAGAATCGAATCGAGGGTAAATATATATATATATATATATATATATATGTATATATATAAATATGTATACATATACAGTGACTCACACCGAAATTTGCACAGCTTCAAGTAAATAATGTATTTGTACTTTATAATTCTACCTAGCAGGTGGGGAAACCCCAGTGTATTGGGGTCATATATTAATTTAGGTGGTTAATACATGTACCTACCATAGGTCTTTGGAATTTTTGAAAAATAATGAATAATTAACTTATGGCAGGCAATTACATTATTTACTTGACGCTGTGCAAATTTCGGTGTGACTCACTGTATATAGATACTGACGAGTCTCAGTCTACATAAGTCGAATATAAAGAGGCTTCCTTCCCTACGCATAAATGGAGTAGAACAGAACCGATTCTGGCAGATTATCTGTAAATCAGTTAAGATTAAGATGCCATCAGTTGAAGGCCTAGAGATCCTAACCATATAGCAACGAGATATTGACAGATCGGCAGCATATATAAATAATAAAAGTAGTCACAGCTTTGTCTCTAATCTATGTGTGGGCATGAAATGTAAGCTGCCGTAAGTCATGCTTATATATATCTATATATATATATATATATATCTATATATATATAGATATGTATATAGAATATATGATGTTGCCTTAGGCAGTTATGGTGGGTCTTACAATTGACAAACTATCCCAAGCATATCAGTTAGGCCCAGCTCCAAAAACACAAACCAAAAAAAAATTAAATTTTTATGGAAAATATTACTTGAAAAATATGAAAATAGTTTTTTTAATCAAAATTATTACTAAAAATTATTAAATTATTATTTATTTTTATTATTATTATTATTATTTATTTTTATTTTTATTATTATAATTATTAAAAATGACATTTCAATAATTTCGATTGGAATTTTGAAGAATCAACGAAATAAACTTAAACAAACGGAAAAAGTTTAATAAATTAAAGTTGAGTGGACTTGCAACATTGCCACGCCCTAAATAAATAATGAAGTCAAACGTTTGACACGCTTAACTGTGTGTTTAGCCAAGTGGTTGTTGGCCACATAAAACTGTCAACAAATGCCACACAACATTTTGACTTATGACATCAGACAATTAGCGAGCCAAGGTGCAACAGCAACTAACGAAAAAAAAAATGTATAATATGCAGACAACCAGTTGCTGCTGATGGGCAACATTTTGTGGCGGCTGAGGAGGGGCATTTGCATGCAAAGTGCATTCAACTCGGCAGCAGCAGCAGCAACATGCAACATTAGCTGCGGCAGCAGCGAAGAAAGCAAAGCAAAGTCAATGCACTTTGTTTGACTGCCTCTCCTCCAGCTCCCGTGTGTGTGTGCTATGTGCTGTGTGTGCTGTGCTATGTGTGTGTGTGCTATGTGTGTGTGTGCTATGTGTGTGTGTTTGCAGTTTTGTTGCGGTACTTTCATTGCTCAACAACAGCGACGTCAACGTGCATTCAACTATTTTGCAGCTAGCAGCTCGCGAGTTCGTTGACGTTGTTTCCCAGCAGATGTCGCTGCTGCTGCTGTTGTTGTTGTTGTTGTTGTTGTTGTTGCTTTTGCTGTTAGTCGCGTTGAGTTTTTTTCTAGAATGTTGCCCGCCAACTGAGCAGAGAAAGAGAAAGAGAAAGCACAACAAGCAAACATGATGCTCGCCGCAATCATAATCAATCAGCAACATTTAATTGGCAACATGTTGCCCATTTGGGCTGGTAAACATATTCGAATAGATTAGTTTTAGTGTTTTGGTAACATTTAATTAGCAATAAAGTCAACAAGCTGTGGCCAAAATTACATAGAATTTATGGCGCAAGCAAACACAATAAAAAAAAAAGATAGCAACCACCCGCTTCATGCAACAACAGCAACAAAAAGGGGTAAGTAACCTCGAATGAAAGCAAAGGCAAAGGCACAAATGCCACGTGGCAGCAGCAGCAGCAGCGAATGACACTTAACTGGGTCAGCAAAAGTGGCAGCAGTCGCTAACCTCCCCCAAAACACACACGCACACACGCACACACACACATACAGAGCACAACCCTTGCAGCTGCAAAAGTTGTCTTTTTGGGGGTTGATTTGCTGATGTTTGCACAGCAACATAAACACACACACAAACACACTCCAACACACACACAAACACACACACAAGCAGTTCACGTTTTACTATCACTCGTAGTTTTCAGCTTTTGTGTGTGTGTGTGTGTGCGGCTGCTGCTGCTGCTGCTGCTTTGGCTGCTGTTAGCCAGCAGTTAGTTCATTGCACTATGCCCTCGCCCCAGTTGCGTACTCAATGTTGTTGCTGCTGTTGCTGTTGCAGCTGCACGTTCTCTTTGCCAGTTGCAACAACAAGAAAAAAACAACAAAAATTGTTAGATAAGCGCCGTTGTTGTTGCCAGCTTTGTTCGCCTTAGCTGCTGGTGGGCGTTTGCTCAGATATTAATTTAATTTAATTTTTTTTCATTTATTTTTGATTGTATGTAATTTGTTGTTTTTTTTCTGCATTGCAGCACTAATTTGATAGTAAAGTGTTTAGGAATTGTGAGCGTATGTTGGCCTTGGTATCAAGCGGCAAGTGTTATTTGTAATTGTTGTTTAAGCCAGTTGCAATGCTGATGTAATGTCATTTGTTGTCTTCTCAACAGCGTATTTATTTATTATTAAACAAAACGAGGAATTGTAATTGAAGCAAATCAGGAATTTTAATCAAAATGAAAAAAAAAATTAAATTTTACGCTTTAACAGCTGTTTCAAATGAGCGCGCTATGCATTTGCTCACTCTCACAAGCTGATTGCTGTCGCAAAGTGATGGTTACAGTTTTCGTTGCATACTTTTGCGCTGTTGTGTACGAGTCTAACAGCCCGCCAGATGGCGCGCAGTGTTATTTTATCAGTGCTGCTCCACATTTAACAGCTATGCTAAATATATTACTTTTTGTGTCATGCATTTTGGAATAAATAAATTAATATATATAATATTGTATGTAGAGATATGTGTCTTACTTACTACAGGTAAAGCAGTGTGTTTTTTTTAGAGCTGAGCTAATTGAGTACATTTTGGTAGGCGTAACCTAAATAAAATGCGCTGAGGTTGTTGACCCAAATTGCAAAGTGCATTGAACTTTTTGTAGGCAAAATGCGACTGAATGCGTGTGTGTGTGTGTGTGAGCACGTGGGAGAGTGAACAAGAGTCAATTATGCAGCATTCAATGATATTTGCAGTGGTGTGCAAAAACTGCACTCAAACAGATGCAGCTATAGATAGTTTTGGATCTAATTCTAGTTCATTTTATATAGAATAGTTAAAAGTACTCATTTAAAGCACCCTCACAGCGGCAACATTTCCAGAACATTCAGCTGCACACACACATACATAAATATGCCTGCATACATTTGAGGTCTTTCTCCCCACTCCCACACAAACACACACACATGCATGTAGGCTGAAGTCAGTCGTTCAAGTGCATGTCAGAGCATTAACCTCTGCTTACAAATGTATTTAATGTAAGCATGTGTGTGTGTGTGTGTGTGTGTGTATAAATATGTCGACTCTATTTGGGTCCTAGCACAACACCCATACAAATGCATTTTATAAATGTGCGCTCCCTCTCTCTCTCTCTCTCAGTCAGTCGCGCTCTCTTCTTTGGCTCTCATTGCATTTCGTTCGCTCTCTTCTTCGTCCTATTCACACTTTTCCAATTCGAGTGGAAAATCTGATTGCAGGCAGCACACAGAAAGCGGACAAATTAAGTGAAATGAGAGATGAGCAGGAAATGAGTTCACTCAAACGAATAAATTCATGCGCTGAATGGATGCACTTTATGTACCCCCATTAATTAACTTGAAAGTTGATAGTAAAAAACATAAAATTTAAAAAAAAAAGAAAACAAATTACAGTCAATAATAAAGTACATTTTTTTTGGCAATAACTCCATTTAATGGTACAAAAATAAGAGCCAAAATTAAAGTCAATAATAAAATGCATTTCATGGCAAACGAAATGAACGTCAAAACACTTTTTTGACTGTATATATATATATATTAAATACTTATCTCATGGTTTCACATAATTCGTATTTATGTATTCAGTTCAATTCTGATTGTCTGCAATTCCAATTGGAAGTCAAAGGCGATATTTTCACAAGCAAATACAAAAATACGTGTTTGGTCTCAGATTTATAATTATCTGCTTGTTACTTGTCAAACTGTTTGTATGTGTATGTGCAAGTGTGTGTGTGTGTGTGTTGTGTGCTTGTGTGTGCCTCTATTCTTCTTTAAATACATTTCTTACGTATTTTCTATTTTTATTTTCTGTCTTCCCTTTCACACAACACACACAAATTTTTCTCTAAATGCTTATCATTGCTTTGTTTGTGTTTTCTTTGTGTGTGTGTGTGTGGTAGACTCTGCATTGGTGCAACGTCATTATCATGACTTGAACGATGTGCGCTTTAAAATTGATGCAGGTTAGGTTTGTGGGGAAATTCAAAAGCGGCATTTTCTACACAAATGACTCAGACACCAAAATCAGGCAGAATACAAAAATTTAACTTATGCAAATCATTCCCTATCATACATGTATGTATGTGTATGTGTGTGTGTGTGTGTGTGTGTTTATGTGCATATGAAAGTAGATCAGAAGAAACACATAGTCTGTGAAAATAAACAAACACAAGCATAACAAGCATAGACGTAACAACTACATGCACAGAACTAAATCGCTGGTGCACTCGCAAAGAGAGTGCGGAGTGTGACCGTGCGAGAGAGCCAAAGAGGGAGAGAGAGGGCGTAAGAGAGCAGAATACACTTGGCTCTCTCGCAGCTTATGCGCTCTGCTGTTGTTGTTGTTGCTGCTGCTGCTGCTGCTGCCGCTGCTGCTGCTGCTCTTGTGGCCCATGCTGCGCACGCTGCTTCGTCGCTGTGCTGACATTGAACGAGTTCATTCACATTTACACCAACACAGACGCACGCTCGCACTCACACGCACACACACACACACACACTCACTCAATCAACACACACGCACACAACTGCACACGAAAACTACACGAAGCATAAAAAAACAACAAATGACCAGGCAGCGAAACCAAAAGAGACACAGCAAAAAACGCAACAACGAAGTAGTAAAATCGTTGCGTGTGTGTGTATGTGTGTGCGCTTGTTTGTGTGGATAGGAAAAGAATAACAACAAATGTACAATAAATAAATATGCTAAATAATGTGAAAGAATAACAACATGTTGTATAATAGCCGAATGGAGGGAGAGCAAAGAAAGCAGACCCATTCACGATGGGCAAAGGAGATGATAAAGGGGCAACCATAACAGAAATCACAAATATATATTCTACGTACACTCACGCATACACACTAAAAAAAACGCTAACGTCAACAAATACATACAGACATATTTACCTATTTAGCTACACATACATATATATATATATATATATACATGTGTGTGTGCGTGTGCTTGTGTCTTGCCTTTATTTAATTTTTTTGCCTCTGTTTGCTTTTTCTACGTTTGTTTTCATGCTTATTTTTTTGAGGAATTCTCGGAGACAGACCAATCCAATCCATTCCCATAACTTGGGCTCGTAACACAAATTAGGTCATTAGGAATAACGCAAACAAAAAAAAAAAAAAAAACATTGCTGCCAGGTGAGAAACCAGTGAAGCTGCCAACAGCTATTATTACGGCTAAATGACTGTTTGTGCGTGAATTGACAATGCTTATAATATAATTTAATAAATGTTATCATATTTTATATATATATATATATATATATTGCGCTTCAAATTGAGTGAATATTAAAATGTTATCAGAAATATGCCACCAACAAGTCTCTTTAGTGACCAAAAACAGAATTAAGTCTAAAATAAAAATAATTTTCAAAGTTCTTTAAGTAAAAAACCCCGCTTAAAGTCAATACTATTTAAAAATATTAAATATTGATTCCCCATTCAACTAATGTTGGACTGTTTTGCAATAGCCCCAGAAATCATATACAAATTTATTGTTTTCCTAAAAGTAATTTAAAATTGTATTTTTAATTATCATTATTATTTTTACCTGATGTATTTCTAATTACATTTTCTCGTCGACTGACTTTAATTGACATTCGATTTCTAACAGAAACTGAAAAACTACTCCAGCGAACTGTCAGTGTCAAAACTAAGCAAACTCTAAAATTCAAATTGGAATGAGACAAATGTTTGCTCAATTCACACACAAAAATAAAAACCAAGAAATAGAGGTCAATAGACAAAATGAAGGCTAAGCGTCGATCAGGTGTTGGAGACCAAGTCAGTTGTGGCCTGGGCGGAAGTATCAGCAACATGACAACAGCAAAAGCAACGACGATGATGATCATGTTGATGATAATGAAAAGAATGGCAAAAACCTCTAAATAAAACTTGCTTCCTACTTCTCTAGCCAACAGATTATTTTAAGCACGTGCGAAAATGAAGAGAGAGCGAGAGAGCGAGTGAGCAAGAGAGCAAGCGATCGATTCGTTTGCTCTTTTCGCACGCGTAACTCACGAAAACAACAAAAAAGTGCGTGTCCAACGAAGGGCAGCCGAAGAAGGCAGGACAGGTTTCTGACTGCAAGTTAGAGAGAGAGAGAGAGAGGGAGAGAGAGCGCTGCTGCTGCTGCGGCGGCTGTTGCGGCTGCTGCGTCTGCTGCTACTGGGACCCTGTGCCTTTGTTTAACCTTGAACTTCAAAAAGCGCGTATGAAGCTTTATTCATAGGCCTACCTGCCAAGCACACACACACACACACACGAGCATAGGCATGTGTATGTATGTATTTAAATTAGCGCATGTGTGTGTGTGTGTGACTGGCACATTGATAAAAGAGACGAGCTACTTAATATCATTACACACAAACACACACACGCACACACATGCTTGCTGAAACTGAAATAAAGACTGAAAACCAGGCAAAAAAAAAAACGTACCAAAGTTTGGACGCTGGCTGCTTTGGTCAAGAGACACAAGCAAGCAGAAGTCAATGAACTTGCAAAAAACCCACCAAAAGATATTCGCAAAAACAAGAAAAAAGTCGTAATAAAATAAAATTGGAAGCAACGAGAAGCGGGCTAAAGTCTTGGAAAGTTTGAAATTTCAGACGCGCAGACGTCGCCAGGCAGCAGCCCACAAGAATGAGACCAATGCTGTACAAATAAATATACACACATACATACACATACAGCGATCGACAAAGGATCGCGCGAGAGAGCGAGGGGGAAGGTAGGGAAAGAGAGAGAGGGAGCTGGCAATCTAGAACTGAAACTGGCTGTTAACCTAATTCAAGGACGTCACTGAGACATTATTCCCGACTGACTTTGGCGGCAACAACGCTGCTCGTGGAATATAAGGGAATAGGGCAAACTACTTTGCCAAGGTTATTATATGCACAGACTGACTGATTAAGCGAAGGGGTGTGCGAGAGGTGAGGGAGAGGCGGGGGAGGGGAGGGGAGGGGAGATCGACATTGGACTTCAAGCTTGGACTCGCTGCGAGCGCAGTTGAAAGGGCGAATGAACTTGCGGCACATTTTCAATGTCACAGTGTGCAAAACGCCAGAAATGCGGCTGCTGGTGGTGGTGGTGGTTTCCAGGATATATTTTTGTTCGTGTGTTTACTTTTGATTTATTTTATTGCGACGCAATTTATGCCAAGGGGGCAGACAGGCGTTGCAGGTTTAATGTCTGCAACGCAATTGCCAAATTGCAAGGACACAAAGCCAGTTGCGATTTCCCCCCCTCTGCCCCGCACCCTGCTCCCTGCTCCCTGTGCCTCTACCAACCCCTAATCAAAAAATGAGAAAAAAGGACGAGTTCAAATGAGTTCAATGTCAGACATGGTGTTATTGGTGGTTGCTGCAGCTTCTAGCCACACGTGGCAGACACACGCTAATTTACCACCCACCCAGAAAGGGAAAGCGAGACTTGTAAACTTACCTTGCAGCCCTCGCAGGAATGCACTCCGTAATGGAAACCGGATGCCTTATCACCGCAGACGCGACACAGCACAGTGGTGCCATCGAATTCTGCAAGAAAACCAGAAAACAAAATAAATATCGAATTAATATGTAGCCAAAATTAATTTATGTTTTATTCAAAATATGTAAAAGCTCAAAACAACATTCAGATAACAGCCTATTATTTATGTTAATAACATGGTTTTCGTTAACAGAACCATCATGTCCATGTAAAAGAGCAGCGATACGAATGATTAGTTGCAGTAGCCGGCGGATCGCCCTTTGTCGAGAGAGCGCTGTGCAAGGAGAGCGCTGTTAAAGTGCACTTTACATTGAGTGCAAGTGTAATTACAACTAACATTACGCCATTTATATTATATCAGAGTGCAGATGTAATTCCAACTAACATAACGGCATTCAAATTATGCCTTCTTCTTCTCTTCTTTGGCTTATCGAACGGGTTTGATAAGCAAATTAAAAACAAATTCAACTTCAACTAAAAGCTGAAGAATAAATTGCAACTTTTACTCTTCAATGCCAATGCCAATGCCGACGAAGAAAGTAAGCACAGACGTAATACTTTCTTTTCAAACGGCAAGAAGAAGATCGTGGCCAATGCCAATGTCAATGCTGGCAACGAAAAATACGAAGAAAGCAGCAAAACAAAATGGGCAACTTGTTGTGTTGAACTTGAGCTCGTTCTCGGCCAAACACAGACGGAGAGAGAGAAAGAGAGAGAGACCGAAATAGAGTGAGAGATAGCGAGACAGGCCAAGACAATTGCAGGCACAACAGCAAGTGTTACGTAACTTTCACCGCAGTGTTGAAGAAAGCAGCAAGAAGAAAGTAAACAAAGCAGAACAAGAATCTTGCGCAGACAAGACAAAGAAAGACAGAGAGAGAGAGACAGAGAGAGACCCGTCAAACAACTTTGCTTTGTCGAACCGAGTGGAGAAAGACTTTCTTTGGCAGCAACAAACGAGTTGCTCTCTCTCTCTTACTCTCTGTTTGTCTCTCTCTCGAGTGAGTCTTTTGCTACCTTTTAGCTGCCATCAAATAAGCCAATTATATATAATTGATAAAAAAGCTACGCAGAGCAAGAGCGAGTGAGGGAGAGGGAGAGGGAGAGACTGGCAAGCAGAGGCATTCCTCGCATTGTAAACAATCGTGTTTTACAAAAAGAAAAAGAGAAAAAAAAGATGATGAAAACAATTGCAAAATGTTTGCACGCTCATGATCTTCACGCTGCCATGGTCATCATTAACAACTATCATCATCATCATCATCATTAACATGATCGTCGTCATCATCATCATCGTGGGTTCGTGTAGCTGCACACGCATACATACACACAGGCTTATGTATACACACATGCATACACACATGCATACATATGTTTCTGCTGTGTTTTGTTTCTGTGCCAGACACGCTTCGCGTCTGCAGTCTTTGCATTTAGTTGTTGTTGTTGTTACTGTTGCTGTTGTTGTTGTTGTTTTGCTGTTGTTGTCGTCTCGACAAGTTCACTGACATTTTGCACTGCAGATCGTTGCACTTTTGCTGCAGCCACAAGCAGCTTGTGCGTGTGTCTTTTTGTGAGTGTGTATGTGCATGTGTGTGTGTGTGTGAGATCTTTATCGATCGTTGTAAAATTAAACACTTTAAGAGCTCTAAAACTTGTCTACGGTTTCATTCTGATTTCCAATCTGCCGCATTGTCTACACTTAAAGCTCAAAGCAAACAATTGAAATATAAATATAAGCAAAATATAAATAGTTCAATACACAGCGAATTGATAAGCTTAGTTTGCCAATAGCTGTTATCAGCAGACTTCCCTTTTTTTCATTTGATGAATTTTACATTGTTACCGCATCGAAAACACTTATCAGTCTAATAAATATGACTAAGCGTGTGTCGATTAGCAAAACTAGTGAAATTGTCTCAAGGGGCGCGACGAGTTTTTTTGCATATAGAATCACTTACGAAGCAAGTAATTTAATTAATATTTATTTATTCTCTTATGTTTTTTACTATGTTTTTCTATAATTCTATGGAGTTCTCACAAATTGACACATAACAAAAATACATTCCTCTAGAATTCTGTAAAGTTCTAAATATAAAATAAAATATCTATTTATACAATGTCAGGAAAATTAATGTACCTCATTTCAGCGTACTTTATTATTGTCTATATTATTTTTTCAAGTCTGTAGAGTTGTTACAACTAGTCAAAATAATAATAAATAAAAAAAACATCTAAATTTGACTGCATCACAATGTGACACGATTTAGTCACGTCAGCAGTCTCACAGCCCCCTCCAGGCACATATATGTTTAACTTTATGTATATATATATATATATAAACATTTAAACCTGCTATTGTTTAAACATTTGTGTTTTTAAATATGCAAGATACTCTGTTTGTGTGGCATAAGTAAAGGCTTTTTGAATACTGTGTCATAAAAAAAGATATAAGGGATTTAAGATGGTTTCTTGGATTGGAATTTTAAAGCGACTCCTGCAGCTAATACTTTATTCCTTCTCCAAGTGCAGAGTAAAAATCATTTCTAATAATTAATTACTATAATAATTACATCTCAAACTCAAACGCATCTCTTCACAATTTTACTGTCTGCATGGGTACATCTATAGAAATAAATGCAAACATATATGTAAAAAAATAGATTAGGTTTAGAAAATGACTCAAACTGACCAGTAGAGCAGTGTGTGTAAATAATCATATGCCAAGTTCCATTCCGCATTTCTTAGAATTGGATTTTATATGAATATTCTTTTTTGTTTGGATTTGAACTGATAAGCTGAAAATTTGGCAAATGTCTATAAATATAAATGTATATAGAAAAATAACTGAAAAACGAATGCAAGCCGAGTGCAAATATCTCTAGTTACTATATACACTTTTTTATTATTGCAAATGATATATGATGATGGCAACGAGAATTCAGCAATTGCTTCCTGGTTTCATGCAGATCCAGTTTGGTTGAGTTATTTTATTGGCATACAATTTCATTTGGGTTTTTATCATAGAATCATAAAATCCATTTGTTTATACTGGAGGAGTTGAGATGTGTATTGGATTGCTTGAACCAAAATTACGGCTAGTCAGTAGCTGATCGAACCGGTTCTCATGATTCTTCCAGCTGTTGAATGTTGTTGTTGTTGTGTTGTCTGTCGAATTTGCGTAGGCCAAATCTAACGTCAAGGACGCTTTTGCCATTTGTTGGCTAAAAATTGAATAGTCGAAAACTGAAATCTATGAGTATTATCTAATACGCACAACACTCTACACACACGCACACACACACACACACGAGGCGACCTTGAAAGTTTCATTCACTTCACATGAACACAGCAGGCACACAGCGAGAGAGAGAGAGAGAGAGTGCGAGTGAGTGAGTGAGGTAGAGATGGGGTGGGGGGGAGTTGGGCGGGCGGCACTATCAGCTAGAAATATGCCAAAAAAACAACAAACAAACAAATGGCAGACCCAAAAAAATAATACACACACACACATGCACAAAAGCTATGATTGTGTGTGTATAGAAATAGAATACAAACAAATTAATTCCGACAGCTGAAAATGTTCGGCTGACTTGCTTGATATGAAACACACACACTTACACACGCTGATAGGTGCTGAGCGAGGGGGGAGAGAGAGAGAGAGAGAGGTGTGCGTCTGTGTGTGTGTGTGTGTGTGTGTGTGCCTTGCCATATTGGTAATGTTCTGAGTCTAAAACTCTACTAAATTAAAATTTGACATTGAAATTGTGTTTTTTATTTTAGCTGCTTGGCTGTGTGTGTCGCATGCTCTCTCGCTCGCACCAATCTAAATCAATAAATAAAAGTTTAGCGCGTGTTGCTCACCACACACAGAATGAGAGCAAGCGAGTCTGAGAGAGAGAGTGCTGTTCTCGTTCGCTCGCTCACTCGCTCTCTCTCTCTCACTCAAATGCGGAAATGTTCGTACAGGTTTCGCAGTCGGACGCAGTTCAACGTATCGTGCAGTAAAAATTCAGTTTTTGAACAAATTTCATTCGGTTTCGTTGTTGCTGTTTTCATTATTGGGTTCAAAAAACGCAGCTGAGGTCACGCGAATTGAAATGCGCCACCTTGTGTGTAAAGTGGGCGTGTTCCTCTGCCGCCCATTAGCGCGCTTGGTTCATTGAATTACAAACGTGTGCGTAAGCAGAACAGCAGCGTTTCAAGATCCGAGATCCGAAATCGTGATGCGTTTCAGTTCAATACGGTTCAATATTTCAGCATTTTGTCATTTTCGTCATTTTTGTCGGTTATGCAATTCTCGCATGCATTAATTCAATTCAAATTAATAACCGGCAAACAAAATTCGATCATTGACTTGGCTTCAAGCTCATATTAGAGAGAGAGAGAGAGAGAGAGAGAGATGTGCGTTAAGGAATTAATTTAAGCATCTTTTCGAGTAGACTTCTGTTCAATGGCAAATGAGCTTGTCTGGCATGCTTTAAAGTAGCTTTGTAGGTCTAAGTCTTGAGATGAGTTGGGTTAATGAGCATGACTAGTTTCTAAATATGAATCGTATCTAAGTTAGTTAGTTAAATTAAGGTCCTTAAAGAGTTTTATATTCTTTGTGTATCGTATTTAGAAAAATAATCAATCAAAATAATAATTAATTAATCAGAAGGAAAGTCCTAAAACCCCTTTTAAGAAAAACCAGATCAATGTTTTTCCGATCAATTTTTTATAGCCTTTTAATGGGTTGATATTAAGTGATATTAAGCATAATTGCTACATAAAAAAAAGGAGAAAGGCAAAAATTGCCGAAATTAAATTTGTTATCATTTTCAATTTATTAAATTACTTCTAATAATCGATGGCTGCACTTCTTAATTCAATTTGCAAATGTTACACTTCAAAAAGTTTAACGGCAAGTCTCAAAAATGATCATTGGAATCAATGGAACTACAATAGGGATGAATTATAGTTAAATATATATTAAGTATCTAAGTTTGTCCCAAGTTTAAGCATTTTAAATACTTGTGCTGCAATTGTTGGTTATGTGACTGAGAATCATTAAAATGTTGCACTTGAAAAAGTCGCAATAACTCAAGAACCAAAATTTATTTCATAACTTTTGGCATCATTCATTCTACCAATAGTATTTCAATAAGGTTCAGCTCCAAGGTAAGAGTCTCTACCAACTACAGATATTCAAACGATCGATGCTGAGAGCACTCTTGCTTTCAACAATACCACATTACATATAGTGAATAGATATATAAAGGGTTTTACTTTCAATTTGATGCGTTTCACTTTTCCAAATGTCTGAGCACCCCCCAATGTAAAGAATTAGAGATCCGGAGATCGGTCGGTTCGTTGACCGTTTAATAAATTTCTAAAATGCACAAATAATTGTGCCAATAAAAATAAACACGACGACGACGACGGCGACGGCGATGTAGCTGATGAAAACTTTCCAAGCAAAAGTTCAAACTCCGCCTACGAAAAACAAAACTTAAGAAAAAAAATATATATATGTATATGGAAAGACGACGAAAATCGAAAAACGAAAAACTGCACAAAGCAAATAACTTTTCTTTTGCACACAATTGTAGCGAGGCTTCGCATTGACTTTCACCGACATTCAACAAAGCCAAATGCTGTCGGTCGGGGTTCGTGTCTCAGGGAAGCCGAAACTGACACCGAACCGAACCGAACCAAATCGAAGCGAAGCGAACCGGACGGACGAGCGGACGAACGGAGGGACGAGCGGACGGACGAGTCATTGCCGTTTGCCAAAGTAAAAATGTCAAAGACAATTTGACAGCGAATTTAAATTAAGCATTGCAGTTGAGGTGTGGGGGTGGGGGATGGGGGATGGTAGGTTGGCACCTACTCACCAGAGTAGCTTTCGGCGTTGAGTTGAGTTCAGTTTGAGTCGCGCTTTGGCCATAAATTGAGTGAGCATGCGCAGTGAAAACGAAAAATGCATTTGCTTTGCTTTTCACTTTCGTTTTCGCAATTGAAATTAAAAACTTGGCTAACGGATGCATTTACAAATGCCAAGAGCCAACAGCAACAATAAACACAAAGCGTATCAAATACACACACACACACACACACACACACACACTTACACACAGCTGCACTCTGGGTAGCAATGAACTTGGAAAATCGCGTTCGCATCAAATGCACAATTTGCCCAGTCGCCCAGTTTTTTGTTTCTTGTTTTTGTTTGGAGAAATGCGACGCCGGCAGACACATAAATAAATAAAAGTTAGAGAAGAAGAAGACGCAGAGACAACAACAACAATAACAACAATAACAGCGACAAGGCAACACATAATAGACGACATATAAACATTACATTTGACTTAAGGTGCGCACAAATTTCACTTTCGTTAACAAGGCATGAAATGTGACTGGAAATGTGGTTTAACGTCGACGAGATGTTGGCCAGCTTTTCAAATTATGACTCATTTTCAGTTTTGATATCAAAACTAAAACCCAAAATCTATAAAATCACGACTATTTTGAAAAGTATATCGTATTCAAAGCATTTAATAGCCAAATCTTTGGATGTTTCTAGTTGGGAACCTTGAAAATTATCTCTCGATATCTGCATTTTAAGAATTATTTATGTATTTTCATATTTAAATTTGGTAGTTTAATAATTAATTAATTTAATAACTGTATAGTATATAATTATGTAGTATATAATTATATTTGTTTTACTACGTTTCTTTTATAAATATTATTTTGACTGATTTTTATACCAATATCACATTTTTTGATATGTGTAAGGACTTTGAAGATTGTGTCTCAATATAATAAAACTATATTTAATTTATATATTTTTTTATATGTGAGATTTTATTTCATTGAAAGTTGGCTTTAATAATGCAGTTTATATTAAAGATATATCTTCAGATGTATCTTTTTAAGAACTTTATTATTAATTATAATTATTTTATTAACATATTTTATTTAATTTTAAATGTTTGAAGTTTAAGTCTCAAGAAAGCATTTTGAAAGAATTATCTAAATAAATATGTATTATGGTATTTAATTAAATTGTGAATGATTTTTAATTATTACATTATGCGCCAGATTAAATAGGTTTACCAGATTTGATATGCTAAGGAAAACAATTACTTTAAAGTTGCAGTACTAAAATCAGTTTGTATTTTTCAAGATTTACACAAATTTTGACTGCATAATATTTCCCATGGAGGGGGGAGATTACCTTGACTCATCGCTTGAACTGAGGCTCATTATCGGTGATTTATATATATGCATATATATAAGTCGCAACTGGTTGCTTTGATCACTGGTGTAGCCGACATAAAGTGCATTAACTTCTTTCGTCATAAATGACGCCTGACATTGGTACAGTTATTTTTAAAATTGTCGCTAAATCACATACATATATGCATATATAATGTATATGCAAGAAAACAACAAAAACAAAACAGAAAACATTAATTCGAGTTAATTGAACTCACTCGAACTCCAAGTATTTTCAGACTTGTGATTTGAGTTGCGGTTGTTGTTGTTGTTGTTTTTGTTGTTTTTGTTGCGTTTGCTGTTGTTGTTGTTGTTGTTTTTTTTATTGTATGCGGAACGACCTTGTTGGCTGAGTGAATGAACGACTAACTGACTAACTGACTGCAGAATTCGGAAGCGTTACTTGCCTACCTAATTAACATGACGTCAATAAGTCAATACACCCATCAGGCCTTAGCCTTAGCCCCCGACATATTGCTTCCGCGCCTCCAAATATAGGCCTATATTGCAAATGTGCTTCAAAAGTCCAAGGCTCTCACTAAACCATAGCTTTTATGCAGAAGGTATTGTATTGAAACTACTTGTCAATGAAAAATGTTTTTGATTTCGATTTTGAAAACTAGCAAAACAGTTGCGAGAATCGGAAGGAAATGTTCTTGCTCAAAATAATATTTTCTAGTCGTCTTTTTTAGTTTTAGTTTATTTAAGTCATAGAAAATAAATCTGGGAAAGTGGTGATTTCACTCAGAGATCAGATAGCTGAGAGATCGTTTGTGTTTGTACTTTTCTTAAATCATGGAAAATAAATCTTAATCTCAAAGTTTGGGAAACTGTTTAAATTCCCTTTTTCATGTATTACACGTATGTGAATCACATATTCAGGGATAATTCAGGTATTCGATTCTATTTTATTAGCTTTGCTGGGGTATTCGGAAGTTCGACTCTTCATTATTAATTTTAAGTTTGTACTTTATTTAAGTCAGGGAAAATAAATCGAAAAACTGTTGAATAATTAAAATGCATTTTTTCAGCTTGAATCAAATATGAATAATATATGGTATTATTCTGTATTATTCGACTGGGTAACTGAGGCATTTTGACTTTGCGTTTGTACTTTATTTAAGTCATATAAAATAAATTTAAGAAATTTTTTATTAAGCTATAAAGCAGATTTTTTCTAGCTTTACTCAAATATGAATAACATTCGTGTGATATTCAATTTTATTCGATCGATCGAGCGATCGTCGACTCACCAATATTCAGTTCGGGTTCGCCTTTGACCGAGCTGGCGACAGTTGTATCCATAACTGGGTAGGATTTGATATACTCCGGTGTTTGTGGACGCGAATCGGCTGGCATGACCACAATGGCGCCATTGGGTTGACCCGGAATAGGGCCCAAATGATGATGATGGCCGCCATTCGCATAGCCATGATGAGTGGCGCCCTCTTGAGCCTGGTGATGATGATACATGGCGGCGGCCATGTGATGATGGGCAGCGTGATGAGCATGACCCGCTGGCGATGGATCAAAGTGCGACTGGGGCGGCAGCTGTGTGGGTTCGGTGGTGCTGACCACCACACTGGAGCTGGATTTGTTCACATAGATGACATTGCTGTGGGGCATCTTGCTGGCCACGCTGGGCCCACCTGTGGACGGCACAGTATCCATTTCTGTGACAGGTGCGACCTGGCGCTGATGATATTCCGACGTTTGAAAGATGACAGCAGAACTGCTGCTGGTGCTGCTGCTGCTCCCGCCGCTAGATGGCTGCTGTGGCTGTTGTTGGCTGCCGACAATCAGTTTGCTGTGCTGATAATAGGTGGAGACGCTCGTGTTGGGCGGCAACTTGAGCGCATTCTCCAAATGGGATCGGCCGGCGACCATCAACTGTGCACTGCTCGTGGTGCTAGATGGCGCCACCTGGCAGATGACCGAGGTGGCCTTGGCGCCGCCTGTCGACTCCATGGGCGATTCCATGGCGCTGCTGCTGGGCTGACAATCGGAACTGTCCGCGGACATTAGCATTTTGTTATTGAACAATGCGGAGGACACTTCACTTGCTACCTATATTTATATATCTATAAATGGTTATGATTTAAGGCTTATGGGGCCTAAACAGGCATTGTTGCGCTTGCCTAAAACTCTTATATATTTCAGCACTCTTTTCACAGTACACTGGACATATCCTTCGGCTACTTTGATCATTTATTCAGTTGTGTAGTCACTTGAGGGATAATGGGTAATGATATATTTGTTATTTATGGTATTCAATATACATTTGATATTTAACCGATATATGCGCAAAAGCGAACGAACGCGCGACGAACGAAAACGAAGCACGAAAAACAACGGCAACGGCAACGACGACGACAACGACGATTAAATGACGGAGCAACGACGATCTGCTCGTTGCGATGTTTCAACGTTGAATGAAAGGAAAATCAACATTCGCGTTGGATCTTGTTCAGTTTTCGGCCAGTCGTTCGCATGCTCGACCCTGAGAGCGCGAGAGAGTAACAGACAGCTACACACACACACAGAGAGTGAGAGAGAGTCGTACTCTGCTTGCGCTCACATGCTCTTGAAAATGATTAAACATGTGGCGGCGGCAGCGTGAAACCAAAACATCAACAAGAGCGGACGCTTGCCTGTGTGTGTGTGTGTGTTGTGTGTGAGTGAGAGCGCAGCAGACTGAGAGAAAACAGAGAGCGAGAGAGAGAGGGATCCAAATGACGAGCTGTTGAGGGTGTTGCTTAGAAAACAACACACGCACGCACACACGCACGCACACTCACACACACGCACACACGCACGCAGAGCAGGCATTAGCCACCCCACCAAAGACTTGAACCACCCTGGCAACAGGCGGGCTAGCGTAGAGTGAAACACATGTCGCACAGATAAACCGATAGTAGCCGGCCCGGTTCCAAGGTAAACGCTGCTCAGCGGTTATTGTACTCTTTTAGCAATGATTTCGTCGTTTTGCGAATGAAAATGATGACAACGATTCCCCCCATTGCCAACATCAATAAACAACATAATCATCATTATCATCATTATCATCATCAGCATGTTGGGTGTTATTTATATCGCTAGTTCATGGCGCCTCCGTTTTGGCAAAAAGTTCAATATAACTTAACTAAGTTCATGCGCTTCGCAACGAAAACAAAATCAAAAAAAAAAAAAAAAAAAATGCCTGTTTCGGTTTTTGAATGCAATTTATTTAATTACTACTTGTTGCGTGTATAATTAAAATTATATCACACACAATACACAGAGCGGTGCATTGGCTTCTACCCGCCACTGCTGCAGTCATTGACATCGTGCCGTTGACATTTCAAGACGAATTGTAAATAAATATTTACATACTCGCTGCTGTTCGCTGCTCACTGCTCGTGCTGCACATGATCAACCCGTTGGGCCCGCCTAGGTCAATGTGGAAATCGTTTCCTGTTGCCAGCCAGCCAGCCAGCAAGCCAGCCAGCCAATCAACCAAGCAACCAACTCCAAAATGCCACGTGTGGCCAATGTTCGATCGATCGATCTGCCTCTGCCTCTGCCTCTGCCACTTCTTCTTCTTCTTTGTCTTCTTTTTTGATTATTCTAGTTTGATGGTCGCTCTTTTATTTGCCGTCTCTGTCCAAGGTTAAGGCCTCCTCTTCGCCTCATTCGATCCGTCTCGCTTCCCCATTGTTCCACTCAGCGTTTGCGTGGGTGCCCGTTCCCCGTTCAAATCGAAAAGACGAAAATATCCATCGGCTGAGTTATTTTCCGAAACATTTTCGGCTTTTCAGCATATTTGTCGGCTGACTGTTGTTGTATTCAGAGGGGGAGGGGTTTGTTATTCCTCAAGTCTATCGCATTTTTACGACATGTTTTGAAACAATACGAAATACAGCTGGGAAAAAAATAATAGCACCACTTTCATAAGAAATGTATTTCCAAGAATATGGAACTTATCTCTGTTACCATAAGTTATACCATCTGATGATAGGGTGGGTGTAGCAAAGAAATACCCATTTTTTAAGAAGATTTTTAGTAATCAACCATCAAAGTTTTGGGGGCTTGGCTAAAGACATTTTGGAAGAGTTTCCTAGTAAGCTTCCTTCCAAGTTTGGTAACTGTAGCTCTTAAATTGCGGAAGATATAGCTTTAAAATTGTGTGCGATATGTAGTTTCGATTACGATTTTAAGATGGGAGATGGGCGTGACATACATGCCGATCTTTAAAGGACATCACCAAGAACCCACGATCAAATTTAATGACTGTAGCCATAAAATTATGGAAGATATGTTGCTTTATCGATTCTGGATGTAGCACTCCAATTTTTATACTTTGTCTGATGGGGAAATGTTAAACAATATATATTAAAAATCAACATTTAAATAACTGTGTTATTATTTTGTTTGCAACTGTAGAATTCTGGGTGTGTTGTGGCTGTTCCTCATACTGTGACACACATAACAGAGACAGAGACAGAGAACTCAGTCCCTATCAAATGGCTGCAATGTATGCCAAAAAGTTGATAATATGAGCACACACACACACATATAATGTCAACAAACTTTTTACCGTCCAGACCGAAACGAAAATAAACATTTAACTTCCTTATTAATGCAATTTCAATAATAACAAGTTCGTTTAAAAATAAATGGGCAGACAAAACGAAAGTGGCATGCACAAATGAAAAAGATACAGAAAATTCAAGCAGGGGCAGGCAAACTCTGGCCTCTGGGAGCCATGAAGCGTGGAGCATGATTCGGTTCAAGTAGAGGTCAAGTTCAATCTATGCAAAAGAAATTGGTTAGCTGCTGAGTTAAGTTTTTGTTGTTGTTGTTGTTGTTGTTGTTGCTGATCGCAGCGTGCATTATTCCAATCACTGCTCAATTTCCGAAGAGTTTACAAGCCGATTACGATTACGATGTGCAACGTCATGTTTCAGCAGCACAAGCAGCGCATCCAAGTTTCAGCAGCAAGCAGCGCATCCAAGTTTCAGCTGCGTCACGAACAATGCAGCTACCCCTTCCCCCCATGGCTCCCCTCAACGACGATCAACGTTCGCTGTAAGAGGCGAATGTACGCCTGGCAAATGTCATTGGCTTTGTCGGCTCAAAGCGCTGTTTATCCCACATGGGCCGGGCTAACAGCCAGCAGGCAATTCAGTTATCAGTCGGAAAGTAAGAAAAGTGATGACTGCAAATCAAAGTCCAAGGCAGGGCCTTCAGCTACGAAACTGTTGACCGATAATTGAAAGAGGGTCAGCGAGAAAAGAGACTTTGTGTTAGTGGTGCAAATGAAATCACAGCTCGAATCCATTAAATATGGCTGAAAAGGGTATACTGGTTTTGGGCAAAGCATGTAACAGGCAGAAGGAAGCAACTCTGATATCATAAGGTATACATATTCTTGATCTGGATCAACAGATGAGTCGCACCTAATATATGAAAATATGCCAAATATATTATACATAATAATAAATAAATAAATAATTATAGATATATAATAAACCAGACCAAGTTTATTTAATTTTATCGATAACAGTCACCGTTCCCAAATATCGATATAATAATATATAAAATATATGAGAAGTATAATTGGCTATATAAGTTCTCGCATACCCCGGAAGCAGTTCAAATTTGTTTTGTTTTTATTGATAACTGCACCCGTTTTGCAAATATTGATATATATCGATTTCCGATAGCAATAATGGCCACACTTTTAAGGGTTGAGCCCTTTAAATAAATATAAAGATGGTTCTATGACTATAGATACCTGAAATTCTTTCGTGTATATAGAGGAGTTTGCAGAACTTTTCAAAGGGAAATTTGGCTAATTAAGAAGGCAGAAGGGTATCTCGCAGTCGAGCTCACGCGACTACAGCATTCTTACTGTTGTTATAGTAGACCTTTTGGATTGATCGATCAATGTTATATGCATCCATATTTCTGCGCTTATGGAGTATGAAATTATCTTGATTGCAAATCATCTCGCCCCCAAACTCAGCCTTGTTTTTTTTTTTTTTTTTGGCTTAATCAGAGCGACCTTCCACTTAACAGTATTGCTCTCTCCCTCGCCCTCTCTCTCTCTCTGTATGTGTATTTCTCTCTCTCTCTCTGTCCCTTTCTCTCTATGATACTCTCGTTTCTCTCTCTTGACACGCGTTGGCTGCGTTCTCCCGCGTAAGTTGAACGACTCTTGATGACTTTTTCCTTGGTAGTTTGACACTGTTGTTGTTGTTGTTGTTTTTTTTTATTTTATTTCGTTTATTATATTTTTTTGCAAAATAATAAAACTGTGTGATTAAGAGACAGAATAAACTTCCTTGATAACTTGTTAACAATTTGGGCAAGTAATTTTGTTGAGTTTAGAACTGGAAACCAGTTTTTTTTCGCCGATTGCGCAACTTTTGAACTTGCTGGCTGGTTTGAATCATGAGGACGGGGCCTTTAGAATATCAGACATCTGCTTTATATATACATGTATGTATATATATGTTTTAGCTTATTTAGTTATCTATATACATACATGCGTACATAAGTACCTACATACATACAAAAATACATCTGCATCTGTATCGCTCTCAGCATATAATTAACACACAATGAGAAGGTGCGTAGAACGTCCGTCCGTCCGTCCGTCCGTCTGTCCGTCCGTCTGTCCGTCTATCTGTCTGAACGTGCCTCGTTTGTTGGTGTTCATGAACTCGGTCAATTTGAAGGCCAACATTTTTGCGGTGTACGCATAAAAAATGTTTTGTGCCTGCTTGTTCTACCCTAACACAAATGTACCATCAATTTGTCATCAGTTTCGAATAGATCTGAAATATGCCATGCATAAAGTATGCTTCTTTTCTGGCTTAGTAAAAGTAATATAGTTAAGATTATTTAAGAAGCTGCCCACAAAGAGTGAGACGCTCTCTAATTATAATTTAATTTCAATTCTGATATTAATCGCTTGATTAAAGTGGCTTACCACAACAAAGAGTATCAAAAATTCGGTGTCTTATTCTAATTGTTGACTTTGCTGAATTTTTTTGTGTGTGTACTCGAGCAATTTAATTTTTGCATGTCTCTTTTTATGTTGCCAGATTTTGATGTTAAGTGTGTATTTTTTTTTGGTTTTTTTTTTTTTTTGGGGTAGTTGATTACGCATAATTTTGGGCTGTCCAGAGATCTCATGATGTCATGCTACTGTGCTCAGATAGAGAGAGAGAGATATAGAGAGAGACAGAGTGAGAAGGAGATGGAGGGTTAGGGAAAATTCAAATTCAATTCGAAGGTTGAGGATCAGAACAATTGATCAGAATCAGCACATGGAGAGCAGCTAGCAGTTCTTATAGAGAAAGCTATATATATAAGTCACTTGAGTATTAGAAGACTTTATTTGATATGTAATCTTTCGCTATGTAACACAATGTAATACATCAGCTATAGATAACCGATATTGTAAATGCAAGTGTTGCAACATGTAATCGCTTGCATTATGTGTTGCCGTAATGGGCTAATTGGCAAAACAAGCGCATTTTACACGTAACAACGAAAACTTCAAACGTGATAATAAACAATCACACACACACCCACACACGCGCACACACACAGCTCGCTTATCGGTTATCGCTGTTATCTGCGGACAGCAGCGAAAAATGAAGGTCAGCAGAACAAATTCCTGATGTTCCCTTATCGGTTTTAGCCGCAAACAAACTCAAACGCAAAACGCGTCACTCAGATAAAAATAGATGGAAACCACAATAGTTATATAGTCGTAGACGATTTGATCAGATACTTGATTACTCTACAAATACAATTGCAAAAAAAATAATATAGAAACTGCGACACTTTTTCTTACGAATGCAAAAAATAAATCATTAGTTTTGCAATTGTTTAAATATTGATTTTGAATTGGAATTGGTTGCAATATATATGTATATATACACTTATTTGTTTTATGTAAAGGGCAAGGCGACAAAAAATATCGGAAAAGCCACCACTTACGCATTCCTTATGGAAACCGTTTATTTATTTTCAATTTTCTTAATTAAAAGTGAACATTTGAAAAATTGTGCCATTATTTTTTCGATCATATTTTTTACTTTTCATAAAATAAAATTTTTTAATTTTAATTTTAATTAAATTTAAGAAAACGCTGAAAGTTATTGTTTTTTTAAAGAAGCCTCTTCTTCCACTTCTAAAAAAGTATCTAAACGAATCTTTTGATCAGAAATGAAAACGATGTTGGCAACTCTGCTTGCTGTTTGTAGAGTAGCTTTTAGTCGCTTATAGTTTTTTCGATTTGCTTTAAGTTCTGTTATCAGTGTTCGGTTTTTGGTAGTTTTCGCACAAAAGGTGAAAATTCGATAAGGGGTTTCAAGGTTCCCAGCACAATCTAATGAAGAAGCGCGTGCAATTATAAATTGGCCATATTTCTTACACAATAACAGAGCGAGCGAGCGAGACAAAGAGACAGAGGCAGAGAGAGAGAGAGAGAGAGTTGAAGAAAGCAGGACAGAACGAGAGATATGCTTAAATATTTGGGTAGGAAACACTTTGAAAACGCTTTATTAGCCAAGGTCGGTGAAATTTGCTCATGCGATCGTGATATTTGTTTTTTATTTATTTTTTTTTTTTTATGCGAGTGCTAAATTTTAAAACAAACAAAAGTCAAATCTTTATATACATATATTTCGGCTTCCTGGGTTCGCTGTGACCCTGATCTGTTTTGAGTTTATAGAACTGTGCAGGCCATTTTTATGAGGTTTTAATCATTTTGAAAGCAGGCCTCTTATAAGGAGTACAAAATATATAATACACAAAATATATATTTATATAACAATTTTGATCAGCATTGATAGCAGATATATGTCCGTCTCTTTCTAGGAGCAGCACCATCAACTTCTCGAACTATTCCTCCTCATTTACTTATAAATGCAAACATTCCAAATCAGTTTTCCTGGTTTCTCAACTCTTCTTTGGGCAGCTAATCCAACTTTCTGTGTCTGTTTCTGTGTCTCCCCAAAAGAAAACTTCTCGAATATTTTCACTGCTCTCTCTCTACCTCTCTCTCTCTCTTTCTCTTTTGCCATGTATCTATCAGAACTATTCATGTACTTGAACTCGTTTTTCCGCTGTCTAAATGAAAAATTTCTTGGCATAAGTAAGTATAATTATAAGCGTAAAATGATGATCGTTTATCAAAAAAAAAAAATAGAGAAAAAGAGAAGAGGAAAAAGGGAAAAAGAAAATAGATGCAGGCGTAATTCTCAACACTGCTGTTGTTTATTTTCATTTTTGTTTTTCTTACCCCGACAGCGGTTTATTGTTATTATCAGTGGACATGCAAGGGCAGGAAGCGAAGCACATAACTAAATACAATGGAGTTGGGCTTATCAGTGGAAAATGCTTGCGCTCGCTGTGAAAATTAATCAAAAGTGCAGCAGACGCCTCCACTTGAGCGGCACAGAGACCCACGCACAAGAACACACACACACACACACACACATATATACTCGCATACTCGCACACACACTCGAAGCGAGTGTTATTGTAATGGTGCATTGAACGTTCAATGATCTATCCCAATAGCATCTTGCACATGCCCTGTTTTGAAAAGTGAACTCGACATTGAAAAAACAACAAAAGCAAAGCAATCATCAACAATTATCAACGGCAAGATAGAAAGAGAGAGAAAGCGTCGCTGAGAGAGCGAATGCAGAGCGAACTCTGCTGCTTGCTGCTGCTGCTGCTGCTGCTGCTGCTATAAACTGTGTGAAGTTCAAAGCCACTGCAACCGTAGACGAGCAAACGTTTAAAGCTCTATGCACTCTCTCTCTCGCTCTCCCACTCTCTATCGCCAGCTCTCTGCTTTGTGTGTGCTTTGACTGCATGTTGATGTAGGTTCGGTTCAGTTCGGTTCGGTTCGGTTCGTTTTGGCCTCTGTCTTCGTTTCTAATGGGGCTGCTGCTGCTGGCTGCTGTTGGCTGCACTTTTGCTTTTCCGCTGCACAGATTTTATTGTTGCTGTTGCTGTTGTTGTTGTTGTTGTTGCTGTATATCTGCAACTGGCTGGCAGGCAGTCGCTTTGGATTTTTCCACTCACATTTCTTTGCACACATTTTCACTGCTCGCAGCGCCGATCGTTGAGGGTCTTTAACCCTTTCGTAGTGCAATGCACTCCGTTGACGATGACGGCGACGACGACGACGACGACGACTTTATTCCACTTCAGTTTGCTATATCCCCTCATCCCAACCAACCTTTCAGTTTAGTCGTCTCTGCTGTGTGTGTGTGAGTTTGTCTGTGTTCATCTGTGTGTGTGTGTGCGTGCAATTTTCTTCTTGCACATTCTTCTGCATTCGCTGTTGTGGTCCCCGCGGTCTATGCTTGTTTGTGTGTGTGTGTGTGAGTTGGGCCTAGGCCTAGTTGCGTACATTGCACTGCTGCTGTATTTTTTTTTATATTTTTTATTTACGACTGCTTACAGTTTGAGGTAACTGTTATTGAGGGTTATTTGCAGTTGCAGTTGCGAGTTGCGAGTTGGAGTTCTGCTAGTTGCTAGTTGCTAGTTGGTGCCAATGATCGTTGATCGTGCTTAGTTTCCCTGATAAGCTCGACAAGTGAACGACAGGGGGGATGGAGAGGGGGGCAGTAGTTGTTGGCAATGAGTTTATTGACTTGTCAGTTGGTCGACGACGGGCCACGCATGTGCACAGTGTTGAACAGTTGGCCAAGTTGAATGCACTTGGACGCAGCAGAAGCAGCAGCAGCAGTAGTAGCAGAAATTGCCGCACGTGCTTTTTATGATTACGCCATGTCGAAAGCCAAAGCTAAAGCACAAGAGTGGATAGTGGAGAATTGAGACTGGAGAGTTAGACCGAAACTAAGCATTTTAGACGCTATCTCCAAAATGTGTCTACACATCTGCAAGCTGCAAGGAAAGTAATTTGCAGTTGGTGGCAAAAACTTGTAGTCGGTGTGGAGACATGTGTTGAAAATTATAGCTTTGTATTTAATTGATTCAAACGGTAGTTAATGGCCCAGTGCTAGTAGTCGGCGTCATGGGGCCAAAGCCGTTGCTTATGATTTATGATGAGTTGGAGATCTCAGCAATATTATCATCAAAGCGGAAGCAAACTCAATGCTAGCCATAATTAATGGGCTCAACTGGTGAGCTCATTTTATCCTGCTTACTAAATAAGAATAAATCATTCCCCTTAAGTAATTAGTATAATGAATCTTTAATTCAAGTCCATCGGGAGAGAATCTGCACCCGTTACTTTTGGCAGCAGAGTATCAATAACTGAAGAGCATCGACAGACAGATCAAGCGCAATTAAGCATAAGTTCAAACTCAATTAACGTTAATCATTATCATCCCTTATAATAATATAATAAACTATATAAATATTAAATACCCAAATACATATATATGTTTCGTAATAATGAACTCCATTGATCTCTTTCGTTCATTCTTAAGCGCGATACTTTCGCCACTTGAGGTGGACAGTGGAACTGGACAGAAGAAGACGACGAGGAGTTCGTTGCAAGATTGATATCTTTGGCAAAATGAGTGTGGAAAGCCACTAAAATAACAAACAACGAAAGCCAAAATCAAAAGCAAAAAAAAACACACAACTTTTTTTGGGCCCAGCATAATAAGATTATGCGATTCAATATGAGTGAAAGAGAGAGGGAGAGAGCAAAGGATGAAACCCAAGCGCTGACTTGGCAACTTGAATTGACTTAAAGCACAAAAATTACAATTCGTGCGAAAGTGAATGACCTCCATTAACCGCCATTAAGCGACTGAGCAACACTGGCGACTGGCGACTGTCGACTGGCGACAGCAGAGCCCAGCAGCAGAACAAAGCCAGAGCCAAAGCTCTTATTCTTCTGCTTCTTCTGCTTCGGCTTCTGCTTCTGTTTCTCCTTCTTCTCCTGTGCTCTCTCCCTCTCTCTGCCGCTCGCTCCCATTGAATTCGCATGAACCCTTTTCTCACTGCTCATATCAAGCTTAGCATAATAATTAGTAAGCCAAAACTGGGCTCGAGCTGGAGCTGGAGCTGGAGAAGTGGAGAACTGGAGAGTTGGAGACCCCAAAATGTGTGTGTTTGTTTTTGTTTTTGTTTTTTTTTTTTTTGGTTTATTGGTTCGCTGGCTTTGGCTTTGTTCTATGGCCCTCGCCTGAGCGTTGTCAGGTGAGCAAAGGCAAGGAATTTGAAACCTGTTTGAAAGACGGTGGTGGGCAAAAGCACCAGCAACAACAACAACAACAACAATAATAATAATAACAGCAGCAAACTTTGTACGCGCTTAGCATAATTTTTCGTCTCGTTTGTTGTTGTTTTTAGTGTTGCTTAATGTTTGCTGGCACTGCCATAATTTATGAATGCCAGCTAAACGTAGCGCCAGCCAGTGCCCTCCTCACTAGGAAGTTGCTGCTGGGTTTAATGTACGCGTACGCGGCCATAGAACGTTTGGGCCAAAAACGCCAACAACAGCAGCAGCAACAACAACAACAGGCAACAGCCGACCATGTTTGTGTGTGGAGAGATATATATGCACACAGGTGTTGAGAGCAAGCTTGTTGATCGCCCCTCTAGGCCGATTAAATTAGAGGGTGGCTGTGATGCCAAACAAAACGATGACGTGAGACCGACCGCAGAATAATCGCACAATTTGCGAAACAGGAAGAGTTTATAAGCTGGCAAAATGATTTGTAGCCTGGCAGCTAGCAGCTTGCAGCTTGCAGCTTGCAGAATTCTCTCTTCTTCATGTATAAATATATATGTAATTGGCTAAATGAGTAACGGGAAAAAACATATTACACAGATTCATCTATGAGCCTAATGAGAAAAGTATTAACTCAAATTGCATCTGTTTATTGGATATGAAATTCTCAAATAAATATATATATAGGTTAGATAGTCAGCCCATTTGCAACTTCAACATGTTGCACAAGAGCTAATAAACAATTAAATAAATATGTATATATAGTAGATAAACTACATAGTAGAAAAAGTCATCTTAGGGCGACGACATGAAGTATTCTTAATACTGCTAATGCAAATCAAAATTAGATTAAAGCAAATTATATATATATGGTATTGATTAATTTAAATCAATCCCAACACAATCTGATCACAGTCAAGATAAATTGTGGGTTATCAGAGATGAGCACAAAGTACTCCGTCTAAATAACCATTTAAAAGTCAAGAACTGTTCAGAAAACTCCAGAAAACTGTCAAAATTCTATTAATAATATGGAAAATCGAAAACATGCTTGTATATATATTTTTAGGGAGTTGTTCATTAGTTTCAAAAATATTTCGAATGGTTTGTATTAAATTTATTTTATTTGTTTAAATTTTATATGATATTAAAGGTAATAAAAGCTGCTTTCACAAAAAGTATTAACTTGTCTAAGAAGTCATCCCTAGGCGTAGTTCATTATAAGGATAGAATGCACAAAATATAGATTAAACTTTATTACGTACACATCCGTTATGGCCAATTTCATGATCATATTGGTCAGAACGAAAGGCGAAACAGCAACAATTAAGGCTAATTAAGTAAGCCCAGTTTATGTGGCAAAAGATTGAATATTTGACAGACACTTTCAATTGAATTCAGAGAAGAGCGTTGGAGCCAAAGATCGCCTTGTGGCTGCAACCAGAAAACGGCCAACGCACAAGTCAAGCACCCCAGTCGAGGAGAGGTCATTACTACCTCAACCCAGGCAATCGTGCAACCGGGCAATCGGGCAACGAGGCGACCAACCAGCCAGTCAGTCGCTGGCTCCATTGCCACTTTCTACCACATGTGGCATGGCCTGGGCCGGGCATGCAAAATAGCGCAAAGCAACAGCAACAGCAACCGTCGAAACTGGTATGCAACTGCAACAACATTCAGAGTCACAGCTGATGACGTTGCCACATCAACAAGGGAGGGGGTAGACGGGGGGTCGCGGGTATAGGTACTGAGTGCCTGGGCATGAATCAGTATGCGGCGAGTGTGCTGATCGCAGGTCGCTGCACTCAGTTGCATTCAGTGGAGCATTCGAGTGTTTGTTTGTTGGGCAACTATGCTAGTGATACAACAACTAGCGGCAGCAGCAACAACACCAACTTGCAACAACAACAACAGCTACGAAAGTTGACTGACACCCAGACGCCAGGACTTTAACCTAGGCAAAGTGAAATTGTTGGCTGCCTGTTGCCAAAGTTGTTGCCAAATCGGCTCGGGAATTGGGAATTTCCACGTGTTGCACACACACACACTGGCACTTGGGGGGAAAATTGGCGCAGTAACAACAGCAATGCACCCAATCATTTTGTTGTTGTCTTTTTGTGAAAGTTTTTTGTTTATTTGTATTTTTTTTTCGGCATTTCTCAGTGTAATTTATAGTTTATTAACTTTATAGAGCGAGTGCAACGACTGGAAAGCAACAACAACAACAACAATAACAACAACAACAACAACAACAATAACAACAACAACAAATACTAACTGATTGCTAAGTTTGGCGCTGCGATTTTTGGAGGTCATGCAAATGCCGTGGGTGGCAGTGAAAGTTGAAGATACAAGAGATACTCAGATACTCAGCCACAGATTGAGGCAGCTGCACGCTGCCAAAACAATGGCGAATGATTCTCTCTCTCTAAGCGCTAAACTCATCTTGATTAGCTTCGATATTTAAGTATTCAGCTCAGCAGTTGTCCGACCCGACAATGACTCAATCAGATCCAAGAAATGCTTTGACTTCAAATTTCTGCGAAAACAACAAGTTGAAAGCACAACAAAAATAAAATAATAATAAACTAAACTCCCAACACCTTTCAAAGTACACTCCTGTAAAAGTAATCTAGTGGGAATGCTGGGCTACGAGATACCCTGTATGCAGATATTAAATATTTATGTATTTAATTATTTATTTTATTTATTTCATTTATTTTAGTTATTTATTTTATTTATTTAGTTTATTTATTTTATTTATTTTATTTATTGTAATTATTTAATTTATTTTATTTATTTTATATATTTTATTTAGTGTACTTATTTTATTTTTTTTATTTATTTTATTTATTGTACTTATTTTATTTATTTTTATTTATTTAATTATTTTGCTTATTTTATTTATTTTATTTAGTGTACTTATTTTATTCTTTTTATTTATTGTACCCGTTTTACTTATTTATTTTATTAATGTCAACTAAAGTCAGTCGGCACAAAAAAATTCAAAGTACAACAAATTGAAGTAAATTATTTTAAAAGTAAAATTTAAAATTAATAAATTATTTTAGTTTTAATGTCAAATTTCGATTCAAAAGTTCTGCGTAGAAAAAGCGTAAAAGAAGAATAATAAATAAATAAAAAATTTAATATCATATATGAAGAAAAGTACTTTCGCTAGCTGATCGTCGTAAGATCATTATAAGAATATATTTTCGACTATATCTTGGAGTTTTCTTATCCGATCATAATGCATTCATATTCCAATATATATATTATATATATCAATTAGAAACCTATGCTTTTGAAATTATTGCTATCGAAAATCGATTTGTATCGATATTTGTGAAACACTTCTAGATTAATTGAAATAAACATGATCTGAGAGGGATATACGCAGTCTCTAGCTATTCTTCATACATACGGACATGGCTTTATCGACTCATCTGTTAAACCTGATTAAAAATATATATACTCTCTGAGGTCGGCGAAGCTTCCTTCTGCCTGTACAAAAATTCATTACACCCTTTTACACCACCTTAATGGGTACAGGGTATAAATTGGAATAAGATCCATCACAATAATAGCTAACAATAACAAAGAAAATGGCGGCAGTTGGTGGAACCAGTGGAGCAATAGACACAAATATAATAATAAAAGAAAGAAGCAAAGAAGAAGAATAACAACAACAACAACAACAACAACAACACTATTACCTAACTGACTTTGGCCAGTGGAATTTTGTTTATTTGGGACAAGTTCACTGGCAGCGCTCGTTTCGAAAACATTCTACTGGAAGTACGGTGAGATCTGACGACTGTGACAGTCAGACACGACTGACTGTCGGCCGGACTGTTTGTCTTACCATCCAGACTGATGCAATACTAGTCATCGCTGGATTTTCATTTTCTTTTACGCTCATATTTGTTTACAACTTTTGATTTTTTCTCTTTTTATTTGGGGTTTCTTTTTTCTTTTTTTTATTTCTGTGATTTTTGCGACGCTTGTTTACTTAATGACTTTCTACTTTTTATTTTTTATGTGTTGTTCTACCTTTTGAGCGGAAGAAATCTGCTGGCGCAGAGGGGGGGAGTGGTGCGGACTCAGATCTAAACTGGGACTTATGTAATGCGTTGTTTGTTCTTGTTGTTGTTTTTCTGGTTGTTGTTGTTGGCTTCACATATGAAAAGATTTTGTTGTTTTCGAGTTTTGATGGTTCGTTGCTTGACTTCTTGATTAGGTTTCTTTCGTAAACAAAACAATTTGGCCAAAAAGCCGAAGCACTGCAACACTGTCAATTAACGGTATTTAGCACAAGCCGCTTACAAATATGGCAAAAACAAGAATGAACCGAAATCTGCCAAGTTCGCCATGAGTTACATTTATTTCCATTCCACAGGAATTAGTCATCCCAATAGCACGGCAATATTATTACTATATCTAAGGGCTTGCATTGCATCAATTTTAATCTTATCTTGTCGGTTTGAGGCTTTTCAGCTATTTGTTTACACAGCTTCAGCGAGATTGGGGTAAGATTTATTGTGCATATCAAAAATATATTTATTTACGCATTTATTTTATGGGGGGTTTAAAAACTTAATGGCATAATTATCACGCCAAATACCGTAAAATATATATAATAAAATATAATACCAACAAATTTTCAGAGTTTTTAGGAAAATGCATTCAGCAAAAAATCGTTAATTTATTAGAAAATCGAACCAAAATATCTTAATATTAGAAATTCTTTATGTTCTTCAAAAATATATAACTTAATATTGTAAAATACTTATAGATATGGCCAAAGATATGGCAGTCTTCTGTTATTCTATTTTTACTGAGTGTACGACAATCAATTTGAATATGGAGTGAAATATATATACTCTCAAAAACATATCTCATTTTCTTACTTTCATTTTTCGATATCGCTTGCAGAGCAGATGCAATTTGTGTCTCGAGAAATGCACAAGCAGAAGCAGGCCAGACGACGACACACATATATAGATCAAGATATACATACATAATAAACATATATGTATATATCAAGGGCTCAGAGCAAATTTGAGATTGTTAACTGCTGAAAATATTGGTGCCTTTTCCTGCTCAGCTGCCTATACATTTATCCCTTATTGGCAACCAATTATTAATAACACTAAACAACAGAGCAACATTAACATTGTTGTTGTCAACAACAAGAAATGACGAGACTCAAAGGAAGAAAGAGTAAGAAGAAACTCAGTGGCGTTGCAAGAGGGAATCTCCACTGTACCTGTTTGGCCACAAACAAATTGACCATATTCAAATAGCCGTATTTCAAAGTTGGCAACACAATTTTCACAAAGTAATTTCAAAGTAGAGCAGAAAATTATTAAAAATTCTGAAATTTTGTTATCTTAATTTTTAAGTTATTTTTTTAATTTCAATTATGCAATTTCTGCAAGTAAAAATTTCTGCATTTGTGATTTTAACGGGTTAAATTTATTTTGTCGGACTTTTAAAGATAAACTGAGAAATTTCACTTATGAAGTGATATAAAATTGAGCAGCAAATCACACTTATAAATAAAAATAAATAAATTAAGTATACTTTCTTTAAGTAAACAATTCAATTGACTTCTAAATAGTTAATATTTATTTTGCCTAAAATAGTTAATTTTATTCAAGTTTTTATAATAATTTTAGCATTATTCTTTTTGATTTTTAAAAAGAGTTTCTTTCTCAATAAATCAAGGCATCTCAATAAAAAAAAACTGTTTGTTTAAACACTATATTTGTTTGTGTATTCACTCATATACCAATACACATTAATATATATATATATATATAGCTTTTTTCGTTTAGCATTTGTTAGAGAATTGAATAATTGTGCTTCAGCAAAGTATTCTTTTCCTGGTCGGAATCCCCCTTTGTTGTTACGTCACTGTTGAGCTGCAGTTGTTGTTTGTTGCTTTGCTTGCTGCACTCGACGCTGTCTGTCTGTCTGTCTGTGTGTTTTTTTTATCAACTCGCTCTCTTTCGTGATTTTGCACATGTTGCTCAAGCTGTTGCTGTTGCTGTTGCTGTCTCTGTTGCTGTTGCTGTCTCTGTTGCTGTTGCTCGTAACGGGGTGAATGTCATCAGGATTTGTATTTGCCAAGCGGTCAATTGCCTCTGACTCTTCTGTTTGTGTTTGTGAAATTTCATTTGTCAGTGTTTGTTTGTTGTCATTGTCATTGTTGTTGTTGCTGTTGTTGTTGCTTCTTTGAAGAGTGTGTGAAACGCTGACGAATGCAACCGAAAGATACTTTATGCATTGCACACAACAAGTACAATACAAATATGCACGATTATACAATCATGACCAGAACCGAGTCTGTATAAGAAATGAGAAAATGCCCTCAAATTGCAGTGGAAATATGAAATTTCGCTCTGATTCTGATTCTGATTCAGATTCTGATTCTTGTTGCTGCTGCTGTTTGCTTAATGATGACGATGGCCAAACAAATTTCGACATGCGAATTTTGAAATGCCAAATCGACTGCAATAAAAAGATAAAAGAGAGAAGAATACAAAGGGAATACACAATGTGTGGGGCATCAACACTTCAGTGTTGCTTAACTGCCCCATCGATAAATCAGCAATCATTTGCTGGTGATCAACCCACAACAGTTTGGTTTCTATGTTGTCTTCAACCATTTGTGAGTCAACGAACCAAGCGGACAAACCAACTATGAAGTATTTATCTTGAACCATCAGTTGCCTTTCTGCACACACACACGCTGCGAGTGAATGGCACAGCAGAAACATTGACAACAACAACAACAACACACACACACACACACACATGACGTCCTTGCTTCAGTTAACAACGACAAAAGCAGCAGCAGCGATCGCGTCTACAATGACGCTGCAGAAGTGGTCGATTTAGTCGGTGCTGGTTGGTATTTCCTCCGATTTTGACTCAGCTGGGTTAGTTACCCCCAGCGCGATGGCAATGAACCAGAGAACCATTGACCGACCAGTGCGACAATCGATGCGGCCATGCAACTTGCAACAGACGACGCCGCACGAACAAAGCGCTACACGACGCCACTCGACTCGACTCGACTCGGCTCGACTCGGCTCGGCTCGGCTCGATTCGGTTTGGTTTTTTAATCGGAGTGCAATTGTGAAACTGGTTTTTAGCAAACAATTTGCAACATGCAGCGAGACCGAGACGCAAAGTGCAATGATCGCGCTGAGGCTGCGGATACAGTTCAAGATAGTGCAAACAGAGACAGAGAGGAGAGTGTGTGTGTGAGAGAGAGAGAGAGTGTGTGTGTGTGAGAGAGAGAGAGATAGAGTGTGCTGAAGTGGAGCCACGGGCTGTTGCATGTGAATTCATGAACAGTTTATTTTGTCGTTTATTTAATGACAGTTTGCTGTCAAAAATTAAAAACAGAGGAAAAAGAAATTGTTTAAAAAATAAAATATAAAAATTAAGTAATAATAAATAAAAAGTTTGAATTATTTACTTTTAAAAATAAAATATAAAAATACTAATAATAATAATAATAATAAATCGGAATCTAAAACAGTTGAACTAAAATATTAAATGACAAAGCAAAATAAAATAATAGTAAATAAAAAGTTTGAATTATTTACTTTTAAAATCTTTAATCGATAAATAAACAAAAAATAATTAGAAAAATAATAATAAATTAAGATGTAAAATTATGCAACATTTAGTGGATGGTTTGGGCATTTGGAGAAGTTTTCTTAGTTTCAGTATTTACTTTTCTTTTTTGCAAATATCAGTTAGTTAATGTGCCATAGATGGACAAGTGAAAGCTAATATTCCAAATTGATAGAACTTATAGATTTACATATATATGTAGCTACGTATGTGGATCAAAGCAAGAAGCCCACACAGTTTTGTGCATAATCAGCAATCGGTTTTAGCTCTCGGTCAGTCAGTCAGTCAAACAGTGGCTTGGAACAGGTTCAGCACTTTTTGGCCAAGAGTTCTGCTTGCTGGCCAAAAAACTGCCGAGACTAAATTACATGCCACAAAGAGCAAGCCAAAATAAATGCCAAAAAAGCGAAAACCGAAAAAGAAAACCAATAAGCATAATTCATATGAAAGTATTCGACTTGCAGATACTTTGAGGACAGCTCGAAAGTGGCATGGAATGTGTGCTTAATTTATCAGTTTCTTAAATTTTCAAATTGCTACTGACTCAAATTAATTAATTATTTATTTAATATACACTAAAAAACAGTCTACAAAATTGAAAATATAATATATAATTTAAAACATAAATTGAGAAAATTATAAACAAGATTAAATAAATTAAAATAAAATGAATTGTGTAAAATTAACAGGAATAGTTAAGAAAAAAATAAAAAGCCAACACAATAAAAAAAGTAACAATTTAAAATCTAACAAATGAAATAAAATGTTAAATATAAAATATAAAATTCCTGGGCTAATTATAATATATAATTAAGATTAAGGAAAGTCAGAAAAGAAAACCAATCAACCCAGAAATTAGTAATATACTGAAAATATAATGTTAATAGAGACAGAGAAAGGGAAGGGAAGA
This sequence comes from Drosophila kokeensis, assembly GCA_035042145.1. NCBI lineage: Eukaryota > Metazoa > Arthropoda > Insecta > Diptera > Drosophilidae > Drosophila > Drosophila kokeensis. The sequence goes on along the minus strand of JAWNLT010000589.1, from coordinate 616,785 downwards.
GATCGATAGAGAAAAGAAAGGAGCGATAGAAAAATAGTTTAAATGATCTTAAAAAAAAGTCAAGAAATAATTCAATATAGTCTTTTCCTATATAACAAATCGAAAAACCATAAAAGAGAAAGCGTTACCAAATACAGGGTATTTCTTCGCCGAGCAGTACAACAATTTGACGAGTTTGATGTTGTTAATGGCGTAAAACGATAAATATGTATGGCTATTATGCACGCATATGTATACACATATTATATATACATATATGTATATATGTATATGTATTTTTGGCAATGAACTTGAGACACGCGTGAGCCGTTTGAATACGTATGTGGCACATTCTGGCCAAAACGCGCTAGAAACGCACTGGTTGTCTTATGACAGAGGGACGTGGGGGGAGGGGAGGGCGACGAAGGCTGGCAGCTGAAGCGGCAGACTTTTGCCCCGCTTTTGGCCAAGTATATTTGTGTATGTAAGATCAGTATTTGGCTGTCGAGGAGGGAGCGCCGATTTTGCATGATTTGCGAGTGGAGCCGCATACCCCATGAGAGAGACCCCGGAACCCTTAGCACCCCCCGGCCTGGTGTATATAATTATTTTCGGCGTAATAACCTAGATTCGTGGCGTCGACACTAAGAACTCAGTTCCCTCCCCCCCTCGAATGTTGGTTTGTTGTTTTCTTTTCTTTTTTTGTACTATTTCAGCATGAGTTCCCTTTTGACTTGCTGTTTGTTTTTTTTTTTTGTTTTCTTTTGGCAATACTTTTTCTTTTTTCTTTCACGTTCCGATCGGGGATCGCCATTTTCTTTTTGGCACTTTTTGAACGGTTGTTTTCCATGGCGCAGAGTGAATGACACTTTGTGGCTTTGTCGCTGGCTCGCCGGGCTTGCTTGCCCGAGCACTTTTGCACTCGAGCACAGTTCAAAACTCACAGTAAAAGAGTTGCGAATTGTTTTTACATAGTTCTTGTACACTTGCCAAAAAAATGTAGCAGAAAAGGTATTTAATTAAAGTGCACTTGGCTAAGGCGACTCGGAACACACAACAGGCTTGCCCTCAATTGGGCTCTGAGTCATAATTAGTGGTATTCAGTCGAAGAATGGATACCCCTAATAAAATACTTGCATACGAATTTAAAATTTAAATTTTAAAACATATAAAGTTAAATATTTAATATAACAGTTAAAATCTTATAATTGTCTAGTTGTTATAAAAAAAAAACTTATTTTTTGTGGTCTAAAAACAGTACTCAAATTAAAAAATAAATGTTTCTAAAATTACAAGTTTAAAATTAAAGTTAAAAATTAATTAAAAATTTAAATTTAATTATGAAATTAAAGTTGAACTAATGTTAACAAATAAAGACCTTAGCTGATAATATTTGAATACTTTTGAGATCAAAGAGAGCAAATGTTTCACACGATTTAATCAATTTTATCAACTTCAATTTATAATTATTAACTTATTTATTTATTGTTTATAATATACATATAAGTTGAGCGGAAGTGTTGACAAATGGAAATATTATTTGGGCCCGAAATTAGCAATAATTCGTTAAATTTTTATTACTTTTAACAAGACCTTAAACATAATGTTTTTACTGCCGGGCATGTAAGAAACATTAAACATTACAATATTACAAGTATGACCATGATGATAATGATGATGGTGATGATGATCATAATGATGATGATATATGATGATGATCATAATGATGATGATCATAATGATGATGATAGTTTACGTAAGCAATTTTGGGCCATTTGTGTAAAACTCATTTAGTAAACCGCTCAAAACTTGTGCCTGGACAGATTCATTAATTTTCCAGGTACCCGTTTTTGTTGTTGTTGTTGTTGTTGTCTGTGCAACGTGTTCTTGCCTCAAGGGCAACAGCGTATACCGTTCTATTACGTTACCAATTGGATTGCCAGTTGCTGCGGCTGGTGTGTGACTTGTGTGTTAGGTTATGGTTCTTCTTCTCTTTGTGGACTATCTGACGATGGGACAAGAGACATGAGACAAGAGACAAGCGACAAGAGAGAGGGAGAGGGAGGGAGATGGGAAAAGGGTCGCTTGATGAATGAACTGTCATTCGGCTGAGTTTATAGTCCGGTTTTATGGTACCTGTTCTACATAGGAACAGGATTGGGCAGTCTCAGAGGAAGAGTGATAACGAGAGGAGTGAGGAAAATGAGTTTGGGTCAGGTGAACGTAGAACACTTCTAAGCGAGTTGTGTCCAACTAGTTTCAAATGGTCTTCGATATTGAAACGTCTAACTTGCCATACCCAACGGAGGTTCTTTGTAGGTCCAATTAAAATTTGTTGCGACCTCGTCTGATGTGCGTAATATGCGCAAATAGCAAAAAGCAAAAAGACCTTGTCAGAGTTCAGAGCCAGTTGCCAGGTAAATGGTCGGAAATGCTTATCTTATCATTGAGGCGCACGTGAACTGAACGCCAAACGAGTTTTAGCCAAGTATGACACTCTATTATAGCTAAATATCTTTATCTATGCGATCCAGCGAAGGTTATTCCGAACCGAACTACGTTGAACTCCAGCGACACACGACGACTACATCCATATCTTTATCTATATCTTCATGTTTATATAGCTATATCCACCATTTATAGTTTTTTACTAAAATAACAAGCTGACATAACGATAGCTAGACGTGGTCAGGGGGTAGGACCAACATTTGCAAAGAATGCGCGACTTGGATGTATCCTGTAATCAGGCATAGTGAATATATAATGTGTGAGGAATATACACATACAGAATTGTAGATATAAACTTAATTTATAAAATAATTTCAACTTTAATTGACAACCAGCTGTTTGTAATGAGTTTTTAATTTATTGATAATCTTCATAATTATAACTGCACATTTGAAAAGTGGTGGTATTTTTCCGTTAATTTTCTTCATTTTCCATAGCTTTGAAATCGAATAGAATGTGTAAGTTGTCAAGATTCAATCTTAAAACTTATACAAAAACTTATTCATAATCTTACAAATGTATTATAGACACCTTTGAGAACAGTTCTTGTTAATGTGGTGAATTTGTTTTTGATAGTGTGGTGAATTTATTCTTTTCACATGTTAATGTATGCAACCTAAACATGTTATGAGTATTGGTTAGAAAATGCCCCTATTTTGTATAGGTATATAAATAGGGTATTGAAAGACGACTTCGAATTGTCGATATATTATTGACGTGTTTGCTTCAGTTTAAATACGCATATTATTTGAAAGGATCTGCGGAGATGTCTGCTAATACTTTTCACAACTGTTTTCAGTTTGGTTTCTTGTGTTATTTTCAACTCAGACACACACACACATTTGCATATTGTACACGGGGTGTAAATGTACAGTAATAAATATGTGAACGTATGTTTATATAGTGTATGTGTGTGTGTTTGGGTTGGTGTTGTTCTATTCAAAATTGATGTGCCTTCGCTGCTCTCATTTTCGGGTACACACACGCAGCAGTACACAACATACAAAACACAAAAAAAAAACAAATTATTTCGAAGTTCAAGGTCAGTAAACTTGCTACGCACACGCACAATGGGAACAACAGCGCAGCGATCCGAGGCAGCAGGGCTAAGCACGCACACACACACACACACACACACAGATGCCGATATACAGATGGAGAGCAGATAAAGAGCATAAGCAGTAGTTGAACCTCTCTCTCTCCTGCGTTCTCTCTCTTGCGCGCGTTCGCTCTCTTCGCTGAAACTAGAACGAATTGGAAATGAGCTGAGGAGAGCGGCTTTGTGTCTATGAGTCGCTTGGTCGTTTGGTCTATCGGTCGCTCGGTCGCTCGGTCGGGGAGCGTAGTAAAACGCAAAACGAAAAAAAAAAGACACAAGGCAATAAATAGAAAACAATAAGAACAACAACAACAACAACAACAAGAACAACAGCAGCAAAGAATAAACTTTACAAAAATACATTCTAATGCGTGTGGTGAAGTCGGGGAAAGGGTGAAAATCATTGTATGGGATTAGCTTACGATATTGCCTTGCCTTGCCTTTCCTTGCCTTGCCTTGCCTTGCCTTGTTTTGTTTTATTTGGTTTGGTTTTCTTTTGGTGCGGGTGTGAAATTTTCAACATCATTAGGAAATTAGAATGCGTCTTGGGGGTTATTTTTAATTTTTTAATTTTTGTGGTGTGTGTGGGGGGTTGGGGGTGAGGGGGATTGCTAAAACAATTGTGATGCCTGAGCTGTTTATATTTGATGATCTTATGTTGTGGGGAAACCGGTTCAATATTTGGCTTTCATTAATCAACAACAGTTTTTTGGCCATTCTAAGCAGCAACTGTTGTCTAACTTGTTCGACAAACACCATGAGCCATCAACGTTTTGATCAAAACAATGCCCAAGACTTCAAAAGACATGGGTCAAAGCACGCACCGAAGGTCGGCCAAGTTAATTGGTTGTTTGTGTGTGCGATGTGATCTGATCTGATCTGTTGCCCATAACTATAGTTATTAGAATGTGCGAACGAACAACGCAAATATATGTATGTATATAGCCAAAGATTTACGCATTGTCCACAACAACAAAAAGGTGCGACGAAAATCGAAACTGAAACTGAAACTGGAATGGGGGAAGAACATAAAGCTGCACTAATCTAGAACAATAGTTATAGCCTAGGCTCAGCAATCCATTGTAAACCCGCACTCGAGCTGAATCAGAAATAATAAACAAAAATAGCTTTCTTTCCATTGTTGTTGTTGTTGTTGTTGCTGTTGTTGTTGTTGCTGTTGTTGTTGCCCCTCGGTTGGTTCTGAAATCAAAAGTCGATGGTGTAACAAGCTACGCTGTTCCTATTCGCTGCCTTTCTCGGCTACTTTCTTTTTGTGTGTCGCTTGCTTTCTTTCTCACCTCTCTTCTCTCTCCACACTCCACACTCCTCTCTCTCTCTCTTTCTTTCTCTTTCCTGTCCGACGGCTTTTATGTAACTCATGTGTTATGTGGCCATGGCCTGCTTTTGGCCAGCTCTTTTCGGGTAATAAAAATGGGTTAATGGACACGAAGATTGAGGCTGAAATGCGTTTTGGAATTGGTCTGTTTTTATTCCTTTTCTTGAAGCTCTTTGAAATGAAAACGAGCATAAAATTGAATAGAAATTTCAACTTGGTTCCAAAGTTCTCTGCTGAGATACATAGGTGCTATACCTATGTATACAAAAAGTAAATATGTATAAGCTTAGGTGCATCATAATTATAATACTATATAATGTATTTGGTCGTAAAGCGGGGAATGCCTAATAGTTGCAATTATGCTAATAATGGTGTCTGTTGTTAGTTTTGAAAGGCTCACGAATAATGAAATTAACCAAAAAAAATGAAATAATGGTAGGCTCAGGTAATGTTGGTGATGTCATTGGCGGATTCAAGTTCAAGTTGAGGTTGAAGTTGGAGTTCTAATGCCAAAGCCTATTAAATGTGCTTTCGAGAACCTTTAAGTATATTTATTTTTTTGCGCATTAATGCCCTGTACCGTGTGATTGTGGGGGTGTATTAGTTTTCAATTTCAATTTTTGATATCCATATCTTAAGGTTATTAGGGAAACGAGTGCAGTTAAACTTTAGAATATTTTTTCTATATGATTTTTGCTAGTTTTCTTTTACAGGGTATTTGCTGGTCTGGTTCCTTCTGCCTCTTTGTGTCTTAATTTTTTTTTGCAAAGTCACATAGCAATTGCTCGGTTAGCTGACTGCTCACGAGCTAACTATTAGACGAGTTCAGGTAGCTTTTGGCCATGTCACGGCTCAGTTGCCAAGCGGCATACCTTCGATATATATAGATATATATACTTATATATATATATGCTCTACACTCATAAAAGTCGTCCTACATTTTAGTAATTTGCCATACTTTGGCGTCAATGGTTAGTCACCATATTATTCAGAAAGTAAAGTTCTAAAATTTAAGGGATAATTTTCAAGGTGTTTTTGGATTTTTAATTGATTTTTTTTTCTGAAAAAACCTACGATTTCACAGGGATTCAAGCTAACCAAAAAGAATTTTTTAGTTTTAAGTCGATGTTTTTTTTTCTGCATGTAGAATTAAGCTCTCGTTTTGGCCATATCTTCAAAGCCGTGCGAGGCATACGCAATTGCCAGTTACACACTTGCCTCAAGTAGGTGCAGAAACAAAAAAAAAAAAATAAATAAAAATAACAACAAAACCAAAAGGCAAAAGGCATAAGGCAGTTAAATGATATGCACAACGGAGACGGAATTTCAAATACGTTAAATGAACTTGAACTTCAAATGGTAGAAAAGAATCTGCCTACTATCAATGTATCTATGTATCTATGTATCTATGTATCTATGTATCTAAGCAGTGTTCAAAGCCAAGGGCTGCCCCTGCTGGGGCGGCGTGTTGGACGTGTTGTAAATGTTGATTGCTCGATTAATGTGTGTGCTTGGGGACGGGCAGGCGGCTGGTTACGTGGCACGCGGCACGTTTGCCGCCATTTTGGGCGTAAGCCGGCCAACGGGGCCACAAAAGAAAGAGAAATGAAATGAAAGGAGAGACAAGGCGAGCCGAGGCGAGGCGATAAAACAACTTTTCAGCGCCCTGTCGCTTAACATCTTTTAGTTAAATTTTATGCGGGCATTATAAAGGAAACAAAACAAAACAAAAAAAAAAAACAAAACCAAAAAAAAAAAACAAAACCAAAAAAAAAAACAGAAAAAAACGCAAAAAACCATACAAAATCAAAGAGCGAAGATGGAGAAACGCACACACACGCATAAAAAAAAACCCAACAAAAAACAAACTGTTTTTTTTTTCGGTTCTTGTCCAAAAAAAATAATGAAAATGTCAATGTCCGAACAACCTTGAAAGCAGTCAGAGGAGAAAAGCTACCAAGCAAAAGAACCGAACGCAGGAAGGTACAAACGTAAAAAGAGAGAGCGAGAACGAGAACGAGTGTGAGAGAGAGAGAGAGAGAGAGAGAGAGAGGGTGAGAGGGAGAGAAGTGGAGTGTATTGAAAAAGGGCTCGCTAAATTTGCAATGCGCATAAACTAAAGTTCGAATGTTTTCATTAGGCTTATCAAAATCTAAGGGCAATTTAAATTTCAGATGAGTTTTGTTGAGGGTGGCCCATAAGGAATAATGCCAGGGCGAAGGTTCGATCTAATGGAACTACGCAATAGTTTTAAACTTGTCTGACTGTGGGCTGTCCATGAAGTACGATCTATTTTGCCCGAAAATTTGCAACTATAAAATGTCGAAATAATACACTGAACTGGTATGCACCAGTAAAAGTATATAAATTTGTACATTTATATTGCATTAGTTTTTGTATTCCAGTTTCATCAAAACTGACAAACTAGTTCGCACAGAATCAAAACCAGACTTCATGAATATAAAAAAAAAACACAGAATATAAAAATAAACTTTTTTCATCAATAGGCCTACTTAACATGGGTATTTTTAGCTTAATTATCACTTTAATTGTAGATTGAAACATAAATTAGAATTGAATTAAATTCTGTATAAGATTTTAGGTTTAAATAATTCTTCGCGCGTTGCAAAAAGCTTAACGAAAATGCTTTTTGAGTCAACATACCGAAAAGAACTGTGGCGCTACCAGCGACCAATGTGCGCAACTTTTACCAAGCATTTTGAGCTGCCATCAGCTGCCGATAGATGGCGCTTTCAGTGTGTTTCAGTTCGAGGTGTGCATAATTGAGTGTACAAGCACTTGTTTATTATATATTGTTCAGCATTATGGCATGCTTTTGAAACGAGCTCAGTTAGCAATCTGTTAAGACTATCAGTATAATTCAGTTAATCTACTTTTAATATTTCAAGACAAGCTGGATAAGTCAATTCATAAATCGCATAAAATAACAGCTTGGTGTGTAGCTTCATTTGTTGCCCATAGATGTCGCTAAGCTTTTGACAGTTTTTTTCGAAATATATCGCATGCCCAAAAGTATGCAATGTTCTGTTGTGTTCCATTTCAAACGTACCGATTTTTGTTAATGATTCCACACAAAATTTAAAATTTTTGAGAGAAAATGTAATTTAATGTTTATAAGTGGAAAATCTGCTTCTATTTGTAGTTTGCTTAGTAACAAATGATGTTGCCAGCGCTTAATGGCAGCTGAAAAGCTCTGCGCAGCGCAATTGAACACATGAAATTTACAGTTGCTCTTTGACGTCATTCATTGCACGTTTGAAGGAAAACCCGAATTGAGTTCATGAACGTTTGTCGACTTCAATTTGCTCTCTGACTAGAAAAAATGTGCATAAAGTGCACACACACACACAGACAAACACACACAAGGCAGAACAAAAAAAAAATACATTCATTTGACGACAACTACAAGAGTCTATATGTGTATATGTAGCAAACAGGCCTGCTGCGCTGCATGCAACAACGAGGTCACGTTCAGTTTACAATATGGCGCCCAACGGAGGCAGGCGAATGAACTGAATTGACCCGCTTCGCAATAACCTCTAAAAATGTGATTCTGTTTTCTGATATTGTGCAAAAGCAAATCAGTCTCTTTATTTATTTCTATTCTAGGAATAGAGAATTAAACGAATCGATTAATTATTATTAGTATTTGCAGTATTTAACCTTTTTTTATTTTTAGAAATGTTGAAAGTTCATTTATATTGCCTAATAAATGATGATGGTAATCATTAAAGTAAATAATATTGAGAGTATTGTATTTACGAATATTAAATAAAAATGTTTAGATTTTTAAGCCCCAATCGGTCTTAAAATTGAAATATCTATTTTTAAGATATGGTTCTAATTCCACAATCAACATTTGTCACTCTCTGGAATGTATTCAAAATGTAGACAACATTCTGTAGGTTGAACATTTGTAAAGTATGTTTTGAATGTTAGAAATTCGGCACAAGTATTTCGTGTTTTTTGCGATGAATTACAGAATAGCTATATCTATGCTACTATTTCAAAGAAACCAATCCCTTTTTTAACTACAATTATAATAAAATTACTACAAATGATTTCTTATAATTAATGCTAAAAGCAAAATATCAACAAAATCCTCTTCAATTTTTAAATTTGATTCTTTTTTCCTTGCAGAAAATTCTGTTTCATATTGCAAAGTCAAATAATAAGCCGATCAGCTGTTTTATGTAAATCAAACTGTAATTTTGCCACTCACACGTTGACGACAACTGATACTCATAAAGGCAAGGCGAAATGTTAAGAATGTGCAGGCAAGACATGTACGACATAACGGAATCCGCTTATTTTTTGCTAGTTATTCAGGAGTAAACACATTTTACCGTTGCTGGAATCGCACACGAAAATAAAGGCGGCTGGCAACCTGAACTCCATTGTAATTTCCGTTCGCATAAAAGAAAAACGTGCCACGCAACAGCTTTTAAAAGCTCAACTCAAATGGCGAGTGCCAATGTGTGTGTGTGTGTGTGTGAGGGTGCTTGCGAGCAGCACACAACAAATCGAGTGCAAGTTCACAACTATAAAATTTTGCTGCAGCTGACGTTTGAGTGTATATGTATGTTTCTGAGTGTGTGTGTGTGAGTGTGACTGTGCGTGTGTGTGAGTGTGATATTTGTGTATCTGTGTGTAAATTTAGTTCGAGGTTATTGCTTTACAATGCTGCCCGTGCATTCAACTTTCGGTTTAGTTTTTGCCGTTTTGCTTAGCAGACGACGACAACAGCGACGACACACACACACACACACAAAATGACATTAAGAAAAATTATGTTGAATTTATTTATTGCATAGAACGAGCGAGCAAGCGAACAAAGCGAATGTGCTCAGTTCTCAGTTCTCACTTCTCTATTCTCCATTCTCTATTCTCAGTGCTCAGTGCTCAGTTCTCCATTCTCAGTGCTCTCTCGCTTGGCTTGATTTCTTGAATTCAATTGCAAAAAAACAGAAACAGCAAAAAGATGCAAATTGTGTAGGCCTGAGCAGCTTACAACACAAATAGTCGAGAGACATTTTATTTGATTTCGTTTGTATTGAGTTATTTGAGTCAGTTTCTCAGTTTTGAGGCAAGGTCGCCACCAGCTGGCAGCTGGCAGCAGGTGAAGAACCTCCGATGACATTCGTCATCGTCGTTATTCTAAGTTGAGTTTGTGCCTCAGTCAATTCAAATTATTTTACTTACGCTTGGCTGCCAGTTGTGAAATGTTGCTGGGCAAAAGCAGCTTGAAAAACTTACCTGAAATTATAAAGAAGATTTTTCAAAAATAATTAGAGATGCTGAAGATGCTGATTCATATATATATATATATAACTGTATAACTGCATAGCTAGTTCATTTCCTGCCTGCATTTTATGTTCTGTTTTCTCGAGACCCTAAACAGACTTGACTAGTGACTATAGACTAGTGACTATGGTGACGATAAATTGAGGGTCGGCCATTGGCATTTAACTGTTGCAATTGAAAATGACTTCAGACAGCATTGACTTTTTGTCGAGTCACACGCTGCGTATGAGCAATGCATATGTCTGCATTTATCAGTCTTCGATTTATGAATACGATTCAATTGAATTCATACACACAAATCAAAGCAATTAGTTACACACACACACACACATATTGTGTATACGCCCTGTGGGCAGCTGAAAATCTATTACGGCTGCCACAATTGATAGCGTCAAACGCGTACGCAGCAGCAACAGCGGCAGCAGCAGCAGCAGCAGCAGCAGCGGCAGCAGTCACAGCAGGCAAATTTTATTAGGTCATGCGACGAACGCACGGACAGACATATACATATATATATATATATATATATATATAAGTATGTAGAGTGGGGGGATTCATATCGCCTCACACATCGACTTTGCTGATAATAGAAATAAACACACAATCGCACTAACACACACACGCACACACACACGCACACACAGCAGATATGAGCGCAATCCGAAAGTGAAAAAAACACAGACTGAATTTCGGGTCAATGAACGAGGCGGAGGCAAACCCGATTCCAAGGCCAAAGCCATGGCACATAGAGCACCAAAAAGCGAGAGAGCTTTTGATAGTGCGTGCGAGTGGCAACTAGGAGTGGAAGTGGGGGGTTGGGCATGGGGAGAGAACGAAGGCACGTTTACGTAGCGAGGAAAGGGAAGCGCTGAGGCACTTTGTGTCCCTTGAAGCTGAACGATTTAAACTAGGCAATTATTGGAAAAGACTTTTGTGGATTGAATTTGGATTTGAGCTTGAACTCTGTCTCTATCTCTATCTCTGTCTCTCCCTCTCCCCACCTTCTCTCTCTTTCGCGCTCTCTTGCGACACTTTCAAGTGTGCATGAAGTCATCTCAAGTTCTACGATTAGTTGGCACACTTATCTTATCTTAAGTTTTTGGGCAAAATAGAATTTGTCGTTTAGATTTTGTTAAGATCTCTCTTTTCCTCTCTCCTCTCTCCTCTCTCCTCTTTGCTTTTTACTTTCCATATCTCTAAGCTACTAATGTTTACCACTTTTTGGTCTGATTGATGTGTTTTTCCAATCTTTAGACCTCTACATCAATTCTTGGCAATTAAAGCACGTAAAATAATACAAGACAAGGGCCCAATAGACCTTATAGGTATCAGTAATAATTCCCCAATTTATAATAATCTAGGACAAATTGTGTTCCTTTCTGGATTTACCCAATCCTGACAAAAAAATCTTTTAATATTTTACTTTTAATACGCTTAGAAATATTTTATCTTAAATTTTATTCTTTTTATTACTAGTTTATTTTTATTATTAATTTTTAATGCTGTATTATTTAATTTTTGACTTTAATTTTAATTTTAATTTTAATTTTTAAATCGATTTAAAAATTGAATTTTTTAAAAACGTTTCTTAAATTCTTGTTTTTAGTCTACATTAAATTTAATAAATTGAGCAGAAAAATGATTTTCCATTTTACAATTTAAAAAATTGAGCAGAAAAATGATTTTCCATTTTACATTTTAAAATGCTCAGTTTTAATTTTTTTTTTATCATGACATTTTTTTTTTAATCATTAAATTTATTTCTTTTAGCTAAAAACATTAATTTTAATTTTTGTTTTTTTTTATTTCTTAAATCATTTATTTTTATATTTTTTGGACTGTTTTTATTTTATATTAAATAAAAACTAAGAGATAAGCAAAATGTTGTTGGTCAACCAATAACTTTTCGCTCTGATGAAATATTTTGGGTATAGAGCCAGGACTAAAGGATATTTGTTTTGATTATCGTATGAAAATAAAGACAAATGAAACGAATGTTGAGCATATTAGCTAATGGGTGCCTTGGCCATTATCTAATGCACACACGGAGTCAGTCAAGCGTTGCTGCCTCCGTGCAAAAAGCGAACGGTCTCAAACCCAAATGGCAAAAAATGGCAAAAAAATATATGTACAAAATACATACACATATGTGTACATGTATGTGTGAATGCCACAAATGTCAACAAATGCCCTAAATACTTGATGTTGCGAGCATTTTTGCTGAGTACTCTATCCACACACACACACACACACACACAGACACACACGTTTGCTTGAAAATATTTGAGCATTGGGGGCGTATGAGCAATATTTGAGAATAAGTCGAGAATGCTTATGCTGAACGCCTCTCTCACGATTCGCTGACTATCAATTGAAAGCGAAATTATTTTCACCCAGTTTTATTCTCAATGCTCTCCCCACACACACCCCCTGCCCCTGCCCCCCAACACGCAGCCCCCTTTAATTTGGTTGCTATCTGTGAGCAGGCAACGGCAACGTTCGACAAGTTCAACGACCGCACAAGTCCATGGCCTAGATTTTCCAACAACAATGTTTGATATTGTTGTTGCTGTTGTTGCTGTTGTTGCTATTGTTGCTGTTGTTGTTGCTATTGTTGTTGCTGTTGTTGCTATTGTTGTTGCTGTCGTTGTCGTTGTAGTTGTTGCTTTTACTTTCGTGCGTTTGCTTCGTGTGCAGCTTGTTTAGATATGCCGACTTGTCGCTCGTTTTTCTCTAGCTGCCACCCACCCCCTGCCTCCCCTCCACACCCCACCCTCACCACTCTGTCACAGTCATTTGTTACGCATTTGTTTCTATTCCATACTTACTTAGCATAAGTAAATATTTTTTAATTAGGATTGCTGAATTTGATAATCTTATTTTGATATTAAGTATACGACCGCGTGGCCCAAAAAACATTTCCAAATAACAGCAACTAAGGAGAATTAAGGCCTTAAGTACATTAAGTAAATAAAAGACTGCTGAAATTGTTGTGGGATATTTAAAATATATTGAATATGTTTTCTATGACGCGATTCGATGCGATTGAAAACATATTGCGGCACGATGAAAATTTAGGTTAACGAGTTCAACGACCGCAGAGGAAGCACACACAAAATATGCGATAGAAGGCGAAAGTGTTTTTCAGAGCAGACTGACGATAAAAATGCCAGTAGATAGTAAAGCAATTAGTTGGGTATTCTGCAGCTAGTCAAGATATAGATAAAGGTTCTTTAGTGCCAACTCACCAGCCAGGACTCTGCCAATCAAACGTTCCGTATCGTCAATATGTTTGGCCTGAGCAAACAGATCCTCCCGACTTCCCACAGTCATTTTCCAATTGTTTTCTCGATTTTGGTTAGTTGAATACAAAAATTTTGAATGGTGGCTCCTTTTTTGATTTTTTAATTTGTGTTTTTCGTTTTTAGTTTTTCTATTCTATATATATCACTACTAGGCAAAATACTTTATCACTTTGTTGCGCAAATTTCTTATGGCACCTTTTATTTCTTGATATATAAAATTGATTACGCTAGCTAACTATTTAGGTTTGTAGTCTTTAGATACCCGTTAATGATTGGCTAATGATTTCAATTGATCAAATTTGTAATTATCTATTAGAATTATTTGATTCGGTGTGTGTTTGAGTGTGTGTGTGTAGGGAATATATCACAAAATAGCAACAAAAACACTTGCACTCTCTTGACTTGGCATTAACAATTTTTTACGGGTTTTATTCTTGGACAAGTCTTTATGCATTTTCATCTGGTAAATGCAACAATTAGTTTAAACATAATTTGCACTTTTTAAGCCGATTTATGCATTTGAGACTATTATTAACTATAATTAATCTTTCGTATTTCTCTCTCCGTCGAGTCTTTTTGATTTATGACACTTGGTTGTTAAGCTGGGCATTCAGAATGAAAAATCACTTATAATTCGCATAGAACTTTTGTCGCAAAAAATGCCGAAAGTTTTTGAGCGCCAAGCACCGGAACAACAACACAAACACACTGCCAACGAATGAATTTACCCAACACTAACAAGCTCACCAACTCACAGCTGTCCGTCCCGCAACGAAAGCTTTCCGATTTGCTAAAAATGTTATTAACAGTGCTCAACTGTGCAAAACTGCCGTTAGCCGATTTCAGTTTTGCAAAAAATTAAAAATTTAAATTTACGATAATAAGTTTGAAATGATTATTTGTTAAATGAATAAATTTAGTTTACGACGGCGTCTCATTTAAAAAAAAAGCTGTAAAGATAGCACACGACTGGGCCTTTAACTCAAAGTAGACTGTTATCTTTAACAGACTCAAAACGGCACTGCTAAAATAAGCTTTTTTTCGCATATGTGGGAGGGAAGAAAAGCTTTTAGCTATTTGGCGCGTTTTTTAAAGTTTGCATGCCATATTTAAATTTAAAAACAAATTATTTGTAGAATAATAAATTAATTATTCAAATGAAATTAATGTAACTTGTGACCAGTTATAAGATAATCTCTTTTCTTTCGAAAAGTTAACTGTGAAAATACCAATGACAAAAGTGTGACAAAGCAGCAATAAATTTGAGTGAGTGTGTGTGTGTGTGTGTGTGTGTGAATCCAAAAGTAATCCTTGAGCTAGATTTTTCAAGCGCCCAGCAGCAGTTTTCAAGCGAAATAACAGCGCGACATTGAGAGCTTCAGCAAAATGTCAGCGAACGTATTTGAACTGTTTATTCCTGTGCAAAACTTGCACAGACAGACTCAGACCCGAGTGCAGCCCACCAGCCCACCAGCCCACCAGCCAACCAACCAACCGCATGCCCTACTGCCCCCCACTGCCCACTGCCCACCCCTTGGCCAACAGGCCACCTGCTTTGCATTTTATACAAATTGCCAGTGGCAAGTTTCAGTTGCTGTTGCTGTTGCTGTGTTTCTGTGTCGTCGGCCGAGTTCAGGGTCAGCTGCCAGTTGTTGTTGCCCCTCGAGTTGCATTCAGTTGCTACACATAGTCGCTGGTCGGATGGTTACTATGGGCTGCTTGTGGGTTGGACTGGGTCGTTTTGCCTGCTCCTCACTTGTTCGATTGTTCGCTTTGCTGGTCCATTAAGCGTGTTAAACGCCAGCTGCAATGGCGTCAAATACACAAATACACAAACAATGCCAGAGCGCTCTTTAGACTTCATTAGCCATTCGACTGTGCAGTTGTTAAGAGGAAATCAGCTGAATGGCTTCATTACACTCAAAATAATAATAATAAACAGCTATAAACATACAACCTGATCAAATTTATAGCTCGGCATTCACTTGCATTTAGAAACAAATCATCATGAATATTAGAGATTTGTAAAAGGAAACGTTTACAATTTAATTTTTTATATCGAAAAATGCGTTTTTCATTTTAAGAACAGTTTTCTTAGAAATTATTTCTAGTCTAGGCGATTCTTTTTATGAGTGTGGGCAATAATCGCATAAGGAGATAAACTATTTCAGGAAATGAGTAATTTTGAAAAACTTTGCCAATGTTACTTAGTACACAGAAGGTTTGTTTATTATATATGACTATTATAAAAATACAGTTGTATACAGATGTATTACTCAACGATTGCCAAGAGCGGTTTCCCTAACTTAACTGCTTTTTAAACTTTCTTTTCAGCCATTATGCATACCGATATCTTTGCTAGTTTCGTTACAAAATACTTTTTTTCTTTGGTTTTGGGCATATCTGATATTTTATTTATATTATATGTATGTATAAATATATATATTTGCAATATTTCAAGTCTGTTATCCAAGTCTATTCTAAAAAAAAAACCAAATGTTTTTTTTAATCCACACAATCTGTGATACGCTTTGCCTTTGATGTAGTCAAGCGCTGTTTGTAACCTTCTCCGTCTATTGAACTCGACAAATCGGGCAAGGACACAAGCTATAGGGGCTGCAGAGAGATGCGGGGGGTGTGGGGGATTGCCCTGCTGTTGGCAGCCATGCAAAATAAGTAGAACAGAAGGCGGTCCATTAACAGCAGCCAGCATTAGGGGCACATAAAAGAAGTGTGCATCTTTAATTAAAAAACGGCAATAAAATTCAAATGCCAGCCACGTCGTCGCGATGTGGGTGTGGATGTGGGTGTGGGTGTGTGCGAGAGTGTGTACAGCTTAGTGTGCAACTGTGCTGCGCCACAGTCATTGTCCTGCAAAGAGTGCAGCGACTTTGTCCAAGGCCAACCAAAAGTAACTTAAGTAATTACTGAAAGCATTTTTCTGCGATTTTATGTTTGGCAATATTGCAATAGATCGCAGTTAGATATGTGATAATATATTGTGACTATAATTAATCTGTTGTCTGTTATTAATTCGTATTCCATTGCATACATTTTGGTAGCAACTAAAATGAATACAAATTCATGCGAGTAATTTTATTACGTATACGACTGTTGTTGCCAGCCCATTATTGTAATAAAGGATGCCAATTAATATTAAGAATCTGCCATTTATATTAGATAAATATATGTATAAAGGAGAAATATGAACTGATACAGTTATGTTATACAAATGGACAAATACAAAGGCTAGCCGAGCAAGCGAGCGAGCGAGCGAGCGAGAGGGAGAGAGAGCCAGCTTAAGTGAGAGTTTTTGTGTTTGCTTGTGAGTCAGATAGAATGCCTCTGCATAGGACAAAAAAGAGAGCGAAGCAAGCACACAAAATAAGTAATACACACATAAACACAGCAACAACAATAACAACAACAACAACCACAACAACAACAACAACAACAACCGATGATGATATTCCACTTGGCCCAGATTATTTTGAAGGTCACGTCTTATCGCCGGTCGTTCACCTATATTTATTCGCTGCCGACAACTGCGCGTTCGTTTTTGTTCGTTTCGTGTCGGCATTTGCTGTACACACGCACAGGCATTTATGTAGCTGTGTGTGTGTGTGTGTGTGCCTATTCATGTTTTGCTAGGCCCATATATTATTTGGAGTGCTGTATATACTTACATATATGTAGGCAGCACATTAGGTGTATATTTAATCAGCAGCTTGGCCCCACTGTTCTTGCTGTTGTTATTGCGGCGCGTGCACAGTGTGCGACACTTGGCTGTTTATTTCGTGGGAGGGAAACATCAAAATTATGCGGAAAAGTGATGAAGGAAGCATACACACACACATATACATATATACATACATATATATATATATATACCCCAACTCCCCACACTTGTTGTGGCCGGGCATTTATTATGAATTTGGTATAGGTTTGGATTTGGGAATGTGTTTTGTATGCGTTTTGTGTGCCAGCTCGCATCAACAAAACATTTATAAATGCCAATAAGCACATAGAGAGTATATAAATATATATATATATATATATATATATATGGAATGCAAGGGGATTTTGATAATATCACAATAGAATTACAATTGATATTTATTTATTGAAATCGCCTACCATTAAATTATATTTGAGTATTAATGCTTGTACATGGGTATACAATAATATATGTATATATATATTTTAACTGATATAACAGTTATATACATATATAAATAAAGTGTGAACAAAATGTCTAGCAGCCAATCGATGTACTGTGTTTGTGTGTTACATAAAACCCACGTATAAGAAAGGGAGAGAGGAGGATGCGAGCGAGAGGGAGAGAAAGAGAGAGAGAGCGAGAGCTAACGCAAGAAAAATCTTAGTGGAAAGGTTCGCTTTTTGGAATTGGAGACTTCGTTTTGCTTGTGAATTTTGTTATTTTTAGCTCGGAAAAACACCAGAGCCACCCCCAAACAGAAAGAGAGGGAGTCTGATGGAGAGAGAGAGAGAGAGAGAGTCGGATATTCGTTTAGGCCTAGCACAACAGTGCGTGTGTTGAGGTCGAGTTTGTGTTGTGGGAGTTGGGTGTTACTGTTGCGGTTCCTTATGTACAGTGTTCGTTTTATTTTCTTTTTTTTTTGGGGGGTTTGACACATTGACCATGAATTTGAATTTGACGTAAAATGTGGCAGAGTGGCAGGGTGGCAGGTTGGCATGATGGTAACTTGCGAACTTTTGGCTTACGCTTGGAAAGTTTAATGCGAAGTACGAAATGCGCAAAGTGTCAGCGATTTGAGTGGAACTTTTGAGGTAGGTTTCGCTACTTGTGCTCATTTATCATAATTAAGCGACTTTAAACTCAGCGCTGATTGCTCAAAGCACCCATTCAGAGAATGCGTCTTATCAATATGACTGACAAATTCAATTACACAATGAAAGCCACCGAAAGGAAAGGAAAGCAAAAAAGAAATAAATAAGAAAAAATAAGCAAGCTGAGAGCGAAAGAGCAAATTCCGCGAATTCAGAGCGCCTTCCCCATTAATAACACTAGAATTAACCGAGAGGTTACTGAAAGTCAAGGCCAGGCCAGGCAATCAAAATATGTATAAGCCAATAACAAAAAAAAAAAACAGCCAACGAACGAAATTCGACACACGTCGCAAAGTCAAAAAGTTGGGCCATTATTATTATCTAGACCAGTAGATACCCTATAAGTTTCTCTCTTACAATTATGAACAGCTTAGCGCAGCAAATGGGTTGTCCTTTCTCACACTTTTGCTGCAGGGTATGCATAGAGAAGGGAGAGTAAAAGAAAAAAGAAAACTTCTGACAAAGTGCTAATGCGTGTGAGAGTTATTTGTATCCATGTAGGTGTGGGTGTGTGCTTGTGTCAAGCTGCTTGTAAGGGTGAACTTGAACAACCAATTCAACCCTCAACTAACCCACAATCCCCCCAACCCAACCCAACGGCAATTTATATATCGGCTTTGTCTAAGCTGCTACAACTTTAAATCTTTTGGTCAACGCTTAATGACAGTCGACAAAACGGAATTTGTCAAAAAAATACAACAAATACCGCAAAATTAATTTTATGACACTGTACAGTAATAAAAGCTTATTATGCTTATTTATCTTGCGGATTATACGTTTTTTTACTAACAGATATATCCATCCCTGTCAAATTGTCGATGTAAAACATGTAAGACGTTTACTGTGCTGGGAGTCGGACATTAAACGTCAGATATTGAAGCTTTTTATATACATTTACGATACTAATTCGATTTATATATATATATGTATTTTATGCAACTTCGATGTAAGCATAGTTAAGCCACAAACAATTTAGTCTTAAGTTAACAATTAAGAATATTTAATATTTGGCATATTTATATTGTTTATTCTATGTGCATTTTAAACAATTCGTAATTTTGCCAAGTGCATTTTTAGTTTGCAACTGTTCTAGCGAGCTTTTGAAAAGCTCACAAACTATTGCTGGCGACAATTGCAGTGGGCACCTTTTAAGTACTAAATGCATTTGAAATTTGCTAGAATAAAGCTGCAACCCAAAGCTCCCAGCAAGCTCCATTAAGCGTTGGGTTGCATCACTAACTATAAGTTGAAGCTCAAACCGGGAGAGGGAGAGAGAGCGAAAAGCTTTACAATGCACTTGCACAGTGCAAAAGTTGTGCTCATATTGCACTCAAAACTATTGGCAACGCCATGCAGCTGTGAGAGGGTGGGAGAGAAAAACTGAGAGAGAGAGATACAGCGAGAGAGCTGTTTTGACATGCACACCTGACCAGTAAATTCAAGCTACAAGTTGTTGCCAGCCCAGATGGGAGAGAGCGCAACAGATAGATGGATGCAGCCACAAAGCGAAAAGCCGCTGGTAACAGGCGACCAGCTGTTCAAGGACAAAGAAAAGCATTGCACAAGACCCCCTGGGACCTTGACAGTCAAAACAGCAATGTGTGTGTGAGTGTGTGTGTGTGTGCGTGTGTGGCCAGCGCATTCATCAAGGATCTTAGTTTGCGGCATTGAGCTGCCCTTGATCGCTGTTAACCTTCGTTAAGCTGCTAAAAGCCACTGCACGCGCGGCCTGTAAGGACAAGGACTCTTTCAAGTTTTGCATGCAGCTTGCACTTGAATTAATTGAATACTTAACTCGACAATAATGCAAGAAAAATGACTCTAAATTGCTTTTAAAATTGAGTAAAAATTAGAATTTACTATATATATATATATAATATATATATATTTCTTATTTTATTTTTAATTAAATGTAGATAAGTTAAAAGAGTCTTCTTCCACTTCTAAAAATAAATTCATAAGTTAAACGAATTGAAAAAAATCCACCTTTGATTCGTAACTGTATATCAAAGTCTTTGCAGGCACACACAAGTCTTTGGCTTTGCCGTCTTGTGTTTACCCATCTATGTATGTGTCTATCTATTTAGTTTGCACATTTTACAGTTGTTGTTATTGTTGTTGTTGTATTTTTTATTACGCAAAGCGCACGCCAACGACCTTGACCATCACAATTTCTTTTCATTTTACTTTTCGTTTGCTCTCATTCTGTCTATCTCTCGCTCTCTCTCGCTCGCTCTCCCTTGCCTAACTACGCTGTTTTCTTTGTTGAGCAGCAAGTGACACACATTACATGTACATGCACACACACACACACACACACTACATACATGCACACATACGGACAGAGTTGCCATTTCTATTTAGTATTTGGCTTACACAAGCGCCATGACAAAAACCATCGGTAATAAACTGTTTTTATTATACCCTCGCCGTGGTAATTAAAACTTAATCTGAGAGTTTGTAACGCGATTAAAATGCCATTTGCAGTCTTATAAAGTATACGAGTTCATTTGTTCCGATTAATTTACATTATTTAAATTTCGCCGGGGTGGAAACCTTTGTTGTGTGTATTCCACTATTAATCTGCAATCTAATCAAGCTTCGACAACCCTTGGATTGCTGTAAAACATTTAAAGAGCGTAAAAAAGAAATAACCAAAATAGGAGGCATTATTTGGCAATGTTTGCAAAAATATATAATATCTAAAATACTATTGAAGCTAGGGACTTGACACTTGAACTATATATATTCGTCTAGACTTGGGTGCTGAAAAATCGATAGCATCGCCAAGTGCAAATAGATAAAACCATATGTTATCCATAATTTTGAAGCTAGAGTCTTCCGGTATTCAGATTGTGTTCGACTTTAACGATTTTATTTGTTTACTCTGACTATGTTACATTATTCATTATTGGTAATTAAAAGGTACACTGCACAAAATAAACATTATTGTACAATGTATTTGCACCTGAGATATACAACTGAATTACTACCTGAATTATATATTTATATATATCTAAATGAATGCTTCCGCATACGAGGAATTAATTTTCGATTCAGCCAAGTTGCCGTCGGCTGATCTCCCATGCTCGTAACTAAATTTAAAAATACATTTTCAATGTCGCAAAACTCGGAAAAAAAAAGTAATGTGGGTGAGGTCAATACGGCCATTGGGGATGCACACCGGCAGGAGGGGGAAGGGGAGAAGGTGCAGCTAGCTACGTCAGCTGGGTGGTCAGCACAGTGGGCAGCCTGCCAAGTATCCGCAATGCACGGAAGTGAGAGCCAAGTGGCAAAGACTGTTGGCCAACCAATTATAATTGTGCACCAATGGCAAAGAAATTTCATCATAAAACAACAACCCCGCCACCCCCCCTCCTCCCACGAGGAGCATAATGGCCAAGGGGTCGCCTTTGCAAGAGTGTCGAGTGTTTGTGGCCGATTTAAAAATAGCCACAAAATGTGAGCGGGGCCAGTGTGAAACAGAACGAAAGTGAAAAGCGTCGCTTCAAATTGGGTTAGTTGGGTCAAACTATAAACCCAGAAAATCGATGCCCATTTAGCGTATTTACGTATTATTATATAAGTTATATATATACATATATGTTAACCTTTAGTTTTGCCATTTTTTCAAAGGTCGATTTTAATTTTTAATGTATTGTTTAGTATTCCCCCATGTTGGAACTGTTCCCGCAATACTTTTCATATATATGTTTTCAGTGTTGCTATTTTTTTGCAACAGTAAATATATATATGTATATATATGTATATATCCACATAAATTACAATTCCCAGCTTCGATTTTGACGCTGTTCATCACTCAAAGGAGCGCCGGCGACTTTTTGCTTCTTTGACGCTCCTTGCAGTCATTGCCCTGCTTTCGATTATACAATCTACTTGGAATTGTTTGTTGACAAAGTTGTGGTTGCTGTTGCTGCTGCTGTTGCTGCCGCCAACGCGTGCACACTTGCCACACAATGCCATTTGAGCTGCTGTTGCTGTTGCTGTTGTTGCCGCATCCGCATTCATGGCCCTGAACGAGAACTTGTCAACTTCAGAAGGTCCTTTCTAAACACACGCAACACCCACGTTTTCCTCTCTTTCTTTCTCTCTCTCTACCTCTCTCTCTCTCCCGCACTCTCTCGCACACTCTTTTCCCCACTCTCTCTCTCTCTCCCTTGGCTACGTAACTTTATTATTTGTTTTGTAAAAGGCAAAACACTCTCAAAAGTTGCATTCGCCACAAACTCAATCCAGGCAAATTGGCAAAAATTGATTATGAATTCGATTTAATTGGCCTAAAAGAGAAAGCCATGAGAGAGCCGTTCAGTAAACATTCCACTCTGAAACTGGCTTAATATTCTGTGTGCAGTCCATGATTCCTATATCAAACCTCAACAGAGTTGAACAACAACTTAATCAGACTTAGACTTATTCGATTCCAATTCTTCCCACAAAGAACATTTTTTTGTTTGTCCCTTCCTGGCAAATTTCATAAATTTTTGATTTAGTCCAGGGGTTCCCGTTGCTTTTTTATTGGACCTGTTGGCCAAAACAAACATAATTTTCCCATCACAAGCAATTTCATTTTAAAAATTGAATATGTCAGTTGATCAATATTGAAAATATTGATTTTAGAAGTGGCAAATACGATTTGGAAACTTCTGCTATAATTGTAAGGCTGTATGAACCAAGTTTTCAATATAGAAATATTCCAAAATGCGTAACAACTTCTCAAAATAATGTATTTTTATTTTCTTATTGGGATTGTAGGTACTTAATGGGAATGTCGGGATTTTCCAGAATATTCGCAATATATCCCTTCCCGTTTTTGAAAATTGTTTAGTTGGTTTCAGTTTCCAGCGCCCATCTCTAAAAGGAACCTTCACTTTCAATGACCTTGACAACCTTAAACATGACTCCAACTAACTGCCTAGAAGAAGGAAGATCAACTCCATCACTACTGTTCCTAGACGACCCACGCATCTTCAGCTACCCAAGTACCGAAGAAACTTGTTAAGCATTCTTCAAAATCTTGAATTTCAAATAGAATTCCAAAAAATATAAAATATATATTAATAAGTAAATAATTTAAGATCCTCCAATTTCAGTTTTATCCAATTACAAATTAATTATTATTTTTTTTTTTTAATTTTCCCAAATGTTATAAAAGTGCACTGAAAATTTGTAACAGTGTTATTATATTTGTCTTATATATATAATGCTATTATTATATACAAGAGGCACAATAAATTCTCAAAAAGTCGCTTGACTAATAGCAAAAGAGAGGGGGCGGCACAGGGGCATGCAGCACGCTAGTTTATTGTGCCTATGACCTTACAGTGGCAACAACGCGTCGCACACAAGTGTGTGCATATGAATTTCGCTCAGTGCAGTGATTCGCCTTGCTTTGCACGCTGACGCGCATGAACCTGACATTGAACGTGAATTTGTTGGCAATGAAATTTTCTTACAGCGACTTCCTAGTCGGGTGCAACAAGGGGCAGCATGCAAACAAACCACCCATGCCACCCCAGGCATGGCACGTTGTATGAATTTGTGCTATTGTTGCTGCTTGCGCCACAGCTGTTCTCCTCTGTTCCATTCTGCTGCCCTTGCTGCCGGGCTAGTGTAAATTGGAGGTCAGGTCAGGGCCACGGCACTTGACATTTCCCCAATGGGACACCCGAACCCCATAAATAACTGAACGAGCCACTCGAGCTTAATCGGCGGGTAATCGACTGGGTTGTGGGTTAGTGTGCCACGCGAGAACTTTGAGAGAGAGGACTTCCAGATCAACGAAACAGATACCTTCTATCGTATCACGTATTCATTGCATCCGATTCTTGCGATTAAATTCTAAGAAAGTCTTCGAGATGCAAATATTTAAAGAGACAAATTTTGTTTCTCGCAATTTTAAATCTATTTTATATTGAAATAGTTCTCTAAGAAGCCCTAAACTATATTTACTCTTTCAAATTAGCAAAAAAAGACATTTGATATTAAATTTAGCAGGAAAGGTTTTCATTGGGAAAATAAATTTCTTTCCATTTACTTATTGTATTCGATTCTTGGGCATAAATTCTATGGTTATCAAGTACGAACAAAATCTTGTGGATGCTGGTTTTTAGTTTACCTATACCAATAGAATATTATTATTAGAATTATTTATAAGGAATTTCTTCCTTAGCTTCCTTCCTTGTCATTTATTGATTGCACACAATTCTTTGATTAGATGCCAAGAATTTTGATTTTTACTTTTACTAAAACATTAAAAATAGATCTCCAAGAAACTTATTTAATTTTATAATTTTACTTTTAAAAAGTTTAAAATATTCAGTTAAAAACGTATTATTACTTTTCAATTTGGAATTATAAACGAAGCGGCGAAAAAAACTTATTTTTCTCGATATTTTGAATCCTCTTTGTGCTACAGTGATTTTTTGAAAAGCCTTAAACTGTTTTTAAACCCCCAACTTTGATAATAAATTTCCCATAAAATGACCTATCGAAAAAGAGTGAGAGGAGCATCATGCAATAGACGGGGGAAGCAAGTCAACAGGATCAACAGGATCAAGAGTCTGTTTGGCAGTCTGTAAAGCGCCAATCTCAGAGAATGTAAGAGCCAGAGACTTTAAATGGGGAATATCAGTACTTGCATATTAAATGCAGATCCTCATTATTTTATTTTATCGATAACTTTAGCCACTTGCACACTATCGATAAGAATCGAATAGCGATACAAATCAAAAATCAATTTGACAAGATATATCTTAAATATGAATAAATATGAATTGATTATATCGAAATGTATCCTCAAGATCGGCTATGACATACTTTAGAAAATATTATATTATATATTATATATTGTACATATACATACAATTAGAATTAAAATGTCTTGAAAGTGCTGTTATAGATAGTTTGAGACTTGTCTTCAGTGTGTCTCCTAGTTCCGCTCTTTTGCTGCTAAAGTATTTCTAACTCTTTCTAATTCAAAAAATTATGTTATTTAAATGTTAAGAATTTGTTGTTTATAAGCTCTTAAATGTAAGCAACCTTTGCGCCCTGCCCTTGCCCTTGCTCTTGTCATGCTATTGACCCAAGTCAAGGGCGTTGCATGCTGCCCACCCCACCGCCAGCCATGGAGTCTTCGGTTTTCAGTCTGCAGTCTGCAGTCTTCGGTGTTTAGGTTTTAAGGCGCGAAAAATCCTCGTAGAGTTGAACTGAAATAGCGTCGCTCCGCAGGCGAGGTAAAAATAGAGAGCCTGTTTCTATCTCTGTCTCTGTCGACGTCGCTGCCCTTAAGCCCGTCCTTGTCTAGAGGCGCAGACGAAGCGTGACGCCAGAGAGTGTGTGTCTGTGTGTGTGTGCATGTGTATGTGTGTGTGTGTAAGTAGGCTCCACGCTGATTTGTATTTTTAAACTTGAGCAGCCGCCAAGCCGTTGACAATATCAAGGCCTTTGCATTATTTTGTTGTTGTTGCTCGGCATTTATGCTAGCCCAGCGCCCTAGTCCTTGCCTTGTCTTGCATGCGATCAAGGGGATCATCAAGAAGCCAACGACTTTGCTTGTGGGTCAATGCACCAACACGATCTCTCTCTCTCACTCGCTCCCTCTGTCTCTCTCTCTCTCTCTCAATCAACGCACAACAAGTTCTGTTTTTGCTGATCCAGCTAATAAGCAGCGAGCAGACAGCAGGCAGCCGACTCTCTGCTGCCTCCTTTGTCTGCCCTACATTGTGATTGGGCAGCAGGCAGCAGGCGGCATGCAGCAGCAGCTCCTCAGGCATCAGCAACTGGGGCCGCGACGGCTTGATTTAGCGCTGCTTCTTCTTTGTTAGTCTGATTTTATGCTCACTGCCAGTGCGTGTTGTTATCTACTCCACCTCCTGCTTCGCCTGCCTGCCTGCCGCTCTCTCCCTCTCCCTCTCCCTCTCTGTCCTATGCCTATGTCTGCATGCTGCTTAAGCAAAGTTCAAGGTCTTCCACAGCGCAGTTCAACATCGTTGGTTGTCTTCGTCATCGTCTGCACAGATTTCACTTTAATTTGTTTTTCTTTTTCTTTTTCATTTTATTCTCGTTTCTTTTCTTTGCTGTATCTTTTCGATTTGTGTCCATCATCAGACCTTTGTCTGTCCGTTCTCTGTGCGCTTTGATTTCGTTTTCTTTTGCGCCCTGCTTCTTTCCACACACATACAAATAAATATATGTTTATAAAAAATACAGAAACAAAACAAAAACAAATTCGCCCTTTTCTGCTCGCTCTTGTTCTGCTCGGCTGGCTTAATTATTTCACTCGATTCCAGTTGTTTATACGTTTGTGTTTGTGTCTGTGTGTGTGTATGCATTCTGTTCCAGTCTGTTCTGAGTTTTAAGCATGCAATTTGACTTTCGAGCCTCACTTATTCTCAGTGTAATTAAGACGTTTCCGGTTCATGACCTAAATGTGCTCTTTTGGGCCAGCGGAATTGAGCGGGCAGACTCAATGAATGACAATGCATTGACGTGCCGTCAGTCACAATAGAAAATTCATTTTGCAAAAATTTAACATATATACTTTGTGAATTACTCCCTATAATCTTGAACACAGAATAATAATAATAATATTAACATTTTTCAGCACATTTTGAGTCAGGATCGTAATATGTTTCCCTTCAGCATGCCCAAATAGTATATATCTCACGACATCAAATTTGCATTTTTGTTAAGTAAGGATAAGGGCGCACAACAAAGTAACAATTATTACGATTTTTGCTCATTAACTAACACTCAGCTAATGCAACCCCACAAGCCACATCAGTAAAATAGCAATTAACAAACTAGTAGCTAAATTTACATATATGAATATCAAATAAACGCCAATGTTTGACGCCAATGTGCATGTTTGTGTGTTTTAGAATTTCTCAGTAAAAGCCTCAACCCATAATTAGAGTGACAGACTGACAGCCCTATTGGATGATATATTATGTAGAAACTTTTCTCCAATGCATTCAATAGTGCACTCAGCAAAATATCATCCTAATTTTAGTAAATCGCCTTCAAATTAAAATCTCCCTAAGATATAGAAAGTTTTTCCATTTTTGACAAATAAATTTTAAATATTAAGAAAATAATCTTAAATAACAAACGGATTGCCAAAATCACAAAAATATGCATGTATATATAAATATATTTATATATTTTTAAACAATTTTCAATTAATAAGAATATTTCTGAAAAAAAACTTTATTTTGTAAAAAAATTCTTCTAAAATTCAGAAACAAGAAATGAGACATAAAATTTGGTTTTTTTTAATTTAAAAATTTGCTTTCTAAATAATAGGGTGACCAACCATTTACGATTTATTAAAATTTTTTGATGAGTGTATTAGTTTAACATGAAAATTCAAGAGTAAAAGCGATCAACTGCTGAATGTTGAATGTAATTTAATATGTGCTCTCAAGTACTCAAATACTGTTACTACTATTCCATTAAACTGAACGACCTTCTGTGTTATCTTCTTGTTCTGGTCAAATGTATCAGAACATCGGCTTACATGGAACACTGCGTGACCATTTGGAGGCTAACTCAAATGCGATGACTCAATTGGATGATTGTGGGCACTGAGGCAGAGGGAGGCTAGAAGACGAAATTTTAAACTTTTTGCGAAATGAGTCAGATGCGACGACCTTCAGGCGATGCTGTCAGAGCAAAAAAAAAAGATAAAATAAATAAGCAAAAACTTTAGTCGTAGTTGGTAGTTTTAATGTAAATGCCGTTGTTGAGATCATAAAACAAATATCAAGTTGAATCAAATGAATGGGATTACAGAAGACCTCGCTAGGCTGGCCTAGTCGCAAGGTTCCCGTTACCGCTACCGTTACCCAACCTCGGTAAATGCAAACGTTACGAGAGAGACAGAGAAAGAGAGAGATATATAGAGAACTTCATCTAACGGTTATCAACACCAACACTCCAACGAGTGAGTGAGTGAGAGGCAGTGCGGAAAAACAATTATTGGTGAGGGGAGGGGGATCTCAAGTTCATCTCATCTCATTGTACATGTAACTGTAATTGTAAGCAAATTCGATTTTCGCTAATTGTCACCGCTTGTCATAGCTGTCGAGTTGCCCCCTCCCCCCTTACAACCCATCAGGAAGTGTTCTAGATTTAAAGCGTTACGCCTGCACTTGGCTAATGTCTAGTGTGCTCACTCCCCTCTCCATTCCCCTCCACAGTCTTCTTTTCTCTCTGTCTCTCTCTCTGTTGCTCTCTTTGACACTCGCGACAGACACACGAATACACACACACACAACAGTGTTTGTTCTCTCTCTCTCGCTGCCTCTCTCACGAGTTTTGCTTTCAGTGTGTCACATTTTTGTAGCCGCCTTTTGCTTTTATTATTACTTGTATATTATTATTATTTTGTTGCTATTTCTCTTCCGCTTCTAATGCCGACGTCAGATGACCTTGGGCTTCGTTTTGTTGTTGTTATTGTTGTTGTTGTTGTTGTTCTTATTACTGCTTGTTGTTGTTGTTGTGTATTGCGCTCGCCACTTGTAATTCGCATA
Source organism: Drosophila kokeensis (assembly GCA_035042145.1). Classification (NCBI taxonomy): domain Eukaryota; kingdom Metazoa; phylum Arthropoda; class Insecta; order Diptera; family Drosophilidae; genus Drosophila; species Drosophila kokeensis. Next base: position 587,808 of record JAWNLT010000589.1, on the reverse strand, counting down.
TTTTAGCATTGTACATTATATAATTGTGTTTTTGTTGTTGCTGCTGCTGCTGCCGTCGTTACTGTTGCTCTTTTTGTTGTGCTTGTATTTTGTTGTATTTCTTGCAATGTGTAGAAAACAGGTTTGCATCTGGGTCTGTCTTTTTTTTTTATTGCCCGCTAGTTACTCGCATTCGGCTAACTGTTTCTCCAGAATGCTGGCTTACCTGACTTAGTAATAAATATCTCTCACTTTTCATATGTATAAAAGTGAAATGTTCTTTCAATATTATTTATTCATTGTCATCAGATTACGTTTCAATTAATTGTACTATGAAAATGTGTAACATACTCACACATGTATAACAGATAGTAAAATTTGACATACACACGCGTGTATAACAGTTACGTGCATTTGCGTTTGGACTCTGCTCACTATTGGTTTTATAACACTTCTAATAGGTCAATATCAATATACAAACCTATAGCAGCATTTGGCTAATGCAAATGTTGCCACTATTAATACAGCTATAAAGCAGGGCTGTAGGCGCAATGTTTACATCGCCATGTATATCAGTATCTCAGCAACAACTACTGTTGCTTAACTGTTATACAATCGTACGGCAATTGTGTAATACAAGGCTGCTGCTGCTGCTGCTGCTGAGGATTGGAATACGTCAAGTTGTTGTCAGCGCGACTCAATTCAAATTAAATTAGGACATAAATAAAAATATATATATATATATATATATATATATATATATATATGAGATTTCGAAGCACACGTTTTATTTATAAATTGTTTATTTGCTGCCATAGAAAAAAATCAAGCAGACATGCTCGAAGTGAAAAATAATTGAGCACCTGTGTGAGCAGATGGGGACACTTTCATTTTTATACCCCGCAGGGGCTATTCTGGTTTTGGCGCGCAGTTTGTAACGCTTTGAAGAAGACACCCCATAGATTATATATTTATATATTTTTTTTAAAAAAGTCTACATTCCACAGAAATTCAGATATGAATTTTATGAAAATGCGAGTTCGAAGACAACAGCTAAATTTGAACTCTTTCTGAATTTTTGAAAGTAATTTCTTCTAACTGAATTTTGGGAAAATTATTTATGTAAAGCAAATCATAATCGGGAAAACTTCCACTACAGAGAAGCTCTACTGTAATTAAATATGTATTTCTCATTATTCATTACTGTATTACGCATTTCTCACAACAATGCGACTGTGTTGACAATTGTTGCCGATTCCCCCGAATATCAACAATGAAAACGGAACGAGAATTTAAAAATACACACACACATGTAAATACATGTACATGGAAGTGTGTGTGTGTGTGAGAGAGAGAGAGAGCAGCTGTCGCTGATAGGAAGCGTGTTTGAGATCTATCAATGTATGCCAGGCAAACAGACAGACAGACAGACAGACAGACAGAGAGACATTTGAAAGTGTGCGTGTGACATTGACATTGAAAATGTGCTTCGAGGGCTGTTTCTGCTAGAGCGAACAGAGCAGACAAACTGGCAGTTGGACAGTCGGACAGGTGACACAGGATTTGAGCATATATGGCAAACACTTTCACACCACATCGACCCATAAATCTATCAGTCTGAGCAGCAGCAGCAGCCAACTTGGCCTTGACTTTTATTTGCTTAACTTTCAATGAGCGCGGCCAGACTTGTTTATTTTTTATTGGCCATACAAAAGGAAATAAAAAATACAATTAAAATAGTATATAGTATATAGTATATATAGTAAATACAAACACAAATCAGTTGGCCATTTGGACGGGCAACTTAAGTGCAAGAGAAACAGACCAAAATGAAGCCAAATCATAAAATCAAATAGAATGTCGATGACGTTGCCAACTCCATTGCTGACACTTTTAACTGGATTCCTCTTCCTCTTGCAGTCTCTCTGTCTATTCGACTCTAATTGGGGGAACAGGTTTCAATGGAAACATGGCCAACACATGTGCAAAAACAACAACAACAAAGCATAAACATGAGCGAATTAATCACAGCTGTTTGTGTGGAGGAATTAAACGTTTTTTATACGCATTTTCAAATGCGTTTCAAAAATTTGAGGAAATTCAAATTTGATTATAATTAATTCTTATCAACTGCGTTACTTTATTCAAGCCTTTGTTTCCCAGATTATATATTCTGCGAAGGCAGACAAAACGGATATTCCCCGAAAAATTGTCAATGCAAATTATTCATTCGCTTTTGGAAACAAACAATAATCTATATATATATATATATATATATTTAAGAAATCAGAACAAAAGAAAAGCAAACATATTTTTATTTTATTTATATACCGATCGTATACGTAATTTTGGAATGCCAATATCACTGCTAAATAAATACATATTTACCATATCTATTTATGTACTTATGTATTGACGTTTTTAATTGTATTTATTACATATACATATATATATATATATATACATATATGTATTCAATTATAATTGAAATATATACCATTGCGATCAAAGCTCACATGTATACCCTGTAAACATTTTATTTAGTTCAAAATAGGCGCTTAGTTTAGAGTTGCAAAAGTTTTGCATTCATATTTATTTTTTTATTACGTAGTTTAGAATTTAATTTTAAGATAGTTTTTTCTATGCAATATTTATTTATTTATCATTTGTTGCTGTAGGGTATGTGGCAAGTGGGGCACGCTTGTGCCAATTATAGCTGCCGAAATTTTTTGAATTGCAAGCTGAGCGAGCGCGCCAAGTTTATTCCAGTTGAAGTTCAAGGTAAAAACGACAGTCAAAACAATAACATACAAACAAAAAAAAAGCAAAATGCAAAAAAAAAAGCAAAATGCAAAAAAAAAAAGCAAAATGCAAAAAAAAAGCAAAATGCAAAAAAACAAAACCAACACGCAAAAGAATTATCGTATATATATAGACAAAATTAACACAACAAAAATTCGCAGCCTTGACAAAAAAAAAACAGAAAAAAAAGTGCCACAAAAATTGGAACGAAAATCAAGTTGCCGAAATGGTGGTGTGGCAAGGGGCAGGCGGGGCCCACACCCTCAGAACAATTTCAATTTAAATTGATAATTAAATTGAAATGAAATTCGAGGCGTAGCTCGACTCACATTCTGTCTAAGTAATTGTATTAATGATAACATAAATACATAACTCACATAAGAAAATTATTGCTCTGATGTAATTCGATTTTAATTATTTGTTTAGTATAAAATCTGGATCAAATGATTGTCATTAATCAGCGCTGAACACTTCCGTTAAACATTTTGCATTGATTATATATATATATAGTATATATATAGTATTCGCTTTTAGATAGTTTAGCAATCAGAATTTTATTGTGTTTAGTTTGACCTTTTGTAACTGTAAAAGCAACCGCAAAACATGATTGCAACGTGATCCAGACACACTATATAAGTATATATTTATGTGTGAAAGCAACTCAACTTGATTATGTAGATAACTGTTCAACAACTCTATAAAGATAAAACACAATTCTCGATTTACACTGTGCAACAAACTGGGCTTAAGGACAGTTCACTTTTCAATTATTATTATTTTTCTGTCAATGTTAATTGAGTTAATTAACATTAGTTAACTAAGTTAATATACTATATAATACTTAAAATTTAGGATATTTTCCAAAGGGTTTGGCATGTAAATAAACTTTACTATCTTTTCTGATATTTGTTGCATGTTAAGATTGCATTTCTTTCAGCAGCAACCAAATAAATAAATAATAAATGCCAAAAGACACATTTGACAGCATTATATATATATATATATATATATATATATATATATATATATATCGAATGTCTACAGATTGAAAAGCTTTTGCCTGGACATTTACCCATAAGGATCAATTTTCTGTTCATTTATAAATTGCCCGCAATTTTATCCTGGCTTATGCGATGATTATAAAAAGTATGGTAAATATCAGAAAAAGAGTTGACATTTCAAGAATACAATTTGAATTTATTATTATTAATTAAAAGTGAAATACTTTTTCATTTTTTAATTGGTCTATCGCCAGTTTTATATTTGAACTTGTTTTATTAGTCATCAGAAGCAGTCTTTGACAACTTTGATCCTATTTTTATTGTTGTAATACAATAAAAACAACATCTACAACGTAATGCTGTATCAGGTGTATCACCAGAATGGGTTTGGGAATAGGATTTCGAACTTTCAAGTTGGCCAGCATGATCTGGCCGATCGTAGGCTGGTTGGCAATAGTTTCTGGGAATTGAAAAGCTACACAAGAAACTGGTTCCAAAACCCAGCTACTGGAGTGCAAATAGTCGTTGATTCAGTACCTAATCGCTTTAAAGGCTTACAAAATTATAAATGTGGCATTTTCAAGCTGCCTTTAAAACTCCCCTTAACCTCCCTAAATGCGAATATTTATATAGACACCCAATTAATCAAAAGAAATACAGAAATTACTTTCAAGATCAGCATTATTTTATGTTGAAAGTACAAAGTATTAATTGCCCCGAAGATAAAACCCAATGGGGCTCGAAATATAGTGGAATATATAAAATCTAACACTTGACCTGATGCCTGTAAGAAACATATTGAAATAATAAAAAGAAATCAACCAAAAAATAAACGATTCTTTTTACTTCAAAAAGTATTTTAAATTTGTGCTGCATTTAAATTTAAATATAATTAAAATAAAAATAAATCGTTTGCAGAAAAAGGAAGAAAATTAACAAAATAATTATAATAATAGCAGCATTTTCCAAATGTGTACTCATAATTACGAAAATTAGAAATAAATAAACGATTTCTATAAAGATTGCAGCCTTATGTCATCGTTATCGTTTTATCGATATCGTTTTATCGTTTATCGCAATTCAGTTTAAGATAAATGTTGCATTTATTATGCATTTATTTTGTAGTTTAGTGTTTTAGAACCAGTCGATTTATCGAGTATAGCGACAATATTGCGTGTGTGTTCATTTCCAGGGTCAACAAGTTACAGTTAGCATGTTGCCATGTGGATATGGACTAGTTATGGTCTGGTTGGGGGCGCTGAGGAAGTGAGTCAAGTACAAAACATGGGCACTAAACACTTACCTAGATCAGGAATTGAGCTGGATGGCTCTTCGCCGTTGCTGCTGTTGATGTTGCTGCTGCTGTTGCTACTGCTGCTGCTGCTGCTGCTGTTACCCATGCTGGAGGCATGCTTCAACTTGGGCGGCGGCGGCGGCGGTGGCGGACGCATTGCAGAGTTGTGATTGTTGTTGTTGTTGTTGCCGCCGCTGCTGCTGCTGCTGTGGCTGTGAAGATGCTGCGCCGGCAACGGTTGTTGACAACCATTGCTGCTGCTGCCACTGCTGCTGCTGCTGGAGACGATGGGCGTGCGAAAAATGTGCGAGGACGAGGATGAAGAAGATGTTGCTGGGCAGGAAGAGGCAGCTGCAGAACTGCTCGAGCTGACATTGGTAATGACATGGTGTTGTTGTTGTTGTTGCTGGTGTTGCTGTTGTTGTTGCGCGTGTTGAAAGTTATTGGCGGCAATAACATTGACATGACGCGTGCTGGTGCTGACCACAAATTTGCGAGCAGCAGCTGTGGGCGTGGCACCACCAATAAATTGCTGCTGCTGTTGGGGTTGCTGTTGTTGTTGGGTTGATGTTGCTGTGGGTGGCGGTGTTGCTGGTGGCGTCTGACGATGTTGCTGCTGCTGCTGATATTGCTCGCTGGCGTAGCTGCGCCTGGCTATGACTGGTGAGACGGGCGCAGAGCGGGAATGATGATGCAGCGGAGGTGGCGACACAGAATGCCGACGTGCAACAGTGGGGCAAACGTTGCCCCCCAAGGACTCCTCATAGAGGCGACCATCGCGTATGACGCGCACATGTTGCTGCTGCTGCTCAGCCTGCTGCTGCTGTTGCTGCTGATGATGCAGCGGGGGCGGTGAGTGTGCCACACGTTGCTGCTGCTGCTGCTGATAGTGGCTGGAGGAGGGGCTGGCCGAGTGGCGTCGTGACAAATGCGTTTGCAACGGATTCGAGGTACGCGTTATGATGATTTGCGGTGCAGTTGCAAGCTCCACATTCGAGCTTGCCACACTCTGTGTGTAGATGTGTTTGCTGAGTGGACGTTGCTGTTGCTGCTGCTGTTGCTGTTGTTGCACATAGTCGATGCGTGGCGTCAAGATCACCTTCTGTGTGCCACCGGGCGTTGTTAGGCCCGTTGGCTGCCTCGGCGGCACCGTCTGCACTTGTACGTGTGTGTAGCGCTGTGGTGTTGCAACAGTGCTGCAACTGTTGCTGCTGCTGCTTGGCTCGGCCTGACGGCGCTCCTGCTCCTCGAGGTGCAGCATCTCGAAGTCGACGGGTTCCGTTTTGATAATCTTTGTGGCAGGGGGCGTGGCAGCCGCGGCAGCGGCAGCAGCTGCTGCTGCCTCCATGCACTTTAGTTTCTTTAGCATTGCTGCAAGTTAATCGATCTCGTTATGTATACAAAATATATATATCGATATATATATATATATATATTTCTATATAATTTCTTAGTTATGTGCGTGTTCTGTGTGTAAATCTTTGTATGGAAAGTTTCGCTTATTGGATTTGATCCGGAATCACTTTTTTTTTTTTTTTTTTCGTTTGCCGTTTGCCTCTGTTTTGCTTCTCTGTGCTCCTCTGGTTCTTCCTCTTCCTTTTATTCTTGTTCTTCTTGTAAAAATCAGTCTCTTCTTCTTTACACTTGTTGCAAATATATTTTTTGGAGTTTTGTTTTTTGTTCTGCTTTTGGATTATCAAAATGGTATCAGCCTTCAAGTTGCAAAGTTTTTATTCGTAGTTCGTTTCTTGTTTTGTTTTTGTTTTTTGTTTTTTGTTTTTTGTTTTTTGTTTCTTTGTTTCTTTGTTTTTTTTTGTTTCTTACTTCTTCTAGCGTTGTCCTTAAACCTGCCCAGAGATATATAGATCTAAATTTGATTTGATGATGAGGCCTTGTTGTGATTGAGAATGCTTTTGCTTTTGGGGAGAGTGTTAATTACTAATAATACTAGTTGTTGTTGTTGTTGTTGTTGTTGGTCTCCTTCCGTCACCACAGCAGATCCTTGAATATGTGAGTATGTTGTAGGTATTTTAAGTATCTAGGGAATAGAATGAAGAAAACACAATTAGTACATACGTTTTTCTAAAATAAACAGATTAGATTAGTAGATGCCCCCTGAACTTAAGGGCTTACCTATCCACAGTCTTTGTTTTTTCTCTATTTCTCAAGTGATCTTGACGAAAACTTTAGAAAAATTAATAAATATAAATTATGATTTAAACTTATGGTTTTTAATTGATATCGTAAATCAATTTATATCGATATTTGCCAAACGAGGATCGATAAAATTAAATATGCTTGAGTTGTCGTGTAACTTGCAGTCCAAATTTGGAGCCTCTAATTTTGAAATTCTTTGAGGGACCTGAGCTATCACGCGACATGTAATTCCGACTGTCCGTCTGTCTTCTGCAGAAGACAACAAATCGCTGAACTTCGATATCGAAACAAAACAACTGGCGTAATACATTCAATCCACGGGATCTCAAAGAGCCCAAGTGGTTCGGGGAATGCCGGATTTTTGCCTCTTCCTGCCGATAACTTTCCCAACTTAAACTGCCCTAAGGTCTCTGAGATCATTGAGCTCATACACACAGACATGAGGACACGGCTAAATTGGAACAGCTGATCAGGAAAATATATGATTTATGGGGTCGGCGATGCTTTCTTCTGCCTATCAGATAATTTTCGGTGCAGGATATATTATATACTTTTCTTTCAAATATACAATATAATATAGCATATAATAATATATAATTATTATAATACATATGTCATTCAATTAAGATCTTTAGACATAAAATGTAAATTATTTATAATTCTTTAATTTATTTCGGATCTTTAAAAGTGTGCAGTTAAATATTAAAGATCTGTGAGTAGATTTCCATATGAAGTAAGATCTTCAGAACTGTATAGTTAATATATATATTTAATTTTCAAATTTAAACTGAGGAATACATTTACTTACATTTATAAATAATTTAAAGACCTGATTGATTGATTGCGTGATTGATGAGTTGATGTTTAAAATCGTTGAATAATATGCAAAAAAATATACACTATTTAATGCATTATTTATATGAATAATTTGATGTATGGTATTTGTTGATGAATACTTGTAGATTTTTGTTATTTGAATATATTTTATTATTATTAATTATATATGCGAATAAATTATAGTGTTGGTTTGCTGTTGTTGTTGTTGTTTGTTTGTTTGTTTGTTATAATACGAGTAAAGCCGTATGTTTGTTTTAAATATGTTAGCCGTATAAACTGTAGTTTTAAGATTTATATAAGTTTTTAAATATGTTTGATTTAACTCCAAAAATATATATATATATATTTTTTGTTTTTTTTTTACATTTATATATATATCTATAATATTTTGCACATGAAACACAACGCGATAGTTGCTGGTTAATATTATTTTTATTTGTTTTGTATTTTCACCTGAGCATTAAATTTGTTTGAGTAGACATATATTTTATTCATTTAATTTTTAATTTTTGTTATTGAACAATTGTACTGGTAAACAGCTTTATAAAAATATATATATTGTGTAGTGAGATTATTTTGTTATTATTATCTTGAAAGGAGTTTGCTTTCGAGCTCAGCCCAACTCAAAAGTTTTTCATAGCTTTGAGCTTGAAAAAAAAAGATTTTTAAGATATATATTTTTTTTTTTTGGGCACTCGAGGCCCCTTTTTATTTTGAGTATGAATTTGTCACTTTTTTTGGGTTTATTTTTTTCAATTTGATATTTTTATGGGCGTATCCTTTGATTTTTGGCTTTGCATTTAGCACTTGTTATGTTTGACATTTGACCTTTGCACCTTGCGGCGTGTAATTTACGCATTTATTCAATAGGTACAGCTTGTTAAAACACATTGCTAGCGATTTGCAGCTCTTGCAGCTGTTTCCAACAGCAAATTTGATTTACTTTCGTGCAACAGCTGGGAACGGCTGAAACTGTGGCGGGAATGGGGCGGCGCGAGCGATGGGTCAACGGGAGCGGGGGGGCGTGTCACATGTGTGTAAAAAGTTTGCACAAACTCAATACGATGACATTGGCTCTGGCAATGAGACGACGACAACGATTGCCACTGACAGCGTTCAAGAGCAAGGACGAAAAGCGAGGACGAGGACGAGGGCGAGAAGCGAGGACGATGATGAGCACGAGCACGAGCTAAGAAATGGAAATAATCCAAGCAACAACTAACCAACAGCTGTTCTCGGCTCGGGATCGAATCCGACCGTTGGGCGCTGCACAAGGACAAGGACACAACGCGGACGCGAACACGGACACGGACACGGACCCGGACACGGACACGGGACAAGGGGCTCAATGTTAAATAAAACACTTTTTGCACTTTTGTTTGCCAGGCTGGCTATTTTAGCATATTTATTGCACTTGTGTAATTGTTGCACATTTCGCTCAGAGTATGCAATGTGGATTAATTGTGCAGTTATTGTTGGCGACGGAGATTTGGTTTTGAAACTTGTTTGTGATGGGACGCGCTTGCAATTCGCAACCGATGCGTGCGCCGTACTTTCTCTGACTGAAACTGAAAATCGCAAAAAGCTTGCAGGCTACAAAAAGAACGGAACAGAGAACAGAACACAACAGAATAGAGAGCAAAAACCTGCTGAGAGCGAGTCTGACTGTACGTGTGTGTATGTGTGTGAGTGGGCGAATGAGCTGCACAATGAAAGTGAAAACCGTTCGTTGTCGTTGTATGCTGCAAAGTGGGCACGTCAGAGCGAGCGCGAGAGCGAGAGAGAACCGACTGCAAAGAGAGTAACACAAACAGAGAGAGAGAGAGAGAGAGAGGCGTGTATGTGTGTGTGATATAACGGACAAGGAAGCAAAGCTGTAAAGAATACAAAAAGCAAAACATAAATAAACAAAAATAAACGCGAATGAGCATGCAAACGACAAAAACACGCACAAACTCAAAAAAAAAGGCAGTTTGTTTGGGGTTAACAAATTGCAGAATGAGGAGGGTCCCATAAATTTGTCGAAGTTTAGACAGCTACGCATTAACCTGGGGGTTGCTTTGACACTGGAAAAGGGGTAGTTTTGTGGGCGGCTTTGCGGAGTTTGAGTGGGCGGCAACTTCTTCCCAATAACAACAAAAGCACCAAAAACAGGACGTATGATTAATGCGCAACAATAACAGTGACTGGCAGACAGACAGACAGACAGAAAGAGAGAGAGAGAGAGAGTTACAGTTACAGTTACAGTTAGTTGAGGTAGGTTCTTGATTCTGTATATTTCTATTACTAATTACTGCAAAACTGTTATAATCTCGTTGTTTTTTTTTGTCTGTCTTTATTTCTAGGCACGTTTCAAACGATGAGTCAATTCATAAATCATGCGGATCATGACAACCTCAAAAGCTTCCGTAAACGTCAGTCAGTCAAAAAGTCAGAGTCACCGCTTGACCCCAAAACGGAATGAGCAATAAACAAGCAAGCGACAGAATTCAATAGCAAAGCAATCATCAGCAAACAAAATGCAATTTCATAGTTCTAGTCTCTTGCTGCATTCATGTGCAACCAAACACACACACGCATGCACACAGACGTATGGGTGTGTGTGTGCATAATACGACAAATGTATTGACCTTAACACTGAATGCTCATTTCTGTCGACGACGCTCCACATTCACACACACACTCGCAAAAAATCGAGAGCGAGAGCGAGCGAGAAGCGGAAAGAGCGCAAGAGTATGAAAGAGCTGCTGCTGCTGGCGCGTGTTTCAGTCAAGTTCACCAATACCAAGGCAAGGTTAATAGCAACTGCAGTATGCATGTGTGTGTGTCACTGGCGCTTAACAGAGCGTCTACAGCGGCGCTACAGTTGAGCGAGCAGCGCACTGTTAGGAAAAGAGATGGGCTAAATGGGTGGATTTTGTTGATGGGGTTTTGTTCGTTGTGTGTGCGCGTGTATATGTGTATGTGTGTGTGTGGGTAACTGGAGTTGCAGTCCAGACATTGAAGGTTGAGTTTTGGGGGGTGGGGAGTGCTTAATGAGGGTTGCAATGTCTGCAGTATTGAGAAGTTGTGCAAAAGTGGGCGCCATCTGTGGGTCTGAACTCAACTTGGAATGAGTCAGACAGTTTGGGCTGGCAACGTTTATGGGACGAGTTTCGATAGCTCTACTAAAATGATCCTGAGAGTGAAAGGTGACAGCGATCAGGAAAAGGAATAGGTCAATTATTATATGGTGTCTTTAATATATTATATGCTGTCTTTATTCTTATGCTTGAACTTTTTATAATTATTATTCTTACTTAATTGTAACTGATATTCCTTTTATTTTGTATCCACTGTTTGTATTTATATTTTATTCTTTAGCACACTTTACGGAGCACAATGATCTTTCACAATTTAATTCAACGTATTATGTATTACCGCACAAATGAAAGTTAAACTCTCATCTAGCAACGAGATATTACATATTTCTATAGACCGACGACTAGACCATGGGAGCATTATTAACCATAATAATAACATGCGGAGTCAAGCTCAGTTTTGTCTGGAGAGAACTGAGAAAGAACTGGTTGCTGTGAACGAGCCGTGAGCAGAACAGAGCTGAGAATCGAGTGCAGAGCAAACGTGCGACATGACGTCGTTAACGCGACTGAAACGAGACACAAAATTTGCAAAAGTGAAAAATTCTACTTTCAATATGAAAACGAACTGCCAACTGCGAATTTGTGCAGCAGCGTCGACTGCGACGCAAGCAGCAGCCGCAGACAGCAGCAGGGCGGGAGTTGTGCACGGAAGAATGGCCAAAGCCCAAAGCAGAAAGCTGAAAGCGCACTGCGGGTGTGGGTAAGGTAGGTCGTGGTATGGGAGTCTCGCTCAGCTCGCCAAGCAACCGCCGGGAGAGCTAAATAGAGAGAGAGAGAGCGAGTGAGTGGGAGAGAGCGCAGCAAGAATAAAAGCAGGAGAGCGTTGACGCTGACGCTGACGACGACGTTGCCGTTGCTGCTGACTACGACGCCGTTGCCATTGCCGTTCCCGTCGGCAAATGCAGAAAACAAAGCGTAGCCCAGAGAAGTCAATGTACAATGCGTTGGGGGTGCAATGAACAACAGACCGATGACGATGATGACGACGGCGACGTCGACGGCGATGGCGATGGCAATGATGACGACGCCGACGAGGACGAGAACGGAAGTGTTGGCCACCAGATTTGCGCTGCTCTTATACCCTAAGCCAGCACAGTGAAACGGGTATGCAGCGCACTGCATGCAACTTAAATTTAACTATGTTTGTATGTCAAAGCAATTTGAACTCGAGTCAAAAACAACTCAGCTTTTTTTTTATTTCCTGGGTTTACACGGTGCATGCAACAAATATTTTGCATTTAAATATAATTAAATAATTTAACTAGTTTTCGTTCTACTGACATTAAAGAAATAAATAAAAATGTTTATTTTAGATAATTCTGCGAAACTAGCAGCAAATGTTCAATTATAATTCCAGAATTATAAAATATTATTTTCTTCAATATTGAAGATGAATAAGTATAGAATTATGACCTCGTAATGCTTATACATAATACACAAACATATCTTAAGTTGAGAAAACATATAAGCCCCCAAACCGACAAAAAATAATTGTATTTGTTCTAGAATTCCAATAGATCTAACCAGGTTGCAGCACACCAAGCTCCCTCACCTATAATAAAAAAAAAAAATTGTTATAATAATATCTATGTTGCGATCTCTATAGGAAACAGAAGATATATAAATAAAATTTGCGAACTAAAGTTTGGGTATCTGCAGTTTCACTCATAATGTTATATTTGTGGCACTTATTGTTGAATAATTTTTATATATGTTATAAATATCATATAAATACATATATATATCAGCGTTACTTGTTGCATTTCATTAAATAAATAATTAAAATTTTATTTTAACTTCATTCTAGGGTATCTGTTGGTTGCGCAAGACTAGTTTCAAGCTGTGCTTTGGCTGGGCTTTGGTTGCGTCTGAAACAGTTGTTTTTGCCGCTGCCCCTTTGCGGAGCGTGCTTTTTCATATATGTATATTTTTTTTTTGGGGTTGCAAAGTTTGGCATAGAATTCCTGGAGTTGTCGCAGAATAGGAATTACAAATATACATATAATTGCGAAATGGCAACTGCAAGGAGTGGGGGGGCACTGGACTGTCTGTCTGGGTCTGAAGTTGCAACCCTCGAGCAAGGAATTGAAAGCAAAGACTCGAACTGTTGGTGAGAAATGAAGGTTCGCCTCAAGATGCAACCCCTGCCAAGATGCTACAACTTGTTGTTGTTGTTGTTGTGAGTTGCAAGCTAGCTGAAAAAAGGAATGTAAGTAAATTAAGTTTATTCTAGCCTTGCACGGACCTCCAAAGGAATTGGGGATTGTGAATTGCGAATTGCGAATTGTAGAATTGGGAGGCTATTGCATTGAAAGTAAGGTTATCCGACCCTTGGCTACATTGACTGACGTTTTGCTAAATATCATGGTCAATGGCAGTGGCAGAGCCATGAAATGTGTTGCCCCAACCAGTGGCAGGGGCAGCCAGACAGACACCCCCATCCAATTTATTTGGTTTGGGTTTTTGGTGGCATAACTCACAGCTCTCTTGTCGCATGTATGCAACTTGCTCTCTCTCTCTCTCTCTCTCTCTATCTCTTTCTCTCTCGCTTTAGCTGTCTCTCCCACTCTCTGTGTGAATGCAACGCGCATGTTCCACACAGTACGTTGCACATTGCAGAAGCCTTCGCCTGCGCTGCACGAAGGTTAACAGTTTTCAGGGGCACTCAGCAGTCAGCTATATGTATACATGTGGAAAGGACTCACTACCAAGGGCAAGGACACGCAAGCATGCGCATTTCCGCATGCACACAGCACATTATTTACATACTCACCCGGCTCCTTTGGCTCAGCTCCTCTTCTGCAATTGCAGCAGAGGCTGCTCCGGCTCCACCTGCACCTCCAGCTCTGCCTGCACCTCCAGCTCCTGCTTCAGCTCCTGCTCCAGCTTCTGCTGCTGCTGCTGGTGCTGCATCCCGCTGCTCTTGCTCTCAATGCCAAGGTCTGCTTTGGCTGGGCGCTGCCACAGCCGGCTGCCGGTTTCTGCAGCTGGTGTCCGCTGCAAATGACATTGAGTGGGCCTGGCAAGGGGAAGGGCAATAGGGCTTGGGCTGCCGGGCAGACGAGCTTAATTTTCAGGGTTATCGCCTATTAGCTGCTGGCATTATCTAGCTATGGCCTGACCATCAAAAAACCCTTTGTCCCCATTCATTTTGCATTGACATTTTTGGAAGGTAACAATGCGAAGGCTGCCCCAGACTCATTTTCCCAACTGCCCGAATTAGATATGGTACGCAATAGTTTTTTTTGTTATGGAATATGCTTGTAGGAGTCCAAAATTAATATATATTATATATATATATATATATATATGTATGTAGAGAGAGAATTGAATGACTTTCCACAGCTAAACTTTAACATCTCAGTTGAGAGGGCAAATTTTAGAAAGTATTTTTTTTTTATAATAATTATTTTAATTTGAACTCATTAGAAATTTATGGTAACATATTTAAGGAGACGCCTTCAACTCCATAAGGTATATATTCTCGGCATCATCAACATTACTGTGCGAGTCCATATAGCCATATCCATCTTGATTATCAGTTTAGTTTCAATGTTACACAATATTTAAATATGATTCAGATGTGCACAACATATGTATGTGTGTGAAAATTGTATTAATATGGGTGAGCTGTGTGTCTATGGCTATTCCAATATCAACATTTTTTACTGTGTCAAAGACTAGATTTGAATGCTGATTTGCTTTGTGCTAGAGACATGATTGCAATTTTCGATATCCAATTTTTACGAGGCAATTGACGAGGCTCCCCATTGGGTCATTAAGAGACACAGAGACAGACGCAGACACAGAAGTGAATTGTGGCCAATTATTAGGTCAATGTGCGTGAAGTGAACCGATTTTCGGGGCTAAGCCAGCTGAGCCCACAAATGTATGCTATAAGTCAGTCGCCGTTTAGCAGTTCAATGAAACAAGGCGACGCCACACCGACCAAGTAACAAAAACACTCTGAAACAGAAGCGGAGCACCGCCCGGTCAGTGACTCATTAGGTGGCATTGGGATCCGAAACTTTTGACGTTGACGTTAGCCAGGACATGCCGAAGCAACATGGCTGTGCCGCCAATTTTGGGGGCAAAAAAGGTGCGCACAATTCTGAATCATTGGATGAGTAATCTTTTGTGGCTTAGCAGGCGCCGCCGACGATGTCGTGTGTGTCCGTTGCACCTGATGCCAATGCTGATGATGATGATGATGATGAAAACAGGTTAAGCGCCGGGTCAAAGTTCGTCATGGCCTTTGTACTTTGCACATTAGTCATGTGAATAAACTTCAGCAACAACAACTGAATCACGTGTTTGCCTTTTAACCTGCATGAGTTCAGTTAGCATAGACAGTTTTTAGATACAAGTGTGGGTGTATTTATAGAGCAGCCTCTCAGCACTCAGCTGAAGGTTAACAATCAAAATTTAAGTTGAGTATGTATCAAGTATCATTTTTTATTTATATATGCAAATCTGTCCCGTGTGGGTCAATTATAAAATTGAATTATTTCTTGTCTCTGATTATTTGTCTGATTATGATTATGTGTCTCAGATGATGGATGATATCTTTTTAATCTACTCTTATCTCATAGATAAATGTTCATATTGCTGGGATGGTTAGAAAATGACCACGTTTGTTCGCTGAGTGGCAAAAGTCTTTGTAAAAGTCCAAATATACTTTTGATCTTTTTAAAATAAATACATTTAAATAGTGTTGGTAGAAAACACGTCGACCATTTTGGGTTTCTTTTCTTGCCAGCTCTGTTTGCACACTTTTTGTTAGTTGTTCGTTGGTTAGTTAAGGGAGGGCTCAATTTGGGGTTGCAAATTCGTCTCGATTTTGCCAAACAGTAGCTGCAACTGTAATCAATATCATTTTACACAGTTTACTTTCTTGTCGCTAAAGAGCAAAATAACGCAGACAGACAGGCGAACGTTCAAGGATGAAGAAGTAAAGCAAAAGAAGATGCTAAAGTGGCCTTAACTTAACTTAACGATTAGTATATATACAACTGCTGGATAATGATAGATTTTTCAAATTTTCATTTTAGTAGAAGCTTAAATTAAGGGTAAGCTGCATCAATATGAAAAATTATGCCAAAAATTAGGAATTTCCATATCCAAAAAAAATATTTACTCAAATTTAAAGAAAAATATATTTAATTTAATCACTTTTCATTTTCATTTTCGATTCCATGACAAATGGTGTGATTAAAGAAGGCATTGACTACATTTGAAGTTGTCGGCTTATTTGAATTGATTGCCAACATGATTAGTGCTAACCCACAAGTTTCCATGGAGGTTAAGTGTCAACTCCTCCTACGCTTGTTAGTGGTCCCGGGAGTTCTGGATCAGAGCACCTGGGACTGGGTTGTTTATGTCAGGAGCATACACAAGTTGCACGATATGCATATGTCAGTTTGGCAGGGCAATTTGTCATACGTGGCACACGCTGCCGTTTGTTGGCCATGGCTAAACAGCAACTGCAACAACAGGGGCAACCGTAACAACAGCAGACTCAACGCGACTCCGTTCGGGGGTTGCAAGTTGCGAGGTTGCAGGTTGTGTGAAAAGTGTGACTCACCTTACCTAGTTCCAATTGGCACTGGCACTGGCACTGGCACTGCACATGACAATCGAGGCGTTTGCAGTACTTTCTTCTATTACAAGTGCGAGTACTTTCTCCCCTCTAATCACTTGCTAGGCAACATTGCGGCATACCCGTAGAACTTTCTCTAATACAACAGGTAAGCCAAGAACCTGCTAAGCCAGTTAGTTGTCCCACGAAGAAAGAAAATAATAATAACTGGCTTTTGTCTTCCAGCTCAATGGTGAAAAACTAGTTTTCCAACTAGCATTCAAATGCAAAAAGCATTGATAGAACAAGCAACGTCGCAAGTCGCAGTCAAGCATAGAAACTACCCTGGAAAAGCGATGCAGTATAAAAGATATCAATCTATATACATTTATTTATTAAGAAATGTTCTTTAATTACAAACATTTAATATCAAATATTAACTAAATGCTATTTTTTCTTGTCTTTCCCAACTTATGAGCATTACTTTTATTTCTTATTGTTTATAAAATAATTAATAATTTTTATTGTTTGATTATATATATTCCCTCAATATGAAACAAATATATAAATGATGTAAATTTAATTTTATGCTTTATACAGTCTTTATTGATTATCATTTAATATTTAACTTTAATTAAATTTTTTGTTTGAAAAGCCTCTTTAAAATTTGTGAACTTTTTTTCTTGCATTCTGACACATTCTACATTTTTAAAATATTAAATAAAATAATAATAAAATAAAATAAAATATGCTTTCATTATATAAATTATTTATTTAGTTGCCCAAAATTTATTTATAATTTATAACTTTAAATCTATTAATTTCTGATCTTTTCTTAGTAAAAAATTATTATAAAATAAAATAATTATTAAATTCAATTTAAGCTTAATTTTATCCGTTAGAACTATGAAAATTTCGATATAACTATTTGTGTATTCCCTATTGTAGAATCAGATGTACAGGGTATTATAGCAGCAACGTTGCATGGCAATGACCTTAGCCTTAGACATGCAGCCTTAGCCTTGAATCTTCTAATAGTTTCGAGTGCGGTCTGTTGGCTTTTCCTTGCAGCAGTTGGGGCCAGTTGTGGAAAACTGGCCAAGCGAGTAAAATTACAAATGGAAAACCAGTTGGATTACATGAACAAGGCAACAACCATCCAGAAAATAGAATGCAATACTTGTAGAATATGCTCACTGCAACCCAGATGCCAAGCCATGCCCACGGTCAATTGAAGAGCTCTTGATGCAACCAACAGCAGCAGCAGCAGCAGCAGCAGCAGCCCAGTTGCCGAGCAGATTAGCCAATCAAATCAAACTATCAAGCGAAAATGTTGATGAGCAATTGTCTGATCACCAAGATGCCATCAACAATGGCATTGTGTAACTTTAGTTGTCACATGCATAGCTAGAGCAACAGTCCCATAAATATATATATACATATATATATATATATATATATGTATATATATATATCGTAGTATATGTGTATCTGAAGAACACAGCTCTTAGTCAGTTGCACAACTTTTACTTTGGAGCAGACATTGCAAAAGTGTTCTTTTTCCTGCTTCTTTTCTAGTTTTCACTTGTCACACAGACGACGATGGGAGTGGGTGGGCGCTGTGGGCGTTAGTTTTGCTGCTGTTGCCACGAAATGAGTCAACAGCAAATGCGCAAAATGCAGCAGGCAAAAAGCGAAGCGTCCTGCTGAAAAATCTGGTACGGGTAGGTCAACCACCAGACATTGAACCCAACGCTAGCTGGCTGAGAAGAGCTGAGAGCTGTGAGCGTAGAGCGTAGAGTCAAGAGCAACCCACGAGGAGAGCGTGGAGCGTGGCCAGACTGTGCATAGAGGGAGCAGAAGTGCCAGCAGCGTCGAGCTGAAAATGTTGCATGCAACGGAGCAACAACAACATCGTTGCACACATAACAAACATCATGGAGTATGAGAAGGTAACGACGCCAGCCAAACACGAATGCTCCACACAGTTGGACTTCGTCGTCGCCATCGCCATCGTCGTCGTCGTCGTCGTCGTCATCGTCATCGTCGTCATCGCATTGTGTGCAAGTTTAGTGGGTTGAGTGACACAGACACAGTTTGGTTCTGGTACGGGAGCGGAACGGGTCGCGAATGGGGAACGAGTTCTTGCAGTCGATTCGAGTCGACTCGGTGACTATCAGCTAGATGTTGTAATACGACATGTGCCAAGTGTTGCCACACTTATCTGCTTGTTGGGAGCCAACAAATTTTAATTATTTATTGTTTTTATGTTTTTTACTTATTATGCAATTAAGATATAAAAATTAAAATGTTTATCATTTTATTTTTCTTGGCTCTCCCAACTGGTTTTGCTCACTTTATTTTCGAACTATTTTATAGGTTAGTTTCATTAATTCAATCATAAATATTGGCATTTTATTTTTAAGTCAATTGATTTAATATTTTAATTTTAATTATTATTTTTTTTTGATATTTTCTGTATTTTTGTTTAGTTTTTATTTTTATGTATTTATTTCGATTTATTTTATATGACTTATATAAAATATTAATTTCAATATTTAACTATAATTTAAAAAAAAAAAATAATTGAAGACTACAGAAAATTTGAAAAACTTTCATTTTTTAATATTGTGGACAATTTAAATTTTTTAAAAATATGTTAGAAAAATATGTTATTTTTAAGATTCCCAACTTTGTCGAATAATAAATGAAAAAAGATCTTAGCTGCTATGCCTTCATAAGCGTAATTAACACTCATTTTGTTAAAATAATTATAATAAATTAAGCAACAATAATAAATTAAATTAATCATCAATAAATAAATTAATCAAATTATAAATGTAAAATAAATAAAATGTAATATTCGAGTGTGCTCAACAATAAACAGTGCAAAGCAAATGTGCAACAATAAAGTAAATAAGTAATTCAAATACGGGCAGTCTGGCAACGCTGCTGCCTTAAACCATGCTCCGCTTTAGATGCGGATGTGTTGTGTCCATGTGTTTGTGTGTGTGTGCATATACCACGGGGAATGCAGAAATGCGCGCATACACACACACCGACCGTATGCATGTGTGTGTGTGTGTGTGTGTGTGTATTTGCTCTGGTCTGCAGCACTGCGAATGAGAATGCGAGTCGAATTGAGTCGAGAGTAGAGTAGGACAAAAGGGAGACACAATTTTGGTAGCAATGACCTTCACCGCGTTGTTCAAGTTGTGGCGTGGCATGTTTTTGTTGTTGTTGTTTGTGTTTGTGTTTGAGTTGTTGTTGCTGCTGCTGCACAGGAAAAAAGCAGCGCAACGTATAAAAACATAAAATGATACGAAGAGTCGGAGGCAATAAATGATGCATAAGGCGTCGCAGTTGTCAGTGCAGTTTGCTCTTGTGGAGCAGGGAGTGGGGCGGCTAAGTGGGAGTTGGCATGACTGCCAAGGTACATAGATGCATAGATACATAGATACATAGATATGTTGTTAGGTGCCGCATTCGCTTTTTATGCTCTTTCCCTCTCTGTCTTTCTGTCCCTCTGTCTCGCTGTCTCTCCGTCTCGCTGTCTCTCCCTTTCCTTTGTGGGTCTTTCACTGGAGTCGAGTGACTCTTTCACTGCACAAATGAAACATGCGAAAGATAAAAGAGCTTTTGTGCTAACGGGGCGTGGGGGTGGGGGTTGGGGGGTAGACTCCTATGTGCCATTGAAAATGGAGAATGGAGTTCATGACCAGCTACACACACACACACTTACTATGTTTGGCGTAAACTTGACACTGGCGCTGACTCTGAAACTCGGAACTGCGGCAATCACTGTGGGGCTGTGGCTGCAACTCTCAGTGCTAGTGTGTGTGTGTGTGTGTGTGTGGGTGGCTTTGCCCAAAGGGTGCGGCCTGGCCGTTTGTTTTTTGTTTTTGTTTTTTTTTGTTATTTTCTGCCTTGTTTTTTGCAACTTATTTTTTGTTGTTTTTTTTTGTGAAAATTACTCAAGTGCGACGCAGACGTTGCTGGTGTGGGTTAACTTTTGGTATCATTGACCTGCTCCGCTCTGTGGATGTCGATGTCGATGTGGATGTGGATGTGGATGTTGTAGCTCCGTTGTAGCTCCGCTTTTCTGCACTGGAGTTTTGCAGCAGACGAAAAACCTTTGGTAAACATTTATTTGCGTTGCATGAGGGCTTTTTGTGCGGGCGCGAGGTGGAGCGGGGCTGAAAGCGAGTGGCAAGATAGTCACGCTGGGACGCCATTTTGGATATTGTTGCCAACAGTAAATTTGTATTTACTCAACACACACACACACACATGCACATGCAGATATGTGTATATATTCCCCACTTTACAATAGGTTAGTCTGTTATTGTTCTATTCTGTGTATATATAAATGTGTGTGTGTGTGTGAGTGTGTGTGTTTGTGAGTGTGTGTGTGTGTGTGTTCTGTGAATCCCTGTGTATTCCTGCATACTTTTATGTATAAAGTTTTCGCTTTTCGTTGATTTTCATTTTAATTGTGTTGCACTTTTCATCATTTAGTGAAATTGCAAACAGACGCATTCAGCTGGGATGCACATCCAACTGGAGAGAGACAGAGATAAAACTGTCGAGGATTACTCATATACCTATATGTATCTTAACAACATTTTATTATTCGTTCCCCAAACATATTTTTTGATGCCACGGAATGCATACTCACCTGTCTCCCACATTCTCTAATACCCCCGACAGACCACAATCTTAAACAAAATACATTTCGGCATTTTCTAAAAATTCTTCTTCTCATGTCTTCAGCTAATCAATCAAAATGCAATTCTGCCAGATCAAATTGAAAGTTCTAATTCTAAACTGACATTTTCCTTTAGCTTTATAGATATGTCATTGTGGCCCTGTTTAAGTCATGCTTAAGATATTGTCCCTTAGTTCTAATGCTGCTCTATAAAAATCCGAAAAGCAAAATAAAATTATTGTTATTATTAGCTTATTTTATTTTTGTATTTTTACATTAACAAAACTGGTTCTAGTTTTATTACACTTATGCGAAAAACATAATTAAAGTTCATTGAAATATATTTTCTTGTTCTTGCAATGTTAGAGTATTGGCAGAGTATACAAATTGGAGCATTGTTTGCCGCTTAGCATGTTGCCATGACATAAAGCAACGCCAAATAGTTGGGTCAGGCAAGGTGTGTCTGTGTGGCACAAGCGGAACACACGAGAAGCATATTGAGTGCCATGGCCATTGCCATTGCCACTGCCACTGCCACTGCCACAAATACAGGCAGAGGCACAAACACGAGCAGGGGCACATTCAGTGTCAATGCCTGCAGCGCCTCCATGCGCTTCAAGTGACAGTGCGGGGAGCTCAACGATGATGACTCTTTTGTGCAATGCTGGTGTGGAGCAACGATTATAACATCAACGAGCGACTCCAAAGGCCATTATCCTATGTTGCTGCCACCTAGGGAGCGTTCCCGACGACGCATGCGCTGGTAGTCAGCTCGAACGTTGCCTCAACTGAAAAGAAAGCAAAGGGGGCACAGGAACACTTCATTTGGGCAAAGACTTTATTATAGATTATACTTTCTATACCCAGAACAAATTAAAAAATTGTAAAAAGGTTTTCAGAGTTGTTTTGCAAAAGTATGTAGGGGGTAAGTATATATATATTCTGGATCAGCATCAACAAATGAGTCGATATAGCCATGTCAGTCTGTCTATCTGTGTCAGGGACTGTAAGAGCTAAAGACCTAAGATTTTGAATAAAGAATAATTTTATCGATAACTTTCCGATAGCAAAAGCAGACACAATTTTAGGGATGATATATAGTAATATACATTGACATGATACTGAACAACTGGGTAAATTTAATTAAGATCGTTTAAATAACTAAATTCAACTTATTTAATTTGATCGATAACTTATCGAGTTATGATAGCAAAAACAGCCACATTTTTAGTGTTGTAATATAATATACATAGATATATTATTGAACAACTGGGTAAATTTAATTAAAATCGTTTAAGAAACTCACAAGTTATAATCAGGGTTCATAATGGCTCTTTACTCAATTTATTTAATTTTATCGATAACATATCGATTTCCGATCTGCTTTTGCAGACACAATTTTAGGCATATTATTACTCTTCTGTAATAAATCTAAAGTAATATAAGGAACAGTATATATAGTTTGTGTATGGGAGATATAATTGAAATTACTGCCCATGATTTGATTGATGGGAGAGTTGGCGTTGCCAGACAATTGCAAATTTTAAGCAGAAATTAAGCGTGGCTTTGGCAGAAAACGTGTTTGGCTAGAAACGCTAGATATTAACTGCGCTTTAGCTGCAGCTTCTACTTAAGCTGCAACTGCTGCAAGCAGCAAGCAGCAAATAGCAAGCAGCAAGCAACTGCAACTGCAACTGTAACAGCGTTCATCGACCTTGCAACTCGTTTGCGCATTCGCCACGGCCACGAGAATTTTCCTTAGTCACATTAGAGCGTTGTGGCAATGTTGCAATGTGGCAATGTGGCGTTGGGTTTTGGGTAGGTGCGGACAATTCACATGCAGCGATACCATCGGCGGCATTTGGTCATTGAACCGCACTCACTGGCTATGGCCAACAACAGACGTCTCCATGTTGCGATTGTTGCATTTTTGTTGTTTTTTGTTTGTTTTCGTTGTTGTTGTTGTTGTTGTTATTGTTGCTGTTCCTCTCTCTCTTTTTTTCAGTTATTTTAATTCCCATTTTCCGGGCGGAGTGCAACCCTCAAAAATAAATGCTGACAGCTACAACTTTGGCAAACACATCCTGGGCCATAAGTCGTAGTTGGTTTCTCTTTCTACCACTGTCTGGGCCAGACCAGGCTGGGCCTGGTCTGGTCTGGTCTAATGCTCGGACTGCCGTCTGCTGCTGCCGTCTGCTGTTGCCTTGGCGAAATTCAATGCGCAATTCGGGTACAGTTTGCCCAACATCACATCGAGCGCGCCCCACTCGCTGACTACTGCTCCACTACCCCAAAGCTAAAAACGATTTCGTTATCGTTGCCACTCGTCGGCACAGCGTTGCCCTCGTCCTCAATCCTCGACCATGTTCGCGTCCTGGAGCGTCTCTTTTGTCCAACACGGCATCCGTGTGACAAGGAAGCGAAGCAACGGCGACGGCGACTGCGACGGCAACTGCGACTGCAATGGCGACTAGGGCAGACGCTTTTGGGTTTGGTTGGCTCTTGTTCAGCTTCTGAATTGGTGGTTGATTCTCCACGACTGTAGGACATATACATGGTATATATATATATCATATTTCAGGTATGAGCTGATTTTTATCTAATCTACAATTGGTATGCTTACATTACACTCACCTTTTGATATTGTAACTTTTTGTTAACCTTTTTTTCATCGCATTTTAAGATTTATTTACCTTTAAAATAACATAAATAAATTATAAATTTACAATCAAATTTCAATAAAAAACTTAAAATAAAAAATAAATATTAAAAAGATAGTTAATTATTATTATTTATTTTATACAATCAATTTTATGCAAATCAAATACAAAAATATAAAATAGTTAAAAATATATATTTTTAGCAATCAAATCGCGACAGTTAAAGTTTTGATTATCATTTTCATTGAATTAAAATAATAATAATCAAGTTAGATATTTTAAGCTTTGATCTTGCACACAAAATTCTTCAATATATATTTATACCTGTAATCAACTTTTTATTTAGCAATTCAGTGTCAGTCAGCACCGTGCAATGCCATCAAAATGAGCTGCACTTGGCTTGGCTGCTCGGCTCACTCCTAATCCAGGCGATACGAGAAGTATTTCGTCGCTGCATGGCTGCTAAAGAGGCACGAGCAGATCAATGACCTGTATTTCACAGCCTGAGACACATTTCAATCGATAAAAGTGAAGAGTTGGGGCACCAGCACACACAACACACACAACACACAGAACAACGAACACAGTGCACATAGCACAGACAGTTGCCCGCACAGACAAAGCAACAACAGCAGCAACAACAGCAACAACAGCAGCAACAACAACAACAACAACAATGGCAACATGGAGCACGTAAAATATGCAAGCTTCCTGCAGGAAAAGCCAAAATGGCAGACGATGGCGTGCGGCGAACGTGACGCGACTGAAGGCAGTGAAACCAGTGAAGGGAGCACGGAGCAGGCTTAGATCCACCGAGAAGAGGGTGGCAATATATATATATATATATATATATATATATACATATATTTGATATTGCAAGGAAAAGAAAAGCAGGCAGCTTCACACACAAATTGAGTCAAGGAAGGTGAGGCAGGCACCCACAAAAGCTGCTAGAATTATCGAAACAAAAGATAACTGAGCAGAAAACTAACAACAATCGTTTTGCGACGAGCACAACCCTCGAAGCGTGCACAACTTCCAGGGTGTTGTCTGAGTGCCCCAACACACCTGATAAAGTAGTAATCAGTAATCGAAAGTGCTCGACTCACAGCTACCCTGGTCACTATATCCGTATGTCTGGGTTTTTTTCTTGCAATTAATCTTGGAACATTTTACATTTTGGTACTTTTTATATCCTTAAATTTAAATTTTGTTTATTTTAATTATTAGTTTAATATTTGTGACTTTTATTTTAATCTTGAAGCCGCCAGTTTTATTAATCTTTTAATTTTATTTGAATTCATTTTATTTTGAATTAATTTTATTATAATTATTCACTGTTCATTTTATATCATTTAATTTGTAACTTGAATTTTTTATTTGAAAATTTGTAAAAACATTTTTCAAAATTTATAAACTGTTTTTAGTCCAAATTAAATATTAAAAAAATCGCGTAAATAGAGGTTTTGCTTAAAAAGTAACTGGAATGCGGATTGTATTTGAAATTGTACTTATATTCTTATATATTTAATATTATTTAGCTATATTTTATATATTTATTTCGCATATCATAAATAGCCTAAGAAGTAATTATGTTTCATTAATAGGAATAAATCAAGGAAAGAGAATTTAATGAGTCAAATGACAAAATTGGCTGCTGTTCATAATTATAACAATTAAGCATTTATCTTTAATTACTTATTGTTTAATTTGTCAAATTTGTTGACAGAAAACTTTGTTTCACTCATTTTTGGGTATACTATTTGCAAAGTGGCAAACAAGTTTGTTTAGCAAAATATCATATTAATAATTATAAAGGTTATATTATGAAAAATAATTTCATGTAATTTAATACATATTCAGGCAATCTATGAGTGGGCGTAGTAAAAAATTGTAAAACGTTTTTTTCATAAAATGAACCAGTTGTTAAAACTGTAAATATATTTATCTATAAACATACATATGTATTTAGAAATCACATTTGTCAAAATTAATTGAATGGCTTTTTATTCATTGACCCCGAATCAATAGTCATTAATATGAATAAACATAATATACATATCACACAGTTGGGCTTTATAGTCCTAAACATGATTGTAAATATATAATGCATTTCAAAACTCTAATCAGTAAAAGTCAAATGTAAAATGTGATTTATTTTAAAATTGAAATTTTTGCACAATGGTTCGAATCAAAAAATAGTTTCTAATATACCAAAAGTTATAGATCTAAATAATATTAGTTCTTCTATTTAAATGTTGTGCAAAAACATACATATATAATTATTCCTTTTCTCGAATTAATTTAAGCAGACAGCAAAACCAAGCCAATTAACCTTACTAACACACTCCCATGATAAATTATAATTATTTTTTTCCTTTTGTCTCTGGTCTGCATTTCATGTGACATCGAAGTGTAAATGGAAAAAAAACGAAAAAACTACAGCGAAAGTCTCTACATGGCAAAAAGCGAAATTTCGCAGGCAGCTTGCAGCTCTGCAAAAATGGAGTACTTTACTCTCTGATATGGGAGTTGAACCACCCCTGCTGGAGTTTGGAGGGGCTGGAGCACTTCCTGACACGTCTGACAGCTAACGGCAAATGGTTGCCATGGAATGCAGACAGGTTGCACACTAAGGGTGAGTTCTTGGAAAAGCCAAAATCGCATTGGGTCAGTGTAAAACAATTATAAATCAAAAAATCGCCACTCGATTTGAGGAGATTTTGCACAAATCGGTGTAATTTCATCAATTACTAATCTTGTTTGTCAATGTGATACGTTGAGTACATTCAGTTGAGTACATTCAATTAATTAATTAATTAATTAATTCATAAATAAATTATATTATTTAAACAGCTTATAATTCATATCCTAACCTGCCACTCGCTTATAGTCCATTTTAAATTTACGCGCCAAACATGTGTACACTGCTTGATGAAATTGTTCAAGCAGTGCAGCAACTTACACTGCTTGCTCGAACTGCTTTCGCTGTGCACTGCTGCCTGGTATCTTAGACACCATTGTGAATTTTTCGAAACTGGTTCTTTTGCAGATTTCAACAACGGTGAACAAAGGTTTAATAAGTGTGTTTAAATTAATCTTGCAACTGAGCACGCTACACAAATGCTATAATATGCTATAGTCCAGATAATTATACACATTATTCATATCGCATATATAATCCGGTTCAATTAGAACTATTGAGAAAAATCACATTTAATTTGGGCAGATTTAATCATCATTTCTGCAATATTTATTCAAATGCGTGAAATATATATATTTGCGACAGTAAAAAGAAGCCATTGATTTAAGAAATGTATTAACTGCAGGTACCATAATTAATTATAGTAGCGAATAAGGCTTAAGGCACATCCTTGCAACATGCTTGGCACAGAAGCACTCAACCCAACAAATATTCTCGCATTCGTGCTGGAGCTGGGGTTGATGGCTCAGCAGGGGGAACAACAGATCCCAATAATAAGAATCATAAACAATAGTCATCATAACGCTTTGGCTTAGTTGCACATTGCTCAATTCCAATTTAATTAATTATTTAATTTGTAGACACAAAATGTCCATGTTAACATTGCACGAGGCAAATAGATAATGCCCGTATATACGCAATATCTACTCATAGATTCTAGTCTATTTCCCTCAAATTGTTTTTATTATGTACTGCAACTAATCGCTATTCTCGCGATTCTTTTGTCATTAGCCGATTCTCAGTAAATTTGCATAGGCTGTGACAGTAATATGAAGTCACTGTTATAAGGAATTTATTCTTTAACTGCAAATGCCATAATACCTTGGCTCAGTAATACACTGTTCAGTTTCCATATCAAAAAACTCATTTTCCGGGCACTGGAAAGGTGTCTCCTCCGCCCCGTTCACACACTGCACATAATTGCGACAACCCTTGTTTTGCATCAGTTCGAAACCACTTTCGCGTCCGTCGCATCGATCCTCGGAGCACTGGCAGGCGCTTTTGTCCTGGCAAAGTTCCAGTGTCGCATTGAAAAAGGTTCCGAGGGGGCATTGGTGCCACATTGGGTCTGGGTCCGGTATGCCGGAGCCCAAATCACGGCAATAGAAATAGCCGCGACAGCTGGCGCCGTCGGGAACAAATAAGTTTCGCTTCGCCAGTTTCTTGTTGCCACAGACTTCTACCGGTAGCGGATGCCTTGCACACTCAACCAACGCCTTCCTGACGCACTCTCCAGATGACACTTGGAAGTACTCTCCATCATTGCAAAAAGCTTGAGCAATCGCAGACTTGCTGCAGGTGTAATAAGCATTGCAGTTGACCTCGTCCTTAATCTTAACTGATTCGGTCGCAACCTGGCAGATCTCATACTGGGCGTTGCACTGTGTGTTCTGGGGATAGAGGCACATTCCACTAGCCTGGTCGAAATGCCTGCCGTCGTCACAAACACCACTGTTCAAAATATTACCCTTGCTGCAGTAGTACCAGTTCTCGCAGTTGAAAGCGTCTCCGAGGTAGCCCTCAGCCTTCGACGTGCACGGATGAGCGCAATATTTATCGGTGGTCTCAAGTTTCGATGCACACTTGCCGGACTTCAGATTGAATTGTGATGACGACCCCGTGCATATGCTGCCCTCTGTTGTCACTGAGTCCATGCAGATAATCGTGCGATCGCAGTAGCCCGGCTTACGTATCTCTGTGCCGTCCGGAAATAGTCGGCAAATATCCTGTTCACTTTTCATATACTCCTTTTGAGTGCCGAGCTGCAGCTGGGCAGCCAATGCCAGCAGAAGGACGACAACCGGTACGCTTCCTGCAAATGCCAAGCATTATTTATTCTTATATCATTTCATATTTTATTTTGTTTTTGGGCACCTCGCTTCATTTTACGCCTTGTCTTTTGATAATCACCAAACCGACTAACTGCCAGCAATTGGGAGTTGGGCATTATATAGACAGAGGACAGGCATTTTAAGACGATAGATAGTGCTGTGAATGCTGATGATGGGGGGCCATATATTAAGAAAGCAATTAGGGTCTCGCTTCAGATAAGATTCGATATGTCACATTGCGCAGCTATCAGCTGAGGCAGCGCCAACTGACAACTGCCAACTGCCAACTGAAAATTGCCAAATTGTATATATCAGCGCATCAGATTATGATATTTTTGGGTCCTCGTGACCTTAGAATAACTGTGATCAAGAGCGTAATTGGCAACATTTATTTTTAAGCGGCTTTCAAGCCCCAAGCAATGAAAATTCAAGTTCAGCTGTCGTAGCAATACTAAATAATGCCTTGATTTATTGTCAGCCAAATACGATTTATGCAAGTCTCAAAATTTTTGATAAGAGCTGGGAAATTATTTTCAAATCGATGCCGCCCCTAATAACAGTTGGATTAATAAATCAAATCTTAAGTGGCTGCAATGCACCAAAATCTGATAAGGGATGGCGCACACAAAAGTTAACAAAAGAATGCTAAAAAAAAGTCCATTAATTTGCTGATTAAATCAGTTCTTACGTGCGATTCCATTCAAGTAATCGAATTATATTTCATTGATAGTATTATGCTTTGATTGTCAAACAGAAAATTGTTTAATTTACCAAAATTAAATTAAATTTATTTATATTTATCACAAAGCTATCAAAATGTCGAATTTAATTATGAAAAACTTTCTCCATCAGTTTCGATTGAAGTCTGATAGTTTGACTATTGATTTAAATTAATGATTATTAATATCAAGTGACAGATTTATAATGCTGTCAATAACTGAACAGTAATAGATAACATTGAATAAAGACGCCACTTGAACAAATTTCACTACAATTCGTGACTGTTTTGTCGATGGGGAAACCTTAACTAACAGATCATAAATTGTGTTTATTATATACAGACAGATAAATCAAATGTTTATTTTTCCAAATTTTTCAATAGCTAAATTGGATTTTTATAAATGTTCTGTATCAATGACTATTAGTGATTAACAATATCAAATGATAGATTTATAGTGCTGCTGAGAACTGAACTCGGATAAATACCAATACTTGAACAGTTTCTGCTACATAGAGTAGAAAACATGATGTGTGTTGACCATATACAGACAGGTATATAAAATGTGACCCATATTATATATTGCTGCTTGAGTCGGAACGCGGCAGCAGTGCGGCAATGAGAAACCTTCGTTGCACTTTGGCGGCTTCCATCGTGATCGCGTTCGTCACTTTTAGCCAATACTTACGAAAGTATATACGAAACAAAAAAATGTAATAAAGATGCAGAGAATTTAAACACTGATTAGAGTCAATTGACTGTCATGAATCACTTTTGGTAAATCACTTAAACACACAACACTTTGTGCCAAGGCGCCGCTGATCGGTTCCAATACAAAGCACTGATTTCGAATGGTGCTAGAATTGAGATTAAATTATTCTGGGACGATATCTATGCACCAATCGATCTCAGTTCTTCAATTTGAACTGGCTGCTACGTGGTTGGGTTGCTCCTCCATTGCACTGCACGCGACTGCGATCACGATGACGAGTGATAACGAGGCGAGCGAGAGTCACTGACGACTGTGTGGGGCACAGTCACAACCTCTGCTTAAATCTGCGAAACCTGTTACACCTGAGAAGATATTTACAATAGACCGTGTGCATGTCTTGTACACTCACTCACATAAATATGTGAGCGACTTTCGATCAACTCGTATTTCTTCTGTCTTTGGTTTTTTTTCTTTCTTAGTTTCCTAACTGCCACACATGGACCCTCTGTAGTTCTGTGTGTGTGTGTGTAGCTTTGTGGCACTCGTACTCGCACTCGCACCATGTGTAATGTACACCCATAAGCCCGGGTCTACCATCCATGGATCAATCTCATGCGTCTAGCTGCAAGCCCGAAAGCTCTGGCATTGCACATTTGTTGCACTTCTTTTCTTTACTTCGTTTAAGTGCTACTTTTTACGCTGGTAATTTAATTCAAGCGTACCTCGACGTGTGTGTTTGTGTTTTTTTTTTTTTTTATATTAAATAATTAGAATTGTTTTGGTTTCAGTTTCAAGCGGATCCCATCTAACTCGACCCAAAGCAGGAAGCCTGTCACCGCAGCCTCTGGGCATTAAGGTGCACACCTAGTTCAACCTAACAGTACATCGCATATAGCCATGTGTGTTTTTGTGTGTGTGTGTGTGTGTGTGTGTATGTATATAATCTGACGATTTCTTTTCTGCTTGTCGGCTTGTCCGACATCTGCCCTGCCCTGTCTATGCATTTGTTTTGTCTCTTAATTGTGGAAATATCGCTCAAGTTACTCAATAGTATTACACGCTCAACAAGTCAAACACTGTTTTGAATACCCTGTCCCCAGCAAACGATAAAAGATTAGGATTTACGACCTATAGATCATTCCTCTATGTATTGATATTGTAGATGAATATGTAAATGCATATTTTGCAACTTGTCAATCCAACTGATTGTGAAAACTAAGTGTATTAATTAGTACCTTGGATTCATTTACGCCATTTAAGTAAGTAGTATATATAGATATAGTATATATAGATACATATATATATATATATATAGTATACAGATAACACTCAAATAATGTAAAAGTATGCTCCACAAACAATAATGCAAATAATTCGAAGTGATTCCATATTCTACTGCATACTTTACGGTTACGGAATTACAGAAACTATAATTATATTTTGGAGGCTGGGTAATATTTTTTTTTTTACTATTTATAAAATCGTAAGACCCAATAATAATAAACTCTCGGGTACTGATGTATGCGATGATGTCAAACCTTGCCTGTCGTCTACTGACTCTTCTACTGGACAGAGGCATCAAGCTGACTTAGATAGTGTTGCAGACTGGTGTTGTGTTAATTTATTAAATATTTATTTGCGATATGTGCAAATTTTTATATGTTTATAATGTGATGATGATTTGCGTATCCTTTCAGATCCCCTAGGGGATGGAAATCGATAATAGTGTATCGATAAAATCACATGTATCCTACAATTCGAAAGCTAGCGTCAAATTTGGTTAGCATCTTGTTAGTAATGTACTTCGAAGATCGACACCTGCCATGCTCACGCCAATTGGCAACCCATTCGTATCTACACATCGACCAAGATGATGTCCTCTAAAGTTCGCTACATAAATTACGAGCCATGGCCACCAAATGCCACGAAAATGCCTATATCTTACTCATTGGCGCGAGAGTCATCAAAATTTGGATGTATATTATCAGTAACACCCTTTAAGAATCGATAGTAATAAGTGGAAGGCCACGTCCACTAGGGCTCACCAATCCTGAACCTGAATCTGAAAAATTTCAAAGCTAAGCACACTTAATTATAAAGTTACACTTATGACGATGATCAACTTTCCACCACCAATATATGTCGCATCCACACAATAAATCACATAAACATCGCCATCGATCAATGTATTCTTTTTACTAATTTTCTGCAAGCATACGATGCCTTATTGGTGTCGGCAATTCTAAATATGGACATTCCACATTCCTGGTCTGAAATTGATTGCGATAAGAGGAACTGAATCTGAAACATGAGCGTAATTAAAATTAAAATTAAAAGGCGCCAGCAGCGCCTGCGACAGCAAGTCGTCTGAATTAATCAAGAGGTAAATACGGTTTTCGCTATTATCAAGAAAGATTGGCCACCGATTTGATATACAATACAAACTACACATTGCCAATGTTTTCCACTTCCATAAATGCTCTTGAAGAGGCTTCACGGTGAATTAGTTGCGCTCGAGGTTCAGCTGATATAAGAGAATTCGGAGAAAATGTTCAAAATGAAATCTACTGGTGAGTAAGTCCTGCCTTTATAAAGATTCGTAGTTAAATCAAATCAGCAGTAGCATCCTCCATGGGGCTTCTGTTGCTCGTTCTGACGCAGTGTACAATCGCCCAAAAATCATCGAGGATCTGTAGACGTCAAGCGGATGGAACACGATTGCCTCTGGCACAGGATTGTGGCCGGTTTGTGGTGTGCCAGGAGCGAGCAATCGCTGAAGTTCGCGTTTGTCCACGGGGTCTGCATTTCAATGCAGAGTTGGGCGAATGTGATTTCCAGTGGCGTGCCCAATGCAGTTATCAATCCTTATTTAAACCGGCCAGCACCGATGACAGCTGTGCCTGCACATGCTGCGCCGATGAGTGCCAGCCCGGTAATCTGGATGAATCAACCACCGAATGCATTACGGAGACTACACCCTCTACGGTTAAAACCACTGGCGGATCAACGGTTCCGCCAAGCACTCCTGGCGAATCCACGGTTCCGCCAAGCACACTTCCTCCTAACGACGGTGTGCCTGCTTTTTGCAGCGACCAACGCACGGATTGTGTCGACCAGCCGGACGGTACCTTGGTGGCCATAGAAGGGGTCTGCACGCAGTTCATTCAATGCACGCACGGCTGCTGTCAGGATGTCACCTGTCCCAGCGGTTTGTACTTCGACCCCAAAATCAATCAGTGTAACTATTTCTGGAGTGTGGATTGTACGCCAAGCGATCCGTCGGGTGAGTTAGTGGGTCCTTCGGGCACCAGCTGCACTGATCAAAGTGTCTGTGCTGGACAAAGGGATGGCAAAATGTTTGCCGATCCGGCCACAAATGGCTACATCGTCTGCCAGTGCCAATGTCCAATTGAAATGCCCTGCGATGCGAACACCAAATTCAATGTATCCGCCCAGGCTTGTGACTGGGATTCTACACCGGGTTCTAATGAAGGCAGTAGTGTTGTGATCTGTCCCGATGGCCTGGTTTACAATGCCACCTCGGATCAGTGCGACTATCCGGAGGGCTATGTGCCGGACGTTGAATGCGACAACACAAGCACAGTTTGCCAAGGCCAGCCGGAGGGTACGCTCTTCCCCGTGGAGGGGGTATGCAACAAGTTCTACAAGTGCAACTTCAATTGCGCCGTGGAGCAGGTGTGCCCCAACAATCTGTTGTACGATTCCAGTTATCAATTGTGTAATTATCCCCAAAACGTTCAATGCCCCTGGGCGTACACACCTCCATCCGGACCGAACGCCGGACCTTCCGGCATCTCTTGTGAGAGCAACGGTCGCTGCCTGGGCCAACCCGAGGGCACCTTTTTCCCATCCCTGGTCAGTTGCAACGAATATGTGGTCTGCCAGTGCGAGTGCGAGGTGGACATGACGTGCGGACAAAGCTTGTACTGGGATCAGAAGCTGCTGACCTGCAACTATCAGAATAAAGTTGACTGTTCACTCTAATCGTCGGAAGTCACTCAAATAAAAATAATCGAAAAGTAACCATGAATGAGTTTATGTTGTTTCATTCTGTCAATCTGTTGTCGAGTGCTTTTCAAGTACCCCAATATACATAGATAATTCTGAATTTGAATATCTGAAACGCTTATCAGGCAGTTAAAGCGTACGACAACGATTAGTTTTATTATATGGGCAGGTGTATTCTGAATCGGCATCATTGGCTGATTGTATTGTATTGTGCGTTGTATTCCCAGAACTTCATCTGTTCTGAACCTATCTTGATATATGTATCTTGATATATGTATAATTGTCGTTTTTCTTCAGTTACTAATGAAGTCAAAAGCAATCGGATTTACATATTATAAAGCTTTAATTGGAATAATCGGACCATATATTTGCTTCTATCGCATATATTTGCGTAAGGTAATATTTTTTTTGTTATTTGTTTTTAGCGAACTTTTTTTCAATAACATAGAAAACAAAGCTTTTTCGAACTCGAAACAAAAATTGATATGTTATCAGATATACATATGTCTACAAGGTCTAATTATCGGCGTGAATCAGATAACCGTTACTCATTAACATCTGATAATAATAGACGATTTTCTATACTTACTGTACACATTTCTTATCGCCCTTAGAACACATCTGCATAAGGTAGAGTCTCCCAATTTCGGCTAAATACTCTGAAAGTAAAACACCGGTGACATTGAAGTTGGACATATCCGACAGCTGAATACTCTGATAACGAAACTTCTGGCTGAAATGGGGGAAGTGGGCAAGGCTTATTAGCCTTTTAAATTTTGTGATTTGGTGATTTGGTGATCGAAGTAAGCTACTTTTCAAAGTTTTTTGTGCTTAAAGAGAGCTAGATATAGGGAAAAATAAATTAAAGGAGGCCATCAGCAATCTTTGATGTAAGAGTAAAATACAGAAGGCGAGAACACGAAGTACATCTGTATATACAATAATTTAGCACTTTATCGCTTTAAGTACTATTATTAGTTCTATTATCTTGTTAAATAAGTAGTTGAAAAAGGATGTATATGTATGATGAATGAAATCGGCTTATTTTTATTGCAGTTATTTGGAAGACGTAATTTCTGTGGGGGCAACCGCAGCCAGATAGGTGGCGTCGACAGCGTTCTGTTTCTCGATAGATGGCGCTAACGTTCCACTACTTTTGCATATTGATGTAATAGTTTGATGATTGATGTATTAATTTTGCTTAAATGGCCGCATAATTGGGTATTTTTCATTAAATTATTTCTTCAATTCATTTGTAAACAGCTAAAAACTTTGCACTCGACTTTTGTTACACCTCTGATAAGGTCATCGTGTAATGTTGCATTATCAGATCTATTATCAGACAAAAATTTCATTATTATGATTGGTTAATAATATAAAAGGCGATGAGAACAGCAAACCAGTTCAGTAAGCGTCCGCATCCCAAGGAAATTATAGTTTAAAATGTGTATCGCCAAGCTGCAAAAACCCCAATACCGTATAACTGAAGTCCAAAATATTATTCATCTAAAGGATTAAGAATTACAAATATTTTTTATTACACAGTGCTACTTTTGTGCCTTATATTTTGGCATTCGGCCGAATCGCAGGCTACAAACTGTTGCGAAGACGGAGAAACCCAGGCGGATCCCAATGACTGTCTCAGTTATTATGTTTGCTGCAATGGAGAATTTGTGCCGGAGTCTTGCTCGAGCGGCAACTATTGGAATCCTAGCTCAGCAACGTGTCAACTGAATAACGGAGAGTGCTGTCCAAATACCGCAATATGTAATGAAAACGAGCTACAAGTCGATCCCCAAGATTGTGCTGCCTACTATTTGTGCGTTTTGGGACAGCTTGTAAGTCAAAAATGCGCCAGTGGCACTTATTTTGATACCACAATCCGGGCATGTGTTGTCGATACTGAGGGTTACTGCCCTTCATAGGTGGTATGGCATATGTATTATCACCAATTTCATATAAATGTATTCAAAAATATACAATTTTGATTTAAAACCATATTTGTTCCCAAAAGTTGTACTCAATAATTTAAAAGAGCAATAAAAGGTCTGTCATCTTTTCTGTGCAACTCGTGAGATTCAAATGGATAAATTAAATAAAAATAAATCGTAAGAGTTCTGCACTCGACAAAAGCTGGAAAGGAGCAATCCCAAACCGTCAGCGGAAGCTTCAAAGCCTGGTCAATGATATCCCCAGTGCTCTAGCCAGTGGCACGAGTGTAGCTGGCGGGGACCCTGGCATAAAAGCAGAGCACTTGTGCAGCTGATCTACCAGCAGGAGGAGATGTGAAAGGCGAACTGTCAACCGGAGCAATGTTTGGCGAAGAGGTAGCGCAAGAGTCGCCTGTTGTCTATATTTTTATCAAATCTATTAATCCTCCTCGCGGTTAGTGGGTATTAATGCCAATAGGCTTCAAAAACTGTACGAAGTAGAATCTGCGGAACATTTTCTATGGTTCTGTTTTGCACTTGCGAGGAAAAGATGCGTCATACTCGAAAGTCACTTCTTATCAAGCCCAACACAGTTGGCGAAAATGGGACCAGCCAGAATTGCGAAATACATACATCATGCTCACACCATTGTATTAGAAAGGAAGTGAGACCCATACGGTACCACAACGGGCCAAAAATGGCCTAAGTGTATCGACCTTGGTTGGCAACCGTCAAACCTACCGCACATATTGTCCCATTGACAAGTAACCTGGTCAGTGTAGCGTAATGAAAACAGAAACATCGTTAAACAAAATTCATTAAGTGCAGAAATCGCAATTTCTCATTTCATTATTTTCATCTAACCATTCTGTTAATAGAAATTTGTTTTTGTATACAAGTACTGTATATAATAGATATGATCTGATTTCTCTTTATCTATGGCACAAGCATCCCATCCCAATCAGGAACATTTAATTATTTTAATTGCCAGCAAATATAAAAGCTGATACATATCGTGCACAACTTCAGTCAACGTACCCTCTAGCTAGGAAAAAGTCGTTAAAGAAGTGCAGCGCAAAAATGATTGGCCGACAATTAGACACTGGTAAGATATTTATCGAACTTTTAAGTTGTGATAATTGAATTTCAATAACTTTGCTGCCCAAATTCAGTGTTCGTGCTGCTAATTGCAATGTCACTTTTCTACGGAAGTGTGACCGGTGATTGCTGTCAGCCTGGCGACACCAAAATCGACAGAGACGATTGCACGAAGTACTACGCATGTTGTACTGGTAAATTCGTTCACAAGGAGTGTTCCACTGGAATGTACTGGAATCCACAGAATAGCGCTTGCGAAACCAACAATGGTGAATGCGACATCTGTGTATGCAATTCATGCACCAATGGAGAATTCAAGGCAGATCCTAATGACTGCACCAAATATCAATGGTGCATCAACGGTCAGTTTGTGTCGACATCTTGTGCCACTGGATACTACTGGAACTCAGCAACCAGCCAGTGTGAAACGGACAATGGACAATGCAATCCCGTAACATGCACCAATGGAGAATTCGAGGCAGATCCTGATGACTGTACCAAATATCAATGGTGCATAAACGGTCAGTTTGTGTCGACATCTTGTGCCACAGGATACTACTGGAACTCAGCAACCAGCCAGTGCGAAACGGACAATGGACAATGCAATCCCGTAACATGCACCAATGGAGAACTCAAGGCAGACCCTAATGACTGCACCAAATATCAAGAGTGCATCAACGGTCAGTTTGTGTCGACGTGTTGTGCCACTGGATATTACTGGAACTCAGCAACCAGCCAGTGTGAAACGGACAATGGACAATGCAATCCCGTAACATGCACCAATGGAGAATTCGAGGCAGATCCTGATGACTGTACCAAATATCAATGGTGCATAAACGGTCAGTTTGTGTCGATATCTTGTGCCACAGGATACTACTGGAACTCAGCAACCAGCCAGTGTGAAACGGACAATGGACAATGCAATCCCGTAACATGCACCAATGGAGAAGTCAAGGCAGATCCTAATGACTGCACCAAATATCAATGGTGCGTCAACGGTCAGTTTGTGTCGACATCTTGTGCCACTGGATACTACTGGAACTCAGCAACCAGCCAGTGTGAAACGGACAATGGACAATGCAATCCTGCAACATGCACAAATGGAGAAGTCAAGGCAGATCCTAATGACTGCACCAAATATCAATGGTGCGTCAACGGTCAGTTTGTGTCGACATCTTGTGCCTCTGGATACTACTGGAACTCAGCAACCAGCCAGTGTGAAACGGACAATGGACAATGCAATCCTGCAACATGCACCAATGGAGAAGTCAAGGCAGATCCTAATGACTGCACCAAATATCAACAATGCATCAACGGTCAGTTTGTGTCGACATCTTGTGCCACTGGAAACTACTGGAACTCAGCAACCAGCCAGTGTGAAACGGACAATGGACAATGCAATCCTGCAACATGCACAAATGGAGAAGTCAAGGCAGATCCTAATGACTGCACCAAATATCAATGGTGCGTCAACGGTCAGTTTGTGTCGACATCTTGTGCCACTGGATACTACTGGAACTCAGCAACCAGCCAGTGTGAAACGGACAATGGACAATGCAATCCCGTAACATGCGCCAATGGAGAAGTCAAGGCAGATCCTAATGACTGCACCAAATATCAACAATGCATCAACGGTCAGTTTGTGTCGACATCTTGTGCCACTGGAAACTACTGGAACTCAGCAACCAGCCAGTGTGAAACGGACAATGGACAATGCAATCCTGCAACATGCACAAATGGAGAAGTCAAGGCAGATCCTAATGACTGCACCAAATATCAATGGTGCGTCAACGGTCAGTTTGTGTCGACATCTTGTGCCACTGGATACTACTGGAACTCAGCAACCAGCCAGTGTGAAACGGACAATGGACAATGCAATCCCGTAACATGCACCAATGGAGAAGTCAAGGCAGATCCTAATGACTGCACCAAATATCAACAATGCATCAACGGTCAGTTTGTGTCGACATCTTGTGCCACTGGAAACTACTGGAACTCAGCAACCAGCCAGTGTGAAACGGACAATGGACAATGCAATCCCGTAACATGCACCAATGGAGAAGTCAAGGCAGATCCTAATGACTGCACCAAATATCAACAATGCATCAACGGTCAGTTTGTGTCGACATCTTGTGCCACTGGAAACTACTGGAACTCAGCAACCAGCCAGTGTGAAACGGACAATGGACAATGCAATCCTGCAACATGCACCAATGGAGAAGTCAAGGCAGATCCTAATGACTGCACCAAATATCAACAATGCATCAACGGTCAGTTTGTGTCGACATCTTGTGCCACTGGAAACTACTGGAACTCAGCAACCAGCCAGTGTGAAACGGACAATGGACAATGCAATCCCGTAACATGCACCAATGGAGAAGTCAAGGCAGATCCTAATGACTGCACCAAATATCAATGGTGCGTCAACGGTCAGTTTGTGTCGACATCTTGTGCCACTGGATACTACTGGAACTCAGCAACCAGCCAGTGTGAAACGGACAATGGACAATGCAATCCTGCAACATGCACCAATGGAGAAGTCAAGGCAGATCCTAATGACTGCACCAAATATCAACAATGCATCAACGGTCAGTTTGTGTCGACATCTTGTGCCACTGGAAACTACTGGAACTCAGCAACCAGCCAGTGTGAAACGGACAATGGACAATGCAATCCTGCAACATGCACCAATGGAGAAGTCAAGGCAGATCCTAATGACTGCACCAAATATCAACAATGCATCAACGGTCAGTTTGTGTCGACATCTTGTGCCACTGGAAACTACTGGAACTCAGCAACCAGCCAGTGTGAAACGGACAATGGACAATGCAATCCCGTAACATGCACCAATGGAGAAGTCAAGGCAGATCCTAATGACTGCACCAAATATCAACAATGCATCAACGGTCAGTTTGTGTCGACATCTTGTGCCACTGGAAACTACTGGAACTCAGCAACCAGCCAGTGTGAAACGGACAATGGACAATGCAATCCTGCAACATGCACCAATGGAGAAGTCAAGGCAGATCCTAATGACTGCACCAAATATCAATGGTGCGTCAACGGTCAGTTTGTGTCGACATCTTGTGCCACTGGATACTACTGGAACTCAGCAACCAGCCAGTGTGAAACGGACAATGGACAATGCAATCCTGCAACATGCACCAATGGAGAAGTCAAGGCAGATCCTAATGACTGCACCAAATATCAACAATGCATCAACGGTCAGTTTGTGTCGACATCTTGTGCCACTGGAAACTACTGGAACTCAGCAACCAGCCAGTGTGAAACGGACAATGGACAATGCAATCCCGTAACATGCACCAATGGAGAAGTCAAGGCAGATCCTAATGACTGCACCAAATATCAACAATGCATCAACGGTCAGTTTGTGTCGACATCTTGTGCCACTGGAAACTACTGGAACTCAGCAACCAGCCAGTGTGAAACGGACAATGGACAATGCATTCCCGTAACATGCACCAATGGAGAAGTCAAGGCA
The DNA here is from genome assembly GCA_035042145.1 of Drosophila kokeensis. Taxonomy (NCBI): domain Eukaryota; kingdom Metazoa; phylum Arthropoda; class Insecta; order Diptera; family Drosophilidae; genus Drosophila; species Drosophila kokeensis. The sequence continues at coordinate 546,844 of JAWNLT010000589.1, read as the reverse complement.
GATCCTAATGACTGCACCAAATATCAACAATGCATCAACGGTCAGTTTGTGTCGACATCTTGTGCCACTGGAAACTACTGGAACTCAGCAACCAGCCAGTGTGAAACGGACAATGGACAATGCAATCCTGCAACATGCACCAATGGAGAAGTCAAGGCAGATCCTAATGACTGTACCAAATATCAATGGTGCGTCAACGGTCAGTTTGTGTCGACATCTTGTGCCACTGGATACTACTGGAACTCAGCAACCAGCCAGTGTGAAACGGACAATGGACAATGCAATCCTGCAACATGCACCAATGGAGAAGTCAAGGCAGATCCTAATGACTGCACCAAATATCAACAATGCATCAACGGTCAGTTTGTGTCGACATCTTGTGCCACTGGAAACTACTGGAACTCAGCAACCAGCCAGTGTGAAACGGACAATGGACAATGCAATCCCGTAACATGCACCAATGGAGAAGTCAAGGCAGATCCTAATGACTGCACCAAATATCAACAATGCATCAACGGTCAGTTTGTGTCGACATCTTGTGCCACTGGAAACTACTGGAACTCAGCAACCAGCCAGTGTGAAACGGACAATGGACAATGCAATCCTGCAACATGCACCAATGGAGAAGTCAAGGCAGACCCTAATGACTGCACCAAATATCAACAATGCATCAACGGTCAGTTTGTGTCGACATCTTGTGCCACTGGAAACTACTGGAACTCAGCAACCAGCCAGTGTGAAACGGACAATGGACAATGCAATCCTGCAACATGCACCAATGGAGAAGTCAAGGCAGACCCTAATGACTGCACCAAATATCAACAATGCATCAACGGTCAGTTTGTGTCGACATCTTGTACCACTGGAAACTACTGGAACTCAGCAACCAACAAGTGTGAAACGGACAATGGACAATGCAAGCCCGTAACATGCGAAGCCGAGTGCTGTGATGCACCTAATAACTGGCTTGGATCCGTTGCCAATAACTGCTCTGCGTTCTTCTATTGTCTTTCTGGCCAGAAGATACAGATGAGGTGTCCCAATAACCTACAGTTCAATAACCTGACACTGGAATGCGACTTCCCAGAGAATGTTAATTGCGATGATGGCAGTCCACCACCGAGCGGTCCCTCTGCCGGCCCTTCGGGCACGTACTGTGAGAGCAACGGTCGCTGTGTGAGACAACTTGATGGTGCCATGTTCGCCGATGCGACCAACGCTTGCAGTGGATCCTATATTGTATGCCAATGCGAATGTGAGGTGAACTTCACGTGCCCCTCCGGATTAGTTTTTAATCAGAATATCCGGTCGTGCGACTGGCCTGCAAATTCCAATTGCTAAATTTATTAATAAATATATTTCAAGCTGCATTTTCATTCTCTTAGATGGCACAATGCAACCAGTTTTTATTGCTTCTTAAAGTTTTTTCGACATTAAATTTTTTATATGTCGGATATAATCTCCTTTTCTAATATTAGTTGTACACCCTTGCAGATGGTATTATAAGATAGTCGTAATGTTTGTAACGCATTCGAAAATTCGTCACAAACCACATATGTATCTACATCTTGGTCAGCACGATCTTTCTGGCTTCTGAAATGGAACTTATACAAACCTTATTATTTGGTTAGTCTTGTTCATTATTTACATTTTCTAGAAGTTCATTTAGTTCGCAGACATATCTAAATTGAACTGTTCTGCCAATTACGTCTGCTCTCTCGCTGAACTGAGCTGAGCTGATCTGCTTCAAGCTGGTGATTATATCATCGATATCCTTCGATCATCAATGACCGTTTACCTACATTACCAGTGGCCTGTTAACTATCAGCTGTTAATTTCGCAAAACTAACACTACTTTACAGAACTCTGTTAAATCAGACTCATTTGTGTAAACCTAACATTCTTATTTCTGTAAACATCGATTGTAAATATCGATAGAGTCGGAGTTTGAGATTCGAGCAAGCCAGAAGCGCACTTTATATTCTGGTCACAAATAAGGTTGCTGATTAAATAGTTTAAGCACCACCCAGATCTGAAGTTTCGCGTTTGATCGATGTCGTTCAAATCTAAGATTGGCAAGATCGTGGTTGTCTTTTATAAAGGTTAAGGTCGATCCAGAATTCGATTTATTCGGCTTTATTAATATCTAGCCAATTCATGAATCTCTTCGAGATAATTTGTTATGATAGAAATTTGGCGAGTGCATCGGCACACCTGCTTTAAGTGTCAAATAGAAAATATCTTAAGACCTTTCTTCCCTTTCAGCTCAAAAGCTTTAATCTCATATTTTCATCGATTTGATTGAAAACACAATTTTTAGAAGGTTTGTGTTGAATTAAAGTATAGTATATAAGTCTTTTATTTATTTATATTTTAGAATCAGAAATTTTAAGTGACCAAAACTAATGAATCTGGGCATTTTATAACAATTTTAGCGAAATTTCATTTCTTTTCAACAATTCAATTTCAATTTCTACAAAATATTCAACATTTAAGTAGTTAAGACAGAAATCGATTAAGCTTATGAACTTCACTGAAAAACTGTTCACATCAAATTTAAATAGAATAAATAAATTTACAAAATTAAAACCATTGAAATTGCATTGCTGAGTTGATTAAATATATATATATATATTTTTTAATTATTTATTGATTTGGGATTAATTTTCTTTATTAATTTTTTCTTATTTTTCTTATTTGGCTTGATTGGCTGCTCACATTGTGCGATCTTTGGATAGTCACAGCGCTTCAACTCGGCATTGAAATGCAATCCTGTTGGACAATCCATCACCAGGAACATCATGTTAGTGCAGAGCATAAATTTGCCACAGTCATCATGATGTGGAACTAGTGAATCCTGCTGCTCATCGGGGCAAAAGCCAGCGGTTACTGCCGGGCTTGACAACGGTTCCTCTGGTTGCAGCCACTCCTGTCTGATGATACACTTGGCTTCCGATGCTTTCATGCAAGTGTGACGAGTTGGGCTAAAGTGCTGTCGACCTGGGCAGTTACGCAGTTGGATTTTTTTAGACTTGCACACATAGTACTCAGTGCAGGAGTCTGCTTTGGGCAAGGCAACTCCACTTTTTCTGCCCCAACACAATTCATCCGCATTAACCTCATTCGGCTTTGACAGTAACGTGAGTGGTTTTTGCTGTTTTGACGGCTTTGAAGTAGGAAGGGGTCGTGCAGTTGTTGAAGTCTCTTCGATCTCATCACTGTCGAATTCCGATTCATCGCTTTCTGAACCATCCAAATCGACTTCCTCACCGCTCTTTGAAGTTTCATATGGGCATATAACGTTGTCTGAATCATCGCAATGCAGAGTAAGTGGATTGAATAAACTGTTCATGTCGCAGGATCCAACTACAGCTTTGCCGTCATTACAAAGATAGTATCCTCGACATCTACCAAACATGGGCAATAGAGCGCCATTTTTTCCCACACATTCAGGTGCTTTGAACATAAATCCATCCTTTGAGATACAAATATGATTGAATAATCCATGAGGCAATGCTTTTCATTATTTACCTTCAACTGGGCATCAGCTGCCTTATGCAGAATCAGAATAATGCTGAGGACGACTAGAAGCTTCATGTCTCTTACCTTGTTCAAAATCGCACATAAACTGCAACTTTGCTGTATCTACACGTTTATTTTATGTTCCGAATTGTCTAGGGAACGTGGAATGTTGTGCCAATATGTAAATTGTATGTTTTGGTGAGATAGCATACTCGGAAAAACCAATACGACAGTAATTTTTGCTTATCATTTTGATAGCGAATTGATAAAATCAGAAAATATTTCACCTGATATCGAGATGGCGAACATCCTAACTAGCATATATATCATATATTGTATAATACAAGTTCCTAATATGGCCACATCATACTTTATTTATCGGAAAAAGTATATGTACTGAATGCCTCACCGCTTGTCTTATATCTTATCTTTGTGTTTGACATTCTAATTGTCTGGGCGAAAAATCTTGAAGAAAGTTAAAATACTCCTAAAAATATGTACTGAGTAGAGAGTTTTATATTTAAAACGAACGATAGCTAAAAGTATGCAAACACTTCGTATGAACCCTTGATGACTACTGAAAATTGCTATCGATTTTTAAAGACAGTTATTGAATGTAATACCGAAACCCGAAACGTTGCTTTTAAAAGCTCAAGTATTGCCTTTCACATCTTGCGGAAATATGATAACATATTTCAATTATTAAACTCTGAAAAGCCATTAATTTCAACTTCAAGTGATAATTTCTAAAAATACAGGAAAAAAACAATTGACTCACCAAAGGTATTCCTTGAACACAATGTTTTCTTTGATTAATAATACGAATTCAATTGAATTTCTGCCAAAATCTAATCGAATGTATCCGTGCGTCTTTATTATCAACGGAAGTGGCTTCAATTTTGATATGATTAACTGCTATCTATCAGTTTCATTATTTCACTGAACGCCTTGCAAAACTATGTTTCAGTATTTGGTTAGACTTCAGTTTCTTTTTACTCGTGGTGTAACTAACAACGAACAATTTCAAAATAAAAACAAGAATATTATATACAAATACCAGAAACTAACTAAAGAAACTAATTCTCAAAATTTCAATTTAAAAAAACTGAAACTTGAACACAAACATCACCAAAAATGATGGGTAAATACCAATAAAATGTCAAAAAAAATATGTGTGATAACTAAGTATGTTTTATATTTCTAGTAGTCCAATTTTGCATATTGAACATTTTCTGACTTTGGAAGTTCTAAATATTTTGTTAGGTTGGTTTTGCCTAAAAAGAGGTATTTAATTATGTAGTCGGTGAAATAGTTTTTGTTTCTAAATAGCAAATTTGTGTGAAAAAAAGGTTTATCTTTTGGCTTCGTAAGCATAATTAAACAACACCAATCACAATAACAACGATCACAAAAAAAAAAAAAATAATTACAACCACAATAACAACTACAAACAACCAATACAAGAACTTTAACAACTGCAAGAACCACAATATCTAAATGCAGTACTAAATACAGCATGTGGTATAATAACCACCACAGCAGCTTCATGTTGCGCAACAACAACTGTTTGTACAACATCAAGCGTCGAATATTGCCAGGTTATCGAAATCAACTGGAAATACAAGAAAGAACGTTGCAGTCGGGCGTAACCGTAACCGTAATACTCTGATTCCAGTAAGGAATACCATCTGACAACAGGTGCTACAGAACAGGATGGGTGTAGCCAAGAATTGTCGAACTTTGAAGGAGGTTCCTAATGACCTATCCTCCAAGTTTGCTTTTAAAATTGCGTTTTTTAGTTACACCATCAGGCAAGCCGGGAGGCAGAGTGGGCGTGGCGATCCACTTTTCTTGTTTAGGAAGAGCTACCGGAAAGATAATTTCAAAATTGTCGATTTTGCTCAGAACATATACTTTAACGATTTACTATTTTTTATTTTGTATTTATTTATTTTTTTTAGTATTTATTTTGTATTTATTTATTTATTAAGTGTCTATACAAAAAATACAAATGTGAAAAATATTAATTTTAGTTAAAAATATTATTTTAAAAAATAAGCAATATTTATGTAAATACTATTTTGTTTCTTATATTATAGCTTATAACTGGAAGTGGCTTACCCTGACCTCGTTGTTGCTCATGTTTGTTTTTGGCAGGACTTCAGCCAGGAGTAGCAAATTCAGTTGCGAAGGAAATGAGTTCAATGAAACAATGTGCGCTATTAAAAGTACAACAGCAACGAGAATGTCATTTGACATTACAATTGTTGATGCAGATTATTGTGAAGAGATGCCAACAGGCTACTATGAATATCCGTATGACTGTGCTGCATATATTTCCTGCAACGATTCCCTAACTGAGCTAAGATATTGCGCTACGGGTAGACTCTTTAATAAAGATCTGGAAATTTGTGATACACCTGATGCAGTTAATTGCAGCGCGTCCGAGTATCCTGATGATTGTGTCGATCAGGCAAACGGAGTTTTGCTGCCCTCTTTGGAGCACTGCGATCAGTTTATAGAGTGCATCAATCAGCAAGTCATACTCCACACGTGTCCCGAGCACTTACTTTTCAATCCAAATTTACTCATATGTGACGAACCAGACGAGGCCTGGTGCTATGCCGAACAAACTACCGAAATGACAACCGCAACCACAACCACCACAGCTCCAAATGTAACCAGCGAAGCCAACAACCCGTGTCGGGATCAAGATGTGGGCACATCCTTTCCATATGCTGAGGACTGCCAACAGTATATTCTATGCCTGGGAAACGATCAGTCTTTCCAAGCCAAATGCCCATCTAATTCCTGGTACGATCCAGCGAGTGGCAATTGTGGTCCCGCCGTTCCACCAACCGCTTGCCAAGAAACAACAACTACAAGCACCACTCTACAGACAACGCCGAGTCCAAGTGATCTATGTGCGGGCCAAGAGCTAGGTGTCACCTATCCACTAGTCAGCAACTGTGAGCGCTATATTTTGTGTTTGGGTAATGGCGTTACTGTCATAGCCAACTGCATTTACAACGCTTATTATGATCCGGCGACGGGAGATTGTGGGCAAGATGTGTCCCCGACAGCATGCCAGGAGACCTCACAAACCACAACCACAGAGGCAACGACTAAGTCAACAGCTCAGTCAACTACAACAACAACAGAAAAGCCCATTTTTTGGGACATCTGTGCTGGGAAGGTGCAGGGCGAGTATGTGAATTATCCTGATAACTGTAGCAAATATGTGCTGTGCGCAGAGCCAGTTCCCATAGCATTTTACTGCACACGTGGCTATTACTTCAGCGAGGCGCTTCAGCAGTGTGTTGACTGGGGGCAAAGTGATTGTGAGGCAACTGAGGTCAGCACAGTGTTACCGCCTGGCGACCAACCAATTCCATCTCCCGGCATCTGTGCGAACGGCAAGGATATGACATTTCCGTATCCGGGTTTCTGTCAATGGTACTTCCGCTGTGTCAATGATAATGTCTTCATGGTGAGCGTTTGCAACAGCAGCGAGTATTACGATCCATCGAGTGGAAAGTGTGGTGCCAACGTTTCGCCCAACGCATGCCTGGAGGATTACACGACAAGCACATTAGCGGTGGATACGACTACCACAGAAATTACAGTCCTGCCCACAACAACGACACCTCAATCGCACCCTTGTGAGGGCGTAACGGTAGGCAAACTGGTGCCTTATCCCAACGACTGTACCAAGTTTATTCAGTGCAGCAGTGCGGGTCCTGTGGAAAACGATTGTGTTGTTGGACAGGAGTTTAGTGCGAAATTGGAACGTTGCATGTCTCCTTGGGTTGCAAACTGTCCGTTTGCAACAACTACAACTAAAGCTCCCCCGACAGTCACAACTCAGGTGGCTACCACAACGGAATCGACTCAACCAACCGATGTTGATTTCTGCAATGGCAAAACTGACGGATCGCTTGTGTCTTACCCGAACAATTGCACAAAATACATAGTGTGTCAAGAACCCATTGCGGTTGCCTACGTCTGCCCGGGTGAGGAGCAGTTTAGTCCAACAGAATTGCTCTGCATGGATTCCCTGGCTGCTAATTGTAGCTCTAAAACAAAACCCATTTAATTTGATAAGTATTGTTATCCATCCGGCAAGAATATAAAGCTAAATTAACTTTAAATTCCTTAAACATAATTCTTCATTTTGGCTCCGATTTTTGAAACACACAACACGCATAAAAACAATTACCTATGAAACAAGATTCAATATGAAATATATAAAATATAAATGTAAATAAATGTGATATTATACAAATACAATTATACAATACAATTAAATATTCTGAGCTGCGTTTGCTATTCTGAAATATACAGCCAAATTAAGTTTGTAGGATATTCGATTATATTCCATTACAGGTAAATGTTTTTCTCTTTTAGATTTGAAAAACACATTTTTCTTGTTTTGTTTTAGTTTCAAATAGTAAATATTGAATAAATAAATATTCACGTTTTAAACATTCAGAGAGAAATTTGAATGGCTAATAAAAAAAGTGAGGTTGAGGTAAGTAATTAAACGCCTTAAGTTTAGGAGGACCATAAAGCCTCCCTATTTTTAGAAGGATGAAGAATCGCATTTAAGACTTTTTTTTTGTTTTTTTTGGTGACCAAGACCTAAAAAGTTTCAGGTTTATTAGTGTATGTTGATGTATATATAATTGTGGGTGTAAGTTATAGTGTTCCAAATTGAGAACTATCTTTGTCCGAAGTTCAATGTGTTTTGCTTATTATGTTCTTGTGAAAAATCGCACAATTTTTTCTTACCAATCTTTGAAGGACGTCACAGACAAAATACCTTCCAAATTTTTGGGCAATATGTGCCATAAGGCCGACAAGGGGCAAAACTATGATCAAAAAGCCCGAGCCTTTTAATCTAAGTTGAGTTTTGACGAAGTTATGGCATTTTGAAGCTTCGACCTATGCCCATATGACGATTTTTAGGCCAGAATTTTTACTTGTCTTCCGACTCAAAATCACGTTTTCAACTTTAAATGTAGGATTGATTTAGGGGAAAAACAATGATCAAAGAGACCTTGCTTTTTAATCTAAGTTGAGTTTTGACGAAGTTATGGCATTTGGAAGTTTCGACCTATGCCCGTATCACAATTTTCAAGCTATAATTTTTACTTGTCTTCCGACTTATTTTCACGTTTTCAACTTTAAATGTAGGATTGATTTAGGGGAAAAACTATAATCAAAAAGCCCTCGCTTTTTAATCTAAGTTGAGTTTTGACGAAGTTATGGCATTTTGAAGTTTCGACCTATGCCCGTATCACAATTTTTAGGCCAGAATTTTTACTTGTCTTCCGACTCAAAATCACGTTTTCAACTTTAAATGTAGGATTGATTTAGGGGAAAAACTATGATCAAAAAGACCTCGCTTTTTAATCTAAGTTGAGTTTTGACGAAGTTATGGCATTTGGAAGTTTCGACCTATGCCCGTATCACAATTTTCAAGCTATAATTTTTACTTGTCTTCCGACTTATTTTCACGTTTTCAACTTTAAATGTAGGATTGATTTAGGGGAAAAACTATAATCAAAAAGCCCTCGCTTTTTAATCTAAGTTGAGTTTTGACGAAGTTATGGCATTTTGAAGTTTCGACCTATGCCCGTATCACAATTTTTAGGCCAGAATTTTTACTTGTCTTCCGACTCAAAATCACGTTTTCAACTTTAAATGTAGGATTGATTTAGGGGAAAAACTATGATCAAAAAGCCCTCGCTTTTTAATCTAAGTTGAGTTTTGACGAAGTTATGGCATTTTGAAGTTTCAACCTATGCCCATATGACGATTTTTAGGCCAGAATTTTTACTTGTCTTCCGACTTATTTTCACGTTTTCAACTTTAAATGTAGGATTGATTTAGGGGAAAAACTATGATCAAAAAGCCCTCGCTTTTTAATCTAAGTTGAGTTTTGACGAAGTTATGGCATTTTGAAGTTTAGACCTATGCCCATATGACGATTTTTAGGCCAGAATTTTTACTTGTCTTCCGACTTATTTTCACGTTTTCAACTTTAAATGTAGGATTGATTTAGGGGAAAAACTATGATCAAAAAGCCCTCGCTTTTTAATCTAAGTTGAGTTTTGACGAAGTTATGGCATTTTGAAGTTTCGACCTATGCCCATATGACGATTTTTAGGCCAGAATTTTTACTTGTCTTCCGACTTATTTTCACGTTTTCAACTTTAAATGTAGGATTGATTTAGGGGAAAAACTATGATCAAAAAGCCCTCGCTTTTTAATCTAAGTTGAGTTTTGACGAAGTTATGGCATTTTGAAGTTTCGACCTATGCCCATATGACGATTTTTAGGCCAGAATTTTTACTTGTCTTCCGACTTATTTTCACGTTTTCAACTTTAAATGTAGGATTGATTTAGGGGAAAAACTATGATCAAAAAGCCCTCGCTTTTTAATCTAAGTTGAGTTTTGACGAAGTTATGGCATTTTGAAGTTTCGACCTATGCCCATATGACGATTTTTAGGCCAGAATTTTTACTTGTCTTCCGACTTATTTTCACGTTTTGAACTTTTAATGTAGGATTGATTTAGGGGAAAAACTATGATCAAAAAGCCCTCGCTTTTTAATCTAAGTTGAGTTTTGACGAAGTTATGGCATTTTGAAGTTTCGACCTATGCCCATATGACGATTTTTAGGCCAGAATTTTTACTTGTCTTCCGACTTATTTTCACGTTTTCAACTTTAAATGTAGGATTGATTTAGGGGAAAAACTATGATCAAAAAGCCCTCGCTTTTTAATCTAAGTTGAGTTTTGACGAAGTTATGGCATTTTGAAGTTTCGACCTATGCCCATATGACGATTATTAGGCCAGAATTTTTACTTGTCTTCCGACTTATTTTCACGTTTTGAACTTTAAATGTAGGATTGATTTAGGGGAAAAACTATGATCAAAAAGCCCTCGCTTTTTAATCTAAGTTGAGTTTTGACGAAGTTATGGCATTTTGAAATTTCGACCTATGCCCATATGACGATTTTTAGGCCAGAATTTTTACTTGTCTTCCGACTTATTTTCACGTTTTGAACTTTTAATGTAGGATTGATTTAGGGGAAAAACTATGATCAAAAAGCCCTCGCTTTTTAATCTAAGTTGAGTTTTGACGAAGTTATGGCATTTTGAAGTTTCGACCTATGCCCATATGACGATTTTTAGGCCCCATATCTTCGAGTTAACATAGACAAGAGATTAGTTGACTTTTGATATTTATGTTCTTGCTTATTAATTTATTTGTCTGATTGGTATTCAAACTGTGGCACAGATGATTGTTCTTTCTTATTATGTTTGCAAAGTATCTCGTCATCGTCATATCTAGGCAGTTCCGCAATGATCCTATTGACACCCGATGGGGGATGAGCCACAAGACTGAATATTACGATTCCAGAACAAGTTGGGGGGGCAGCTTAACACAGTAGCTGTTGAACCGCAGTAAATAAACTTGTTGCAATCTGAAGGATGTGGCAGATACTTCTGGCCAATGACACTGCAGAGATCATCGGGATTTATCGGTTCAGTGGAACCAGGCTGCGTTGGTAATGGGAGTTCGTATGGCGGAGTTGCAGCAGTTGGCCATAAGGGAGTCAATGGTGGAAATGGAATCGGTGATGCCTCACAGCCCGCATTCTCTGGCAGATCGCAGCGCCCGGAGCGAGCGTTCCAGTGATAATTGCCCGCGCAGCGAAGTAGACGTTTCTCGTAGTAGCGAGTGCAGTCCCCCGGATAGGCGATGTACTCAATGGGATCAGGTATGCCGGGATAATTGCTATTTCCACAATCAGAATATTCCTTACTGTCGCAGCGGTAAGTCAGCTGACTCCAATAGTAGTTGTCGGGACATTGATTGACGTATGCCAGGCCATTTAGGCAGGTGTAATACTTTTTGCAGTCATTGGGAAAGGATAGCATCACTGGATGATTGGGATCGTCATAACGTGGACACAGACGATGTGGAACAGGCGCTATGCCCTGTACAACCTGTATTACAATTTAAAAATAAACGAGTTAATATTTAAATATTCCATTCCTAAGTGTTGTAGACTTACCGATCCAATAGCTGAGTAGCCATAACAAGTGGCTACTAAAGTGACCACAGTCAAGCAAAAAAGAATCTTAAATTCCATGGCTGTAAGGAAAATGAGTGAATAAATCACTTTCTAGTATCGCTTAATGAATGCTTACTTTTGGTTTGATCAGCAGAAGTCAGAGAAAGCACTCAATGCTCTTGGCACTTACAAGCGCCTTTTTATATTTGGGCTTATCACCATAATCGCCGGTATCTGCAAGAATACTTACTGAGAATCAATAAACAGCTTAAGTGTAAGTGTATGATGTGTAAATATTGCCAAGTGCTTTCTCAATATCGGTTTTGTCTTCTTACATTCTTTGCTGTTTAAAATCATAAGGCACTTAGCCATGAAGGTCTTACTATTTAAATACCTAGATATAATTCGATATATTGGTATTGTCTTGGTAATAACATAGATATCTTATCGCAATATCTAAGAATGCTAAGAATGCTAAGAATGCCTGAGATTGCTATAAAACATCGCAACTTACTGACTAAGTCTGCACTTGTCAAAGGAAACAAAAGTGAGTAATTTAAGAACATCAAACGTATAATTGTTAATTGATATTCATATTTTGGCAGTGAATTGGCAAATTTTGATAGTTTTCGGCCTGATTGGGTTCTCCACCCCGCAAACACTCATTTCCGATCCAACCAGCGACTTGACATATGCACCCCATCCAGGCGATTGTAATCACTACTTTGAGACACGCACTCTGAGTTGTCCACCCGAATCGTGTTGGGTGCCCCAATTGCAGCGATGTGAAATTCAAAGCATTATGGAACCCACAACGATCACTCACACCTCGAATTTGAATTCTGGCCGAGATGATAATCTTCCCACTCTTTCCTCCCTGTGCGCTGCTCTGAAGGAGGTTTTCTTACCGTACCCAGGAGACTGCACTCGATTTATCCAGTGCGACTATATGCCATTCGTGAAGAAATGCCCTCCGTTCCTATATTGGAACTCCAAGTTGCTCACTTGTGACAAAATATGTTTGTAGGATTAATGCAACTATAATTTACCCGAAAAATATGAAGTGAACAGAAAATAAATATATGCATATTAAATGGCTTATTACGCTACATTATTTTTATTATACATGTTTATAACTGAGGGAGATATGCATAAGTTATTCAATTATATTAACTATATGAAATCAAATAAATATAAATGTTTGAAAATACCTTCAACCCAATAACATTTTGAAAGCAATAACTTAATAAATTTACATTTTTTGTTAGCGACTTATCGATTTTGTGGAATCGGTTCTTGATCTGCATATAGTAAATTTGAAGTCCTTATGTTTTGCAGCCTCTGAGATCGGAGAGATCACATAGACAGAACATATTAATATGAAAACGGAACTATACTTTATAATAATATATATAACTTGTAAGTGGTGATTTTGGCTGGGAATCTTGGAAAACAATCAAGATTTTCATAAAATAAGAGCTATGCGAGTTTACAAAGATCGACGCTGACGATATTGACTTTAACGCGATTACATTTTAAAATTTTCAAGGGAATCACAAAAACTGTATCCAATTATTTATTATGCATTTATTTAGTTAATTTAAGAATCTAAGCATTGCAGAGGCCCGGCAAGCAATTAGAACTCTGTCTGTCAAATCCGTAGCCAGTCTCACACTTTCCCTCGAAGACTTGGGTCTGAATGCAAACGTAGAACTTGGAGCAGTCGCTGTGCGAGAAGTAGGCATTAGCATTGGCCGGATTCTGGCAGTCTGGCTTGGTGGGTGCGGCGCAGGAGTGATTGAAGTCCGGGACACACGAAGTGCTCTCCGCACTGTAGGCCTGACCGTAGAGACAGCTGTGCTTCACCAGATTCTTGTCATCGCATGCGTAGTATTCATTGCAGTTCTCGGCTGGATAGAAGGTGGTCTTGGGGGAGGCGCACATTTTCTCGGGTGTGGTGCACTTGGCCAGCGGTGGCGAGATGCAATTCTGTTCTGAACGTGAGTAGTGTTTGCCATTCGGGCATGCCACATAAACGGGATCCAAGTCGCCCAAGCAGATCCAGAAGTGGGAGCAATCCACCGAAGGTATCCTCTCTGCTGGGCCCAAGCCTTTGCAATACGTAACTGCAATGTCTTTATCACTGGGCACAATCGGACTGCAAGCACCCTGGGAGCAGCTTTTCAATTTGGGATCAAAACAATTGTCTGCAGCACAAGTGCGCACTTCTGCGACTTCAAAGACGCACACTATGAACTTGTCCTTATCAACCGGATGAGGGATCAAATCGTATTCAATGCCCCTACATTGCTGAAATGCAAACGCAAATACTCAACTAACATTCACATTCATAATTAATATTCACTTACGTCTTGCAAACTTTGTGCACTGGCACCAAGCACAATCATCAAGCCAACAAGTGCAAGTGCTGTAAGATAAATGTTTAGGGTTAACATTCGAATTGTTAATTCAAATACAGTTTTCTTACAAAACGCTCTCATTTTGTCTCGTTACACAAATAATTTCCACTGCCTTCAAAAACTTAACTCCAACACTTTTATACCATTGCAGACAAAAGCTGGAGCAGAACCAGCCTTTAATCTTTTAATTGCACTTGTTGTGTCTCTGAATTTGATAATTGGTTTCGATACACACATCCGTGTATATTATAAGTGATCACTTTTCCAGCAGTTGATATCTGTTGTCTTTCTGAAACTTGACGTTGACTAATCGAAAAAGTAAGGATAAACAATAATACGAGCAGAGAATAGTTTTCTCAGGCAAGACAAATATTAAATACCATTCACTATTGATAACTGATATCAGGTTATAAATAATCTACTGGGAGAATTGAAAAATTTCTAAGGTTAATTTATGTACTAAAATTACAATTGCAATTTGCAATTTTTGGAGGCAACGAATTTGCGGGAGATATTGGCCAAGGTTAGTTTGATACCGATTTCAAGGTGAAAGTTTGTTGTACCTGCAACTGTTGATAAAAACGTGTTTCGTTGAAACTGTAGATAATTATCTTGCGTATTGTTCTTGTCAGTGATAACAAGATTCTTTTGTTGTTCCAGTTTATTATGCGTATTCTTTTGGTGCAACCATTTGTATTTTAAATTGGTTATGTTTTAACCGATTGATATTTGCCTGAATCAATAAAGTAGATTCAAATTATTATAAATGTAAAATATTCTAGTAGAATGTGGACTCAAGGCCAATGGCTCAAGATGCCCAAGAGCGGACCCGAGTGCCGGACGGGGCGAGATGGGCAACGACTACCCTTTGAATAGCCAACATGACAGACGAGCTCCTCGTACACTCGCTTCAAATGAAAAAGACGAGCTTCTCATGGCTTAAGATATTTAAGTATATTTGAAAAGCGACTAATGGTCGAAACATATTTATTATTTAATTATTTGATTTATTAAATTATTAATTACATTGAATTAATTTAATTTAAATTTCTTTCTTTCATATCGAATGTTATGAAGGCACACAACAAATTGGGTACAATCAGACATCATACATAAAAATGGATCTCCAAATGATTCACAATTTGATTCACATTATTTATCATCATTTAGATACATTCCATTCCATCATCGCATAAAACTGTTCGTTCTAATGTGGTTTCTGTTTGAAATGTCGAATAAGTTGGTGTCTCAGCCGATGGGTCAATTTAGTTGATGGTGGTTAATTCTTCAAATGGATTAATTATGGCATTAACGTTCATCCCATTCAAAATGATTTTTTCATAAAGTGCCATTATTTGGGGTTTTATGAAAATAAATTATGCTGTAATGAGAAGAATAGAGAAAAATTATTGCTTTATCTCTCATGTTTAAAACGTTCTAATTTATTTTTGCTGGCCTGCTAATTGACTTTTTACTATTCACAGTTCGCTATTACTTATTGTACTATTAATCGATTTGCGATTGCCAACAAATGGAAATTGATGGCTGGCACAATGAAGTCAATGAACTAGCCTGCACTGTTAACTTAATCGAGTCCTCCATTAAATTGGTATAGTTGCGTAGATAAAATTCCAAAATATTGGCGGACACAAAGATATATGTAAGTGTCGATGAACTCTTATAAATATGTAAGAATATATAAATATAAATTAGATCAATAAGTGGCTTGAGAATAGTAGAACCGAATAATATGTATACGGACTAGATGGTTACTACCAAAGCGTACCAAAGATCTACTCCTAATTTAAAGATCGCTGATACTAAATAATAATCAAGTTAAATAAGTTTTGCATACTTTTAGGCAACGCACAAAAATGAAATAAATACATGTTTATTTTTTCGATAAATTGTACCTAATAGTTTATACTCTGCTCAAAAGAATATAATAAACCAAATAATGAATTCGATTTGGCCAAAATCAAGTTAATTGTTATCATTTGCGTCAATTTATTTAGAAAATTGTCGAGCAGTGAATTTGTTTGTTATATATTGCCTTAATTAAAGTTTGTAACTATTATGCAAATCATATCGTTATTGAGATAAGATAAATATATTAGTGGCATGTTAAATGCTAATTAGATATTGATAAGGCAGATGGGCGATGATGCATTGCGAACAATATAAATACAAATAGAATCGCTTGCAGTTGCTCTAGTGCTGACAGATACTTGAACTCCGAACAAGATGAAACGTGAGTTTTGTTAAAAGCAAGTTGCCTTTAATTACCTGGGGGATATGTCAAGGTTTGTCTTTGTTCATTTCAGTGGTCTCCTGGATATTTGTAGCATTGCAGCTGCTCTTGCTGATAACAGCACTCAATGCAAGACGTTGTGCCAAGCCCACTTCACCGGCTACGACATCAACACCAGTTCCACCACCGACCCAATCAGGATCAACGCCAGCTGACGAATCAACAGACACACTAGATACTTCATCTCCAACACAGGCAGTGCCCACTGGATCAACACAGATTCCAAGTGATACTCCACCCGCAGAGCAGTCGGATTCCACAACAGATGCAGCGTCGACGGAATTGCCACAGTCTCCCACTTTACCCAAAACATCCACCCTCGTAACGGAAACACAATCGCCAAATGGTTCTACCACACACGTGACCCCAACAGGGTTGACGCAGACTCCAACGGTTTGGATAACAACGACATCGGCAGCTACAACATCGACTACAATTGCCACCCCAATAACAACGGAAGGCTATGTGGATGCCAATGCCATGTGCAGAAACCATCCTGGCGTGGAGTACCTGCCGCATCCCTATGACTGTCATCAGTTTATACAGTGCGTGGGAACGCAGGGTATCGTAAAGAGATGCCCATCTAATCTCTACTGGGACTCGAAGAATCTGACATGCGATACTGTTTGCGCCTAACAGCCATAATAATAAAACTAATAGCTTAATATGAATAAATGTACATATGCAAAGACATCTATGTATTTTATCTTCTATGTTTCAAATTGTGCTCTCCATTCATAAACACTCAAGCACTACAACGGGGAGTGGTTTGAGTGCCTCTCTATACACTAGATTTGTTGTCTTCCCGGAATCGATCGATGCTAAGGTTCGAACTCAATTAAAAAATATGTTGAACACGACCGACAATGCTGATAAGAGGGCACTGATCGAACGATGCTGATAAGCAGAAATCAATGTTATTTGTTATGTATATAAAGGCTTTGAAATTTTGGTAACTGTGCGGAGTGCAACTATAGCAACTATAGCAATAGCCGTGGAATATTTGTGCACCGAAATGAAAGGTCAGTTGGCCAAAACTAAAAACTAAAGGCTAGCAAAGAGAGTTAACATTTTCTTTATTACAACAGTTACTCTGCTTGCTGTGGTTACGTTTGCCGCAGTGGCAACCCTTGCCAGCGCTGCCGATCCTGAATGCGTCTACAGGAAATTGCGTGGATTGGCGCCCCACTGGCCAAATCCTACCAGCTGCGCCAGTTACTACCGCTGCTCCAGCAAGAATACCGTGCGCTCCATTAAGTGTCCAGCAGGCAAGGAGTACAATTCCAAGACCGGCAAATGCTCAACAGCAAGGCGTGGCCTCTGCAAACTGAGCCTGGTCGCACCCCTGGAGGAGGTGAGTGATCAGATTTTAATTAATTTCCAGAGTCTTCGTCCTTTCCCGTACACAAGAAATAATCGTTATTTAGTAATTACCAGATCTTGACTAAATGCTAAACTAACTTCATGTGTTCCACCCGCAGCCAACTAATATTTGTGCTAATGAGGTGAGTGGCGCATTTCTGGCCAAGGATGGCTACTGCTCCGAGTACTACATCTGTGACGACCAGATAGCCTATCCCCAGGTCTGTAATGCAGGCAGCTTTTTTAACACAAGTTTGAATACCTGCCAGCCTGACACCGATACCGAGTGTTGGCAAAATTTGTGCCTGAACATGCCAAATGGCCAATTTATTGGCAGCCAGTCATCCTGCATGAACTACTACGTCTGCGAAGGACAGCAGCCCACTCTGCTAACCTGCAACTCTGGCAGCTACTTCGACAACCATTCTGACATTCTGTCTTGTGTCCCTGATGAGAATAATTCGCATTGCTGGGAGAACTTCTGCGTTGGGAAGACCGATGGATCAAAGGTCGCTGATCCCGACGATTGCGCCACCTTCTATTCGTGTGTGAATCAAGTGGCCACAGCTGATGAGTGCCCAACGGGCACATACTTTGACGAATACTTGGAGGACTGTATGGAAGGCACATGTCCAGTCACCACTTCGACAATCAGTCCGACCACCACTTCACCCTCCGACTGCGGTTGCCCCGATGGATCTATTAGTGGAGAGTTGGTACCCAATCCGGATAACTGCCGCATGTACTTCACCTGCACCGGTGGCGAACTCATTCCCGGAGATTGTCTGCTAGGTTATTACTTTGACAATCAACTTCGCAAATGCGAGGTGGACAGCAGTGGCTGCTGCCCGGACAGCTCGGCGGCTGACTGTGTGGTTGGCACCGTGACAGACGATCCGAATAGTTGCAATCAGTATTTTGAGTGCGCGTATGGCCATTGGCAGTCTAGGAGCTGCCCAACCGGCACCTACTTTGATGCACAGCTCCAGATTTGTATTGTGGACACGGACAATGTGTGTCCCCAATGCGACGCTGGAGCCACCACAGAGACAATCAGCACCACAGAATTGGTGCCCACTATAGGCACTGAGACACCCGCTGCTGTGGAGGGTAATCCGTGCAATGGAGTCGATGCTACTGTTGCCGGAGCTAACTGCTGGAACTATTTGTCCTGCATCGGTGGCAAGTGGATTCAAGAGTCCTGCACTGCTGGCAACTACTTCGAGGCCTCTCTTGGCTTCTGTAGCCCCGATGTCGACAATCAGTGCCCCGAGAACAAATTGCTGGTGCCGAATACGCGTACGCGACGTGCCGTAGAGAATGACTGCAACTGCCCAGATGACATGCTCGAGGGCAGCATAGTGGCGCATCCCACCGAATGCGCCATGTATCAGATATGCGTCGATGGTCAGCTAATCAATGGGACCTGTGGTCAGGGCACCATCTTCAGCAGCTGTGATAACATGTGCGTGCCCGATACCGAGGCCACCTGCTGGGTGTGCAACAATAAGCCCAATGGCTACGAAATGATAGATCCCAGCGATTGCACTGCCTACAACACATGCATCGACGGAGTATCCATCCCCTCCAGCTGTCCCAATGGCGAGTGGTTCGATGGCGATGAATGTGTCATCGATGTCACCGGCCAGTGCATAAATCCCTGTAGCTGTGGCACGGGCAATGTCGCCCATCCTATCTGCAACAAGTACTATCAGTGCACCGATGGTGTTCCCCAGGTGGTGAGCTGTGGGGCCGGCTCTGCATTCAATTCGACGACCGGCAAGTGCTCCAGTGAAGTAACGTGTGCGGCCAACCAATGTGCCACAGCAACCGATGGAACTTACATTCCCGTTGCCGGCGATGTGACAAGGTTCTATGTGTGTACCAACAACATTGCCTCGATTCGATCGTGTCCCGCTAACAAAGCCTTTGATACAACCCTATCGATTTGTATGCCCATACCAAGTGTGAGTTGCATATTGCACGTAACAAAGGTACTGTTCGCTAAGGCTCCCTTATCTACCAATTGCAGACATCATGTGACCAATCTCTATGCAAGAAGACCACTGAGAATGCAACCTACTCATCGCTAACTTCTGATAATAGCACCTTCTGTCTATGCCAGGACGGTGGCGCCTACCTAAATAACTGTCCATCCGGCTTAGTTTTTGACACAACCTATAACATTTGCACTTTTGTAAGGAAGTTCGAAGTTCGATAAAAATATAAAGGTGGCAAATAATTCTAATATCATTTCATTCTAGACGGGCCCTTGCGATCCACAAGTGTGCGTCCAAAATAAAACAGAATACCATATTTCCGTGAACTATGAAGATCCCAACAGTTTCTGTTTATGCCGTGCCGGTCAACCGACGCCAGTGCCTTGTCCTCGCGGATACACCTTCAATGTCCAGCTGAATGTGTGCGTGCTTATACCAATTCCTGATGTAAGTTTAGTATTTTATGTAATGGGAACTTCGGAGTACCGCAAATGTCTGTTCTCTCTCGATTAATTTGAGTTGCTCTCTCTCTCTCTCTATCTCTCTCTCTCTCTCTTTAAATCCAACAATATTGTAGCCAAGATGCTGCAGCAGCTATTGTGTTAACCACGTAGATTTTGACACATTCCCGGCTCTGAATACAGACACTGGATTCTGCATGTGCGATAACGAGGTGCCAGTGTTTAAGAAATGTCTGAATGAAATGATTTTTGATGAAACTCTAGGCATCTGTTTGCCCGCTATTGTAAGTACTCTAGGCGAACATCCTGATCCTGATCCTGATCCTGATCCGACCCTACCATTATATAATTGCCTTCTTATCATTTTGCAGGAATCTACCGTATGCCCATGCAATGAGTGTGATTCGACTCAGTGTGCGAACGGCACACAAAATCTGGCGTTCCCATCTAATACACCAGCTGGCTTCTGCCTCTGCAAAGAATTTTGCGCTGTATATACCCCATGTATGAACGAAACAGAATTCGATCCAGACCTGTGGATTTGCTTGAAACCACCGGTAAGCGTGTTGTGTGATGATTTAATTTTTTTTCATTATATTTATTTATTTAAATTATAGGGTCCCAATGTCTGTAATGCGTCAGAGTGTGATGTTCTTGCTGAGAATGAGCCCTATGCTGCAAATAATGGCACTGACGGGTTCTGCTATTGCCAGGGTGGCTTACCCGAATACAGTCAGTGTCTTGATGATAAACAGTTCAATGCCCTGTTAGGAATATGCGTTGAGGCTGAGGTAAGCTACTCACTCAATTAATTATTCAATCGCTGTAGTTGCTGTCCTCATGTTCAATAGAATGGCTGCATGGCCGGCTACTGTGACTCAGCGAAGTGTTCGTGCTTGGCGGACTTCGATACATTCCCCTCCTCGAACGAGGAGGATGACAGCAGCTTCTGCCTATGCGAGGGTGGTGAGGCAACTTACAAGAACTGTCCGAGTGGTAAATACTATAATGTCAGCAGAGATATATGCCTGGTACGCGAGGTGGGTTCGATTTTGAGTATTGGAATTGCTATCCGATTCCTAAGTAAATTCCTTTTTTTTTTTATAGGCGCCCTGCTCTGCGTGCGGAGTTGGACAATGTGCCACATTGGAAGACAATGTGAGCTTCCCGGCGCTAAATACAACTTCTGGCACCTGTATATGCCAGGAAGGTGTTGCCGTCTATTTCGAATGCCGCGATAACTATCAATACGATGCTAACCTGGGAATTTGCCTCCCTGCTGCAAAGGCCGCACCCAGTCAAGACTTGTCGTGTGATGTGGCACAGTGCCAGAATAGAGTTGCAACCGAGGGAAATACTTTCGCGGCCAACGATTCGGCGAATGGCTTCTGCACATGCCAAGCCGATGGCAGTGCCACCTTTGAGAGCTGTGGCGAGCTTGAGATCTACGATCATAGACTGAGCCTATGTGTCGCTCATCCTTGCGATGCGGAACTATGCAGAACTCTCAAGAAATTCGAGTCGTTCGCAGCGCGTAATACATCCAGTGGATTCTGCTCCTGTGAAGCTGTGCCAACATTTTATCAGTGCCCAGCTGGACGCGAGTTTGATGCGGCCGTGGGTCTTTGTGTGGATGTATTCACAGCTGTCTGTGATCCTCTAGAGTGTGCGAACAGCACCAAAATCACTGTATTTGCAGCGCTGAATACATCCGAAGGATTCTGCATCTGCGATGGCAGTGCCGAAGGTGCCACCTACCATAGCTGCCAAAGCGGCTACCTCTATGATCCCACTCAGCAATTGTGCTTATTAAACGATCATGACATACAGAAGAGATCTGTCGAGCCGGAGGAAAAAGTAAGATCAGTCTCATTCCTTAAGAAACTCTTCCAGAAACTTGCTTAGACTATGCGACACTCATACCACACCTGCGACCCACGCCTTGAACCCATATAGACCTTAGACGATGTCTTAAATTACTTACTTATATACATACCCATATACACACACGTATACATATACATATACATATATATACACATATGCATGTTATTTATGAGTTACTATTATTATGAGAAATTCCGCTTGCTCCAGTTTTATACCTATCCAAATATATATATGTTTATTTACCACACATGTGCGCAAAGCTGAACTTTTATTTCACTATTTGATTATTATAATTATGCCACCGTTTGTGTAGCTCAGTGGTGCAGACCTGTCCGACCCCTTTCAAAATATATACTGTTCATCATCAGTATCAGCCGATTTGGTAGCCTGTCTGTCTGTGTGAACTCGTCAATTTAAAAGAGTTAATTTGTGCGTTCTAATTTTGAAATGCTTTTTAATTTGTATATCACAAAAACTCACTATTTAATCGTGTAATAAAATTACGATTGGGCAACAAATTGAAAATTTTTTGGCTTACTGAAAATAGTTCGACCTTGAAGAGGTTCTCTAGAAGGAAATTACAATTCAATTGCTAAGTGATTTCTATTCTATTTCTGATATCAAAGAAAATCTTATTTTCAATGATATTTTTGAGAATTCAATTAAGATAGTTTTCAACACTTTTTTTAAAACTTTACTCCAAACAAATAGCGGATCCATGATTTGTGAATTGCCGTTCAATTTAGTCTGATTTTCTGAATAAATTCATTCATACAGAACAATCGCCTCCCAGATTTAAAAAAAACTCATCCCAATGCCAATTAAAGAAGAGAAGTAAGAAAATTATAGTTAATATTAAAAAAGGGATTTCGACAGTTGTTGTTTTAATCAGTTATACAATTTAAGAATATATCCACTTATCATTGCAGTTTGCGTGTGAACTAAACAGTAAGCGCTCTGTGCCAGGGAATTGCTCTCAATACGAGGTATGCCTAGATGGCAATTGGCGGCGGCGCACTTGCTCCGAGGAGCGATACTACAATCCGGAGCAGCAGCGTTGCCTGGAGCCACGCGACGACATGGTCTGCAGCTATGCCCGAGTGCCAGGTCTGCCCGCCTGCAACTCAAGCAGCGACTCCGAAACTATTGCGATCCGGGGCGAAAGGGGCAACAACTGCCAGCAATACTTTCGCTGTACGGCAGGCAAGTGGCGACTGCGCAACTGCCCCAAGCGGCAGTATTATTCCACGCAACTGGGCAGCTGCCTACCAATGCCGGCCCACGAGGGCGATGACTTCTGTAGCTGGTTGAATCGCACCCAGAGCAAAGAGGAGCAGTCGGCTAGTTGCCAGCAGCTGGCAGTGCGAGCAGATCCCTCGAGCTGCGATCGCTTCCTGATGTGCATGGAGAACGCCTGGTGGATACAGCAATGTCCACTTGGCATGTACTTTAGCCGCACCTCGAACTACTGCCTGCCCAACAATGCGAACCAGTGCACAGTCGCCTTCGACACAACTGATTCCGCCACTGGCTGCATCAGTGGACAGAAACGGGCCTTGGCCACCAGTTGCCTTTCGTATGAGGAATGTAGCCAGACAAATCAGTGGGTGGCCAAGTCCTGTGGTCAGCTTCAACAGTTCGAGCCGCTGCTGGGCTGTGTGCCCAACGATGGCAGCTGCCAGGGTAACGGGATGCGTCGCCCCTGCCAGCCGGGTGAGCTGAGAGCTCTGCCGTTACCGGAATCGAATTGCACCCAGTTCTTCTACTACTGCGAGGCGGATGAGTGGCATTTGGGCAGCTGTCTGCGCGGACACAGCTTTGCCCGCCACCTGAACAGGTGTCAGTCTGTGGAGCGTTGCCAGTCCATGCTGCAGCAATTGCCCACGGGCAGCTGTTCGGATCAGCCGGATGGCCAGAGTGTTGCCCATCCGCAGGACTGTACACGCTTCTATTTGTGCCTGCAGGGGCAGTCGGCTCTGATGCAGACCTGCTCCAATGGCAGCTTCTTCGATGCCAACGTCGGCTACTGTCGCCCCAACGATGGCAGTTGCCTGCCCATCGATTCAGTGTGTGCCCATCACAAGGGTGCTGGCTTGGTAGCCCATGCGGACAACTGTCGCGCCTACTACAATTGCTCCAGTCTCATTTCGGCTCAGTTCTGGTTGAACTCCAGCCTTGGCCAGAATGACACTCAGTTGTTCTATTGCCCCGAGGGTCAGTACTTTGACAGCCTAGCGTTACAATGTCGCCTGGATCAGGGACAGTGCCGCCAACCCGCACAATCGCTGGCCAATCTCACTATCATAAATCCGTGCGCCGGAGTCGCACATGGCACACGTCTAGTCCACAAGGTCTACTGCAATCTGTACTACGCCTGCGTCCATGGTCTGGCCATTCCAGCCGAATGTCCACCTAGGATGCGCTTTAGTGCAACGCTCCTGCGCTGTGTGAATGAGTCGGCGTTCCAGTTGGAGTCGGAGAAGTGTCCGCTGGGACAGCTGACAGTTGAGAGTGGGAGTGGAAACAGTAGTGCCATTGATAGCTGTGCCAGTCTGCAGGATGGCAGCTATGTGGCTGACTCCAGGGACTGCACGAAGTATTACATTTGTGCGGGGGGTGTGGCGTTGATACAACGCTGCGGCGCAGGGTCCTACTTTGACGCGGATCAGTTGCTGTGCAGCCAGGACGATGGCGCCTGCCCCTATGTTGATGTAAGTGGAACAAATGAAATGATGAAAACCTTAAGCGTGCATCAGCCTCCCAGTCCGGTGTTGTGTGAGGGCAAACACAGTCATCTATTGCCGGATACGTCTAATTGCAACAACTTCTACCTGTGCGTCTCCAATAAATCACGCAGCGAGCGCTGCTATGCGGGTTACTTCTTCAACGCAACGCTGCAACAGTGCCAAGCCTTTGAGCCAACCGACGAGAAGGATCTGCTGCAGTCTAAGACAGCTGCTGATCCAGCGACAACGGAACAGGCCATAGGAGTTGAGAAGAAGTGCAGCGATCCGCCCACAGATATTGCCAGTCTCTGTGATCTGATCGGCGACGTGATGACCTCCATTGCCGAGCCGGGGGACTGTCGCCGCTACATCAGCTGCGACGAGGACGAGCCCGTCTCGCAACGTTGCCGCAACGGCGAGAGCTACGACAGCCTGCTGGGCATCTGTCGCCAGAATGACGGCACCTGCCTTCTGGAAAACGGAGGCCGTGTGGGCGTATGCAACGGGAAGCATGGCCAACTGGCGCGGGACACGCATAATTGTCGCGGTTACTTCATCTGCCTGCACGGCCAGAAGATCGAGGCCGAGTGCGAGGTGGGCCACTTTTTCAGCAAGGCGACAAACACTTGTGAGCCAGACATTCTTCAGCAGTGCACCAATAATTCCAACGAATTGGCAAAACCAAAGACCGATGACTAAGCTAAATCCTATAAGACAATTGAAAGCACTTCTTGTATACCAAAATAACGTTTTATAAAATTATCTTTGTGGTGTTGGGTTCAATAAAATTAACAATAATTCAAATTTGGTTCGATTTCCAAGTTATAATGCACTCAGAAAAAACTCACAGTATTTTAGGAATTTGCCATACTTTTGGAATCAATAATAACTCACCTAATTATTAAGGCATTATATTTTTAAGAGAAGTTTTTTTTTGCTATTCTTAATTTCGGGATACGATTTTCTTAAATGTAGAAAAAATTTCATATGCGTGTGAACACAAAAAGCAACTCCAACATTAGCTTTGCTGTTTATATGTATATATATTATAAATAAACAAAATTATTTTAAATTTTAATATGTATATATGTACATCTTAGACAGTTTTTCAAAGGAAGAGAGTTGATTTTAATAACAGCTTTATATATGTATGTGGGATTGGAGTAGTCACGTCATATTTTCCAAAAAGTTGCATCCATTGTATAACATTGAAAATTTGACTAAATTAGTACACATTTTGCAAGCACCAGACTTTAGTTCACTAATTATTTATAAAAATGAAGCCGCTTACTATGAGTACACTTTTAGTTTACACTTTTAGTTTACACTTTTATTTTTATTATTTATTTGTATATATTAAAAACTTGAATTAAGTGTTACTCAACTTTTGCAGACCAATGCCAAATCATTCAGGCCGACATTAGAGATAGACTAACAATGTGTATCTATCTATATTCATATATACATGTATGTTGCACATTGAATCTGGTGGTAGCTGTCATAGAAACCAAATTGATTGTCAGTAACTCGTAGATGATATGTATTGTGTTGTAGCTGTGAAATTTTTAGTTGTAACGGCATTCGTCAATACTTTCGTTTAACTGAGTATAAGTACTTCCGACAACGATCAGAAATCACGCAATGCCGACCTTAAGGTGGTAAACGACGCACTTGCCGACTTGATTGACGCATACAGTCGCTCAAAATAGATGGACCCCTGTACAATAATAGAGGCACCTATATTTATAGTTACGTTACAACTATTGTATGACAATTAATTGTGATGTCATTATTACCCACTCGAAATCCATTGAATACCATCAACTAGGTGTGAGTAATCTTCAAACAGCACTAACAGGTCTTTGAGTTCAAGATGTATAATTTAGAATACACATATTTAATAATAGCTGCACAAGAACCTCACTCTTAAATTCTCTAAATGTCAAATACTACTCATAGCGACTAGTGTGGCCAGTCAATTAACTACAAGCTTGTACACATACATATTTATATGTACATATGTTGTCAGTTAGCTCGATGTTAGGCTGAGTGAGTGCGCCACACATGAAAATGAACTACTTTGATTATCTACCAACTTGTACTTTTTAGGTGGGGGCATTTGGTAGTCGGGACAGCAGGACAGTTGCAATCCAACCTAGTCCTGTGGCACTCACTTGCCCATTGGTCATTCGTGCGCGAGTGCTTCAATAAATCGGTCGCAAGAACCGTGGTCCCCATTATGTAGAACGGAATGTGTCAATAAATAACACGCGACACGCGAGCGAGTGAATGCAAAAATGCTAAAGATACAAAAGAGACAAATATTCGTTTTACAACGGTTTTAAGTCAATACGCAAACAACCTTTCAAACAAATCCAAATCATGTAATGTGAAATTCAAATCAACAATAAAAATAAAAGAAAGATTAATTAGCAGTGGCTGATTAAATTTATTTTTGTGAGCTAACTAATCAATTTAGACTAGGATCTGTGAATGCAAATAGAATTTGAATCAATCAATAACCGATTGTTAATAAAGAACTTGAAAACTGACAACAACGAATCAATAAATCGTCAATTTCTGTGATTACTTCGATGGCATGGGACTTTGCCCAACTGGCAAACCAACAAGTTCCATTGACGAATCTAGCAAGTCACACCCAGTTCGAATTCCATGTAGAGGCAAGAGACCTTCTCAGGCTGCTATAGGTCATTGTGATTATAACTTTAGTTGTGAAATGCCCGCCACATCTAAGAGTGACTAAAATGATAATCCAATCTTCGTAGAGTGATCAAAAATTCAATTTAATTTAAATGAACTGAAAATACTTAAATTGCCAAACCGCCACTAAGGCCAGCAACAAGTTTATTTGTTTTATCGACCCAAGTATAACTGCCTGTAACATGCATTATCTTGTACACACATATACATATTTAATCGTATGTATAAGGTCATTATGACTTTGGCCTCGATGTGACGTTGTACTCCAGCTCGTATGCCATTGAATGGCGTGTGTACACACTTGGACATACATTCATACGTCTTTATTTTTACTATATATTTAGTACACAATGTATGCCCCCTTTTTCCAAAAAACATGTATCCAATTTACCAACAATTAATAGTGCTCAACTAGAAGATATCAGTGTAACAAAGTTGTGTCGAACTTCTCTAAACGAACTTAGTTGGACTTGAAGGCTTCGAGTTAGAACAAAATTGAAGAAATTATATTTATAGTTTACTGTTTGGTGACCTCCTTTTATACATTAAAGATATCTCTTTATCTCCAGGACATTTTTTCAAAACATATTTCTCAAATTCACAAATTGAGTAGCGGAAAATGTTGAACAAATTATTAATTTACCCGAACTTTGGATGTCAAATATACAAATTGAATGCAAACACAATTACATATACATATACATATACATATACATATAGTACCTGCCCCAATGTGGGCTACTTCTCTTTACAACTGTATATATAACTGGGTTCTAATGTCAAATAAAAGTAGCCCAGAGGGACATATTTTTTTTATGTATGTATGTAAGTGTAAGCTAGAATCCATTTGCAATTACAGAAATAGGAAAACCAAATAATATAGCAGAAGCAACACGACCTAGTTGCGCACTATCAAGTAAATCATGGTAAAAAGAAAAACAAATTAAAATGCGTGCATGCATATTTAAATATAGGAAAGTTCACAACGAATTGTTAAAAGGAAGGAAGGAGGAAATTTACAGAGCTTGAGATTCCCTATAAAAATATGTATCATTAATAGGGTAACAATTATTAATTGACAATCATTTATTTCTATTTATTTTGTTGAAAAGAAACATCAAACGTCAAATAGTTAGGAGCGCGCATCGATTTGGTGTTCTATTTGAATCGAAATTTCAAATTGAAATACATATTTTATTATGGGAGTGGTGACAAGTGTACAAGCCTCGTGCGATCTGGCACTGTAGGTCAAATTATATGTCAAGCAGTCGAAAACAGGAAAATTCTTGTTATTGAATAACTAAACAGAGTAATTACTTTGTGCAGTGACGTGTCACAGATAGATAGACAAACGTACGGAAAAATGAACAGTCATGGAAAGCTGCAGGGAAGTGTGCGCGGCAATTCAAATATTTTTCAAATACGAATCGACAGCGTTGATGATGAGAGCACCAAACCCATAACGGAGTCCAATTCGCGCGAGGATCTCACTGGAAGCGGCGCATTCGAGAGCGAGAGAGCCAGTGAGCAGACAGTGTTTCAGTTTCCAAGTGAGTTCGCCAGCTATATTTGTAGTTATCTCGATTTGGGTTAAAACATTTTTTGCTTCACAGGATTCCTATCAGTGCCCACACTACGTAATTCACGGCGAAACTCTCCAAGCCGGCGACAAGTCGTCTCAAGCCCAGCCAAAAGCGAGCGAGCAATTCGCCAAAATCATCCCAAGTCGCGTCCACGACGGCTAAGCCAGGACAGCGGCATAGTAGCAGGTCGTCTAGTTGGTTATGGTGTAAGTCAACCAACTAAACTCATTTCATTTCAATAATCCTTTTTCTATTAAATCGATATAATTTTTCTTCGACTTACTTGGCACAACAGGATAGAAATTTAATTGAATTGGATCTGGAGGCCCCACAAATGGAGCCCAGCATCACTGCCTACCATTTTATGGATGTGGAACGTCAAGCGGTCAACAAACCCGTCTCGCCAAAACCCCCCGTGGACAAACAGAGCTCGGGCAGCGGCAGCTCTGCCTCCTACACAGAGAAATGGCTCAACTCCTCGATGATGCGTGGCAGCACTGCCTCATGTTACTCGAAGAGCAACTCGATAACGATGCCGCTGCCCACACATATGGAAACAGAATCCGCGGAGCCGAGTCCCACGCAAGCATTCGGTCCCAAAGTTGTGGAGAGACCCGAGGAGGATATACCAGGTACAGCAATGCGTCGCACTCTGGGCTTGAACATTAGCCCGACGCTGAATGGGCGCATGTCCAGCGAGGTGGATGACAAAGGGAATCAGTCAAATGAAGTCATCGAGTCGTCACACTCGAATGAGCTGGTCGATCAGTTTGGCTATCGACAATTGTTGCCCACTGATCGAAGGACATCCACCGAAGAGAGCAGCAGCAGCATTAGTGGCAGCTATGCCAGCAGTCGCAAGGCCAGCAAGAGCAATAGCCTGACGGGCGATGGCAGCGAAGGAGAGCGACGCATAAGCAAACAGGATAGGGAGGGCCTCGACCCGGAGTCACTGATGTTTCGGGACGGACGGCGCAAGGTGGACATGGTGCTGGCCTGGGAGGAGGAGGACCTGGGCGTCATGACCGAGGCGGAGGCACGTCGGCGCGACATAAGGCGCTGTTTCATGGACAATCTGGTGAAGGAAGGACTCGATGTTGAGCTGGAGGACAAGTCACAGTCGTTCAACGAAAAAACATTTTTCCTCAAGATCCATCTGCCGTGGCGCCTCGAAACACGACTAGCTGAGGTCATGAACCTTAAGTTGCCCATCAAACGCTTCATAACAATATCCGTAAAGCCTTCTTGGGTAAGCAAACCATCCAGTAAGTGTGCACCTATGTCCCTAAATGTCCTTCAATTGAGTAGGATGATGAGAACGTCGTCATGCGCAATGTGCAATACTGGAAGGATGTGTGGCAACGGCTGACCAAAAAGATACAACTCGATCACAGTGTGCTGGAGGGCGAGCCAACTTTCAAGGCTGCGACGGCCAACGGCAATCCTGAGGAACAGTAAGTCCTTAAACTGACAACTCTTAACAGCTATTATTAATATTAATATTAATATTAATTTTATTTAAAAAAGCGATTGAGTAGAGTCTCATGTTGATCAATGATTATCTGACCACATTCAACATATACTCAGAAAAAAAATACAATAAAATAATAATAAATAAAAAAACAATCCGCTGATTATGAAATACATACGCGGAATACAAAAATCTGGAATCGTAATTCAACTAAAGCCAATTTACATCTTGCAGGTTCATTGTTAAGGATCGTGCCACGGCGTACACAAGTGCTCAGCGGTCGTTGATGGTGATGCAGGTGCTTATCCGAACACCCTACGAGGAGGGCGATCGCAGTGGCATCCGGCGACTGCTCAACGATGGCACCTATCTGGGCTGCTTTCCGCTGCACGAGGGTCGCTACGATCGGCCCCACTCGAGTGGCGTTTCCCTGGATCGCCGGGTGCTTTATCAGACCTGGGCAACTCCTTCGCAGTGGTATAAGAAGCAGCCGCTTTGCCTGGTGCGCAAGTACTTTGGCGACAAAATCGCGCTGTACTTTTCTTGGCTGGGTTTCTACACCGAAATGCTGGTTTACCCCTCGGTTGTTGGCACTCTGTGCTTTATTTATGGCCTGGCCACGCTGGAGTCGGAGGACAATACGCCAAGCAAGGAGATCTGCAATGAGTCCGGCACCGGCAATATTACTCTGTGTCCGCTTTGTGATAGGGCGTGCAGCTATCAGCCGCTATACAAATCATGCCTCTTCTCACGATTGACTTACCTTTTCGACAATCCATCAACGGTATTTTTTGCCATTTTCATGTCTTTCTGGGGTGAGTATTCTCATTTACAAAACAATCCGTAATTTTAAGAATTGTTATGCACTTTTAGCCACAACTTTCCTGGAGCTGTGGAAACGCAAGCAATCAGTCTTAGTCTGGGAATGGGACCTCCACAACGTCGAGTTGGATGAGGAGAACAGGCCTGAGTTCGAGACAAACGCAACCACATTTCGCATGAATCCAGTGACACGGGAAAAGGAACCCTACATGTCCACTTGGAGCCGGGCTATTCGATTCGTAATAACAGGAAGTGCCGTACTCTTTATGGTAAATACTAAAGAAATACAAGAACTGTAATAATACCTTACACTTTAACAAAATATTGTTCAACTTAATCGAGTGCAGATCGCAGTTGTGCTCTCCGCCGTACTGGGCACAATTATCTACCGCGTATCCTTGGTCGCGATCATCTATGGCGGGGGAGGCTTCTTTGTGAATGAGCATGCCAAGCTGTTTACCACAGTGACAGCGGCGCTGATCAATTTGGTTGTCATTATGATACTCACACGGGTAGGCTTCAACTCCAAAAGTGTAGTGTGTTGCTCAATCAATCAATCATTGTTTTTGGTATCATATTAGATCTATCATCGCATGGCAATTAAGTTGACAAACCTGGAGAATCCTCGCACCCACACCGAATACGAGGACTCGTACACCTTTAAGATATTCTTCTTTGAATTCATGAACTTCTACTCCTCGCTCATCTACATAGCGTTCTTCAAGGGACGCTTCTTCGACTATCCCGGCGATGATCAGGCGCGGCGCAGTGAGTTCTTCCGCCTCAAGAATGACATTTGTGATCCGGCGGGCTGCCTCTCCGAGCTCTGCATTCAATTGGCAAGTACAAAATTCTGCGATCAGTTTGTGTTTGGTTTTTTATGGCAAGCTCTCTGACCATTTAGGCCATTATTATGGTGGGCAAGCAATGCTGGAACAACTTTATGGAATATCTTTTTCCCAAGTTCTGGAACTGGTGGCGTCAGCGTAAGCACAAACAGGTAAGATAGTAACTGATAAATATATTTATAAATAAATCAGTTTGCACTCATTCATTTACTGACTAAGCGATAAGGGATACATATCTCAAATTAGAACTGAAAGGAAGTTTATGGGCAAAATGTTGGAAAGCTGTTTAAAAATGTATTATTTATTTATTTATTTTTTCCATCCTTATAGAATCTAATAACGATTAGATAAATAATTTATCAGAGCAATAAACCCAAATATTTATGTAATTGCAGGATACTAAGGATGAATCGCATTTACATATGGCTTGGGAACAGGACTATCATATGCAGGATCCGGGTCGCTTGGCCCTATTCGATGAGTACCTAGAAATGAGTGAGTGGCTCGCTGCTTGTTAAGCTACCCAAGTTGGCCATTTATAATTTGGTGCGTACTTATTTTAGTTCTTCAATATGGCTTTGTCACACTGTTTGTGGCCGCATTTCCATTGGCGCCGCTATTTGCACTGCTCAACAATGTGGCCGAGATTCGATTGGATGCCTACAAGATGGTCACACAGGCGAGGCGACCGTTGGCGGAGCGTGTGGAGGACATTGGCGCCTGGTACGGCATTCTGCGGATTATCACCTACACCGCCGTCGTCTCGAATGCGTTTGTGATCGCCTACACGAGTGATTTCATTCCACGCGTCGTTTATAAGTTTGTCTACTCGCAGTCAAATACTTTGGCTGGCTACATTGAGCACTCCCTGTCTATATTCAACACATCTGAATACAAGGAGGAATGGGGTGCGACGAGCAGCGAACTCGATCCGGACACCTGTCAATATAGGGGTTACCGGTTAGTAAATTGACAACTATTCCATCTCAATTCATGTTTACATTTGATTTACTTTCCAGGAATGGCCCCAAGCACTATGAGCCTTATGGACTTAGTCCCCACTATTGGCATGTTTTTGCCGCTCGCCTGGCCTTCGTAGTGGTGTTTGAGGTATAATAGGGCATCAAATACAGTCAAACTTCTCTAAACTGAATCGGAGATCAATACAAATTTTAAAAAATATCTATATACGAAAATGTAATCGCTTTAAAAGCGACTTCTGTGCAGCTTGCGCTCTCCATTCATTTTGCATCCAAAAAATATTGTTGCATAGTTTAAATTGGAGAAGTTTGGCTCTAAGACTTGCCGTGGGTCTAATAGATACTAACTTAATAAATTTGTATTGACCAAAACAGCATGTAGTGTTCGTCCTAACCGGCATCATGCAGTTCATCATACCCGATGTGCCCTCGGAGGTGAAGACACAAATGCAGCGCGAGGAGCTGCTAGCCAAGGAGGCCAAATACCAGCATGGCATCAAGCGGGCGCAAGGAGACAATCAGGATATTATGAGCCTGTTCCGCGATACCAGCCACCGCTCATCTTTAGCCGGGGGCCAGGCCAATCCGCGAGGGAGTTGGGCTCGCCGTTTCAGCCGCTTGAGTGATGGACTGGATGCCCATGTGGAGGTCGCTGGGCGTCCGCGTCGTTCGGTTGAGTCCACCGTGTGGGAGGTTTCCTGACACGAGGAGGAGGCGGAGAGCGCAGAACCCAGTGCAGCCAAGAGATGAGATTGGCAATTGGTCAATGGCCATGATCTGTTCACGTCCATATTGCTCATTCAGTCGTGTCGTGTTTAATTTCATTGTTGACAAATCAATCATTTATGTTCCCTTACCGTACTTGTTTTGTGTAAATAAATTGTATTTGAGTGGATATTAACATTTCAAAATATATAACACAACTCTGACTTATCAGCTATATCAACGACATATTAATCGCATTTAAAAATAATAGCTGTTTCTGATTTATATTGTTGAGTTTTAGTTAGATGTGTTTAATATAAATATTCGAATTTATTCAAAACAATATTCGACTTGTTCAATATAAAATCCATAGTTCATAATATTAATGGAAATCAGTTGTTAGTTCTGCCTAAGGAACGATAGTAGTCAGATAGTTAGTTAGTCGGTCTGTTGCCAGGACAACCAGTGTCAGGGAGGCATTGTTTACTCTATCAAGTTTAACATTAACCAGCGCCTCCGCTCCTTGGAATATTCCATTAACGAAAATTACATATTTCAAATATGAATAAGAAACTTTCACCAGAAGATGCATTCTACGAAAATTTGACATTGGGTCTGATTAAAACGTTATGTGAGTAACAATTATTGTTTGCCAGCTAAACAAATACTTAAAACAAACATCCACAATAGCAAATGTGCCGAGAGTGTGCAATGTGAGCCTGGAGCGTCGACAACCCCTGAATCCGTGCCAGGTGGTCAACTGGGAGCAACGGCACTGTGTCTACCTGCCGGAGGACATGAAAAAGTTCTATCTATCCAGCGACGGCTTCGTGCTCAACTGGAGCTATCAATATGCGCGTAAGTATCGAGACTCGACAAAACAGTCATGTATGATGATGATCCGTCAATTGGGATCCCTTAGCCAGCGATGTTCGACGCGTCGGTTACATACACTTTCCGCATCTGCTCCAGGTGACCCTGTTGCGGGAGAACATCGAGAATACTCACCCGGCAAGCGGCGCCCAGTCGACTAGCGGGGCCAGCGGCAGCAGCATTAGCTCTGTTGGAGCCAAGGATAAGTGGGATAATGCCCCGCCCATTATAACGGCCAAGACCAAAATATTTGAAATCAACAATATCAACGATATGGCCAAGGTGAGTGAGGAACAGTTGCATCACCTTGTATTTTACTAAAATCGCAATACTTTTGGAGACAATTGTTAGTCACCCTATTATTCAGAAAGTAAATTTCTAAAATTTATCTTATTGGCTTTCTAAAAGTATTATTTATAAATATAAAAATATTTCCCCTTTCAGGTGTGCATGTTGTATGAGTCAACCAGTTCGAATAATCCACGGTTTTATTTGCTCGAGCTGGGCACACTCAGCTGGCAGTTTCTGGCCGAGACTTTCAGTGAGTATCTGCGCATGGCGATTGCGCACTTGGGTTTGCCCTATTGGGAGCTGTGTTTCACCAGCTTTGGCTTGCCCTCGTGGACGGAGCAGCTGTTTCTGCTGCTGGCTCCACATCTGCTGGAGAAGCACGAGCTACGTCGCGGACGCACCATAAATCCGGCCTGCGAGCATCCATACAATATCATCGACCCGAACATATTTCGCAGCAAGCCCAAGGGCATGGCCAAGACTTCGACCAACAGTGGGAAGACACACAACAACAACAAGTGAATCCTGGTAGCAAAAATAATTTGTATTTCGTTTTAACAAGAAATGCACACAAAACAAGATTCGCAAATTGTACTGCAACAGAAAATGGGATCGAAGATGCGATCTTAATAAAAATCCGCACTTTTATCTTCCAAATCGGCTAGCATTTTATCCCGGATCTGTGGCCGGGGATCCTCCTTAATGTCGCTGGGCACAGCACCAACCGCACCCAGCATAAACTCCAACTCGGGCAGCGTGAGTTTCTCGCCCCGCAGCTCCAGCGGACCAATGAACTGTTTGCGCATCGCTCCCTCGTGGTAAACGAAAATGGTGGGCAGGTTTTTGTCGGGGAAGTTGGGTATGCAAGTGGTGGCCACGGAGCGGAGGAACTTGGTCTGTGGGAAGCGTGCCGCCAGCTGTTGCATGTGGTGGTGGATGAGGGCGCAGAGGGGTACGCCGTTGGCATACAGATGCAACACCACCCAGATGCCCTCGCCCGCTTTGGTCACCTCGTCGACGTACTCCTGCCCGGATATTTCTCGAACACTGCCAAAGCGCGCCTTCTCCGCCGTGGCACGCATCTCGGCCATGCGACGCTGGCGATACTGCTCCAGCACTGCCTCGTCCTCGGAGTCCTCGAGTTCATCGAGCTCGTCGAGCGACATGTCATCGATCTGCTTGTCACGCTGACCCTCCTGCGGCGGTAAATCTGTTCGTCGCTGAATCACATCGCTCATCATCGCCTGAATTTGGTCCTCGGTTATCTCCGCTTCCTTCTGCTTTGGCCCAATGATTCCCTTTGCGCGCAGCACATCGTTCCACTCGGTATCTTCGTTGGGATCCTAAAAAAATCATAATTTGCTTGAGTTTTCATTCAGAAATCGTTCAACGCACTCATGCGATTCATTTTGGGTGCGTTTTACAACCAAATATGGGCATCAGTTGCATGCACATGCTCAAATTTATGCACAAATACACATTTATAAATTTACATACATTTGTATATATTCTATATTCTGCTGACTTTAAACTTACCTGCATTTTTGTATTATTTCTATTTCTTTTGGAACAGTAGGGGACTTATTTGAAATATTGTTCTAATGTGCTTTAAATATAAACTAAAAATAAATTGAAATGACTAATCCCACATCTCATGAATACTGACAAACCCAAAATGCAATGTAAAAAATCCCAAAAATGTTATTTGGGATTATATTTTTAATACCAAAAAAAATAAACCATAGTAAAATAAATAAACCATCGATAAAGTAGGGAACAACAATAATATTCTTATTTATATATTTTAAATCGATTAGTTTTTATGTAAAAAACAATTTATTTAAATTTAAGTTAAGTTAAGTTAACACAGCCAGCTGATCTCACATATGGAGAAAATGTTAAGTAGTCTCGTATCATTCAGCTGCTGAGAGCAATGGTCATTGCAGTAAACTGTAATATTCTTAACAAGCAGCTTTTGTCAGCGCTACCAATAAGGAGAAGCAAAAAATGTTAACAAATCTGTTAACATTCTAATTTTTTTGAAAATGGCCGTTTCAAATTTGATTAAAAACCTTCAAATTGTTACCTGTAGGCTGGCATTTAACCATGCGTTAGCTTTTTTGAAATAAGCAAATGAAACTAAGGTATTTAATTATTTTTCATAACTTTTATTCGAATCTGTCTTTTTGTTCGTTTGTTTTGTTTCGGCTTGCTAATTAAACAATTTAATTAGTGAAGTTAACGTACACCATGAAAATTCAAAAATTGCCGTATATACTTATGATTTTTGTTTCTCTTGGTTTTATACATCGATTTATATTTAGTATTTTAATTTTATGTTTTGCTAAACCTTATTGCACAATGCAGTAAAACATTTATCTTTGCTGTTGTATATTTTACTTATTTGTGTTTAAATATTTATTAATTAATTAAGCTTTTAGCTGTGCTTTTGCACACTCAACACATTTGATGCTTTGTCATAAAAACAATTCATTTCTAACAAATATTTTTAAGCGTACCTCACAAAGTATACATACATTTATTATTAATAATTTATTGCACCTAAATCGTAATGTAAATATGTTTAGAATAATGCCTAAGAAAACAGTTTTTGGAAGTTTCTCAATGTTGAGCGAGCACATTCAATTAACCTTTAATTTATTATTATTTATTATTTTGTATTTATGTATTTATATGTAATGTAATGCATATATATTTTTTATATATGTTCAGTTTATGCGCTAAAGAATGAAATATGAAAGTTTGCAACATGTGCGTAAACACTTAATTCAATTTAATTAGGTTTCCAGTTAAGTTTTCGTATTTTTTGTTAGACGTTTTATACATTGAAGCTTTCCTCTTTTTGTATGGTAATATTTTGTTCCAGTTTTGAATATTGTATTTTAAATATTTATTTTTTTTTTTTGAGAACAGGGCCAGTGCACATAAAAGTTGACCTTGTGGTCATCTTCTCCGTACACTTTCTATGAGTATATATAACAGTTTACGTTTAGCTAAGTACGCCCAGGCGTGTCCTTTCAAAGTGCTCTTTATGAGCAAAACCAACGCTTTGAAACACCCGAAAAAAGTGAGTTCATTTTAGAGCTAAAGTTAACAGAAAGATTCATTTGATATCCAAGTGACGTAGTTAAATCAAAAACTAGATTTTACTAATATAACAAGAAGCTTTTTATTTGCTAATAGAAATTTCTCATTTTTCTTTCCATCATTTAGTTCAAATATTTAATGTCATTTATTATTTTCAATGAACTTTCGAGATCATGTGTACAAATGAGTGAAACCATATTGAGGTAAATTTCATGATTAGTTATTTGGTAGCATCACTTTTCCCAGGTGTTTCTTCGAATATTCATATTAATTTTTGGCACAAACTTTGAGTAATGCCCTCTCTTTCGGTTCGCATCTGCACTTTGTGTCCATCATTATGCGATCATATCTTCATGCCCAGTAGTCTTTTAAACGCACGCCTATAATCCAAATTGAATATCGTATAGATGACCGGATTCAAGCCGGAATTAATGTAACCCAACCAGGTGATAAAGTTCTTAAACTTGTTCGTGGGACAGCAACTCTGGCAAAATGGCAGAATCACATACATCAGAAAGAACGGCAGCCAGCAGATGACAAACACGCCCATAATGATGCCCAGGGTGCGAGCAGCCCTCCGCTCCTTGGACAGTGAGATCTTCTGCTTCTCCTCGATGAACTGGTTGACGGTGCTCGGCTTCTTCTGCACCACAGTCACAGCAGCCGTGACCATCGATGACTGTGGCGGCGTCATCTTTAGAGACGTTTGGTCATCCGCTTGGGTAACACAAACCTTAAAAATAGTAAATATAAATAAATAAAGTTTCTAAATGAAGAACAAAAGAATAATTTGAATGAGATCTTTGCTTAAGACCCACCTGTATGCAACCTTTGGGATCGCTGCCACTCTCTGTGCTTATCTCCTGATCCGATTTGGCGGCGGCATTGTTGCTATTGGTTTGTGGCAGCAACTGTTGCTCACCGTGCGGCTCACATCCCGACGAGGATGACTGCGATCTGCGACCGCTGCGCCCCTTGCCATGCTTAATTGAGTCCTTGATCTTGGCGCGACGCGACTTCTTGACGAGCACAACAACCGTTTGCTGTTGCTGTTGGTGCTGTTCGACGTTTGTTTCAGGCTGGGCGTGTGTCTCGCTGCTGAGACTCTCCTGGTCGTTGTGTATCATGGGCGTGGCAAAGTTGGCACGGTCGCGACCACAGCAGAGCCAACTGCCGCAGAGGCTGCCCAAGTAGCGCGCCTTTGAGCTGGTTGAGCTGCTGCCAGCTGCCGCACTGCTCGTGTTTATGGGCTCCAGTTCGGTTGTCTTCAACGCCATCGTATTCAATTTGTTTGCCTTGGCACGCTCCCTCAGACGACGTCGCGTAGCCACGAAGATCTCAATGTACACAATCGTCATAATGATGAGCGGAATGAAGAAGGAGCCCAACGACGAGTAGATGACATAGCCACGCTGCGAAGTCAGCTCACAAGGTGTTGCGCTGGTGAACTCATCCGGCCAATCGTTCCAGCCAATCAGCGGTGGACTGCTAATCAACAAGGAGAGCAGCCAGACACCCGAGATGAGCAGCAGGACTCGACCCACTGTCCGCTTCTGTGCATAGTTAATGGGATCGGTTATCGCCCAGTAGCGATCCAGGGCAATGGCGCACAGATTGAGTATCGAGGAGGTGCAGCAGAGCACATCGCCGGTGAGCCACAGCTTGCACAGATGTATGCCAAACTCCCAGCGACCCAGTATCGAGTATGCCACATTAAAGGGCAGCACCAGCAGTGCCACCATTAAATCGGCTACCGCCAACGAGACGATGAAAAAGTTCTGCACAATGCGGAGCGGTTTGTAGGTGAACACGCTCAGTATGACCAGAATGTTGCCAATTATGGTTAGCACTATGATGATGGAGAGCACCAGCGCTGTGAGCAGCGCCTCCCACTCCGGCACCGCCAGTTGCAAGCCCAAAAAGCTGGCATGCATTTCCTCCACCGCCAATGCGCCACATTCCTGCGTTGACTCAACAATTGCTGTTGTTGTTGTCACTGTTGCCGTTGCTGTTGTCAGGCTGTCCACAAACGAGCCCGATAAATTGGCTGCCAGGGCTGCTGTTGTTGTCGACGCTGCTGCTGCACTGCGTCCGTTGGCTGACGCTGGCGATGATGCCTTTGCTGTGGATGCCTCTGGTGTGCTGTTGACGGCAGCGGCTGCTGTCAACGCTGCCGCGGCCACTGTTGTGGTGACATTTATGAACAGGATTTGATCTGCCGATGGCATTTTGACATCCTGCTAACACTGCAGCCACCTCCCCGACCTTCCCCGCTCTGCTCGTCTCTTGTGTGCGTCCTTTTATCTGCCCTCTCACGCTTTCTCTGTTTCTCGTTTTTTGTGTTTTTTTTTTTTTGTTTTCAATTTGCGCTGCAATGAAAAGGAAAATGCAATTGTGTGTAAAAAACTGATGCGAGCTGATATTTTTTGTTTTCCTGCTCAAATTGGATACATTATTTAAATTTATGATTGCATTTTAGCAATTTTCTCTCTCTCGCATCTACAGCGAATCATTTTCAATATTAAACATTTAAGATTCCATTCTTTACGACAGTTAAAGTAAGCAGACTTCAACTTCAGCTAAATTTAATTGGTTTCATGGTTCCATTATTTAAATTTATAATTTTCAACATTAAACATTCAAGATGCCATTGTACATGAAAGTTAAGCTAAACAGACTGTTGATTCGAATTTAATTTTCCTTGAGACAGTTCACACACTTCTAATTAAATTATATTAATGGCGATTTAACTCAGCTCGTAATTTTTGGTAGATTTTGTTTGAAATTATAAGCTTATAAGCTAAGCCAATTTTATAAAAAAAAAAACGGAAATTGGAAATTGAAAACCCATTTATTTAATTTTACTTTCGCGCATTTATCTAATTTCACAGAAATTCAGAAATTTGGTTTGGATGAATCGCAAATCACTCAAGTCTGCAGTCAAAGCCAAGTGCAAATTCCAGAGAAGCCAATCAAATTCAAGTCAGATATTTTTTATATCAAGAATGTGGGCTAAAAATAGCAGGCCAAAAGCCTTCAGTTGAGAAAAGGGTTCAGGCATTTGATTGCCTGTGGAGCTTGAAAAAACAAACCATGTCCTGGAGACACTTACGAATTGGGTCTTGTCAGAATGCCATTAACAATTTTGGTGACATTTTTTCGCATTAGCCGTTAAATGAAAGGAAACTAAGTAATTAAAAATGCCAGACTAAGTAGAACGACAGCTGTAAAATAATACCCCAAGCTTCATTTCATTGGAATACGTTAAGCAAAATTGTAATACGAGATGATATGACAGCATTGTCCCTATTCGGATGACGCCATTAATTTAAATGTGGCGACTTTTAGATGCTCTAAAATTATTAAAATTTAAAGCTTAAATTTGTTTCAAAATGAGAGTCAACAGTAATTAGAGAATTTGAAAGTTAAACATTTAATATTTGTGGTTAAATTTTAATTGCTTCATATGAAAAAATCATTTACTTATCTGTGCTGAAAGATGTATATTGTTTAATATCACTTGTATCATTAAAACCTGGCAGCTGGTTTCAGTCCGGCTCATTTCAGTTACCTTGGAGAGTAAACGGACTGTGCCCCTTTGCCTGGCAATAGCTAATCTTATGTGAGTCTATAAATTGCACATAATTGTTACGCCGTATTTTAGCCGCATTCAGCGTTTGACACATTTATCCGCTTAGCCTCTTGCCACATGCCAGCAGCCAGCAACCAGCAACCAGCAGCCAGTTGCAGTTGCAGCATTCGCAGAAAGAGCATTAATCAAAGTATTCGGCTCATAAAGTGTGCGAGCAGCCCCAAAAAAACAGCAAGGAAAATTCAGGAAAAACATTCTCATTCAGCCAACAAAAAAGTTGACTCTTCCACAATCTTTTTTTGCTGCAGAGATTTCACTGCTAATGGACCAGAATCTCACCTTGATTTCCATCGGCAAACCCTTTAGTGAGAGTTTTTCGAGGTGTGGCTGGAATTGTTGGTTTCATTACGAATACAAAGTCACAAAGTTTTGCAGTTAGTTTTTCTGATCTGATTCGAAATTAGAGAGACCGTCTGCTATCGATAAGCCGATTAGCAGCTACATTGAATAAATGCAGAGCTCAACACTCGGCAACAACTATGTGGACTCTGGTCGCCTCGCGATAAGCTTATTACAGGGCTTAAAGCGCTCTTATGAATACAACACACAGAAAAGTAGAATACATAAGGGCAAAGACACACCCACACCGACATACACACACACACATACACTATAGTTGTATCTGTGTGTGTGCTTGGCAGCTTCTGTATATGATGCTGTTTAGATAAGTTTTGCTTGAGTATTCTTTCCGTATTGTTCCCCCACTGAAAGTAACAGGCGAACAGAAATGTTTAGTTAAACGATCTACCTGCAGAATAACTTCAACTACTCGACCTTCAAAGTATGCAACAACTTCTTTTGAGTTTAGCATTTAAATCGAACTGCCTAAAAGTATGCAACACTTTGGCGGTCAGATGTTCGCAGCCATTTGCTTGCGTGTTCTTTCCCAAATGCTTTGCACATTTCTTTATTTTCTTCCTCTGCATTCATATGTGCAAAACTTTTTCTCAACTGCTGACCTTGATATGTATATAAAATACATATATAAGATAAGCCCACACACACACGCACATACTCACACACACACACACACACACAGAGTTATGCAGATGAACACGCAATCACACGAAATTGGCGATGGTTTCTTGGCTTTGCTGTCATTAGCAAGAGTTTGAAAGTTTTTGCTCTATTAAATGTGTCTGTGGTTGATCCACTTACAATTTCTATCTTTTGGTTTTAGCTTTAAAGCAACTCTTCAGTTCTACTTTTTACCTGTCATTAAATATATTAGATTTATCCGTTTGAACATGTATTCAATTAGAAAAATGCACAGAAACCTTAAATTGCAAGTGAATTATTTAGTTTATCTGCCATTTTTAACTTATATATGTAATTTCATATGGTTAGTATCAATAGTCTCTATAAATCTCAATTTGGTCTAAATGGCGTTTTGGCTTTCATTGATGCAGAGTTTTATATTATTCTTCGTGTCTTTTGTCAACTACATAAAATCGATACAAATCGCAAATTTCAATAAGATATCAGAATTTTGTAAAGCCTTACAATCCACAAGAAGCCCCTAAACAAGGTGTATGACAAATAACGAATATCTTTAAGACGCTTGTCAAATTTACTTACTGTTTGTGCCAAAACAATTTTGGTAATTGCTGTCTCTTATTTTTAGCAGCGCATAATTGACTAATGACTATAATTAAAGTTTTATGCCCAGGATATTCCGGAGGCTTTGCATATTTAATGTGACCCAAATCTTAATGGCAGTTATTTTATGCCATTTGATAAGCAGAGTTAAAAATAATAAAGAAATGTATATTCTTATAAATATAATATAGTAATAAGAAATGGCTATGAAAATAAAAATCAATATTTCACATGTGAACGCTTTTTTCTTCGAGTTTTCGTATTATTCCCCCACTGAAAGTAACAGGCGAACAGAATGTGCTCAGCAGATGATTTCGATCTTCTCTCAGTTTAATTAAATGAGAGCAACGAACGCCGAACCGTGCTGCCATTGGTTGGCTGACAGCTGTGATGAGATGAGAGAGTGAGCTGAACACTGCGCTCAAAAGCTCAAAAGCTCAGCACGCGCTCTCCGCGCGCTCTTTAAATGCACTATTGATTTAGGTGCAAAACTATGATCAAAAAGCCCTCGCTTTTTAATCTAAGTTGAGTTTTGACGAAGTTATGGCAAATTGACATTATGACGACCTATCCCCATATGACGATTTTTAGGCCAGAATTTTTACTTGTCTTCCGACTTATTTTCACGTTTTCAACTTTAAATGTAGGATTGATTTACCCCAGCAGCGTGTAGATCCAAGAGGGCGAAACTCAAC
Organism: Drosophila kokeensis; assembly: GCA_035042145.1. Classification (NCBI taxonomy): domain Eukaryota; kingdom Metazoa; phylum Arthropoda; class Insecta; order Diptera; family Drosophilidae; genus Drosophila; species Drosophila kokeensis. The sequence continues at coordinate 502,716 of JAWNLT010000589.1, read as the reverse complement.
TGGTTGCTGAAGTCATCCAGCAAACTCAGCTTGAGCAACAAGCTGCTGGTGTACAGGAGCATCATCGTGCCCACATGCACATACGGGATTCCATTTTGGGGCACAGCGGCAATTGAAAAGAAAACTCGGTTGAAACTAAATACCTCTCTGGACGAGCTAAAAGACATCATTGCTATTAGGTAAATTTATTACTGCTTTCATCTCGATAAACTCTTATGCATGGCTAGAGTTATGCAGGTAATCATGCTGTGGATATCATAGTTTATTTACCATTACTATTAATAATAATGATATTATTATTATTATTATGATTATTATTATTAATATTGTTTTATTATTATGCAACTGAGTGTACTTGTCCTCCGATTCCTCATTTTAAGAATATTTGGGGTGCATGCCGCAAGCTGTGAGAGTCTCAATCTTATCAAGATTATTGCCAATATACTACAATTTGTTCATCATCTTCAAGACAAAGTCTGTAGCAGCATCCTCCAGTATTTATTAAACATATTATATTATACACCATATAAGCATTTATTTAAGAGTTACAATAAATGATAAATGTATTAAATTAAATTAAAAACAACTGTTTTTACTCTCGAGCGGAATTGCGAAAGCTGACTTTAAATGCAATATTTTTGTAAACGTCAATTTAAATATAGAATAAGCAAAATGCAAATATCCGCTCTGATGATAAGGCATCGATATCTGGTCCGCATACATTTGCATTATATTTTGCACGTTTCATTTGACAATATAATTAAGGTAATATATTTTTCAACATATGACAGAGAGCTGACAAATAAACAATACACATTCTGTATTTTTTTCACAGAAATTAACATTTGAATAACATTGTGACAAAATATAAAATGACATTTTCTGTACTGAATAAAAAAAGGAATTAAAAATATATTTTAATAATGTCATGTTAATAATAAAGACTTCCAAATAGTGACAGCTATTTATTTACAATAAAATTAAATCAAATTAATTTACCGTTGTATATTAACTTTAATGAAATGCCTGCCAATGTTTTTATGAATCAGGTCCACTTTGATCCAATATCCGCCTGCTATTCCAAGGTCAATTTTCATTTCGCTGCGCTTCGTACAAATGGAATGAGTTAACTTCGATACAAAGAACCCAATCTGGTCACAGATGTCAACTGGCATTGCCAAAACTTCGCCAATTGTCTCTATTTCTGCACAATGTATTAACAATTGCTGCAAATTCCCCCTTTCAAATCTATGACTGTATGACTGCGGAAGTCCACCTGTTTCAATAAAGCCGAGTCCAGTGAAATGAAAATACGAAATGCTGGAACCTTATCCGCAAACACACCCACACCCACACCCACACACACACATCCACACACACCCGCACACACAGTTTATGTGCACTTTTGTCCGAACCATTCAGATTTCTACAGTTTCCCACAGACCATGTTGCCACACATGGAGTCATTTCATTTCGCGATGGGGCCTTTTGGACACGTTCATATGAAGCAATTTAGACTTTTAATCTGTGGCTTTTGTCGAATTTTTGCTTTTGGCAACGAATGAAATTTCATTTTACAAGCCGACTTCTATTGCAAAATTGTTAGCATATTAAGATGAACACTTTGTTTTAAAATTTGAAAATCCGAAGCTGCTCAGCTTTGGCGTTCACCTCTTTGCCCAGTTTGTAGTTTGTGGTTTGTAGTTGGCAGCTGGCACTTTGTGCGACTTGATGCGAACTTAATGCATTATAAAGCACACCAATACATCAACGGCAACTCACACTTACAGAAATAGTCACTCTCGTCCATTTGCAAATTTGTTGGCGTTGCTCTGAGCTGGAAAGCTTCTTGTCCAGGTATGTGGCCAACGTTTCTCTGCTTTTGAATCCTGACTCTGTGCCTTGGGGCGCGCCCTGCATTGCAGCAGAATGCCAAATGTACTGCAACCTTTCCAAATGATACAGCACAAAACGCATTCATGCATCAACTGAGGAGCAATTGCCAACGATGTTCCTCATATGTAAATTGTCGGTTGAATCTGGGTTAAATGGTCAGTCTTTGCTACTGTGGACACTGCATATAAATAAATAGCAATGCTCGGATCGAAAGTTTCCACAGACTCTACCGGAGTCACACTACTGACAACCACATTTTGGTTCGGTGTTCGAATTACCTACAACCTCCAGCAAAGATACGGATATATAAAAAGTCTCAACAATGAGTTCTGCTGACTTAAACAAATGTAATAGAATAAATAATAAAATAAAAATAATTAAATTAATTAAATTTTGCAGCATCAGAATAAAAACATAAATCTTTTGAAGAAGAATGCGTTCATTGGCAGTTTTTACAATATGTTTTCGCAATGATATTCTTAAAATTGCACAATTATCCAAAATATATTGTATCAAAATAAAGATAAACAAGTTTGCATTCCGCTTGCAAGCGTTTTTCTGTATGAGTCTTAAAAAGTTGTGCCAATTACGTAATCAAAGCATAACAATTCGAAAAGAGACCATTTTACATCTATTGTCATCCAATTACTGACACATTTGCCCATTCGGCTGACGTCAATCAAAAATATTTTTGTTAGCAAGTCAGCAATTTGCATTTGCAGTCCTGGAGAAGCGCAGTGCTTCGAGGCGGAGCTATCCTTTTAAAAATTTATGCATTCCTTGCTTAATGGCAGCACTGACAGGCAACCCGTCGGCGAAAGAGAGAGAGAGACAAACACAATGAGAGAAAGAGAGAAAAAGAGAGGACTGTGTACTAAATGGACAGTTAGCCTTACCTGACACATTGACGACGACGACGACCGACAGATAAACATGGAAATTATTGGTGAGGCAGGCGAGCCATGTAAACGAACAACTAGCAGGAATTCCCCCCACACACACACTCGCACACACTCACACACACACACACAGATACGCCCTTAACTGTCAGTCAAAAACTGCCTTCGAATGCACATTTTGTGCGATTGTAAAACGCATTTTACATTGGTCTCAGCAGTTTCGAACACTGTTGCAAACGCCCCCAAAATGCATTTGCCAAGAATTGCAAATGTGGCTGGCAGTCATTCAAATGTCGCTGCATCTTGGGGCAAGAACCTTTTAAAAATTGACAAATGTGTTGTTTGCAATCTGATTCACTGCTCACATTATGAATGCTTTTCAATGAGAGAGTTATTGACTTAAGCATCGATTACTATTTAATTTATTAATAAGCTATCAGCTTGCACGAAAAAATTCTTTAAAAAAGACTATTCACAATAAAGTGTGAATAATTTCAGAAAAGCTGACTTACTCTAATAAAACTTAAAAATACCTTTTTCTGATACATAAATGGGTTTTCAGCGTTTTTATTAAATTTAAAATTCATCGCAAAAAACGATCCGATCTCCGAGTTATATTCACTGCTCTGCAATGTTTGTTATTTACATGAATTCAGCTTTGAAAGTTGAAAATAAATTGTTGGGCATAAGCTGGTCTAAATTATATTTATTTTAAGACAATTTAAAGCTAATATAATTATAATAATATAATTATTAGAAACATAAGCTTTCATCTCAAAGATCGGGGTTTATGGAAGAGCTATAGGCTCAGAGGGGTGCACAATAGATCTAATAGGTCGCAGTGTGGGAAGGACCTCCTATAATAGTAGTCTTTTTATTTGTTTGTTTCGAGAAATCAATTGCATTAAGTTTGAAATGTTATTCAACTGTGATAATAATAATGTTTGTAATTATATAATTTGCAAGGATTCAATAATTTGACACCTTAAATTTCTTAAGTTAAGTTTAATCTTTCAGCACTCAAAATATTTCACAGACTAAACTGATTTTGAACCAAATAACTAGCTTGGGTTTGTAGGGTTTAATTTTCTAACATATCCATTTCCATTTGCTTCATTAGGCGTATCGGTGGATCCCTCGTGTGGCAGTTGCACTCAGCTTCTCAGCTGCCACTGTATCAATTTACATATTTGTCATCAGTGTATTTAGCTGTTGTTGTTGGTTGCCGTCATAAGCAAATTTTCTGCGCCAAATCACATCAGTCTTAGTCTGTGTGTGCCCGCGCGTGTGAGTGTGTGTGTGTGCCCTCGTGGGTGCGTGTGTGTGTGTGTGTGTGCAATATATGTGCATAAGTAATTGCATATCCTGTGGGTGATTTTTTTGCTGTTCAACCAACTAGAAATTTAAAATGATTATTGTTAAATTTTGCGGTTTGCAACAACTTGTGGCAAGCTTGAGCTGATGTCGGCTAGTGGCTAATGTGGCGCATGCACAATTTGACTTTCCAATTCGATGAGTTCGAGTGAATTGCTCAGAGATTGCTATTCATTTAAAACTAAGTAAATTTAGCTCGAAGTATTTTAAATTTAATTAACCACTGTTTACATATGCATTTCATGGATTCCATTGTTTACTTTGAATGCAAAAGAAACTGATTTTGCTCAGCTGCTGATTTGGTTGCCTGAATAAAATCAATTTGCTGGAAACTAATTAATATTTTGAAAGTGTGCCGGGATTGCCCGCAATTCGCTAAAAGTCAATCCTGCTTTTATATACATAGTTTATTGGACTAGCAAAACTTAACTTTGTCGATCTGCGTTTGCGTTGAGTAATTGTGTGTTTTATTTTTCTATTTGTCCTTTTTACATGCACGCTTTGGGCTGATTGATTGGTTCGTCCTTTCATCCTTACCCGAGTTCTCATTTGGCGCTTTAACTCTTTTGCCTCAGCAGCGCAAACAAAAAGTTTGTGCAACAACAAATCACACACTGTGTGTGTGGCTGTGTGTGCAGCTGATTTCTTTCTTTTATGTTCGATATGCGAAATGCTTTGTTGCAAATTGTAACGCAACTGTTTTTTACTGTGTGTGGCAATTGTTTGCTGGATGGTCATCGAACTTTCAATTGCGTTTGCGGAATTGCGTGCAAAGTTTTTGTGCGGTTTTTTATTCAGATGCGAATTGAATAATAAATATAACCATTTTACTTCAAAATAGTCAGTTTTCCTAACCAAAATCAATCTGTGGCCAGCAATTAAAAGTACATTTTATAAAAGCAAATGGAACAAGTTTTCATAGCCTTGCTGGGAGCATTGCAAAATTTCAATAAAGTTTGTCATTCATTTCTGAAAAGCATCTGTGCTGAAGATAGAAATTTACTCGCCCATTTTCTATTTCGATCCACTTCATTATAAAGCAACCATATCCCTCGAAACTTATCTGGATTAAATGCATTGGTTGCCAAACAAATGCCATACCAATAATCAAGTTTAGATGGGAGCACGTCGAGAAGGGTATGCAATCTTCGGTGCGTACCTTGCTTTCCTGTTTTTACTTCGTCTGATAGTTCAACATGCTTACGAATATCCAATATCAAAAGTAATTGCATTTTGATACTGATTGATATTTTAGTTGCAGAAATAGTTATCACAAGATAGAAAATAATTACATTTTTATGTGGAATATTTGAGCAAGCAGCTTGCAAAATATATTTCATAAAAATGTATTTAATTAAAGAGAGCTTTAAGACTAGTTAGAAACATGGCTTGACTGGGCAAGTGTGAATTTTTTTTAAACCTAACCAAACCCAAGACTAGCCATAAATCAGCTTGGAACTTATCAAATTGCCTTTGTCAATCAAGTCGTTTATGTTTCCATTAATTAATTAAGTGCTCTCAAGCATTGGTTTAATTGTAAGTTCTCGCACTTCTTGGACAAATATTATTGATGCCGCTTTCCAATTATGTGTCCATCTAAAACCAAAGGCAATTATTCTCGGTCTGGATGAGCTGCGTAACGGGGATGCTCAAAGTATTTGCGAAGAATGCTTTGATGTTGAGTTAACTTGGCTCGAATGCTGTTAAGTATTGTTAAGGCCAAAGTTCGTGGAATTGATGACCTGAATCAGTCTGTCTGCGCTGTGTACGTGCTGTGAGTTTGATTGAAAACGCATTGCCTCGCAGATACTTCTCCACTTCTACTTCTACAGTGGCCGGTCGAGTCATAAAACTAAAATGGCAACCCAGTTGTAATCCCGTTCAGTTCAGCGATTCGCCAATACTTCGCCAGTTTATTCTATTCCTTGGTGCCACGTTGGCGCCAAGGCCAGCCTGGTCCAGGATGACGATTGCGCAACTGACGCCGTCCGTCAGTAAAATCTCAATAAAGTCGAAGTTTTTATGGACATTACGCTGATTGTGTGCAGTCGATTATATGTTTATTCTGATTGTAGCAAATCTGGCATGAATACCAACCAAACTAACTTCCAATCTGTTGCCTCTCTCTTTCCACTTACTGTTGGCATTCTCACATTTAGCTGCTCTTGTTTCTTGCAACAAAATCAAATGCAGTTCGTGCGAGCAGGCGCAAACTTGTTGTTTATTTATTGCCTGGCACTGAAGTCCTTTCTTAATGCTACCCATCAATAAGAGGGGTAAGCAGCGACACTCGCCGTATTTGTCAGCTTCGCAATCCCCAAAATGATAGTCTTCTTCGAGCTACGGAAAAGTAACTGGAGCTGCCGCTGGATAAAGACGCAACTTGTTCCAGATTCAGAGTGCCACACTTGCAATGCTGTTGCCTTGAATTTTGCGAAATTAACTTATTCGCATTTATTACATGCAATTTGGTGGCACAGCGACAGTGTTGACTTCATTTTGGGGCATTGAAGAGACAGACGGGTTGCTGAATTGCATGCGTAGCTGGGAATACATAAAATAATTCACGTAACATATAAATTTAGAAATGATTGGCATAATTTAGCAGAAACTACTTTATATACCAGTAAATATTCTAAAATACCTATCGATCGCATACGTACAGATTCTCACCGAGCAATCCAATATGCCTGGCTGGCCTTGTTGTCTTGCGGTCGCTACTAATATATCTTTGAGTCTGACAGCTGTCACAATTGATTTGTTTTAGTTATTGAGCTGGTCGCTGTCAGTGCCATCGAGCACTTGATAAAGTACTAAAGCTGAATCTCAAATTAGCATTTCGCTTTCGGCTTATCGGACCGTTGCGAATATCGAACTGAAATGCTTTTATCACACATAGCTGTCAAGTACAACAACTCAATAGATCAATACACGTTCCAGGAATTCTACAAGCACATAACTTCTAATCGAAATATTCTAAAATTCAGTTTCGATGTGCATTTGAGCACTGTAGCCGAGTATGAAATATGTCAGCTAACCCTATGCCAACGCCACCGCACCTTCCCTTCGTCACGCCCTGCACCATTTATCTATACTATTTTTACAGCCATATTTTCTACTTTGCTGGCGGTGGCATATAAATCATATTTGGCAGCCACTTGACGCGTGAGAAATGCGCAACCAGCCCCGTGTACTCAGCATTAGTACTTGCCCCAAGGGGGTAGGGGTTGCGCTTAGGGCAAGGGTATGAATAGAGGGTTGGGGTTGTTATTTCGGTTTTGGTTTAGTTAGAATTGTAAGTATATTTGCATACCCTCTACACATTGAAAGTATGCGAAGAATAACACTATGTTGTTAGGAAAACAGATCTGCATAATATATATGTGTATTAATTATAATACATATATTCCACAATCAGCAATTCGGACATTCTTGCATGTGCACAGGATGTACAATTGTTGCCTGTACATTTTGCCCATGGGGAACAACATTCTGTATTTTTAACATTCGTAAAGTATGTTGCGGATGTTAGAAATTATTTTAGAACCAGTGTTTTTTTTAGCGATTACTTATTGAATTTCACTTGCAGACAAAAATAGCCTTTTTATATTTTAATTGTTGTTAAATGGTTTTTTTTTTGTATTAATTTCACAAAGACAAGTAAAAATAAGCATTTTAGCTAATTGGTCAGACGTCAGACACGGGAAATCGCGCAATATTATCTATATATAACAAATATGAAATGTACACATGGGAGTATTATCCAGAGAAGTCAAATAAGAACACATCTTTGTGTGCCCAACAGGGTATCGTCTAGCAATCACCCTCGAGTAGCGCAGTTTTGTTTTTCCACTCGAAAGTTTGTACAGCTGTGCTGCTGTCCAAGCGAATTAGCATACATCCGGAGCATAAATGTATATATATATAGGGGAGACCTGCATGTGCAGAGTATGAACTGGAACTGGAACTGGAACTGGAACTGGAACTGGAATAAGCAGCACTTGAAATGGCTTGCTATCTGCGAGATACTCACAGCTTGTGCACTCTGTGCAAACTAAACAATTTGTATGCATCAAATGCAAATACGAGAATATTACACAATCATTGATGCACCAATAGTTGTTTATTGTCCCGGACCATGAACCCTTTGCATGTCAACTGCATTTGCGTGCACCGCTTTCATATCGATACTCTCTGCCCGAAATCAAAATTTATTGAATTCTGTTTTTCAGCATTGTCGTCTTTTCCCTCCCATGAGGTCAATGTTGTTTTGAACAGAATACTACAAATGACAAAAAAAAAACAGTTTTCTAAACCAAACACATTTTTAGTGTATTGTGCACTTGATCTGAACAAATGATGTATTCTCGACATTGACAAGATTCCTATCTAACTGATCAGTCGGTTCAATAGATTGGTCATGTTCCAAACTAATAGCCTATACATCTATTTAAAATTGCTTATTTGTCTTCATTTCCTGGGTATAAAAATCGTAAAAGTAAATAAACATAAAAAAAAACTTTAAGTAATAGGTATCAGGAAATAAAACCAAAACGACTTTAGGTTCCGATTCCGATTCTAGTAAGTAAAGTACAAAAATCGACCATTATATGATCTTTATATGGTCTCTCGACCGACAAGTAATATCAATTCCGGTATTATGGAATTAAAAAAATGTTTAATTTAGTTTCAGATTCTACTCTGATAAGTACACATATTTCCGAGAATTTTAAGAAAGCAAATTTAAAATAAAATCAATAATTGGGCATAAAAATATGTAATCATAAAACTAGAAAGAAAACGGCAATATCTAGGCATCCTTCTCGGAAATATTATTTTATATTTTATGATAGCAACATAAGCTATCATTTCACTCATAAATTTTACAAAATTTGTTTATTAATGCGTATAAAATAAATAATATAAAACAGAAGTCTTTCGAAGCCGCCGTTTCGTTCAAAATTTTATTTTGTATTCATCATTTTGGTTTTATTTCACATACAGCCCAGCTGGAATTAAATTATCTTTGCCCGTTCAGTAAGTGACTCATATTTTAGCCTAGAGATCATTAATACCTATGATCATTAATACAGATAGTTAAGCTGACGTTTATATTGCATTTATAAATTAAACAATTATCAAACAAGAATTGGTAATAAGAAAAATATCTATAATATTATATAATTTATAAATTTGATCAAAAGTTTGTTCATTTAAATTTACAAAATAAATTCAAAGTAAAATAATTGAACATTAAAAAGAAATGATTTTACAACTCGCCGTTTCTTATTTTTAGTTTTAGGTTAACTAAAAATCTGCTAGGTCTTATTATCTCCGCCCGTCTAGTGACTCTTCAAAGAATATCGCAGAGTGCAGCAGGTGATACAAGGCCCATTCATAGAAATCGTACAAACGCGCTTTTTTTCAATAGACGGCGGAACCATAAATACAAATGTATATTCAAAAATGTTTTTCCGTGATTTCAACTTGCTGATTTTGTGGACTGGCAAGGGGCAGGGGGATGCGGCTGATTCGAGTAGACGCTTATATAGTACATCTGTGTGGCACCAACAACAACTGGCTGTAAACATATTTAGCGCAATGTTTTCTCTGTATTCAGTTGCTTAAATGGACGGGCTGCTTTTGTTTTTTTTCTGTTATTCTTTTTGGACAGTCAAAGAGAAAAAAGCGGAAAAAACGAGAGGGAAGTGAAAAAAAGAATCCATAAATAACTGCTTCGATTTTTAGCTATAAGTTTCGGCATTGGCTCGGCGCGAAGTAGTGTCGACATATTTATGAGCATCACTGTTGTTGTTGTTATTGTTTTGGTTATGGCTGATCTAGGGGGAGGGAGTGGAGGAGTGGAGGGATGGAGGACGCCTTCGAGTCAAGTGTTTCGGGGCAATCATCGAGTTTCGGCCGGCAACAAACTTTTGATGAATTCCACAAATATTGACAATGTGCGTGCCAAATACAAAATAAATCATAGTCGTTTTCGCTTTTCTTCAGTATTTATTTACATGCCGGAAGAATACCAAGCGAAAATGACAACAACAGCAATAACAACAACAGCAACAGCAACACGAACAACAACAACAATTGGCCAACAATTGCTGTGCGTTCCTCCATTGGCAACGAACTCAACAGCGTTGAACATCATCTTCAGCTCATTTCTGTTTTTGTTATGGTTTTTATTTTATTTTCTTTTTTTGTTTTTCTCGATTTGTGTGGGGGCGTGTATATTGAGTTATACTTGGCATTTCCACTACTTGTTATTATAGAAAACCGAAATGAGATTTGTTTTTGGCATAGCAACTATTTGCGATGTACTCGTCAAATTTCTGCAATTGCTTTATCCGCCTCTTTAATATCCACTAAACATTACCCTGAATACCGCAAACTTAAAGGCAGCCAAGGAATTTCAGAGGGTGTTTTGCACGGCTTCTATTTGAGGCTTGAGGGTATGCTAAATATATTATGCTTGTATTATGCAATGATAATAATAATAGCTAATTAGAAGTTGAGGGCAAAAACAGCTGCAAAATTTAGATAAGCTAAGTTCCCAAGAATTTGCATATATTCGCTGAAGCATAGTTAAAATGTATATTTAAAGAACCCATTCAAAGGTAATATTAATGAATGTAATGAGACAGTATATATAATTAATTTTCATAGTTATAGACTACAACATTTCTATACTACACTCCGATTAAAAATCCCTGTTGCGGCAAGGGCAATTCAGATTCTTAATCCTTAAACTAAAAATATAAAATTTAAAACATAAAGAATGTACAAAAATAAATAGTAAAAATATAAATATACAGTGTTAAGTTTCATTACTATTTCTTGACTATTAGAAAGGGTTTCTTTTGTATATTTTTTAAATTATTCCTAAAAATTTATAGTTTTCTGAACAATTTTCAAAATTTCAGCGTGATTGCTCACTTTTTTGAATAACTTTCCGTCGATTTTCTGATTTCGGCAATTATCGATTATCGAAAGCAATCAAAGAAATTTACTGCACATATTCCAAATTCCTTGGATATGCTAGATAAAAAAAGTTTATAGACAAATAAAAAAGTTCTGCATTTAACGTTGACTGTTTGTCGATTTCTTCTACTGCCTTAAATATTATAGCGGCTGCTTCTAGCCTTGGTCCTTGGTGAAGCAAGCAATTTGAAATTAAATTGTTTATTTAAGTTTATATGTCTTTTACAAATTTATTTCATTCAATTTGATTTAAATTGTGTGCACTGTAAAAGTGGCGAGACTGTCGTAGCATGATAATAATATGAACGAGCTCATTTGGCCCCTCTTTCGTTTATTAAATGTGTTAAGTATATTTCGGAAAACCTTCAAGTTTTCAAATTTTCATAAGCCGCAGCACTTGAGTTGCTCGTCAACGCGGCTAATTTGGCATTGGCATCAAAATCAATGAGCCTTGAATATTGCGCATTTTTGGTGGCGTTCAAATAAGCCGAACGAAATGCAAAATTCATGTGAATTGCGTGCCACACACACACACACAAAGCGAATTAGTTAAGCCTAATTTGCACTCAATGTTGCCAACAATTGACTTGCTTATTGACATGTGACTTGCTCGGGATACAATTGAAACGCCTCCCATTTTGGATGTTTGCATAATAAATAGAATTTCCTATATTCTGTCTGCTGCCTCTCAGCACTCTCATTCTCTCTCTCTCTCTATTCTTCTTTATTTGATTCTCTCTCTCTCTCTCTTGCGGATTCAATTCTCGAATGCGGCTTTTCCAATTGATTTCCAGGGCGCACTTGACGCTTCAACTGGGGCATAATGGCGCGTATACGCGATGAAATTAAATTAAAGGCACAACGCGAAAGCTGCCACACAAAAGGCAAATGCGGCAAGGCGTAGCAAGTTGGTCTGACTAGCCATATAGCTGTGCTGCAAATGTATAACCCTAGTGCCGACTGCAGCCACTGAGAATAGTGAGTACACACACAGGAGTTAGTCGGGCACAGAACAATGAACTATAATTTATTTGCCTTGAGTTAATTTAACTTAATGCAACCGAACTTATCACCTGGCGCCAACAAATGAAACACGACACAGAGCACACAGATACCAGATACCAGATACCAGATACCTGCTCTGAACCTTGAGAATCATAGTGGGACTCCCAGAGAAGCCGTCGGGCAACATTGTGCGTATTGCTTATGGACATAAATATTCGACAGTGTCTGTCTGCAGCTAGTATTGTGTTATTGTGTGCTTGTGGGGCAACTGCAACTCGCTATCGTTGTAGTTGCAATATTTAGCTTAAATATGCTACACTTTAACATTTTGAGCCAGCCGGAAAGGTTGTTCGAGCGTAACCCCAAGGCCCTCACTACAAACTGCTTGTATAATTTAATAAGGCTCTGCTAATGTATTGCAAGACACACAGCACACACTCTGTCACACACACACACACACGCACACACACACACGCACACACTAGCTGCCTGTCTGCCCCTTATTGTTGCACGCTTTGTAGTTTTCGACAGGTGGGCTGGGCCATTGAATTTCATTATACCCTTGAAGAGGGCATAATAGCATTATCGTAAAGTTTGTAATAGATTGGCAAAGGCAGCAAATTCTTTTGTCGCTCTTCGAGAAATACATCCTTAGGGATAATGGTTATTTTTATGCAATTTATATACTTTCGCAACATCAACTTTTCTCACTGACTCACTAATCAAATGTCAGTTTAATATAATAGATGCCAATGTGCCTGTGATCGATTTCGATATTCATATTGAATTATTAATTAATTATCTCATATTAACTTAATAATAATGTCAATTGTCACTGGAAACTTTAGGCACTGCTTATGAATCTTCTATAACTAAGTTTTGGGTTTAATATAACAATATTTAAATATATATATATATCTATTAAGAACTCAATTTAAATCGTTTAGTCTTAAGATTTATTTATTTTTACAATATCTCCCTTTTTAATCCGAGCCATTAAATACCATTTGAATTTTTTCCTATTTTTGTAATTTCGTAATTTAATTTAATTTAAAATTGTTTTGAATTCGATTTCGTATTTTGCTGTATTCAATTATTTATTTCCAAAAATATTAAGTGGCTTCGCTCAAATATCAAATATCTAAACGTATCCAAAGTTTGTTGTGCTGCTCAAATTGGACTTCGAGTGTTTGCAAGTGTTTGACTAGAGTGGAAAATTGTATTTATGTATCTCGCTACATCATTTGTGGGGTTAGTGCAATACTTTGTGCCTTATAAATTACTTAGCAGCATTTTAGTGGTGAAATGTTTTGTCGGCCAGTTGTGTTGGCATTTGACTTCCTAGCCCGGTTCATAAATTTCAATTTATCTTTAGCTGTTTTCCTTATTTATTTGCTGATGTTGACAAGTAACTTTAACTTGTGGCCCCTTACAGTACAGTTTTACCTCCCCCTCCACCCCTGTATGTGTATGACCCTAATGGAATGTGTGTGTGGCAGGCAGACGGAAAGGGTTGCAAGCAACCACAGCCCAACGGTGCGTTTAAAAGGCTTTCTTTACTGGGCTTCCTTTTGCTCTCGGCGCTGAAAGTAGTGCACCATTTTATGATAGACCCTTTGCAGTTCCATCGTACCCCTCAAGGCCAGTCAAGGGATTTGCGCTTAAGGATAATTTCTTTGAGAGCTTCTCGGCATTATGGCGTGTCGCAGGCTGGCAACACTACTTTAATGGCGAATAAAATGTCTGGAAGGTGTTAAATTCTAAATGAGTGAGTTGCAAGTGCTTCTCTTTTGTATGTCAGACTCTCAGAATTTAAAGGAGGCTGCTTGCTGTGCACAGAATTGTATCTAAAGTAAAAAAATTTAATAGCATTTTAATTAAATTTTGATCATAAGAGTTTAGTTGCATTATTAATTATAATCTGGCCAAAAATTCAACTAAAGTGAGTTTAAATTTCGAGGACAACCAATTTAATTTTTGTGCACAAATTTGGTATTTAGGGTGAAAAAATACTAATAGCAATTGAATTAAAATTTAATGAATTTAATAATAATAATAAATAACATCGGAAAATAAGATTGATTTGCATCTGGCCAAAAATTCAACTAAATTGAGTTAATAATTTAAAAACAAAACATTTTAATTAAACTTCTGCCACACACTTTAAATTAATTGATTAATTTCCAATTTATCCCTCAGCTTGGAATTTAAGACTAATTTTTCATTTCAGACCACAATGGAGAGCAGCACTCAATTCGGGTATCATTATTCCATCCTGCGGGCCAAAGTTGTTGTTTCACTTTTTTGCGAGCAGCATTGTTCCATTCAAGAAGTTTTCATTTAAGTTGGGTCCGCCATGTTTTTGCCTCGTTTCTGTTGCACCTCGTCTGCGGATAGACATGATCCAAACAGGTGCATGAAGAGTTCAACCAAAAATAAATATACATATATATAAAGCAGAAAAACTATGAAGGTGAATGAAAAAAGTTGTGCTCATTAGCATGCGGCCGCCTGAAGGATTTTCCCGGATGCCCCTCCGCTCCAGAATATCCTCTCCCTGCCTGTGCCGCTTATGCGTGAACAACTTTCAACAGCAGACGACGTTTGCCGGCAGCCCGGCCGGATCTTGTGGGAGTTGACCTAATCCGAAGAACCAAAGCCAAAAACGAAAAGTTTTTGCCGAGCCACTCAGACCCTCGGGATGTCGTTTGTGTCTGTTGTGCGTCCGACTGTCAAAAAGTGTCTGCATCACTGAAACCGAAAACAGATGGAGCAACCCGGCTAACCTCGACTAACCTCAATCCCTACCCAAATCCAAATCCAAACCCAAACGCTGAATCTAATTCCCAGTCTAACCGCACTTGTCATTCGAGTTGAGTGCAATTCACATGCATAGTTTTTGGAGTGCAATTAAGTGAAACTTGTATTATTTGTGTGCGCAAGGATGAGGAGCAAGGATGTGAGAGTATAAGGATGTGAGCCAGTGAAGAATGTGGGGCAAGAGGCGAGAAATATTAGCTGGAGATAGCACCAAAAACAAAAACTTGAGACCTTTGCAAGAGCTGCCGTTGCATCCACGTAAGGCACGTGGCAGGGTCTGCCACCAGAAGAAGAAGAGCAGAAAGGAATAGCCATGTAGCATGTACCATGTACCATGCACCATGTACAGCTCGCACTCAGAAAATTGTCATCGCCTGCTCCTTTGGTAATGTGGCCAACATGTAACACACACTCGCATACAAAGCACGTCATTAAAAGTTGTGCCCCCGACCCCACCCCAAGCTCACCTCAATTCCAAGGAGCTGAGGACAACTAATCCTTTGGCAATAACTTTTTCGTTTGCTGCAACCGTCTGCCATAAAATGCCAAATAGGTCCTGAAGATGCCACATGAAAAGGTTATTGTCTTTCCGGTTCAGTTGTGCAACTAGTTCGTTTTAATTAGTGGAAAATGGCCAACGTAGCACTTTGAAGGAGGTGTAAGAACCAATAAACTAAAACTGATTTAGAAATGATTCTATTTTAGAAAATCCATTTTAGAATAAGGAGAAAATCGAACAATTTACAATACTGAAAAGTTAAATATTTTATCATCAAATTTACAATCAAAATAATTTTAAATAAATGTTAATATAGGAACAACAAAAATATTTTTTATTAAAACTGTTTTGAGACTCAGTTTAAAAGCTGTCAGGGATTTATGGGCGTGGCATGAGGGGTATTCATGTTTATTTATGTGTATGTTTTATGTATTTACTTTGCTGATTTCGGTATATCTAGGCTTACACCTTGAGCTATATCGAGGATTTATTGATTTGTCTGTCAGCTAATTTGAGCAAGCTTGCTAAAATAGATATATCATGAAAAAAGAACACCTTCAAATTCCATATTCATTTTGGTAATTCTGATTTGGTATTCCCGGATACGTGTGCAATTTTTGGGCATTTCGGAGCAACCCTTATGATTGGTTTTTCATATGTCGTTTGGCATTGTCAGAAGTGTCCATCAAGTTGCCAAAAGCAGGCCGCAATTTGTTTGCTGTGAAGCAACCACAATGAGGAGAAGCACAGCAACAGAAACAGCAACTGGGCCAGTACATTAAAGTGAGAGTGGGAAAACAAGCCAAGGCAGAATTACATGAAATTATGTTTGCACAACAGGGTTGGGTCACTGTCCTGTCCGTGTCCGTGTCCGTGTCCGTGTCCGTGTCCGTGTCAGTGTCCGTGTCCATGGCGTGCACATGGAGACGTCGACATCCAAACCGTTCGCCTGGGCTGCCAGATCGACTCTGTGTGTCCAATTCCATTAAAATCAATTTGTCTATTTATTTAACCGATAATCTGCAGGAGCGTTTGCTCGGCTGTAAAATTTCGCACCGCAAACGCTCCCCCTGGGTGGGGATTTGTGCATGACAGGACATGGAAGAAGGTGCCACACCTCGGAAAACCTCTAATTTGTCAACTTCAGACAGTTGACAGCACACGTAAAATGTTTTAATTTGAACAACATCTCGCCCTGCCCCCAAAACCACAATGTCGATTTATTGCGGTCTCTGCGTTCCCAGTTTGGATCTGTGTCCAATGTGTGTCCATTCTGTCACTATTTGTATATATTGTATATACATATTTGTATTGACTGTCCCCCACAGACAGACAGACTCTGCTGACACCGGCTGAACTGACCTATCTGTTGAGGTGGCTATGCAGGTGACTTGTCGTAGATTTTACGACACTACTTAAATCATTGTGTAAGTGATTTATGGCTATCGCCCGTAGGCGTTACTTGACTTATCTCTTATGCCATTTGGTTTTTTAGTGGTTTTTGCTCATCTTTGGTAGACTTTTTATGGCCATTAAATATAAAAATTTTCCTTACACGCTGGCAATGCGCCTAAAAAAGCCATTAGCCAAAAGTCAGGCACAAAAGAAAGGCCAACAACAGCTGCTGTGATTTTGACATATGAGAATGATAATGTTTGTTGCCGTTAATTGTGCCAGGCACAACTTATCACATTCGACTTGACTTTGCTATACTCTATAAATGGTTTGTGAACTCGTCCTTATTAACTTTGGGATATAACATTTTATTCTGATTGTCTCTTCTAAATTTCAAACTGTAGAATGAATCTAATAAATCAATAAAAAAACATTGTTAATCATTTTGAATATAAGATTCAATTAAATAAGTTTTTTTGTGATTAATCTTTCATTGTTTTTTAATAAATAAATAAATGCTGCTTCTGATATTTTAAACTTACTTATTCTGGGATTGTAGTCGGTCAAAATTTGAGTTATAAAGAGTATTTAAAGGTCGAGATTAGATATATTCTGAATTTGAACTTCTTTGTTTAACGAGCTAAACGCGTTTGTTTAGTCAGCAGTGTGTTTCGCTTGTTGCTCATATTCTAGAGCAGAAGTTCCCCAGAGCTCCCTGGCACAGTTGTACATCAATCAAATGCCTCCCCTGCACTCAACAACCGCAGAAGGCCACTGTGGCTGGGCGGCATCTGGATAGCACATTTGGCGTTGACTTCTGCATCACTGCTTCAGTGAGCTGAGTTGACAGTTTTTCCTTGATTTTCTTCTTTTTTTTTGCACTCAATGCCGGGATGCTAAGGATGCGGTCACTTGAAGCGCATATAATTGAAATTAATAAATTGAATTTAATTGAAAAGCGTTAGACATCTTTGGCACTCGCAGACAGACACACATACATACATACACTCAGACAGACAGACAGTGAATGAGTTGGGCTCTCAGCTCGGCCTTAGACATCCTGAGAGTGCTGGAAGAGACCAAGTTCCAAGAAATGAGGCAGGCGCAAGGCTGTCCGCATTTTGCTGGCAGGAGTAGCGTTGTCGGCGCCTTTCAATTTCAATTTCCGCTGCACTTTGCATAAATCTCTTATCGATCGAAGGATGGCAACAACTTTCGACTTGAGTTTGCCGGCTTTCTGCTTCTTTTTTTTTTTTTTGGTCGATTTTGCGACGATGGTCGTCGAAAGCTAATCGTCAGCTGTGCGGCATTCAGTGAGCATGAAAGCCATTTAAATCACAATACGCTTGGCCAAAACCTGCAGCAGCTGCACATCGAGTTGAATATCTTTCAGCAGCCTTGTCGAGTGCATTTGTAGTATGCAGCTTGCAGTTTGCAGTTTGCAGTTTGCTGTTTGCTGTTTGCCGTTTGCAGTTTAGTGCTTTGCTGTTTGCTGTTTCTTTTCATTAGTTTTGCTGGCAAAATATGTGACTAAGCGAGGAGCAGCAAGAGGGAGCAGCGGTAGAAGAGCAAACTTGAAGGCTAACCAGATTTCCGACTCCCTGGATGGCACGAACGGGACGTATGCGTACTTTTTGCAGCTAAAAACTTGTAACGTCAAAAATTGTTCTGTTAAATTTAATTTATGCACTTGCTAACGCAAAAATACGAAACTATTTGGGCAACAGCGGCACTCGAGTGTAAACCAAACCCAGCACAACATGGCGTATAAGTAATGTGTGTTTCAGAGTGTATTTGGCATTCAGGAAAGTACTTTTCTGCTCTGATTGGATCACAGCTTAAGTCGTTGATCTAGAAAGCTTTAGCCAATTTATCTTTTATTTATATTTATCTTAATATTTGCTGCCCTTTATTGATGATAAATTTCTTTTGCAGCACTTTGGTCTATAAATAAAAAAACGACTGAACAATTAAGGCAACCTATCAATCAAGTCACTGAAATCATTTATCACACAGAGACAAGGCGAATTAAGAGTCAGTTAATCGTTATGTTAGCAAAGTTTTCGGACTTTTTTTCCTTGATTATCTTACCCGTCATCAGTATCAGCAGTCGACTCGACATAGGCATATATAATAATTTAAATTCTAAGACCCTAACGATTTATCATAGGTAAGGACTTAAGCACGGCTTAACTTTTTCCACTATTATTTTTTGCATCTGTTTTTGACGGGCTTATTTTAAAGAGATTGCAAACTGACATCGACTACAACAAGTAAAATAAAATAAAATGCACATAATGTGTGCGGAAGAGCAGTTAAGGTTAAATGTTAAATGATAATGCAGTTGCGACTATTATTCACTCAACAGTTTATTTATCATGGCTCAACAGCCGCTTGGCTGCCTCTCAATGAATTCTTTATTAAGAGATACTTCAAAATTTCCAAATTTCCACACTCATTTTGTTTTGGGGCACTTGACAGCTCATAAGCTGCACTCTGCTTAAAAATAAAACACAAGATTATGAGCAGACGCTGTTATGTCAGTCTGTCGGCAGCTTGATGGCTTAATTATGGCGGTTTGTAGAAGGTTTTCCAACTTTTTTATTTTATTTTATACTTTATTAATCGTTCAACGTTATGCGACAGCTTAAGATTGAGAATCAAACTCCGTGGCATTTTGTATAATGGAAGCTTGTCTACTGTCTGCTTGGGCTAAAGGCATTTTTGATTAATTGGCAAGGCCGAAACGCAAGTGATTTATTGGGTAGATTCACCTGTCGACGAGTTGCCTCAGAAATGGGTGGCTGATACTTGTGGATACAGGCAACGAAGCAGACACATAATCAATTGATTGCCTCAACTTTATCATAATGACGTCAAGTTGTTACCTTATATTTGTGAGTGTGTGTGTGTGCGTGTGTGTTTGTGTTTGTGGATGTGTCTGTGTGATGTGTGTGTGTGTGTGTGTGTGTGTGTGTTAGAGGCTTACCAGCCCAGTTAGTCGAAAACGGCGATGAAAGCCATTGGCTGCGAATTTAACAGTCAGGCAAAGTTTTCAAGGAGAACGACAAAGTTTCTACAAATTCAAAATTGGCGGTTGTTGGCTGAACTGTTATTTTTAGATAAGACCCCAGAGCAGCCTCTCAGCCTCTCCTCACTCTCCTCATAACACACTGTCATAAGCGTTAAAGACGAGTTAAATTTGTATTTATAAGCTCATAACTCTGTTGCTTCCTTTGAGGGAAACATTTGAATTGGACAATATCATTTATTGTATTGTTGGTTGCTGAGGTACATTTCTTATTTTGTAGCATGTCACTTATCCCAAGATTGATATTAAAAAACTTCTGTTGAAGTTGAAGACGAAAACGATTTCAAAAGTTACAACTTTTGACTAATTAACAATTGTGCCGGGAAACGCAGGCATTATGTCTATTCGCAACTATCCCCAAGGGAAATGGAAAATGGATGGCTCAAAAAGCAGGCAGTCTGCTTGAGTGCTCTCAAATAGTCCCTGAGTGTTTGTTTGCACAGCAATTACACAAGCACTTCCTGCCCCTTGACTACTACAAGTACTTCTTGCCTTTTCCTCTTGTCGCTGCCCCTGCCACTGCACCTGTCCCTCAACTCAATTTAAGTACACTTTTTAAAGGTAAGGTTCTATAGATACATATATATATCTAAATATATATATATTTATGTCGAATGTATTTATATACAAAATGAAATTTCGCAATTGCTTTCTTACTTTTCTATCAAGTTGTCTTGCTCACTCTCTTACACACAGAAAAAAATCGCACTGAAAGTTAAAAGATTTTCCTAGATATTAGAAAGTTGTTCTTGTTGGCTTTTTTAACATAAAAAATTTAAAAAAGAAAAATAAGTAAGAAATATATTTTGAAGTAATGGAAAATATTTGTAAAAAGCAGAAATGTTAATGAATATTTCATTTCTGAACAATCCTAAAGTCTTGCAAATTAAGTTATATGAAACTATAAACTGAAATATAAAAATTATACTATTTAATAATAGCTAGTGCGACAATTCCCTTAAGTGCACACAAAATTAGTTTCTGAAAAATAAGTAAATTCGAAATCTAAAATTTAGGACAGTTTTTTCCGAGTGCACTATGTCTATCTCTGTCTATATAGTCTACGGCTTTTTGCTTACGCAATTAACTTATAGCGAAAAGTCTTGCGTTGCATACTTGTTGGCGTTCTCCCTCCGTTTACACAAAATATGCGCGCTATTTGACAGTTGCTGGGGCACACAACACGACTGACGCAACTGCCACAAACAGAGAGGGATAGAGAGAGACAGGCAGAGAAAGAGAGAGAGAGAGAGAGAAAGAGGAGAAGGGGTGTGCTCGCTTCGTTGCATTTTCACAGGCAGCACTGGCTGGGTGGGTTTTGGGGGGTGGAGTCAATTTTTGGGTTTCGACTTTCGTCTTTTGAACTCATAAAAACATGAGTGGAAAACCTTTTCAAGTGTGTCGCATAAAAATGATGCTTTTCACTTTTTCGTACGTAATGTCAATTTACCAAAAAAGGAAAAAAACGAAAAAGTGTCATAAAAAAATTTGAACAAAATGCGATGAATGCTCCATTTTCCATTTTACATTTTACATTTTCCATTCAGCATGCTTCTCTCGGTTTAAATGAGTCGCACATGTGGCTGCAATCAATGTGAGTACTGCGCACTTGGAGGGGGCTGTACAAGAGCGGGGGTGGCCTATCACTGTCATTGCCAGCGCTACCTCCAAAAGCAGGGGGGGAAATCCCTCCGCATTTGCGTGACACTTTCCAAACGTTTGATTTTAATTTGATCAAATTTGCTTAAGCGCAGAGATATTAGAGTTGATTGTGAGTACATTTTGAGTCTCAACGAAATTTGACTGCGAGACAAGAAAACTTTGACGTGTTTATTGCATTATGAATTAGCCTTACATATGCGAATATAAAAGCCTGTCAGCGCAATTTCGAGTGTAAGCTGAACTCATTATACCACTTTGAGTACTCTTTTTCAAATATCGCAATATGAGACGCAAAAAGTTCTGCGAGACTTTTGAATATCCTAGCTCTCTCTAACCCGCACTATGGGATGCGAAGTCAAATTCTGAAAATCGCACTAAGCATTAAAAAGTTTTTTCCTAATTTTAAGAAATATGTGTTCAATAAGAGCATAAAAATCGATCTCAAAAAAACGCTTTGAAAACTAGACTTTTTTGCTAAATTTTTAGAAATAATTTGCAAGTATACAAAAAAAAAAATTTTAAATACAATAAAATTCGCTATAAATTAAAAGCTATGTGAAATTTTTGTGCATGTCAAATGTTAAGAAACTAATAATTCATAATTTCAATTTTAAAAATCAATCGTTGAACCGAGAAAAGCAAGACTCTGATTTTTAGAAATATAATTTTTGAATACTAAGGAGAGTCGATTTTTATTCTGAGTGTGGTAATTAGACCATTGTATATCAGTGCACAGTTACTGCTTCTCTTATATATCTAAAAGGTCGAGTCTCTGTTTATGTTCGGAAGCAATCACTGCCTGATATTTATTGCTTTCGTGCTGGCCCACTTACCCAGTTGATTATCCCAGCTAGACAGACTGATTGTCATTTTATCTTTGGCGCTTTCGATGCGCATCCTTTTAACGCCCCAACACTTAACAGAACCTGACTGGGCGTGGGTGGGGGGCGTGGTGTGCAACGTGCCGCGATAATCAGCGCATTTATATGCAACATTGAGCACATCGCAATGGCAGCCATCGCAGCTAACGGGCGGCAACATTAAAAAAGGAACATAAATTAAATCATAAATTGCAACAATTTCCGTTAAAAAACTTTTGCGAGTCAGCTGAAAAATGCTAGGAAATCGAAAGGGAAATTGTTTTTCAATAACTGGCAAATAATTATTGTTATGTGACAGACACTTGGGCCACCAGACATCCAAATATCCAATTAAAATGCAGCAATTGGCCAAACAACACCAACCTGTCCACACACTCAGTGTCTTGCCTGTTTGTGTGCACACCAAAAGTTGCTTGTCATATTTGCCACATTATGTGCTGCTCAAGAAACCGATCAATTTTAGAGGAACAAACTGTCAACTAGAACCTAAAGAAATATTCAAATAATTAAACTAAAATTGAAAAAAAAATCAATTGCTAAGCCTAGTCAAAACAAAAATGAATTAATTTCAGATTTTTTATTGCTTGCCAATCTTCTGGTAAAACAATCAATTTGATATCACTTTAGCCAGGTGTCACTGTAGCAACATGTAGATAAGGATGATGTTTTTGGCTTATGGATACATAACAAGCTGGGCAGCACTTTGAGTGACTGAAACTCTGACCCTATTGTATTTTATATACATGTATGTATGTGTACAATACACCAATATGTATGTGAACTATGGCTAGGTGTCACTATCGCCCTGCAACTTGGCAACTTGGCAACGTCATCGTAAAAATGGGCAAACACAGGTTCCCTTATCCTGCCCGTCGTTGTCCTGAGTGCTGTTCTTTTTAGTGTGTGTGTTTTTGTTTTTAAATGACACATGACACAACAGGGGTCATAAAGAGCGAACAGATAACCTTCATAGCCACATGAGCAATGATAGTTATAACTAAGGTGCTTATAATGCCGGGCGTTACATGGTTTTCCCCATGGTTGTTGATGCTTTTGTTGTTGCTGTTGTTGTATGGTTTGTTTGGTTGTCTGATTGCACATACACCATACGGTGAGGCAAGTGACTTTCTGATTGCGGAAATTAGTTGGGTCCAAGATTTACGGAGGTTTGCGGCCCCGCCTTAATTTCTGTCCTCAGACATGTTCTGGCCCATGTTTTCTTTCCATTTGATGGATATGCATGGAAATTGCTTGCTCAGCTGCCGTTGTGCACCTGGCTCTGCTGTGTTGCTCTTGTTTGCGGTTAGGTGACGCTATTTATGGTGTTTGTGGTTATTAAGGGTGTCACCTCACAGTGCAAATAAAAGCAAAAGCAACCCTTTGCTTACATTCTCCCCACCCAGCGTGGGGCGGCTGCCTGAAATGCGGGCTGCTTTCTTAAATGGCATCGCGTCGAAAGTTTTATTTAAACCGTTTCAATGTTACTTTTTACTGGAAAGTCGTTTAATCCTGCCTGAGCTGTATAATTTTTAAGTGAACCATAAATAGATTTAAGCTTGTTAGTTAATGGTTTTCAGCAACTGTTTAACTGTTTTTATTTCAATTAAATTATTTAATTATTATTGGTATGTGATGAAAAACACCTGTGCGTATTTCACAGTTTTAATGACTGTCCATTTGATTGTAATACTCTCCACTTTTTTGGCTCTTCAGCTGACGAAATTTGATTTGCAATTTCTATGCCAAATTTCTGACTTGCAAAAGCAATTACAATCTTAAATCTGCCTGTGTCGGCAGAGTGTGCTCCCGCATTGCCATTACAAATACGCTCTCAAAGGACATATGTGGCCTTTTGGTATTCCAGATATCGCTAACACGTGCGTTTTAGCACCAAAAATAGGCCGAAACCAGAGAATAGTGAGGCAGAGAAAGGTAGATACACAGAAAGACAGGCTAAAAGTGTAACTGAGGGGAATGCGGGTCAGAAGCGGAATTACTGGCTACGTGTTCTTCACGTTCAATTTGCTCTCAAATGTGGGTACGGGCCCTCAAATTAAAGCGAACGCGTTGCTCCAAAGTGGCTACTTAGCATAGAGAAGCATACAGAGAAATTATGGCAGAATTCACTGAAGATTACATACTCTTGCAGACCAGAGCTCAACATATGACATATATTTAAAACACAAACATGGAAAACCAAGCTTATGAATATAGCCTTAATTAACTGAAAGACTTCTGCACTTCTAAACAAATACAAAATAAAACAGATAACGATTATATATATTCTCCCTGAGGTCGAAAAAGTGTTCTTCAAAGCGTTACAAACTTTTCCATGACATTAAGTTACCATCAACAAGGGCAGAGCCAGTAAGCATGTTTCAGTCGAGAGAGCTGAGGCCCATTAGATATTATAATTAACACTTTGAAACACTCACTAATTGTATGTTCTTATGTATATGTTTTTCTTGATGATATCTTTTAATGTTAATTAGTGTTACGCCCAGGTACATTTTAATTCAAATAAGAAAACTATTTCTTTGAAGCTGTGTCCTATCAGTAATCGATTAGTATCGATATTCGCATAACAGGAGAAGCTATCGATCAAACGAAAGATAAATATATACCACGTTTATATATTCGGAATAAATTAGAAGTCTCCAGCTGTCTTATGCTCTGAGATTGCCATGTTTACACTGGTATTTGATGCAAATAAAAAATATTTATATAGCTTCTGGAGTATGGAAGTTTGGCTCTGCAAGCTGCAGACATTTGCACATCTTAATTATGCCCTTTTAGGCAGTTTTGAATGGGCTCAGTGCATAAAAAGTGAACAGTAAAAAGTGTTTACTTTGAAAGTTCGCCTGCTGCCAAGTAAAATATGCAAATTGTATTCCAAAAATTTGTTTGTGTGTGAGAGCTATCTGAAAAGTATGCAATTAAAATCAGAATGCGAACATATTCTTTTTGCCATCAAAAATCGTTAACCAATATAAAATGCTGCGATTATACATGTATATGTATGTGCATAAATTTAAATACATATGTGTGTCCATAAATTAAGCTGCTCCATGGCAGATGCTGATGAGTTGCCTTTGACTGTCCATATATTTTATAAACCAAAGTGCAACGGCAACAGCAACCTCAAAGCCGAGCGGAGATTGATGGGGAAACATATCTTATGTGTGCCCCATTATGCGGCAGCCACAATGCGAAGCAAGCATCCAATTAATTTGAACTCCGACATGGAAAAGCGTTCACCACCTGAGCTAAAGTTGTGTGCAAAGTTGAAAGTTATGTTGTCATTTTTGACATAAAATGCATAACGCATTGAAACTGTTGATTTTGAACACAGAATATATATTCTTGAACTGCATGAATAACCGAGTCATTACAGCCATGTTTGTCTGTAGGACACGCTGGTCGAAAGATGATTTTCTGTGTGTAGCCTTATTGTCCTTCAAAGATATCCAAATACTGTGCTCCTAACATTTTAGCACAAAACTTTCTAATTCGGAATAAATAAATCCATCTCATTGAAATAACAATTAAATTTGGGGTCGCACTTCGGAGTTTCTAATATAGCTTTTCATTAAATGAAAATACTAACTTTGTAGAATTAATTAAATGTGTCTTTTGTTATCAAATCATTTAACACTAGAGAAAACTTAATTAATTTAAATGCACAGAAGTCTTCTTTAGTTCTTAAAGTGTATTTAATCTTCGGTATTCCAAGCGTTTAATTCTTATTATCTCATCTTGTAGGGGTTCAGAATTCAGTGCATTAATTATGTGTCTCATCCTGTGGATTGTAAACAATGGCGTAATGTGACTTTTGTTGTCAAATCATTTAAAACTGGAAGCAATTCATTTATAATTAATTTAAAAGTACACAAGTTACTCATTCCCTTCACTTTTCATTTAGTCCACGAATTCGCTTACAATCATCATAATAAATTGATATTTTCTTTGCTTCGTAATTTGTTTGCTCACACAGTCATCATAATGAATAGATGTATTATTTTGGCTCTGAGTTCCCTTTGGACCATCCTTATCGTAGTTTCTTACTATTAATTAGTAAACATCGTCTTGGGAGCAAGTCAGCGAACGTCCGAGAACGAATAAAAGAGTTGAGAAGTTCATGACACAAATGGCAAAGGGCCAAAAAACAAATGAATGAGTTGTGTGCCGAGAAACTGTGACGCATTCTGCATAATACACTAATTATCATAATCATGAGATGGCCACACGAGAGAGTGACCAAACTCGGCACAGACTTCGAACTTTCCACTCCACTGGGAATCGAAGCTGATGGCAAAGTTGCTGAGGATTATGATGGTTTCTTCAAAGTGTTATGTTAATTGACATTCAGAACGCTCCATTTGCTTTATAAATTTAGCTGCCTGGTAAGCAGAAAATGCTGGATCCTTTTGCTGTTGACAATCTTAACCCTCGGCCTGTGTTGTAATTAAAACTGTTGTCAATGTTGACAATTTGCATGCTCGGGAACTTTTGTTAATTTCAGATGTGGCAGCCACGCCAAATAGCCAAAAGCTTTCGAGGCTTCTGCCCCAGGAGCTCTGTGTCAATTTCTCCGAAAAACCATCGAAATGCGGTTGGGTTTAACTAAGGACTTTTTTGCCATATCAATGGCAGACTCAGCGCCACAGAATGGAATGAAAGTGCGGCATTTCAATGCAAACAAAATAAACGGCAAATATGTGTCTGACTGCGGCAATAGATTGCCATGCCCCCGGGTTGAACATGCAATCGACTGGCAACGCAGCGGCTTGTGTCTAGTTCGCTACACTCTCTGCACTAATTTGTATCTGGTCTGCGGTTGACTGCTAAATGGATACCTACGGATACAGTCGAGCTCAGTTTCGGTGGCACGTAGCTGCTGGGCGTATCTCAAATGCTGTGACATTATTATGCAAAACACACAATTCGGTTGCTGCCGCAGCTTCTGCTCGTACTTAACTTTCATTTCTGCAAATAATTCGCTGGCATTTTGTTTTATCTGGCGCACATCAGACAGAGCTGATTGATTGATTGATTGTCAGGCCTTCAATTAATTTAAACTATTTACGTTTAAAATTAATGCGCATATTTATTCGAACATTTGCCTTAAATGCTGACTACTTCGGTGGCTCCTCGACTTAATCAGTTGTTCGCATTTTTATGCTTGCGCAGTTAATTATAATTATGATTGGTTTTCAGCGCTGAGTAATTCTATAATTGGTTTTGATTTCCGATTGCAGATTAACGATTGACGATTGCAAGTGGATATTTGTATGCACATTGCAAAAAATGTGTGAATCCATTTCGAATACGATTCTTTTGTTGGATTTGCACTCCGAGTGCAGCGAGCAGAATTCCAGCAGCGCAACTTGGGTTCAACGTGGCGTATGCGCATTGCGAATTCTAAATAATCGGGGACTAATTAGGTTTATTTAATTATTTCAAAAACTCAACGCTCTCTTACCATTTCAATGGGCGTCAAATTGAAAGCAAATGGAAATATGCTTGAGGCGTTAAATGGATATTGATTGATGTGGTTAATAAAATTGTTAATTGAATTATAATTATAATATAATTCCAAAACAATCAAAACATCAGGTTTATTTATGTGAGTTTGTCAGTGTTTAAATTGCTATATGAGAACCAATAATTCAAATTTTAAGTCTCTAACTTATATAGTCTCTGATTCTGGCTAACTCGACTCATCTGTTGATTTTGATTTATATAGTTACTTACTTCTGGCTATTATTCTGGGTATTATATCCTTTTCACCTTTTTAACCACTCAAAATGTATTCAGGTTATAAAAACAAAGATCAGTTATTTTAGGCACGTTTAAGAAACATCCTCGTTAACATCAGTACATCTGCTCATAACTCAATCTCATTATAATAAGCCATAAGACATATTTCCCCGATTTTAATATTTTTTCTCATAAAGTACAGGAAAGTTCTTTACCACCTGTAAACAGCTGGTACGCAATTGTTATCAGATAATTCTGACACGTTTTCACTTAAATTATCAAACTTTTGTATACGTTTCGTTTAGAGTCGATAGCATATCGTAAATGTCAATATATCAATCCATCACAGAATACAGCAAAAAATAATTGAGAATTATTATAAAATTTACCGGAATATTAAAATTTCTCGGAAGCGAAAGAATTGGCTTTAACCAGAATCGGAATCAGATCCTAATTTCGTTTCGCTTTAACAAGGATTTTTAATCTGAAATGAACTGCAAATTAAATGCTTACCGCAATCAAATCGATGGAAATCACATTAAAGCACAGCTGAAGTGGAATACAATACAATGAAGTGCTGCAACACTTGCAACTCAATTTGTGCATTGATTATTTTTAAATGAGCAGTTTAATTGATTTAAACAACAAACACGATTTACGGCTTACCAATGTGGTTTTCGACATAAAATCCACAGTGCGGCTGACATTTTTAATTTAATTGAAAAGATTAAATATTAAAAATGATATATTTTATTGACTACGCAACGACGGCTGCAGATACGTCCATTTGATGTCAATTTAATAATTCCCCTTTTTTTTTTGCTTGCTGCATTTTTGTGCAGCTCAAGTGACATGCAACTCGACAGAGAAAGTGTAATTATTAAAATCCAATTTATTAAGTGGAACACGTCAACTATAAAAGTTCATTTCAAAATAAAATTATATGTTGCTATTTGATTACCCGAGTTTTTGGACTTTGTATTTTTGGTATGGCAAAAAATAGCACAAGCATTAAAAATTGCTCATGTTAAAAAACATATCAGAATCAATTTGTTAAAAATAGATCTTTCAATTCATTAAAAAATATAAGCACAATCGATAATTAAAAAAAGTTTTCATTAACTATTTACTCATTATTTTTATAGGGTATTTACGATTCGAGTGGTTGACCTTGGCTGTTGTTAAATATTTAGATATTTTCTCTCTTGGTTTGTTTATCGCTGAAGACAAAAAAAAATGGGGCAGAATAAAACAGTAAAATCAAATAAAAAAGTATAATCGGTTGCCAACTGATACGACAGATATTTTGCTGAATTATTGAATATGCTTTTAGGGTAGGCCAAGTTGCCTCAGTTGAAAGTAACTGAAAGATAAGTGCAGAGCGGCATCCACATATGACATGCTGAAAATTTGATGAGGCTGCCGGCAGTTAATGTGCATGTCTTTTGATTAGATTTTATGTAAATGCTGTGGGCAAGACAACCGCTGCAAATAAACCAACCACAGGCAGACAGAAAGACAGACAGACAGACAGACAGACAGGCGGACAGGCAGATAGGGGGAGCCTTGGGGCGGAGACTGCCGTAAAACAGCGAGCCAAAAATCAAATAAATATATAATCAAGCGGCTGCCGCAGAAGTATGCCGCGCTTTTTAAATTGGTATAAATGTGGCACGCGCTGGGAGCAAAGGAAGCAAGGCGTAGCAGGAGCGGGGGGTGGTTTTAGGCGGGGTTGCGTGCCTTGGCACTGACTGATTGTGCGAAACACTCGCCGACTGCGCCGAGGTGAGCCACATAATGTTATTTAAAGACGACACAACTGTTGCAAGAGTTTGTCGCCCCCCCACACACACCTGCTTTGGGGGCGTGGCAGCATTTGAAGGCTACGCTGCCGCCCGCACTTCCGGGAGCTGTGCTGTTTAATTAATTAAAGCTATTAAGCTCAAAGATAAAGATACGCACTTTTTCCGCTGGGTTTGCTTCGTGTTTCACTTTGCAGCTTAGAACGTATCTTGTGATTATAGTATATTTAAATATATATTTGCAAGTATTATGGCACCATTTGTAATTTAGCCTAGCGTACTGAATGCTACACACGCAAATATTTACATTTAATATTTAAAATTTACATTCGCATTTTTAAAATGTGGCAAAGTAAACAAAATTCATATTCGCATTTAGAATTCTGTTAGATAAATATTCGTATTTACTACTCGTATTCGAAATCAATATAAACTAACAAATATTTATATATATATCTCTAGCAAAAACACATTCACAACTAAGTCTTGAACAACTTGAAACTATATACATTAACGGCAAATTGGCATTTACATATTTAATTGATTTTTGGAAAAGCAATACGGGAATTGATATTTATTTGCTGCCTGATGGATTTTATGTCATTTCGATGTATACATATTTAAACATTAAGCATTAACACATAAAACAACATTTAATGCATAATAAATTAATCGATTGGTAATTGATTGATTCAGATTAAGTTGACATTTGCAAATGCTATCTTCTACCCAACTTTCTCTTTAGCCTACGTAATGAATACAATAGGCCTTATCATGTGATTAGTTCAGACTAATCTATTTCTATCATTAGGAACTTCAATTTTGGACATTACATAAAATAAAGTTAAATAAAAAATAAATATGCCGTAACTCAAAAAAATTATATATTTATATATTTATTCATTCAATATTAACAATAATACATTTAAATACAACAATTATTTAAATTCTATTACAAGTAAGATCTCTATAACTATAAGACCTTTAACACGAAAAAACAAAATAATAAAGAATAAATAATGTATATATATATATATATAAGGTACAGCCATAGACTTACACTTCATCTATTTCAAGACAGATTAAACATACAAATACTGTTAAAGATTTCGAAAATATCTAAGAAATTTTTTCTAAAAATGTAACAAGTATAGTATAATATTGAAATTCGGACTAAACTAGTACCTTGCAAGCACGAGACATTGTGTATATCTAAGTTGTCAGGTTAATTAAGTGGAACATTATCTTAATTGGCTACACACAATTAAGAATTAAGGAGGACTAACACTTTCCCACTAATTAGCCGCAATTAAATTAAGGTAAAACCATTAATTCATTTTAGGCACTCGGCCAAATAAACATTATCAAATATTACAAAGTGTGCCACATTTCAATTGTCAACGCAATCAATTTTGGTGAATTGCTGCTTACCTGATTTTCAAATTTAACGGCAATAATTGGTAATTTGAGTTGGATTTGAATTTTGCACAAACATTTTGATATTATTTATTAAATATTTTTTGCTGTTGATTCAATATTTCTTATAATATATAAATACATTATTTATGGAAATTATCGCTTGCTGTGTGCAGTTAATTTTGGAGTGCACAGTTCGGACACTTATTTCAATAAAATAATTCGAATTTAACTTTTTAGTTTTTGAGATCGGCAAAAAGGATAATTTAAATGTTGACGACGAGAGATGTGAGCCAAATTGGACTGCGGTTGACTGAGTATTGCAGTTACGGCATGTGACTTTTTGAAAATGCTCAACTTGAAGTTTGTTCCGGCATCGGCGGCAAACACACGAAACAGTAACGAAACACACACGCGCGCACACACACACACACATGTAGAGCACGTGTCCAAACGTGCCAACGTTACAAGTGAAACTGAACTGAAATGAAAATTTAACAGAAGCAGCTGCTGTTGCCGTTGCCGTCCTTAAACCGAGTCGGGCCAACACGAACACGAACATGAACACGAACGACTCTTTCGGCGTCGGCTAAGCAGTGCAGTGTCTCTCTCTATTTCACTCTCTTCGGCTCTTGACTCTCTGGCAGTGCCAAACTGTTGATTCTTTGTCCGCATCGCACCTCTCTGTTTGTAGTGAGACAAATTCTTAAAAGAATTAGTGCCAGCGTCGGATTGAAGTCCGAGTCGGACTAACAAATTGCTTTGCGTGTCATCAGAACAACAGCAGCAGTAAACAAGGCACACGACCTTGAAAATGACAATTCATAAGCACATTAGTCATTCATTGGAGTCGAAGAAGTAAGTTGTGGCTTTGTTTCTGGGTGGTGCAACTCAATTATTTTTTTGCCCGGTTGAATTTGAAGCCACATGGATCGATATATGTGTGTACAAAATTGAAGTAAACTGCTGGAAACACGAGAGTGGAGGAAGGGGTGGAGTAGGAGAGGAGAAGGGCTTACAGGCATATGATCAAATTAAGCTGTCTGATATGTGTCACATTTCCGGAATGTAATGAGTTAAGCACATTTGATGGATAAGAAAAAGGCAGTTGTACGCAAAGTACTCGTTACTCAATAATACCCTTGCCGACATATTAATAAAATTACTTTTTTAGTGGTTGGACACTGTGGCAATCAGATATTATTACATAATTATGATAATTTCCATGGAGCGCTGATGAAGTAATAACTATTTCAACAAAATAATAGTCATTTGATACAGTAATTTGATCCTATATATATTTAAGGACTATAATCAATCTAGAAACCAATTGTTGTGCAGTATATTATAATTTTGTCGTGAATATACATTTTTGATCAGCATTATTAGCAGTGTCGGTCTGTTTAATTGAAAGATTGTGGATAAATCATGAACACATAATTATCAATATTCTTAATAATATTACCAAGTTTTGTAATGCTAATTCTAACAATTTGTTATTAATTTAATTCGATTATTGGCTATAACTAATGCGATAACTGTAATTGTAATTAAGAATTCCTAATTCCATCAGCTCAAGATATTTAATAGTTTTGCACAAACTATTCTCAATAACGGAATTAATTTTTGGAATTGTAAAAAGTATGTATTCAATTATTGTAGATGCGATCCAAATATATAATAATAAAGTATGTAATAGTCTGTGATAGTGTCTCTAAAGCAAATACTGTTTAAAGTTCTCTTGGACAAGTTAAACAAAGACTTTTCAACGATTCATATATGCTTTGCTCATACTGTGAATGCTATGAAAACTGGAGCTGACTTTGAATATAATTTATATATAATGCCAGCACTCCAGACAAATAACAATTAAACAAAGCTTCTCATTCTTGTCAGTGTTTTGTTTTTCATTGTCAACAATTTTTCCATTGTTGTACTTTTGGTCTGAGCCAATTAAAGTTTTAATTCTAAGTGGCGTGCAACAACAAATTGTTCTTCCAGCAACACGCACAAGCAGTCTTCATAATAACAACCCCAATTGACTGACTACATGTTTGCTCTGTCTGCCTATCTGAGACAAAGCAAGATAAAATACACAAAATAAACTAGATTGTACTTGCAACAAAGACAAAACTTTTAAAGACAGCCAACAGGGAGCAGATCTGGGAACTGCAACGGGGCTGGGATATTTCAGTTTTTAGAGCCTCGACTGACTGGCAACAGTTTTTCTTCATAAACACACGTTTTCCCCGTAGTTGTGCCACCCACTGACAGTTGAACTCATAAGTTGTCAGCTCTCTAACTGTGATTCATATGTAGGCCATTATTTGTAGACTAATCGCCCCGGGGCTTACAGCTCAGGACACAGGCCTCATGCTGGCCATCTGGGATGCTATTCGTTGGCTCAATGTAGATTTCCAAAATTATTTCACACTCAGCTATTTCATAAAATATATATATCTCAATTTAGTATTTATGTTTTAGGGGTTGCTCACTCTATTCGCCTTTGTTCTCGCACCAACAATCGTAAAAATAAAATTAAAGGGACTTCAAGGTCAGAGTTTGACAAATTAATAGCAAATACTTAATGTACTCGAAAAAGTGCAACTGCAGAGAGAACCATAAAGAATATCTGGCAAACCGAAATACATTTGGATTACAATTTCCAATCTACCATTTGTTATTAACAGCTGAATGGCGTCGAAAAAATATACATCCATATAAATGGTTCATTTTGTAAGTGTTTCTCAACGCATCTGGTCTGATTGCGTTTTTGTGGGTTTCCTCAATCCTTGCAGTAAATGTTTCCCCATTTTACGTTTGAATAATGCGAGTTTTTATATTATTTATTTCATAATACAGTTTATTTTAATTAATTGATTCAATTTTTTTTGGCATTTATTTTGTAACGTTAATTTTGCATTTAATATGAAGTTTTTATTTTGAAAACCTTTTTTTCATACAAATTGTGACTGTTTTATATACTTTTTATCATTCTACTTTTGGGTTTATCATCGAAATAAATGTGGGGCCTCTTAAAGTTTTGTATCCCTATTTTATATTTAACACTTGCCATTTTTAGTTTTTTGCCAACTTTTTTGTAACTTTTATTTAATTAATTTAAAATTTGCATTTTTAAAACCTTTTTTTTAATTAAAAAATTAAATGAAAAATAAATGAAAGTGTAGAATGTGAAAAATAATCTGCTTCTTTTAAATGTAAGCTATTATAAAATTTAACTCCTTAAAACTAAAGTCATGACTTTAATGACTTTAA
Source organism: Drosophila kokeensis (assembly GCA_035042145.1). NCBI lineage: Eukaryota > Metazoa > Arthropoda > Insecta > Diptera > Drosophilidae > Drosophila > Drosophila kokeensis. The sequence goes on along the minus strand of JAWNLT010000589.1, from coordinate 467,950 downwards.
TTACTCTCTTTTGTCTTCTTCATTTTGTGTTTCTGTTTTGTTATTTGATTTTTGAAGTTCGCGCCAGAAGTCAACAAGCAAAAGTAAAGCGTTGCAAATTACAAGGTTGCCGCAGACAAATCGATATTCGAACACGCGCAAACATGCATGTGTGTGTGTGTATATGTATATTGTTGCTATTGTGGCTGCAACTGTGCTTTATGGCCCAAATGAATTCCCATCTTTGGCATACTTTGGTGGTATCGGCCCACTGCATAATCTGTTGTTTGACCCTATGTGTGTGTGCATGAGTGTGTGTGCATGGGTGTGTGTTTTCCTGGTGCATTGGACCAGAATTAGGTAGATATGCCAATGAGCTTTGAATTTCCTTTATTTTTTTCAATGAATCTGTATCGTTGTTGGCATTTGCAATTTTATGCTTTTCATTTTAGGTAACGGGCAAGAATCCAGGCATGAGAAAATAATTTTACTGCTTTCTTTGTTTGGTATATTTATTAAAAAAAATATATATAGCTTTGATTAAACGTCCATTGTGTCAGAAAATAACTGTATCGGTATTAATTAAGCATTTTGCAATGCTTAAGTCATATATGAACTTTTGTATTATTTGTTTCTGATATTAGCCTGATTTCATTATCAATATGTTTTCCATTCTCATATGTCTAGAGAATGTAAAGTTGTTGCCTGTACGTGTTGCCAAAAGGTACAAAATTCCATTCATTCAATTCGTAAAGTATGTTGTGGTTGCGATTGCTAGAAATTCGTGTTTTCGTGCTTTTGTGATCATTTCGCATCGTATGAACATGTTCTGAAAAATATGGCAATATCAATATATAGTGCTTCAAAATATATATATTCACAAACTCGAAGAAGAAATCAATCGTTGTGAATAAAGTATAGAAAGCGTTTGTGACTGATATATAATTTAGTTTTGACTGCTACATTGGTGCGTTTGCTGAAAAGTGGATAGATGAGATTTTATATTTTTTTAATTCATTGATTTGATATTTATTTCGCAAAGATAAATAAAAACAAGCAAAGAATTTCAATGAATTTGAATTATCAATGCAACAGATGTCACTATTTAATTTTGTGCCCACCTAAAAACACATGAACTGAAGCCAGTTGAATTCTGTGAATAAACTTAAACTCTATATATATATATATACTCTATATATGTAAATAAACTCTGCTATATTTTGTACATTTAATACTATGAGCAAACTTAACTAAATTTGGAAATACGCATTGAAGCATTGTGTTTTCCTTACCTCAAAATGCCCATCTCAAATCAGTCTGAGGCTTGACCCAACTCATCATCTGTCATAAGCAATGACAGTTGTCGTTGAGCAACAGCTGCCAATTAGTTGGCGTTACCCGTTTCAAAATGATTCGTTAAATGCTGTGCCAAAATAAGCTGCACACTTGGGCGCCCTAATAGTATTAACTATTGCCTGCGGTTGCCGCGGAAAGGTCAGCCCCGATTCCGACTACAAATAACAAAGCCCAAAAACATGGGACATGGGGCACTGACTGTGGCTGCTGTCAATGGTTTGTGGCAAGCTGTGGCTGCTACCACAATGGCTTACTTTTTCAGTTTGTTCATGAATTATTTAAGAAGTTAATTAACTAACAGAAAAAGGAGGGCAGCAGCAGGAAGAGGAACAGGAGGAGGGGGGAGCGGAAGGAAGCTTATTGTAACGAGCCGTTTAGCAAACATTATGTGCACTTTGCTTTATCATAATGATAATTAATTTCATTGTCTATGTTTAAAGTTGTTTGTTTGTAACGCCTCCAAAAGCGGTGCTTAAGTCCTACTTAATGTTCACTTTGCACATTTTTATAGCCTTTAACTTTCATGCGTCGTCTTGGGCTTTTTGGGTTACACATATTTCTGGCTATTTTGGCTCCTTTGTAGATAGAGGGAAAAGTTTGAAATTGCTTTTCAATGGTGACTGAGTCTTAAATAACTCCTCAATCAATTCGCAGCAATATATATATATATATACAGGACAAAAGGAATCTTAAAAATCGCTTTGTGCTCAGCTATTTGATTAGCCATGTGAATATGAGAGTTCTGTGAACTGTAAACTTGACGACGATTATTTCCACCACTTGACTACTGTAGTAGTGGAACCTTTGGCCATTCAATTTGAGACGCTTCAAATAAAAAGAAAATACACAAAAGGAGCTATAAGAAAAGCATTAAAGAAAATAAAACACATTCAGTTTTAAAGTAATTCATTTTTCTTCGTCGCATCTGCTATAATAAGTGAACATTTAATTCAATGTCTCAAATTGTATTTTTAGTTTAATTTTATTTATTTTTCACTATTTGTATTTTTCTATACCGAAAAAAGAGCAATCTTTGGGTATTCAATTCAAGTCGTTTCGAATAAAGGAAAATACATCAAAGAACTGTAAAAAAGCAATTAAAGAAATTAAAACTGAGCAAGGTCAAAGGTCACTTTTAAACTATATTTTTTGTTGTCCAGCTATATCTGTTATAAAGTAATTAAATATAGTTAAGCTACATCTTAACTAATTAATTACTTACACTTATATTTTTCGTATGCTTGAGTTTTTTTCCGGGTTTTACTTAAGCTATGCAACATATGTTAAACCAATTTTGTGATTAAATTCTAATAAGAAATTGTTTTGTTCTTTGTTTGTATTAGATTTGATTATTAAGTGTAATTAATTTTTTGTGTTTTTCTTTGCCGAGAGGTATTATTCGACATTAAATAAATAAATAAACATAGCTCGTTGTATGCGAAGTGGCAACTTATATATTGTGTACAACTTGCCACAAAACTTTGCACACTTATTGTTGAACATACAATAAGAATGTTTTCGCTTTGTGGCGGAATGCTGCACGACCGCGGCTAATAAAAGATTAGCCACAAATGCGCTTAACTTTGATCCGTCTGCGTTTAATTATGTGACCCAAGTTTGCGATTGTTATGTTGGCAGCGTTTCTTCAGGTGGGTAGGTGGCTTAACTGTACTGTACTTCCCTGGAGGTGGAGGAGCACAATTTGAGGCTGGCAAACAGCCAGGCATTCCATTTGCTTGTATGCAATAAAACAATTTAATTAGATTTTATGTGAGCCACCGAGCGGTGTAAATGAAAGCAAATAAACCACAATAAAGTGCAAGGAAGCGAGACATCTGGCACTTGCTGCCGTAATTCAATCTCTGCTTTCCAAATAACCGTATGTGTCTTGCCCGGACTCAGTTTATGTCCTTGTCTTTTGGCAATTATGATCTTAATGTCTGTCTATCTGTCTGTCTGTCCGAGTGTGTGTGTAGCAGTTATGAGCAACACAATGGCAGCAAAACTGTTTCTTTCGCATTGTGAACAGCATTTTCAATTTGCCAAACTGTCGCACATTATAAGCAACTGCCAAGTTAGTGGCAAGTGAAAGTGCAACTTAACTTTAAAGGCGCCTACATTTTTCAATTTGCCCCCGAATATTTATTCACATTCTTCACTCTGGCATTTCCGGCCAAGCGCAAACACAAGCTTCTTTGATTTATGTGTGTGTTTGAATTTCAGTGTGTGTGTTGCCTACTTTTGAGGCAAGCAGTCCAATGTGAATGTACATAGATACCATCGGCTAAGGTCAGGCCATTGGTCAATGGCCAATTTGTCTTCTGTGTGTGTCTTGGCGAAGACATTTTCGAATTTGTTTGTTTGCCTAAACGACTGTGAAGCAAAATGCTAGATGAGCTTCGAAATCTCAGTTGGAATAATATTTTATTAAAGGCATTTAAATCTTCAACTTGCCACAAAATATCAAATGTAAACACAGATCTCATTATTTTTGCAACTAATTATGGCCGATTTTCTTGTCGGATTGCTAATTATCTAAATGTCAATTGCATTTTGTGTGAATGCTTTCGGCCTGTTGAATTCTCAATTGTCAGTTTTAATTACCTGTTCTGCCACATTTCGACTGAGTGCTGACAAGCAGCATTATTGCGCATACGACACGTGCCCCAACGCTATTCTGCTTTACATGTCAACGCCTCGAATATGGCATTTCGCATTTGGGGCACTGCTTCGAGCAGAAGACAAGACAGAAGCCAGATAAACAAGCCAATTACTTCAATGCTCAACTCTCTGCCTCCCACTTTTGCTTTCCCAAGAGGGGGCGTGGCTGTTGGCAACGTGTTGAGTCCGCCTATTATTTGCGGCACGTTTCGCAGGCTTCAAAAAGCGTGGCAAAAAAATAAGGAAAGCAAAATACACATTAGTGAATTGGACCAGATTTGCTGCGTGTGGCACGTTTGTTGTTGTCTACTCCTGTAACGGATTCCATTTATTGTATAGCCTCACAGAGGTCAATACAGCAATGGCCGCCTGTCCATCTGCCATCGTCTGTCTGTTTGTCAGCTTCAATTCCCACAATTTTACAGCTTTCTTTGCAAAACTTGGAGCATTTTATATTTTTTACGAAGCGTCTGTTTCGGAATACCAATTCCTACAGCTGCCATAAGAACAATGTGTCGGACTATTATAAACTCTGAGAAATTCTCCCTGACTACGAAACCCGTCGAGATGTCAAATATATTGGAGTTAACGTGTAAGAGTCTTGATATAGAGCAAGCAAAAAATGTAGTTTTATTATTAAAAGAAGTCAAACTAAAAACAAACATTGCAATTTCCAAGAGTATGTTAAATTCCACCTACCATTTCTTTCTCGATTTTATTTTTGGTTTGTTTGTTTAGACAGTTAATGGAAAAAGGTCACCAGTTCTTCTAAGCTGTCAAATCCTTCCACCTGAGCCAGCTGCTTATTCCTTGTCCATTGGTATATTTTTGACCTAAGCCTCAGGCATCTTTTCTAAGCCACAAACCCTTGATGCCCTTAAAGCTATTTATAATTTTTGTGGTTACGGCTTCCATTTCCACTTTGATTGTTTAGGCAACAAAATTGTCACCTTTAAATTTAGATTGTAGATAAAAATATTAAAGACGGTTCAAGATACTGAGCTCCTCCTTGCGTGCAAAAAGTAAATAGTTCTTTAATTCAAATTTATATATTATCCAAGAAGTTATATACTACATCATATTACGCAATTTTCTTAGTGATGCTTAAAATAAACTGAGTTAATCGTGCTGCAGCTGTAATACTTAAAAAAACACACTTTGCGAAATACTTTAGTTTAAAGGCATTTTCTAAATTGTTTATTGATTCTAGTTCTCAGTCGGATTAAATAATATTTACTCTCACAAAGTTCAAAGTTTGCTCAGCTACCAGTTAAGTGAATTGGTCAAAAGGAAGAAAATTCTTTTCAAATCCCCCAGGGACCGTATGACCGAATTCCAATATTCCTCGCTATTTATTTGTACAGTTTTGCTTTGTGCTTTGCAATTTGACACAGAAAAACAGAAAAAGGCTTTCAATTTTCTTTTGTGCGCTTGCAGCGAGCTGCAATGCTGCAGACAATGGCAGGAGAATTTATGTTTTGGCATATTGCATTTTGTAGACGGCCGCAGGTTCAAAGGAAATTTAATTATCACTACCAAGACGATAGAGACGGAGAGGCGGTTGAGAGAGAGAAAGAGAGGGGGTTGTCTGGACAGGATGCATTTGTATTTAGTCCACAATACTTAGACGCATATTGCCATGGAAACGAAAATGGGACATCATCATATGCCTGACATGAGGAGCATTAGAGCATTTTGATGCCGAGAACGAGAAAAAGGTCGGAGATTGAGAATGAAAGGGGCGTGGCTGGACTATTAGCTGCCCCCAACAACATGTGCACAAAGCAAATGGCAACGCAGCAGAAGCAGCACAAAAATCATCATCATCATCATCATTATGTGCGTGGGGCATTCAATGCACTTGAATGGGAGCTTAGGGTATTTGTAATGATTGAATTTGAATTGCAGTCAGCACCAGCACCAGCAGCACCAGCACCAGCAGCACCAGCAGCAGGAGCAGCAAGGAACAACAACAATAGTTGCTAGAAAATCTCAATGTGCAACTGGCAGCTTTGCTTTTGCCCCTTTGCCTGTGCAATTGGTGCAGCACGTCTCGCTTCCTGTTGGCACTATTCTTGTTATCTTCCTGCAACTGTGCAGCTTTGCCTTGGCAATTGTATGCTTAGTTTCTCGCCGCCTGCAGCTTCATATCCTTGCTGGCTTTAGGCTATTATGGCAATAGTTTTTTGCTCTTTCCTCCTCCCTTCCAGCCACTCAGCAGCAATGTGTGTGAAAGGGCAAAGCTGACCCATTGGCAAAATGCTCAAGAATTAAGAAATGGACAATTGATGCGTTTTAAATGCTGCAACTGTGAATGAGGCGAATTGCAAACTCTTTCTTCCCGAAAGGCTTCTTTGAAAATGAGTCCTGTTGGTTTACAAGAGAAAACTCGCCCCAATGGAATTCAGCTTCAAGTAAAATTCAGAATTTGATGAGGGTAACATTATTGCTGTTGGAAATGGATTCAATTTACGAGACTACCTTGATAAATTCCATTTCGTTGTTTTCTTATGAATATTTCTCAGCTCTTACTTACACTCAGAAAAAAGCGATATGATTTTTTAAAAATAACAATTCTCTTGACGGCAAGGGTAACTCACCATGTTATTTAGAGTTGTGGTATTTTTTTTTTGTTTAATCCTGGTTTTATTTTATTTACTTATTTCCGATATTGTGAGCTATCCGTAGATGTCAATAATAGTGTAGAGCATTTCTGTCACTTTGTTTTAAATTTTAACATTTAAACGAGAAAAATACAAATTTTGACAGATCCAACAAAATTTCAAATTGGAGCCCGTAAAATGCTGCCCATGGATCCGAGCAATGAAACCGCCTGTTCTTTTGTGGTGTTTGGCGCTTCAGGTCATTTGGCGCTCAGTAGAATCTTTCCGGCACTCTGGCAACTCTATCGGGACAATCGTCTGCCGCAGGGTACCAAAATTTTCACCTTTTGCCGAACCCAAATAGAGCTCGCCAAGTATCGCATCAAATGTGTGCCCTACATGGGTCTCAGCAAGGATCGCGATCCTTTGAAGTACAACAGCTTTTGGAGTAATGTGCACTGCTGCTGTGGCAAATACGACAACCCAGAGGACTACAAGGACCTCACAGCAGCGATGGTGCGACAGGAGATGAAGCACAACATGACGCTGGCCAATCGTATATTCTATCTGGCCATTCCGCCCATCATCTTTGATCAGGTTACGCTCAATATCAGCGCGAAGTGCCTCACGATTACGGGCTGGAATCGTGTGATTGTCGAGAAACCCTTTGCGAGGAACGAACTCACGTATCGCCCCTACCAGACGCAGCTCTGCCAGACGTTCCGGGAGTCACAGATCTACATGATCGACCACCACCTGAGCAAACAGGTCATTCAGAATCTGCTTGTGGTGCGTTTCACGAATCGCATCTGGTCGGAGACGTGGAGCAACAAACACATTGCGGCGATTATGATCAGCGTGAAGTGTGAGGGGCCGGTGCAGTCTCGAGCCGATTACTTCAATCAGTTTGGCATCGTCAGGGATTGCATGACCAATCACATGATGCAGCTGCTCGCGATGCTGACCATCGAGCAGCCGTACAGCAACCGTGTGGAGGACCTGCGAGACGAGAAGCTGAAGGTGCTCAAGCAGATCATCACACTGGACACCAGCGATGTGGTACTGGGTCAGTATTACAACAATGGCACGGAGACTGATCCCACCAAGGTGGGCTACACACAGCACTCCTACGTACCAAACGACTCCCTGACACCCACCTTTGCCATGGCCATTTTGAGCATCCAGAGCAAACGCTGGACGGGAGTTCCGTTCATCCTTCGGGTGGGCAAAGCCCTTAACGAGAGCAAAACGGAGGTGAGAGTCCAGTACAAATCGATGGAATGTGATCATAGAGATGGTCAACGTAGCATTCCTAATGAGCTTGTGCTGCGCCTCTCGCCGCGGGAGCAGCTCTTCATGCGCATGATGCTCAAGCAGCCCGGACAGGATCTTTGTCTCCGCGAAACGGAACTGAATCTTATGCGACGAGACAGAACGATGCCCGATAACTTTGCGAGTCTGTTGTTGGACGTCTTGGCCGGCAATCAAATGCTCTTCATGCGCACCGATGAGCAGTGCGAGATCTGGCGCATCTTCTCACGGTTGCTGGCCTCCATCGACGTGGAGCGACCAAAGCCTCTGCCTTATGACTTTGGCTCCCGGGGACCAATGGCCGCCTACGAAATGGCAGCCAGGCATGGATTTCAATTCTATCAATCGGACGAGTGGCATGCAGAGAGAACCAGCACAGCTCCAACTGAAGCTGATCCCAGTCGAGCTCAGCAAGCGATGCCCGATTGGATGAGCCCCCCTTCAAACGGTTCTTAGCTGTAGTTGTAGTCGGTCCACGTGCAATTCAATGCGTATATGCCATAAATTAATTCAACAATTCCAAATCACAAATACACAGTAAAAGTTTTTTAATTAACCCAGTGGAAGCAGTGGCCAGAAAGTCGAAAAGAACTTCGCTTTTTCCGGCTTCTTGTTTGTGTTCTACTCTGGCAAAGTATAAGTAACACGCATCATTTTGCCATTGCCGTTTGCTATATATGTATATATAGAAATAAATAGAAAACTGAGAGTTGAAGGTGGTCAACTTAAGATGCTCCCAAAACTGTAGTGAGAGCAGCAACAAATTGCATAATAAATATTAATGAATAAAAAATGATAAAATCATGACAAAAACTAGTAAGAAAATTAGACAATTTCTATTCCCAACTTCGCAATACACTGTTTATTTATTTATTTATTTAATGTCAACTAAAGTTATTCAAGAGATAGGACAGCGGAATTGGTATCACAATTTAGTAATTTATCTACAAACATCACTCATAGGATAAAACCTAATCGTCGTGTTACCCTAAGGAGGAAAGGTTAGCAACTAGCAATCGGTGCAAGGAAGCAGCACAAATTCCAATACGTTTTGCTGAATCGGATATTGAGGACACCACACACAAGATCCATATTCCAGAATTGGACGACAATAGAAGTGAAATGTGTCTTGGTCGTATAAGGCTCATCAAATTCCTTAATAAAACCAAGAACTTGAAAAGCTTTGTTTTCTGTAAATTTAACCACTTAGAAAAATGAGTAAAGCAATTCAAGATGTAGAAAGAGAATTTAAAATTGGAGAATTCCAGGGTGCTAGTAAAGAGTATGGCAGTAGTTGGAAAAACTGTGTGAGTTAGTCAGTGTGGCCAGATATCAATTTAATCGTGTGGCAGTGTGCAGAATATAAATTTTGTCTGGTCAGGCAGAAAGTTGGCTGGGAAAAGTTTGCTATAAGTGAAAAGCAGTTGATGATGGAAAAAAGTACAAGAAAAGGCAGAAGCTTGTTGAAAGCGTAGCGGAGAAAGTTACTTTGATTTCTTGATGCAACTTTGTTTGAACTTACATTGCTCACACGAAACACTTTGGTTTATTTTATATCCTTCTTGATTTTTTTTCTTCTTTGGTTTTATTTAGTTGAGAAGTTTGTGTGGCAATTCCGTGTTGACAATCTCCGGTTTTCGAACGCTTTTTCGATTCAGCCCTGAATATAAATAAGTCGCTCCTGTCATTGCCTTCTATTGCAATTGGAATACTTCAAAGCTAATTAGCTTTTGCAGTTCGTAGCTCGTTAGACGCCAGTTTAATTAGCAGATGCATTAAGAGATCCCTTGTTTCTAGCCCCAACAATTAGTTCTTAACTTGATTATAAATTGCATTGTGCACTTGCCAGCCATTTAGTTTGCAGGTCACCCCAGATTCTTAAGTCAACCCCATCATGTTCAAAGTTCTACAAGCCCCTTTCAGCGCTTTTTAGCTCTTTTCAGTTGCTGCTGCTCCCAACACGCCCCCTCCCACTTTTCGTGTCCTTTGTTGTTTTGCAAACACGCATATGCTTTAGCATTTTTGGTCCTGCTGCTCCTTTTCCCAGTTGTTTGTTCTCTCTTTTCTCTCGTTGTATTCTGCCAGCCAAAAAAACCAATTCGTTGCGAAAATATGCAACAACAAGATTCCCGCATTCCTTTCCCATCTCACTCGCACTCTCACGCTGTCTCCCTCTCTGTCTTTATCCTTGTATCTCGCGTTTTCGGTAAATGCCATAAAAAATCATTAAGAACAATATTGTCACCCACAATTGAGATGGCGCTTAAGATTATTTATTTATTTATATTTTTGTATATTCCTCCTTTTGGCATATATGTATGTGTTGTTTGCCAGCACTCGACCAAAACTGATTTATGATTTTTCTGGCTTTGCAGATGGTATTTAAATTTGAAACGAAATGTGTAAAGCATTTGAGACAATATTTGGGACCCCATAAGGAACTCATGCTACTGATCCCTAAAGAGAGAAAGATTTAGTCTTAAAATAATAAATAAATACATTATTTTCTTCCATTCTTATTATTATTATTATATTATTCAAATTGAAATTTGGAGTACATTTTCAAGTGGACTCTTTCAACATCTTTCCTTAAACAATCCAATCCACTTTTATGATAAATAGCTCCAAAACAGTTAATTGAGTTTCCTAAGAGTTGTCTTCTATTAAATCATGCATCTGTCCTAGAGATTAAGATTATTTCTGGTTTGAAAAACTTGTTGGTTTTTCTGTGTATCTAAGCAGTTACGCCTCCTATGTTGCTCCTTGAGTTCTGGGTCTTACCTAGGAAATTGAATTTGTAGGACTATTAGTCTTTCTATTTATTCTTCTGTTGTACAACCGATTTTTTGTTCCACTTGAATGCTTTGCAATAAGCTGCCTTGCAACATGCACCGTGATTTACTCCCACTTGCTGTCCCTTTCACGCTCGGTGTCTTCATTTATCTGCTCTTTATTCGACTTAACTCTCTGCCCCTCTGCGTCTCTTGAAGGGAACCCTATTTAATTTCAGTTTTTATGGCATACCCAGTAACGCAAACAATAACCATCGTCCAGCAAACAAACAAAGGCGATAAAAACGAGACCTGGTTACACCTGGTTGGGTATCCCTCTCCGACCGTCTCTCTCTATCCGCACACAGTCTCTCCCTCTCGCTCACTCTCGGTGTATATCTAAAGTGGCAAACGGATTTTGTGTTTGAGAACCATAAAGTGAAATTAAAATGGCCGGCAACGGCAACGGCAGCACGGCAGACTGACCAACTCGCCTTGGCTAACCGTAAAGCAAATGGCCAGCTAGGAATACGGGCAATAAACAAAAAAAAAACCAAACTAAAAAACTAAAGCTGGCAAATGGAAGTTTTGTTGGCCATCGACTGCTTCATAGTTCTTAACTATCATTTGGTGGCTGCTATCTTGCCAGCATTTGCCGTTGCAGTTGCAGTTGCAGTCGCTCTCCTCCTCTGCTTCCCCTTGCTGCTGTTGCTGTTGCTGTTGCTGTTGTCAGACTTACAAGCAACTACAACAGCGATTACAACGGTGACACTCCGCTCCACACATCTTCCCGTCCCTCCTCCATTCCACACTCCACACGGATGTGGAGAAACGGTTTGCGGTTGCGGTCGGTCTGCCAACGTTTCTCTAGCTGCGGGCAGCATTTCAAACTGCTTAATTTAGAAGCGACCAGCAACTGTGGAAGGTGGCACAACTGTTTAGGGCTTGGCCAAAAAATAGTTAGCCAAATGTTTGGGCAGCTCAGTAGTTGCAGCTGATGGTTATTTCAGTGCTGCTGGCTGCGGTCTTCTGAGGTGCCATCAAAACAGCGAATTGGTCACATTTTCAGTCATGGGCGAGTTGGCTTACACGAGGGCAGTAACAGATAGTGTACTAACCAAACTCCACATTATATGTGTGAAGGGCGTAAATGACAAGGGCGTTACATGTGTGGGGACACTTTGTACTTTATGATATGTCAGTAAGTATGTGTTTTTAAAAATAAAATATTACATTTAAATGTAGCTTACAAATGTGTACTAATAATAATGAAAATAATAATAAAAATAATAATGAAAATAATAATCACAATAATACTTTTTACTATGTTACAAAGTTTTCCCCATCCTTGCAGTAATTTATTTATTTATTTATTACATCCATTTGTATATCTTTTTTTCAACATTTAATTTAATTTCTCTTTGTTTAATTGTTGGCTGTTTTTACTTCAAATATCAAAATAATAGCTAAATAAATAGCTTTCCATTTTTACATTGCGTGTTCAACACTTGTATTTCCCATTTGTACCACTAATTAAAAACAGTGCTGTAAAAACCTCAAGCAAATTATGTCAAAACCGCACTAAATACCGACATAGAGAAAATTAATTAAATTAATTATTAATTTAATGTGTGTGCATGTTGCACGATACATTCTTGCTCGTTAGCTTAATTAGAATGAAAGAAATTCGTAGTTCAAGAACTGTTTTACAAAAGAAAGGCAATTATAATGTGAAATCTTGCTAGATTATAAGTCAGTTTTGCTACTTTGAATATAATTTCAATATTATAATTAAATAGTAAGTTGAGGGATTTATTTATCGAAAGCCTTGTGGCTAACCTCGAGACTTGTTTGAATTGGTATCTGTGATTTTTCCCTAGCATTTTGCAGAGTTTCCTCTCTTTTTTTTTACATTTTACTTTGGCTTTCCTTTTGCCGTTTGCCACACAACTGATCCTTGCTACATTGATAGCATTTCAGTTTCTTTTTACACCCGTCGCATCGAGTTAGACTGATTCAAAGAGACGAGGACAGAGAAGGGTTTTTGTCAATCTCAAAGATATTGCAAAATAATTGCTTATTTACCATGTTTGCCGTAACGACAGTTGTGCAAGTTGTCGATGCGACACGAGCAGTGAAAATTCTATTTAATACACTCACTTTAAGACAGCCAAATTTGAAATCTACATATTTAAGTATGCTGACGGAATGGAGTCGAGTGCACTTTTATTGTACTATGACACCGTACTTGGTGCACGTAAAAGTGCGGTTTATAGCTCATGTGCTCTCTTGCCATATACTCCACGACTCGACGCGACTCCTCAACTGCCTCGATGCACACCCGCTCAGCGGCTGGTTTGCCCATGCACCCATCTGTGTCAGGGCTGCACACAATGGCCACATGCACAGCTCCCGCTGCAGCTCAAATTTCTCCCCCCTCATGTGTGTGGGTGTGTGTGTGTGTGTGGGTGTGCGAGTGTTAAAACGTGTCATTTTATACGATGCGTTCCCGTAATATAAGCAGGCAGCTTGCTCTCTCGAGCCGCCTTTATGTACTCCAGCTCGGGCTTGGCATTTTTCTATGCGCCGCTCCACATCCATTTATTTTGCATAAATATTTATACGTGCGTGTGAAAAGCCCGCTCGATTTTCACTTTAAATAAAATCGCTATTTTCAACTGCAATCCTTATCTCGTCTGGGAATATTCCATTAGCATAAGCTTGTTTTTTTTGCTTGTTATATTGAGAAATTCATTTCAAAAATTCGTTTCATTTGTTGGAAGTTTAATAAACTGTTTGATTAATTTTATATGCTGAGATTTTTGTGGACTTATTTACATTTTCACTTTTTGATTTACTTCTATGATATTCATTTAATTCAGTTTTAATGTTCCATTCATTTTTAGCTGAGCAAAGCACATTAAACGTTTAAATTTGGCAAACACATTATTTTATGGGCCCCGACAATGTCATGATTTTATAGTGCCTTTTTATCGCCCATTAACTCACTCTCTGACATATTCGGCGACATTCCGTGATGAAATGAATGTTAATTGTCTGTCAAAGATAATTTTTCACTTACCATTCAAGCATCATCATCATTCAGTCATCACGCAAGTGAGGCGCAAACTGAAAGTAATTTTAATTTTTCTGTTGTCCCTTAGACAGTTTTGTTGTGCCATCAGCAAACATAGATTATGCGTCAATTTGGCATTGAATCGTAAAGATATTTATGTTTGCATTTTATTTGCGCACTAAAATCAAGCTTATTGGACATGCTCACAAACAAGTTAAGATGTATTGCCAGGATGAAGTATATTTTCCATCTGCAACATCCTTGCAGCTGGTGCGCCACGAGCAGTAAATATTTCACGAGTGAATAGTTGAAGATTTGATGGGGTTCTCAGGTTACGATTATATTTGTGCTTGCTCCATAAATATTGAATATATTGCGGTTTCTATATGATACGTTTGTAGATTTCATATTCCACGCATTATGCTTCAGCATAGCAGTAATATAGATTATACCAACCGTTTGCGATTCTACCCATTCCCACTTATGGCATTTTGAACATATTTCTTGGCACAGTTCGTCACACGTTTTACTTAAGAACCGCGAATAATGGCAAATTTCGTTTGCAGATGTGCAGCTGGATGTTGGCCAGGATTGTGGAGAGGAGTCTATAGTTATGACTGCTTATAAATTTCAAATGCAAATGCTAAACCAGCCAGTTCCAAGCTACCAGTTCCAAGCTACCAGTTTCAAGTTGCCAGTTTCAAGTTGCCAGTTGCCAGTTGCCAGTTGCCAGTTGCCGGTTCGCCAGGGCATTCACAGAGCCATTTATCAGTGTTATATGCTGCACACGTTGCGGCTTATGCACATGGCAATCTCTACGGCTCTGCCTGGCTCCAGGCTTCCCATGGACCCCACTCATCCTGCTGCGACAATCGCGGCTGCATTACGCTAATAACCTGAGCCGCCTGAGTTATGTGCGACGGGCGGGAAACTCAAGTTTGGCCGGGTGGATAAGAACAGCTCGAGTCCAATTTGTGTGATGTGACGCCAAGTTTAATTCAACAAATCCACTTACGGTAATCGGGTATTCCGAATAACTGACAAACTCAGGTATCAGGACCTTCTTGGCGAGCTTCTTGACTGCTCCCCACACCCTTAGGGAGGTCTTAATTGGGCTATTCCCTTGCCACTAAAATGCTTATAATCATTAGCTCAGTTATTGACACTGAAAAGGTGAAATATATTTATTATTGACAAATTATCAAAGTCGCATATGTCATTAGTTAAAACTGTTTTTTAGACTCGGATTAATTATTATTAATGTGGTCTAAAAACAGTCCACAAACTATAGAAAATGTTTCTAAAAACAAAATTTAATTAAAACTAGAAGGAAATTAAATAATAAAAAATTATAATTGTAAAGTTTGTGAAAGTAAAATGTAAAAATAAGGAGAAATACAGGCAAATTATCTAATTGAAGTAATGCCCTAAAATTTGAAGTTATATGACGAGAAAACTTCATTTTTAAAGTGCATTTCCCTTATGTAGTTGGGTATGTCTTCGGTACACAAATACTTTCAGCGCTGCAAATCAAGTTGTGCTATAATTTCATCCATTATTCAGTTTCACAAGCAGCATTGATGCATTTTAGCACCTGCAGCTGGCACAACTTTCTGAGCGTGTAAAAGCTGGAATAGCTTGACGGGGTTAAGTGCAACCTTTGTACGTACTTCCTGTGAGTTTGTGCCACAAAAAACTGGAGACTGAACAAGGTAATGACTGGGACGCACAAGCAGAAGTTGACCAATCGATTATTGTGTGCTTGTGTGTATGTGTGTGAAAGGAACTTCCGTGGCATATCCTGGAAACCATTTCTGCCTGTCTGGCCCCTTTGACTTGTCATTGTCATGTGCCAGCGCCATATTGCATAGCTTTGAGGGCAAAACTTTTGTCCTTGGCATATTTATCAATGACTTTTTAGAGTGGCCAATCTTTACCACAAAGGTGGCAGTAAATTTTTCGTCACATTTTGTGGCCATACCGCTAAATCACACAGATTGCTTTGGCCTCAATTTTGCATCTCCTTTTTCTGCAAACTTTTTCCATAATAATAAAAAACTATGCAGACAAAAAAGTTGAGGATAACCACATAAATTTTGGTTGACTTAATTAGTGAACAAGCTTTTTTTATTAAACATTTTGTTTTTATGGAATTCTAACGAAAAGCTTAAAGTGAAAAAATCCACTCAGTGTGTGAAAAGTTCTCGTTTCCTTTTTTTTATCGTACGTGATTAAATAAATAAATAGTTGAATTAACTTTTCAGTAAAATTCGTCGACGTGCTGAGCATAATATAGAAAGTGGGTTTATTATAGAAAAAAGAAGGATTCACAATATTTTCAATATTTCTTCGACTTCTTTGAAACAACGATATAACAAAATTATTGAAGTTTTCATATTCATATTAAAAAATGTGGTTTTTAATTGTGTTCGTTGTTAATAATAAATAAATTATTCTCCAATTATGTTCGATAATGTCAAAGTGAATGTTTTAATTAAATTCAAAAGTTGTGCCACCGCATTGAAAATAATATTTTGGTAAATTATAGCTATAAATATTAAACACTCGGAAGAATAAGCGTTTTATCTGCTTATGTTTTGCAGAATATAAATAGGCTTTACATATTATTTTCTAAATATTATGCAGTGTTATTTTGATTTAATTTCAACGTATATACATTTTATCACTGCACCAAAGCCAAGTCTGTTGGTCTTTATTCAAAATTACCTTCCTCCTTTCTGCTTTCAAATTGTGCTAAAATTACATTTCATTCATTAGTGATTTGAATTTATACATTATGGCTGACAACCTAGGAACATCAAAGCTTCAGCCTTAGCTATACCATAATGAATTCTATGAAATGCGGTTGCTGATTAAGTAAATCAGCCACAAGTATTCCGATATAAAATAACCCGAAAAGGATCTGATGAGAAATATTCGTGATTGAAATACTATAAGCTTGAACACTACATCGACTTTCTCTCTGTGGCAGCCACACGCTGGTAAAACTATTTTCATTTTGATAAGATTTTATCTTATTTAATTTAAACATAGTTTTGACTCTCTCCCCCTCTCTGTCTCTCCGTGTTGGGCTCCTTTGCTCCGCTCTCTTTCTTCGGCTGACTGCCTTTGCCTGCCTCTGGCTACACGCGGATGTCGTCGACATCTTTGCGCCACTTTGTCCTCTGCGCTGCGCACAATTTAAAGCGAAAGTTACCAAAGTATTAAAACTTTTCTAGTTACTTGTTAGTTAAATAATAATGCGTAAAAGGAATCCCTTGTCATTCGCTTGGCCCCTCTCTCGACCAACTCGTGTCTTGCACTTTGCTGCACCATCAATGAAAATGCAGAGGAAAATGCAATTAAATTGAAACCGCACCTGCAGCTCGCAATCTTGTGAAAAGATTTATATCTCATCTGCATTAGATGTTCGCATGAAGAGTGTTCACCATACGAACCAGAATATAATGCCGCCTGTGATTAGTTCACATAAACCAATCAGTCAAATAGGAAAAAGAAATCATCCATCTTCCAAATTTGTGGCACTCTAGCATTGAAAGCAGCCCACTCAACCCATCTCATCGAAAAATACTCAAAACTATACACTTTCTGAATAATTTTGAGAGCAGTAAAGTAAGTTTGCTTTTAAATTCTCGACGAAGCCGTTATTGAAATTATAAGTTAAACGTATTCTAATTTATTCATGAAGAAGTAGACTTTTCTTGGAATATGCATAAGAACTTGAATCAGAATCGATTATTTTCGTTGAGCCAGAAAAGTTTTCTTTAAATGAATTTTTATTTTAAGTGTATGCCAATTTCTTGAAGCGATTTAGTACCGTTTTACTGGAACAGCTAAGTATTTAAATAAATATTTTTGTAAGCACCTGATAAGCAGAAAATAATTTATCTCTGTCAGCCTGTCACCAGAAATGCATACCTATCTCAGTCAACATATGTGTATAATGTAAAATTAAGTAAATTTGTTTAAACAATTTGCGAGCATTTGCGCCCATTTGAGTTGAGTTTTGTTAACGTTTAACACAATCAGGCCAATGTCCAGCGGCGACAAAATGGCGCCCGTTGGCATCCGGCGAGCAAACAAAGCAGTTCCTTCATGTGTGTGTGTGTGTGGTTATGCTGTTCTTTGTATGCACACACACGTACACACACACACACACTCTGACGTTTGTAGACATATGTGAAATGCTCTGTCTGACTCCTTGTCTGGGCCTCTCTTGGGCTTTATTTGACTTTGCTAAGAGCCTCGCGGCCACAGACTGACGCCATTGCACGTGTCCTGATTATCTGTGCCAGTTTTTAGCTAAAGCTGTTGTTATTGTTGTCCTCTTTGGCTTTTTTTTTGGGTATTCTCTTCTTCGTACATCTTATTTAGTTTTCCATGCATGTTTTTTCCGCATTTGCGACCGACGAGGCATGTTAATATGCAAAGGGCCGTAAATTTCTTTTTAAAACGAAGCACTGATTTATGCCCCGTCAAGCGAAAAATAATATATTCTTTTTCTGTGGTCTTATAATATACTTGTTCATAGGCTTCTTACAGCAAAGTTTTCTCGTCTGATGTCAAAAGGGATACTTTTTTTAGTAAGATGTTGGATTTAGCACAGCTTCGGTATTTAAAGTTATGGTTTAATTTAATGTGCATTTTAGTGGCCTGGGAACTGATGGGTTTTAATTAATTGGTCATATCACGAAACCCATCCAGCTACAACGATTGTGCAGCCAAAGAACAATTAGCCAACGATTTTAGAGTCTCTCACGCAACGTGAATTTTCGCTTGGTTGCATTTCAATTAAAGTTGCATTACGCAGTATAAATTCAAACAATCGTCAGCTATACAAATTGCCAGCCATTTAGTTGGCAGCTCAGGGCTCGGTAACAAAGCCGGTGTTTAGTATGGCAAAACACGACCAAATAACGTTATGGAGATGCCACAGGCGGGATAAGCCGCAAACAGTTTGCAATGTGAGCCGACGGCGGCGGTAAATGTACAAAACTAAATAGAAATGTGCAGGATATGTGACAATTTGCATTTTTATGCAAACTATATTCAGCTCAATTATGGCGCCCAACTGCCAACTGCCGGATAAAAGCCAACTTAACCACATCCCACCTCCCACCTTCCATTCCATTGCTCTACAGAGTCACGTAATGCAGATGCATTTGGCTCCATCGGAGCAAAACTGAGGTTGGGCAGGCATGCGAGAAACTCATTTTGTTTGGCCATAAAACACGCGCGGCTGCTCATGCAGGGATGTCAAAGAGGTGGGCGTGGCTCTTCCAAATGCATAGGCATAGGCGCACACACACATAAAAAAATCCTCCTAAGTTTTAGTAAATTTCCTTACTTTTCGCGCCAAATATATAAATTCAATTAATTGTTGTGGCTTTCTAAAATTCAGTGTCTTTATTTCTAAAATTTTCTTAAATGTTGAAAAAATATGCTTCGTTTCCAGAATGTTGTTTTATATATATGATACCACTGAAGAATTCTTGGTTAAGCATTCCTGTTACCTATATTATTAATAAGCAATTGTATTTTAAGATTCCACATTTAAAACTGATATGATTTAATTTGACTTAATTTAATTTAATGATTTAATTTCTCACTGAGATACTCGGCCTCTAAGGCAGACGACAGCTAATCTGTAATATAAAAGAGTAGCTCAAAAAAAAATCATTCTTTTTTTCCTAAAACTGTGTATATTTTAGGTATATTTTTGGATATATTTTTCTGAGTGTATTTAGTGTAGGCATAGGCAGAGGCGAGTAGCTTTGCATACATATATTTGTATAAATTACATGTACACATTATATATGTATTTTTATGCATTAGTAACAACATGCCTACTGCCACGCCTCCAGCTTCGCCTGCAGGTGAGTAGATGCTTAGCCTCAGCTGTGAGGCCATCAGACATGTAAATTAACATAAGCAGCACCAGTTGAGCTTCAAGTGGCGCAGCTTGCAACGTATTTTTGGCTAAGACTCTTTCTGGCTTCTTGCGGCTGTTTAAAATGCGCTTATGGCTTCTGCCAAACTAAGCTCCTCCAAATTATGCAATGTTTTTATACTCTCTATGTGTGTGTGTGTGTGTGTGTGTGTGTGTGTGTGTGTGTGTGTGTGTGGGGCGCATTTCGTATAATTTAAACAATTCTTTCAAGTTATTCTAAACTATGCGCATTTGTAAAAACATTTGCTTGGCAGCTGACAAAGATAAGAAGTGGTCGATTAGATAAAAGGCTGCTTTGGCTTTACAGATTGAATGAATCTTTTTTAAGTTTGTGCATAAATGGCTAAGATCAAAGTAGATCCTCCATCGGAGGACAACAAATGTTAAACTGATTTTTGGAAGTAGACGGAGTGCAAGGAGCTTGCTCCACCTCTGCCGCGGGTTGGCCTGGTATTGCAGTACCGCCAGGATTCGGCCCAACTTAACAATAAATGAAATTATTATTGAATAAGATGGCTGCGAACATCTGACCGCCAAAGTGTTGCATACTTTTAGGCAGTTCGATTTAAATGCTTAACTCAAAAGAAATTGTTGCATTCTGCAGGTAGATCGTTTAACTAAACGTTTTTGTTCGCCTGATACTTTCAGTAAGGGGACCAATACGAACTCGAAGAAAAAAGCGTTCACATGTGAAATATTGATTTTTATTTTCATAGTCATTTTTATTTTATTGATTTTTATTTTCATAGCCATTTCTTATTTCTATATTATATTTATAAGAATATACATTTCTTTATTATTTTTAACTCTGCTTATCAAATGGCATAAAATAACTGCCATTAAGATTTGGGTCACATTAAATATGCAAAGCCTCCTGAATATCCTGGGCATAAAACTTTAATTATAGTCATTAGTCAATTATGCGCTGCTAAAAATAAGAGACAGCAATTACCAAAATTGTTTTGGCACAAACAGGAAGTAAATTTGACAAGCGTCTTAAAGATATTCGTTATTTGTCATACACCTTGTTTAGGGGCTTCTTGTGGATTGTAAGGCTTTAAAAAATTCTGATATCTTATTGAAATTTGCGATTTGTATCGATTTTATGTAGTTGACAAAAGACACGAAGAATAATATAAAAATCTGCATCAATGAAAGCCAAAACGCCATTTAGACCAAATTGAGATTTATAGAGACTATTGATACTAACCATATGAAATTACATATATAAGTTAAAAATGGCAGATAAACTAAATAATTCACTTGTAATTTAAGGTTTCTGTGAATTTTTCTAATTGAATACATGTTCAAACGGATAAATTTAATATATTTAATGACAGGTAAAAAGTAGAACTGAAGAGTTGCTTTAAAGCTAAAACCAAAAGATAGAAATTGTAAGTGGATCAACCACAGACACATTTAATAGAGCAAAAACTTTCAAACTCTTGCTAATGACAGCAAAGCCAAGAAACCAACGCCAATTTCGTGTGATTGCGTGTTCATCTGCATAACTCTGTGTGTGTGTGTGTGTGTGAGTATGTGCGTGTGTGTGTGGGTTTATCTTATATATGTATTTTATATATATATCAAGGTCAGCAGTTGAGAAAAAGTTTTGCACATATGAATGCAGAGGAAGAAAATAAAGAAATGTGCAAAGCATTTGGGAAAGAATACTCAAGCAAATGGCTGCGAACATCTGACCGCCAAAGTGTTGCATACTTTTAGGCAGTTCGATTTAAATGCTTAACTCAAAAGAAATTGTTGCATTCTGCAGGTAGATCGTTTAACTAAACGTTTTTGTTCGCCTGATACTTTCAGTGGGGGAACAATACGAACTCGAAGAAAAAAGCGTTCACATGTGAAATATTGATTTTTATTTTCATAGTCATTTTTATTTTATTGATTTTTATTTTCATAGCCATTTCTTATTACGATATTATATTTATAAGAATATTCATTTCTTTATCATTTTTAATATGTTGCTGGCTGCCTGTTGCTTTTGCTATAGGGGTTTCCTGGTAGTAATCGTTGATGATTTTACTGGAAGAACAAGAAAATATTAGCTAATGCTATCCCGAAATAAATACAGTACGACTGTACTGTGCTTGGAACTGCACCATAGGTCTGAGCTGGACAAGGATTATGAGCTGCAAGAGATAATAGTTTTCTCTTTTTTTTTATTTTTCTTTAATAATAAAATTTATAACTAATTAATTAGTCTTACTTTGAAGTTCACAATAACTTAATAAAGTACGCGTATGCATTTGTATGCTCGACAAAAAAAATAAATAAATAAAAACAAAAAATCAATCGTGCATTTAAAGTTAAAAACGTGGTTTTGAGGCGGAAGGCAAGTGAAAATTATAGCCTCAAAATCGGTATATGGGCATAGGTCGAAGCTTCAAAATGCCATAACTTCGTCAAAAATCAACTTAGATTAAAAAACGAGGGCTTTTTGATCATAGTTTTACCCCTAAATCAATCCTACATTTAAAGTTGAAAACGTGATTTGAGGTCGGAAGACAAGTAAAAATTATAGCCTGAAAATCGTGATACGGTCATAGGTCGAAGCTTCAAAATGCCATAACTTCGTCAAAAATCAACTTAGATTAAAAAGCGAGGGCTTTTTGATCATAGTTTTTCCCCTAAATCAATCCTACATTTAAAGTTGAAAACGTGAAAATAAGTCGGAAGACAAGTAAAAATACTGGCCTAAAAATAGTCATTTGGGCATAGGTCGAAACTTCAAAATGCCATAACTTCGTCAAAAATCAACTTAGATTAAAAAGCGAGGGCTTTTTGATCATAGTTTTTCCCCTAAATCAATCCTACATTTAAAGTTGAAAACGTGAAAATAAGTCGGAAGACAAGTAAAAATACTGGCCTAAAAATAGTCATTTGGGCATAGGTCGAAACTTCAAAATGCCATAACTTCGTCAAAAATCAACTTAGAATAAAAAGCGAGGGCTTTTTGATCATAGTTTTTCCCCTAAATCAATCCTACATTTAAAGTTGAAAACGTGATTTGAGGTCGGAAGACAAGTAAAAATTATAGCCTGAAAATGGATATACCGATATATGGACATAGGTCGAAACTTCAAAATGCCATAACTTCGTCAAAAATCAACTTAGATTAAAAAGCGAGGGCTTTTTGGTCATAGTTTTTCCCCTAAATCAATCCTACATTTAAAGTTGAAAACGTGATTTGAGGTCGGAAGACAAGTAAAAATTATAGCCTGAAAATGGATATACCGATATATGTGCATAGGTCGAAACTTCAACATGCCATAACTTCGTCAAAAATCAACTTAGATTAAAAAGCGAGGGCTTTTTGATCATAGTTTTTCCCCTAAATCAATCCTACATTTAAAGTTGAAAACGTGAAAATAAGTAGGAAGACAAGTAAAAATTCTGGCCTAAAAATCGTCATATGGGCATAGGTCGAAACTTCAAAATGCCATAACTTCGTCAAAACTCAACTTAGAATAAAAAGCGAGGGCTTTTTGATCATAGTTTTTCCCCTAAATCAATCCTACATTTAAAGTTGAAAACGTGATTTGAGGTCGGAAGACAAGTAAAAATTATAGCCTGAAAATCGTGATACGGTCATAGGTCGAAACTTCAAAATGCCATAACTTCGTCAAAAATCAACTTAGATTAAAAAGCGAGGGCTTTTTGATCATAGTTTTTCCCCTAAATCAATCCTACATTTAAAGTTGAAAACGTGATTTGAGGTCGGAAGACAAGTAAAAATTATAGCCTGAAAATCGTGATACGGTCATAGGTCGAAACTTCAAAATGCCATAACTTCGTCAAAAATCAACTTAGATTAAAAAGCGAGGGCTTTTTGATCATAGTTTTTCCCCTAAATCAATCGTACATTTAAAGTTGAAAACGTGATTTGAGGTCGGAAGACAAGTAAAAATTATAGCCTGAAAATGGATATACCGATATATGGGCATAGGTCGAAACTTCAAAATGCCATAACTTCGTCAAAACTCAACTTATCTTGAAAAGCGAGGGCTTTTTGATCATAGTTTTTCCCCTAAATCAATCCTACATTTAAAGTTGAAAACGTGAAAATAATTCGGAAGACAAGTAAAAATTCTGGCCTAAAAATCGTTATATGGGCATAGGTCGAAACTTCAAAATGCCATAACTTCGTCAAAAATCAACTTAGAATAAAAAGCGAGGGCTTTTTGATCATAGTTTTTCCCCTAAATCAATCCTACATTTAAAGTTGAAAACGTGATTTGAGGTCGGAAGACAAGTAAAAATTATAGCCTGAAAATCGTGATACGGTCATAGGTCGAAACTTCAAAATGCCATAACTTCGTCAAAAATCAACTTAGATTAAAAAGCGAGGGCTTTTTGATCATAGTTTTACCCCTAAATCAATCCTACATTTAAAGTTGAAAACGTGATTTGAGGTCGGAAGACAAGTAAAAATTATAGCCTGAAAATCGTGATACGGTCATAGGTCGAAACTTCAAAATGCCATAACTTCGTCAAAAATCAACTTAGATTAAAAAGCGAGGGCTTTTTGATCATAGTTTTTCCCCTAAATCAATCGTACATTTAAAGTTGAAAACGTGATTTGAGGTCGGAAGACAAGTAAAAATTATAGCCTGAAAATGGATATACCGATATATGGGCATAGGTCGAAACTTCAAAATGCCATAACTTCGTCAAAACTCAACTTATCTTGAAAAGCGAGGGCTTTTTGATCATAGTTTTTCCCCTAAATCAATCCTACATTTAAAGTTGAAAACGTGAGAATAAGTCGGAAGACAAGTAAAAATTATAGCCTGAAAATGGATATACCGATATATTGGCAAAGGTCGAAACTTCAAAATGCCATAACTTCGTCAAAAATCAACTTAGATAAAAAAGCGAGGGCTTTTTGGTCATAGTTTTTCCCCTAAATCAATCCTACATTTAAAGTTGAAAACGTGATTTGAGGTCGGAAGACAAGTAAAAATGATAGCCTGAAAATCGTGATACGGTCATAGGTCGAAACTTCAAAATGCCATAACTTCGTCAAAAATCAACTTAGAATAAAAAGCGAGGGCTTTTTGATCATAGTTTTTCCCCTAAATCAATCCTACATTTAAAGTTGAAAACGTGATTTGAGGTCGGAAGACAAGTAAAAATGATAGCCTGAAAATCGTGATACGGTCATAGGTCGAAACTTCAAAATGCCATAACTTCGTCAAAAATCAACTTAGATTAAAAAGCGAGGGCTTTTTGATCATAGTTTTTCCCCTAAATCAATCCTACATTTAAAGTTGAAAACGTGATTTCAGGTCGGAAGACAGGTAAAAATTATAGCCTGAAAATGGATATACCGATATATGTGCATAGGTCGAAACTTCAAAATGCCATAACTTCGTCAAAAATCAACTTAGATTAAAAAGCGAGGGCTTTTTGGTCATAGTTTTTCCCCTAAATCAATCCTACATTCAAAGTTGAAAACGTGATTTGAGGTCGGAAGACAAGTAAAAATACTGGCCTAAAAATAGTCATTTGGGCATAGGTCGAAACTTCAAAATGCCATAACTTCGTCAAAACTCAACTTAGATTAAAAAGCGAGGGCTTTTTGATCATAGTTTTTCCCCTAAATCAATCCTACATTTAAAGTTGAAAACGTGATTTGAGGTCGGAAGACAAGTAAAAATTATAGCCTGAAAATCGTGATACGTTCATAGGTCGAAACTTCAAAATGCCATAACTTCGTCAAAACTCAACTTATCTTAAAAAGCGAGGGCTTTTTGATAATAGTTTTACCCCTAAATCAATCGTACATTTAAAGTTGAAAACGTGATTTGAGGTCGGAAGACAAGTAAAAACTATATCCTGAAAATCGTGATACGGTCATAGGTCGAAACTTCAAAATGCCATAACTTCGTCAAAAATCAACTTAGATAAAAAAGCGAGGGCTTTTTGATCATAGTTTTTCCCCTAAATCAATCCTACATTTAAAGTTATCAACTTAGATTCAAAAGCGAAAAATCAAAAGAACAACAAGTATTTATTTTGTCTATCGGGTGTGCAGGTTAAGTCTAGCCATTACTTAGAGATTTAAATATGAAATATAATATCATGAATTTAAATGCACGAGTGTGTGCCACTTTTATATTTGTTTCGCTTGGTATAAGCCCCATTGTTATTACCTGATATCACTTTGTTAATCCAGCTGCTGAGTTTACGACTTATTAAGTGTAAGCTGCTGCACACAAAAAAGTATCAGGCACAGCAAGGACAGGCAAGTGTTAATTAATAGCTACTGCAGAGAAAATGCAGAGTAAAAACACTACAAAATCCCCACTTTGCAGCCAATAATAAGCTGAGCACACAACCAACGGCAAAAGAAACAGCAACACCAACAGCAACACCAACAGCAACAGCAACACCAACAGCAGCAAAAAACCAACTGCGAAGCGTTGCAAGTTAAGCTTGAAAAATAAGCAAAGATGATGGCCATTGGAACATATAGACAACCTGCTTTAAGCTGATCGAGGGCTTTAATAAACGCTTATTTTGCTGCTGCTACTGGTGTGGCAACAACTGCTGCTGCTGCTGCTGTTGTGTATGTTGCTGCAGCTTAAATATTTTTAATTGCATTCTGCGTAATCACATGACACCTACACAACAGCAACAGCAGCAGCATCAGCATCAGCAGCAGTCTCGAACAGAACTCAACCCGTTGCAAGCAGACTGCAAAAGCAGCGCACATTTTTCCAATAGTTAATGGCAATTTGCTGTTTTGTTATTTACGCCAATTATCGTGCACTTACAGCAACAACAGCTGCAGCTCCACAAGTCAAGCAGCAGCAGCAGTAGCAGCAGCAGCAGCAGCAGTAACAACAACCCGCCCAACCAGCCATGCCAAAGTGCTTGTGTGTGCGTGTATTATGTGTGTGTGTGTGCTTGAGTAGGTTCTGTGCAAACACATCATAATTGAAGCCTTCAACGAGTTTCACATACAATTACGAACACCTTGCTGCTGCAGAGCTGTAAAGGCCCGGTCTGCCAATGGCACAGTCCTTTGTTCCACGTGTACATGTGATGTGGTCACCTGTAAGTATTTAGCCTTATTGTGGTTGATGCCAATTATGTTAACTACAATTATCAAGTTAACCCAAATAGAATAAGAGTCAATATCGACTCAATCACGAGAAACGTGTTACTCAACTCATGCTGCGTCCATATTTGCATGCAGTGCCATTTAAATTCAAATAAAGAGTTTTGATTGTTGGCTATTTAATAATGACACTTGAACTGGATTCATTATGCACTGCAAAAATAATTTTAATCTAATTGCATTTTAAGCTACTAAATTAAACTGACTTTTTAATATTTAAATTTTTAATTATATTTCTCTAATTAGATGCTAAATCAATTAATAATTATAAACTAATTCTCGAATTAAATATGAGTTTGTTTTCAACGATGTCAACGAGATATACTGAAAAAAATAATGTTTTTTTTCCTGACAATTTAAAATGTTCAATTGAAAGTAAAGTTTTAATGCTTTTGGATTCAATCTGCCTCATTCTCTATCCCAGTGCGAGCTGTCCACAAAACAGTTTAGTTTGTGGCTTACGCTTGAAGGCCATAACTCAATGGTGGTTTAAATAAGCTAAATGCCGGCTCACACTCATACATAGAAACAGTGGCCTAAGCTCAATGGCCAATGGATGCCGTACATCAAGCATACGCACTGTGCGCGCAACTATTTGGCGTTGCTTTTGTTTGCAGAAGGCAGCCGTATAAAGCAGCAGCTCTATTGGCAAGACAAATTAACAACAAATGCCATAAATCACACAGCTCGATGCTCGAGCAGACTACGGACTGTCCGTCCGGTCCGTCCGGGCTGTCTGCCTGCTAATTGTCAATAGCTATTTATGTCCATTGTCAGGTTTTGTGCAATACCCTTGATATCTATCTCGGATGGCCAGTGTATTTCCAATAAGCGATCGGCTTTGGGCATCTGTCAAAAGTCGATCAGGCTTCTGGATTCGCATCGATTCAATTTGAAATGCATAAACAAAAATCAACAACGGCTAGTGCAACACGTTCTGGCTAAATAAATGTTGAAACCAAAGACCCGGATAATTAAAGCATATTTATTTTGGCTTACAGTTTGTATTCATCAATGTGGATTTTTGTGAGTCTGTTTACTGAGTGTGTGTGTGCGTATGTGTGTGTGTGTGATGAATAATTTATGTAATTTGTGTGTAAACAACTGAAACTATTTAGTCAGAGCTTGTCACATGTAATTTTGACGCATTCCACGCCAGCCAACTGCTGTCATTTGCGGTTGAAAGAATAAATAGAGCTAATGAAAAAATAATACATAAATTCCAGGCGACAGCCAACACTTTGGCTGCCCATATTAATTAACCAACAAAAATATATACATATGTATATGATTAAATGGAATTTATTGGGGCGTAATCAGAGGTCATTTGGATAATTAAATATTTGCTTAAATTATCAGCTTAAGTTAAGCATTAAAAATATTAAGCAACTGCATATTTATTGTTCATTTGGAATATTTTTAGAATTATTATTATTAAATCGTTTATTTTATTATTGCTTATTTCTTTCTTAAACTTTTTTATTTTATTTAATTGGTAACTTTAATTTTGAAGCCTATATTAAGTTAATAAGGAAATGTTTTCTGCAGCTGGAACTAGTATTAAATTTAGCATACATTAAATATGAAAATTTGTTTTCATAACCTCACATAAAATCCTGGAGTTTCTTTTGATATCGATTTCTAGGAAAGTACCTAAATAAATTGACCTCTTAATGTAATTGCCATTGGTAGCAAAAAAAAAAAACTTCAGCTTTGGGATTGAGCATTTTGTAGAATAAAACAGATTTTTTATTTGCGTATTAGCAGCGCTCTCAAACTCAGCCTTTTTATTGCACACTGCTTTTTTGCTTTGATTGCCATTTGCTGCCTGAACTCCCATTATGCCTCAGTCTGAGTGCACAATTATTATTGGCTATTTAAAAGTTGTCCAGATTCAGGGCACTTGAGCAATTGATTTGATCAATTAAAATGCGATTCTTAATCTTCCCACATCCGGCGTTCTCTGATTACCCACATGCCTTGACGTTGTTCTTGTGAACTTTGCTATTCACTATTAATGCGTCCACGTGCCTGCCAAGGCGGCGGGGGTAAGGGAAACGGGAGCCAGGACAACGCTGCCGACGCTAATGGAATTAATTGCTGTTCCTTCGACCAATGCTAATAAATGCCACTAAGCCCATCAACAAGGAGGAGCAACAATAACAACATGCTCAGCAAATTAGACCAAAACTTCAATACTTTAATTAGCTTAGTGGCAGCCAGAGTCTATTTTCTTTCCAATTCGTCAGTTCTTCAGGGCTCGGGTAGCATTCAGCTGCCACACACGCTGCTGGGAGTGAAAAACAACTCGTAAAACGTGAGTTAAATTCACAATGCGCAGTGCAGAGAGCAACGTGGGGATTATGAGGGGATTACAATAAGTTAATGAGTTGGATTTGCTTTTTGTTCGTTGGCTATTAATGTGGCTAAAGAGCACATCATTACTGAAAATCCCTGCAATAAGTATGCCAGCATATCAAATTATGTTGTTCAAATGGTATTTGCGCAAATTAAATTACCAAAAATAAATTGGCAACTTTAGGCAGTAGGCGGAAATGATAAGCCAGCTAATAAATATACAAATACATCTGAAATAAACATAATAATAGACTGAAAAAAATATTAAAATTCCATGAGGAGCATATCAATTTTATTTTTATTAATATTAACTATAATACAATTGTGTACATGTAATATTGCTATTAATAAGTATGAATATACATATAAAAACCTAGCGAGATTAAGCTTGCAAGTCTGCTAAAAATAATTCCAATTTAACATTTTTATATTTAGTAAAGTTACATGTTGGTAGATGCCTGAAAGATGGAATGGGTGGTATAGATTAGGACTTATGTAATTTAATCTTAATCTTGTCCAATTAGGCTTCAACCCACATTTCGGCTTATCATTTTGTTGCTATAAAATGTTATATATTCTCAAGAAGCATAAAATTCTCTTCAACATATTTGCGCACATAAACCTAAGCAGGAAATGATTTTCTCAGAAGTAATTGAATGAGGTTTATCACTTACTGCGCACCTGGTGTTTGATTGTATGGATATTTTACTACTGCTAGTAAAAAACGAACTTTGCTAATTCTTTGGCGCCACAGCCCAACGTTGCCACGCCCACGCAACGTGTAATTTCATTGAATATTGATTTTTGTAATAAACTTTGGCCGACGGCTATGCGTAGGTGTGGCTCAAAGGCAAAGTGGAAATCGACTGGAAATTGATTTTGCAATTACAGCCACACTGTGTTTCAGCTGCTTTATATAAAGAAATTTATATAGATTTTTGAACTAATCATGTTAAAAAACGCTTCTTAGATTTAATATTGTTGCACCGTTACTCAATTAAGAGTTTAATATTTTATGTGATGTATTTTATATTTTTCATCTTTTTCTTGTAATTTTTTATCACAATCAAGAATTCAAATTATAAATTATTAACTGAGAAAGTTTTCCAGCTAGTTCAGTGGAGGCAAAAGATGTAAGAAAATTGGTCTTCTCAATTTTCAATGTGAACGATTTATGATAGAGGAGGAATGCTTAACTTCAACTCAAGTCAAGTCAAGCTCTACCGAACACAGCACTTATCCTCAATGTTGTTTTGTTCTCGCTTTTTCGAAAAAGGTTGTTTGTGTTGTTCGAGGACTTTGTCGCTGTGGGAGACTGAGTTGGGTTGGTTGAGTTGGGGCAATATTTGCCATACATGTTGCTGCCTCTTGCAACATTTGCACTGTATACTACTGAGAAAAGCTTCAGCACACAACGTTGTATATAAAGCTGAGTGTGTAAAATGTTGTATGAGAATGCAGCAGATGATTTAAATAAAATAAATTAATGGGTTGAATAGGAATTTGTTATGGCTATTCTCCAGAAATGAGGGCATAGCTGTTTTTTGCACTGGACATATTTTCAAGACAACAGTGAAATGCACTCAAGTCGTCTCTCACATTATTTGCATGTATGTTTGGGGAAGCGTAATAATAGAGTGAGAGTAATGCATTCATTTCCTGTGAGCACCAACCGAATTTCTCTCAACATTTTTGCTGTTTGCACCTCGGCACAGGTTGAAGTTTAATATGTAAGCATGCATTTGATGTGTGTGGAGGCAGCTTACGTTGCACGTTTACATATACATTTCCCTTGGCACTCGAGCAGCTGCCATGCCACAAGAGATGCAACCTTTATTGGACACCTCACATGGTATCCACATGCGAATTTCATAGGAATGCACACATAACTCTTACAAACATGAGCTCTGCACAGCTATTTGTATACAAAGATTTACAGTTTGGCCTCGGTGAGGGAGTATCCGATTTATATTATATATGTAATATTTTTCAACGCAAAGATGAGAAATGAATTGTGGCTCTGGGCTTGTGCTCTCCACGCTCGTATATCATAGGGTCATGCAATTAAAACATTGTCAATGGTTGACTTTTGGGATATCGCGGTGGAATGACCACATAAAGTAAAGGTCGAGAATTTTTAAAAGAATGTAGTTTAATTTTGAACTTTTAGTGAATTTTTACAATTCCCCAAATTTTGCTAATTGATTTCAGTTTGCAGTTACACATCCGTGAAAATCCGCCGACTTGTTTGTTAACTGAGTTTGCAGTTGATGTTCAACTTCAGATTTTACTCAAATTGCGCTCATTTGTATGCTACAATTGCGTCTAAGCGCTGTTGTCTCTGATTGTGTGGGTGTATGTGTGTGTGTGTGTGTGTGTGTGCGTGTGTATGTGTGTAAACAACCATGAGTGAAGTGCTTCTGTGTTGTTGCCAGTTGGCAGCATCTTTTAGAGGATGCACAATTCAGCTGCGTTCGCGGCTGGCAATAATTGGATGAGGTTTCGCAGCCGCTTCTTGGATTTACCAGAGCTTTAAAGGAAGAGTTGTGAAAATATTAATTAATTAATCATTTATAATAAAGACTCTTTTCTTTATAATCTTAAAATGATGATTCGAGTGTTTTCTTTATGCTTAACACATTTTTTTTTATTATATGAAGAGCGTAAAATTTGAATGTGTTACAAATTTTAAATATAACTTTTAATAACGATCATCTAAAGTATGTCGAAGTTCGATCATATTGTACAAAAAAATATTTATGAATGGATGCTCTGTTTCAATTACGAATCTTAACTGAATCTAACAATGAATGTATATAAAAGAGGCGAAAAATCTTTCTAAAATTATTTAAGTACTAACCACAAATTTGATGAAGTATTTACGCCTCAGTGTGGAAAATGGGCGACAATGCTGCAAGCGCTGCTTTAATTATTAATTGCCCAACACCTTTTGTTTAACCTTTGACCTTTAACATATTGTACAAAGTTAAATTTGTATACACTTTAAAGCGTTTGGGTATATTTGGAAATATTTCCACCGTTTAGCGTTCAATAATGCCCTGGTGATATTTTAATTAACGACTTGTCCCGTGATTTTCAACAACTAAATGAGCAATAATTGGCTTCTGTTTAGCTTTTTGCGATTATTTTAATTATGCGTTTTTAATTATGCATGTGTGTGTGTGCGTGAGTGTATATTTCCCCTTTTCAGTGACTAATTGGCTGCTGTTTGTGGGCCAGCAGTTGTTGTTGGCCTAAACGCGATTGCATGTTTAGTCAAACCCTTTAATGGCGAGCGCCTTATAATTTATGTCCGTCGGGCCATAATTCAACACGCAGAGGAATGCTTAAATAACAGTGTACTGAAAAGTTTGCAAATGTTTGCACAGCCACAAAAAATAATAATGGCTCGGAGCGAAACGCAATAAATGCTCTGTGGTGTATGATTTCTATAATGTTTTGAGGCCATAAGCTCGTTGCATGCACTCACAATTGAATTTCATACCTAATGCCACACAAACATAACAAAAAATAACGAAAGCATTTTATCATTAAATATAGTGCTTAAAAAGTACATGGCATGGCAGCTGAAGGATTTGCTTTCACTATTCGACTCTGCAGCATGTGTTAATGAAGTGTTTTAATTGAGTTGCTAGTAACACGACTTTCTCTCTGCCTCTCTCTCTCTGCTACTCTTTCCCTCTCTCTCTCTCTGTCTGTGTGTGTGTGTGTGTTTGCCACGTCCTTTTGCCGGGCTATTACATTTTATTACACACTTAAGCGCAAAAAAACGACATGTTTTCAATGTTTATGAAATAGTTTTGGCATCTTGTAAAGACTCGGTTTACATGGAAATATATGTATGTATGTGCTGCGTTGTGTGTAGAACTCGTTCTTAATGACAGTCGAAATGAAAATGCTTTTTTATTGATTTTATTCAGCTATTGCTGTAGCTGTTGTTATCCTTGATGGTGTCTGCTAACAAGCAGCGCACATCACTTGCAGTTGATATTTGTTGTACCTTTTGTGTGTCTGTCTCTCAAAACGAAGGACGCCCCTCAAAGTGGAAATGCTTATGAATGTCGAGGCTAAAAGTAAGCAGGGCATTAATTAAATTGAATTCACCTACTCTGTCATTTTGCATTTATAAGGATTTCATTTAAATTCCTTCTTTGCACGCAACAAATACAAGAATTACATTTATTTTCACAAATTAAAAATAAATTGAATAATAATTTGAATGTGACAATGGGAATACTTTTTTAGCTTTGTCATGCACACATTCATGTTTGCCAAAAAAAAATGAAATTAAGTGAATTAATATATGTGCATTAGGGGAATTTATTTGTATAATGAATAAAGTGAAGTGAATAAAATTGTGAAGGTTCACAACAATTATATAATTGAATCTGCAGACAAGCCACTTATACCCAAAAGTACAAAATTGCGAGTAATGAAGAATATAATTGAACAAAAGAATTTTAGGGTTTGAGGTGAAAATAAAACGATCAAAAAAATACAGATGCGAAGAAGAGATATACGTTGCCACATGTTCTGTCAGGGAGACATGGCAACTTCCCAGCCAGTGACTATTCGCTCATTGTAAACCACTAATCGAACTTATATGGCAATATCGCGGCGAGTAAAAATAAGCGGATAGCAGCTAGCCAGCTGCCACAGAAAATACATATTTTGAAAATTTAAAATGAAATTAAATTAAGGAAAAAAATATGTTCTGAATAATATGTATATACATAAACATAAATGAAATACGTTCAATATGTTTATGCAAATGTATTTCATAAAACACAATCATATTTTTATTACAATTGGTTTTATTGTAATGAGTTATTTTAAGCGAAAATAATTGTAATAAAATTGTAAATGAAAATTGTAAACATGTTTTTCCAGGACTTATTGCCAGTTATTCAATTCTTAAACGCATTTAAAAAATAAAGTTAAGTTAAGCAAAGGAAACAGGCCTTTAGATTCGTCCGATGTTAATAATGTGATGCTAAAAAGTTAAAGTAGCAATGATTGCCTTCATATCTGGGTGCCAATGATTTATCTTTGCTCACAAGATTGATGGCGCTTATTAGTGGAACAGAGTCAACTATGCAAATATTGCTGAATATCTTTTCCTGGTAAGGTTATCTGTAAATCGAGAGGGATTGAATGATTGATGAAACTGCCAAGCTTCTGAACATGTTGCTGGCAACTTTCAGCTAACTAACACATCTAGCTGACTTCACTGGCTAATTGCCGGCAGCTAGGAAACAACGGGGCAGTCAGCCAGCATCTTTATCAACCAGTTAGCCAAAAACTAACACTGTGACTCTTAGCACAAAGTTGTCTCGCACATTTCCATGGCAGGATAGCGAACAAATTAGAGGAAGTCCATGGCAAACAACGCTCGTTGCCTCGTTGAATCATAAAACAAACTGTCTGCTGGTTGAAGTTGCAAGGTACAAGCTACAAGTTGCACGTTTCTGTTGTCGCCCAAATGCCGGAAATGGTGTCGACTCGAGTCAACAATAAACTGCACAAAGTTTCCACGACGACGACGACTTCCGTTTGGCTGCATTTCACGGCGTATTTTGCTAGTTTAGCGGGCCTCGGTGACTTTAATTTGACTTCGCCTCCTCAACGCACCTGGGCGGCGCTTCATGGCAGCATGAGCTGCATTGTTGGTTGAGTGCAAGTAGCCGCTTGATGTCCGCCATTGTAATTAGGAGTGCAAACACACGCGGCGTATGCGCAACGCCCACAGCAGACGCAGATGGCATCAAGGGCGCGTCCATTTCGCAACGAGGCTTCTTAGCGTGCAGTATTTGAATGTTCAGTTGGCAAGCTAATCTCGAGAGCTTAGCTTAATGGCGAGTGCAGCAATTACAACAGCATAGAAAAAACAGTCTGATAGTTAATTATTCCAAGTACCCAGCAAAGTGAGGCAAAAAACCTGTAATTACATAATTTCCTTTGTTTTCTCTACTTTGTGGAGTATTTAATATACGTAAATTAAAAATTTCCTTGTAGCTAACTCAACTGTTTTCTGTGAGTGACTTTTTAGAACTGATTTTGTAAATTCTAACTTATCATTCATGTTGTCCTATTTTGGTGAAGGTGTCTGTTGTTCCATTTGAGTACCACGATGGTTTTCTAGTGGAATCTGATCGTTGGCCTTGGATATTTCAAGCTGAATCCAGCGTTGCCCAAATATGCTGATGAAACTATATTTTATTCTGTGCACTTGCAACTGAGTCCAGCTCTGATGAAATACGCTGACGCGGCGCACGTTTCGTTTGATATTTATTATGCGTGTTTTATTTGTATATTTGCATGGATTATTTGTAATGAGAGTTCTTAACTTATACTTAACTATACTTTCCTAATCTATATGATTAAGTATGAGTTGTGTTATGTGGAAGAAGTAAAAGGAAACTTATAAAACTAAATTCAGTAATCTACTCAAAGCTATTAATAGAAATGTTTATATATTTTTTTAATATACTTTTTTTTTCATATATATTCTACAACTTTTGATTTCGATTCCAATATGTGGTGTGTTTTTGAAGTTTTTATCGCAGCCCATACAAACATTTATATTGTATTACATTAATTTAATTAGTGTCGATTAATAGCCATCAATCAAAAATGTATACAATACTTTGAGTAGTAAAATAATTTAAACTATGGGACTATGGCTCAACTTGTGGTACTTTTCACATTTGGAATCAATTGTTTGCTTGAGAGCATTCTTAATTGACATATCTTCAATGATTGGCATAGCTTATTTAGTTTCAGATATGTTCCATTTAAGCTGCCCATTTTTTATTATTTAATTAAACATTTTTGTGTGAACTTCTGTTAAATAGGCTTTCCTCAGATATTTTCGACTTTTTCTTATATTCATTTTTAAGCACAAATCATTCCAAGCGTGTCCAATCAACCCATTTTTGACACCTGTCATCAGCCCGCCCAGACGTGTGCATATTATTATTATTAAACTCACGCACACACACACACACACCCATTCGCACAACTTGAATATCAGTGTTGCGGCGCGTGCAACGCATTTGTTTCCCTTCAACACACTTTATTTGCCTTGTTTTCGCACTCTCATTTGGAGTTGAGTTTGTTTTGTAATTGCTTTCTATTGTTGAAATGAAAATTGCAAAATGTTTCCGCCACACGCCGCAGTGGGTGGCAACCTCTTGCTACCCTGCCTCATTTGACTAACGGTGCACATAATTGGCGACTTGGCATCGCTAAACGGCAGTTGTTGACAGCTCACCGGAGCGTTATAAAAATTGAACTCCACCAAGCACTGTTGTTAATCAGACACCTTGGAGCAACCACCTCCTCCACCTAAAAAATAGCATGAAAAATGCTGTAGTCGATTGGTTTCTGGTTTATATTGTGATATTTAAATTTCTAATTTAAATTACAATTCGGTCACTTAAATAGTCTCCAAGATCAGACCTTACCTTTACAGGATAGAATATGCTTCCTTATGACTGTTACATAATTTTCATCAAATCAATATACCCTTTTGCAACCATTTCCAATTGAAAAAATAAATGTTTATTAATGAAGCAGCAGGGTTCGACAGGCAGCTGGTGCAACGGAAGAAACCGAGAGTCAACAGAGCGAGCAGGGGTCGCAGTTGAGGAAAAGGACAAAGGATTCGCTAAAATTATGAACAAAAGGTGCTTTATAATTAATTTCCTTTCAACGTGAAGTTCATGCCACCAGATCGCATCAGTCAATGACACTTGGTCTGTGCTCGAATATGGCCAAAAGATAACCTGATTAAATAATCCACATTGCTGAGCACTGGCATTGGGCTTGGGCTTGGCCTTGGGCAATTTGCGGCAGGCTGCTTTGTTTGCGGATGTTCGGGGAAGGAGGATGATGTTGCCTTATTTGTTTATTAGTACTTAGCACCTTAATTAATTGTTTATTATGCGGCTCATTGGGCGGCACTTCATTCGGGGCGAACACGAGTTTCTTTTTAATGGACGCAGGGGAAACCTAATGACCCACGCAGTCGGGAGTTAAAGGTCAACTTTGAGTACCCGCTTATTAGGAAGGTCTTTTGAAATGAGCTGCCTATTTAACATTGAATCTATTGCTAATGAAATATATTTCACTTTCATAGACTTGTGCTGACGCCTACTTAACCCTGGCCATTTCCTTTTGCTTATTCCGGATTAATACGGAATTCAGATTAATATTCTGCGTGCAAATTTTGAATTTTAGCCTTATAGATAGATGTCATATGAAAGTTCTTAATTCATTTAATTCGATGTATCACAGAAGAGTTTGTTTTCAATGAAATTAAATCTTTCATCTTTTTTATCTATTTCTTGCCATGCTTTTTATCTAAGAGTGTTCTTTTCAGTGCAGTGTTTCCAGTTTATTTGTTATAGCATTAATCTTTAAAAGCAGTTTACTCTCTCTCATCATAATTTAAATTTAATTCAAACATTTATTTATTTCTCTATATCTTTATACCTTTTCAGAGAAAATAGAAATTTTGCCTGCCTGCCTGCTTATATTTTAAAGGAATATAACAGATAATATCCTCCGCCCTGCTACGTGCCCAAGTTACCTCCTTTTCTTATCTTCTTTAAATATAATGAAAACAATTTCCAGACCTCATAATCATTTGTGCATCTACTTTATGGCTTGCGGTCTGACCAATAAAGATATTATACGCCTAATAATATTTGTCTAATCGTTGGCAAACACGCAAATGGCACCACCTTGAAGCAGTCGTATTTGAATGCCATCTGTCAGAGCTGAATGCAAATAAAATTGAACATACTTCATGTGGCACGTGTTTCTCTGAAATCAGACAAGGGGCAAGTTCTGAGGCATCGCCTCGACGTGTGCTGCGAAATGAAAAGCACATTTTCACTTTCAGCTTTGGCCATGTTCATTAAACTTGACACAGCACAGAACATGGAAGAAAAGGTGCAAGACTGGAAAAGGGCAAGGTGCGATTTCAACTGGAATAATCGAAATAAATATAGAAATCAAAGGCAGCCAAAAATCCAAGTCGTTGTCGATGACAGACAAATCATTTGGCAATCAGAAGGCACTTTAAGACATGTATTTTTAGAAACCCACATCAAAGTCAGCCCACATAGCCAGAGTCCAACTGTGTACACACACATGTACAGTGAGTCACACCGAAAATTGCGCAGCGTCAAGTAAATAATGTATTTGCCTGCCATAAGTTAATTATTCATTATTTTTCAAAAATTCCAAAGACCTATGGTAGGTACATGTATTAACCACCTAAATTAATATATGACCCCAATACACTGGGGTTTCCCCACCTTCTAGGTAGTATTATAAAATACAAATACATTATTTACTTGACGCTGCGCAATTTTCGGTGTGACTCACTGTAGATATCATGGAATATCTATTCACTCATAAATAAACAAATATCAGAGCGCGACAATGCGACTGGGCAATGAAAATTAACACATTTGAACACTTTTTTCCGTTTATGAATATAAATTAAAAATAGATATAGTCA
Source organism: Drosophila kokeensis (assembly GCA_035042145.1). NCBI lineage: Eukaryota > Metazoa > Arthropoda > Insecta > Diptera > Drosophilidae > Drosophila > Drosophila kokeensis. The sequence continues at coordinate 429,167 of JAWNLT010000589.1, read as the reverse complement.
TAAATGTTGTCATACTCGAGAAATACTCGTAAATAATGCAGTTAACCAATTAGACAAAAAACAAATAAACATTTAGTGCACACTGTGAAATGCATTGATAAAAGCAATTATGGAAAGTGCGATTCGAATTTGAGTCGAAATAGTTGTGAAGCCAAACGAATATGAATGAATTGATATGTGAATAAAATGGTCCAACACTTCCAAACATATTTAAATTTACAGCGAAAAAGTGAAAAACAAGTCAGATAAAAATAACAAACTACAAACATTGAATCGTAAAAAAATAAATGATTAAAAAAGGAAAATAAATCAATTTAAATTGATGAGAGTTTAGATACAGCTCCATAACTTATAATTTATGAGACTCTGGGTAAAATCAATATAATAGCACATTCATAATTTATGCAGTTTTATTTTAATACATAGATAAGCGCAATAGCACTATAAATTAGTCTTTGATTAAATGATTAGTTGTTGGTTTCCACGAGTAATTATTTTTCATGTCTTAATGCAGCAACTCATTTCATATGTTCTGAAATAAACCATATTTCCAGTCACGTTTAGACTGATTAACTTTCATTCAGCTGTTCTTGTAATTGTCACAAGAGCACGTGCCACACAAATTTGTCTCGAGCAGTGACTATGTGGAAGCTTGCCACAAATTTCGTAGGCCAAAAATCAGTCTGACTGTCAGGGAGTCTATAAATATGGGCAACGAATAGATACTGTGGCCGAAATAGAAAAATTCGCAATTATGACAATTATTCATTAATATTTATGCAGCGCGCAAACAATGCGGATTTTTGTGTACGCATTTTCAGTGTCATCCGTTGACCATTACAAATGAGGCAGCCAGCAGCAGACGCATGCAAATGAATGAAAGAGTCGAAGTCGAAGTCCAAGTGAAATGGAGAAGATTGATTGTGTCGTCTATGAATTATGAGCCAGTTACGAGAGCACACAGTTTCAGCTGATGATGAAGCCGATGCCACGTGCCACGTGCCACACGTGTACACAAGTTAATGAACTTTATGTCTCTCAGGTTTTGGGCTCTCTCTCTCTCTCTCTCTCACTCTCGCTGAAAGGGCTGTAACTGCGAGTGTCATTTATTAATTGCCACCAGTGCTGAGCTGTTTGTCAACCTTCGCATCTTTTGTGGCGAAGTGCTCGCAGTGTGAATATATCACGCATACCTAAACACTCAACATTCAACATTCAACATTCGACTTCGACTAATCCAATGTGATGGCAATAAAAGCGCAATACCCTCCACTCTTCACCCTCTTTCCACACTTGCCACTTTATATTGTTAGTGCGCCTTAACAAATGTTCAAAAAGCTTAAAGACAACAAAGTTGGAAAATGTTTTGCAAACACAAACATTTAAGCTGCTGGCTTGCATATGCCCTGTGTGTGTCTGTGTGTTTGTGTGTGTGTGTGTGTGTCTGTCTGTGTGTGTGTGTGTGTGTGTGTGATGGGGTGTGTTCTACGCATGCTTGCGGTAGTCGGTGTGTGTCTGCTATGAAATTTATGAGCCCTTCAGTTTGTTTTGGGCTGTTAGATGCTTACGTTGGCCCATACATAAACCACAGAAGCCGTCAACAAAACTGGCGACTTTAGGCCCAAAACGGAGAAAAAACACAACATAAATAGAAGAAACGCTTGAGCCTAAAATTAATTTAAGCATCATCCACTTGTATATCACAACCACATTTCATTTTCACAATATTTTATTTATATTATGTCCTCCACTTGGCTGCAATATTATACTTGGCTTAATTGCCTGGCCACTAAGCCAAACAAGCTGAATTACTTAAATGATGGAACAAAATTAAAGTCGACAATTTAACGTGGCTATTTTGCAACATTTTAAAGCATGCCTCGTGCTGGCACCTGACCATACAAGTTACAAGCATTTGGGCGATCCTAACATTATTTTTAAGCAACGAAAAATATTTTCATTAATTAAAAATAGCCAAAATTAAACCCTTTTCCGCGAACAAAGGGCGCAAAGAATTTTCGCTAAAGTTATGCAAAACTTTAAGAGCAGCAAAGGGATACTTGCCGGAAAATTGAAAATTGTGTGCGATGTTTGCCAAAAGGCAGACTGAGAGCATAGCAAAAGCAAAAGGAAAAGAAAAATAGTTAAATATAAAAATGCTAATGGAAGTCTGCATGCAATATTAATAGATCTAAATTTGTGGCTTCCTAATTGGAATCGTTATAATTTCTTATTATAGTAGCTCAGATTGTATCTTGGCATTACTCGTTCATGCCAAGGCAAGTCCAGTATCTATTGAACAGCCATCATTCTCGTGAAAGGTTCGGTTACAGTTTTTTCCCAGCTCGATAAGTAAGACGGCCAGTTAAACCCGATAACAGGCAACATATTTTCAAGGCCTTTAGCCCAAGGCTTACCAATAAACGAACTTAGTATCCGGCCAGTGGAGTAGATAGCTTATACTGGAGCTGTGGAGAAAGCTGGCAATGTATTAAACAGGGATTTGGCATGTAGACTAAGGCAAATTGTGCTGGCAACTCAAACACAAAGAGACAACGTGCCTGCCTGCCAGCCTGTACAGGCAATACATTACAAGTATGCCCAACATGGGAGCCAATCAGTCCATCAAAGAAAAGTCCTTGAAAGACGGCTCTAGTAAACACTCAGTGTTTGGACAGCAACGCCATAATTTGTGCTGCCAAAAGCATGGGCCAAAGCATTGGTCAGCGTCTAATAAGGACACTATTGAGTCCAGCTCAAGCTGTCTGCCTCCCAGGCAACCAGTCTGCAGTTGGTTTTGGCCCGTTTCCAGCTTTGATTGATTAAGTGCCTGCATTTGACGCGCCTCTTGACGACGCCTCCTTAGTACGACCGGACCTTGACTCAGGCCCTGAATAGAGTTGTAAAAATCTATACTCTACGCTCTGGTTAATTCACATTGTAAACATTTGTCTTTACGGTGAGAAGCAGAAGCTTTGCCACGTGACAGTTGTGTGCGGCTGTGCGACACTTTAATGCACATTCAACTTACTACTAATCCGCCACGTAAACACTTAACGGGCTCCACGTAAAAGGGACAACAAACAAGGACTTCCGCTAGGCGCTGCCTGCACCATTTGCAGCCAAGGTGAAGATGATTCGCACAAACAAAAATGACAAGCTTGGTTCAAAATCGCGCAATGGCACAGCATTTGTGGAATGCCCTTTAAATGGGCACAGAAAACAAGTAATGTCAGTTTAGCTCCTTAAATAAAACAAATATAGAAAATCCACAAGAAATACTTTTGGATTTTTTATTGACTTCAGAGCATATTTGTTAAAATCTGTGAACAAATTAAATTATTTAATGGTATTTAATTTTAGTTATTGAAGTAGATCGATAGCTATGAGAATAAATAGAATTTTTTTGAAGGAAAAAAAAACCTAACCTCCTTCTTAAGGAATATCTTAACATTAGCATAAATTTCCGTTTCTAATTCTATTGTTTAGAATTTATGTTCTTTAAGACTTATGAAAATATTAAAATATTTATTGCTTATAAAATATTTATAATTCGTAGAATAAAAATGGTGTTTCACCTTAATAGCAATTTGAATACACTATTTTTATTAAGTTTAAACCACATTTTCGGTACTATAGAGTATCTTATATATTATATATTATACACATATATATTTCCGTTGTTATTTCTGCAGTTCATGTTATGTTTATCCAGAACTTATACGCTTTGCACTGCTCACTCGCTTTTATTTATTTATGCAAATGGCACAACGTGACAATGCCAAATGTATGTTGGAAACAGCGACACAGTTACCGGAAATAGCGGCTCATGTTCCGGCTGACACACAAACCAACTGCACATCACATTTCCTAAACATCTAACCAGCCAGTCACGATAAAAAAGTGCTCAGTTCATAAACCTGCTGAGCCAGTTTTTATGCAGTCAACATAACAGCAAGCCACATCTGTGTGTGAGTGCACCAACAGGGCTGACAAATAGCAGCAGGTGCCAAGTGAGACGCCACAAAAAAGAACTCAAAAAATCTTTGAAAAGCGCAGGCAACATCAAAAAGTTTTCAACATGATTCCCTGTCTGCCTAAACGGAGTTGCACGCTACCGTTTGGATGTTGCATGTTGGGTGGTCTGTTAGTCTTTTAGTTGGTTTGTTTATTTGCTTGACACACTGTCTGTCTGTGCGTCGGCCTGTCTGTCTGTCTGTCTGTCTGTGGAGTACTCACTCTGTTCAATCGGTTTGCAGGCAGCACACCAGCCGACCGCTGACAGAGAAGGCAGCATTTTTCTATGGCATTTTCTGTGTTCCCGTTCGCGATTTCTTCTCAATTTCTCCAAGTTTTAATTCTAATTTTAATATGTTACTAAAATATACATATTAATAAATAAATAATAACATTTATTGACGCCAGCATTTAATTTCTTTATTTATTTATTAATTTATATTCTGCAACCTAAGGATAAAAAAATATATTTAATTACATTCAAAATAAAATTGAGCATTACATATAGATTATTATAATAATTTCTGCATCTATTGCAGATATGAAATTTCTGAACTTTTGAACAAGGAATGTGGAACACATTCGAGTTGAGTATCGCTGTGCATTTCATTAATTTGTCGGCCATTTGCTGCATGTCTAAGCTGTTGCTGCTGCTGTCGGCTCCTGGGCCCGTCTCGGATGTGTGTTAATTTTACGCCTCTTCTGTGGGGGCTTCATCAAGTCTGCCTGTATGTGTGTGTGTGTGTGTGTGTGTTTGGGTTGTGCACATGTTGAGGTTAAGTTTTTGCAATTTGAATTAAGTGCACGTCGTTTCAGGCAGCACAAACAAAAACAAAGGCCGTGGCAGGAGTCCACTGCTGCCAACCGTGCCACGAGGCGTTGAGTGTTAGTTGCTGCCTGAGCTCTGATGTTTTTATTACGACTAATTGCTCATTTTCAGCCAGTGCCAGTGCCAGTGCTGGTGCAAGTGCAAGTGCCAGTGCCAGTGCTGTGCCCAGGCTCTAGTCTGGTCTGGTCTTCGTTCCGGTTCTCAGCGTGAACTGTTTACTTTTCGGGTACTCCTAAAATCAAAGCTTTGCAAAGTCGGGGCACTAATTATTGGCGTCAGAAATTGCAGATTAATCGTTTTGGGGCACCATCAAATGAGGACACGTGACCGCCTCTTGGTAGCAGCAACAGAATTTAATGAGCTCTTAAGTGACTGTCGTAGTTTTTCTTGCTTTTCGGCCAAAATTGCTGACTCCTCGAGGCTGCCATAAACCTAAAGCTGATGTGCAGATCGCATTTGCATGCTGAATCCAAAATAAATGTGCCGGAAAAGGTCAGTGAAGTGCATCGACAGGGATTGCAAAAGCAAAAGAACATAGAAACAACATTTTTTTAGCCAATTCGATTCGGCTTTTCAAATGTTAATCCAGGGAATTCATGCAGGTAATATTTAATATGTAGATAACTTGTATATTTATTTTATAATAATTTACTATATTAATTGGCATTAACTAAAAATTTGTGTTTACTGTAAGCAAGATATTTGTGGTATATTATTTTCTTGAAATTTGCTTTAAGTTTTTGCATTTTGAATCTTGTTTCATTTGCGCAATATTATTTTCGGTCATAAATAATTCGGTAAATCTCCTTTTAATCAACGCCCCTGTTTTCACAAGTGTCCACTCTCACCCCAGACAGTTGCGATGTACATTTCCTTCTTGGTCATATGAAGGGCAGAAACAACAATAACAAGGACAACAATTTTGCACACAACGTTTATGTAAAATAGGAGACATTTGTTTTATTGTCATGGTCTGCGGCATTGCTGATGCTGTTGCTGTTGTTGTTACTGTTGTTGCTGTTGTTGCTGTTGTTGCTGCTGTTGTTGCTGTTGTTGCTGCTGTTGTTACTGTTGTTGCTGTTGTTGTTACTGTTGTTGCTGTTGTTGCTGCTGTTGTTACTGTTGTTGCTGTTGTTGCTGCTGTTGTTGCTGTTGTTGCTGCTGTTGTTACTGTTGTTGCTGTTGTTGCTGCTGTTGTTACTGTTGTTGCTGTTGTTGCCACTGTTGTTGCCGCTGTTGTTGCTACTTCCTTTGCTGCTGTTTCATTTGTGCCCTTCTGCTTCTTTCTGCTTTTCACTTATTGCTGTTGATGTTGCGCTGTTGCTGTTGCCGTTGTCGCAGTCACAGTCATGGAACCAACATAGGAGGCACGCTTTCATTTTAATTGCACACATGCTTATCATTTCAACAACAGCCCCAACACAGCGGACACACACACACACACACACACACAGATAATATATCCATATAAATAAAGCTACAATTTTGTATATATGAACATGCGAATGTGCATATGTGGTTGAGCCTGCTGCCACCGTTCGCCGCTCTTCAGCTTGTTAGCTCTTAAGGGGCAATAAGCGAAGCTCGGCAAAAATGTTGCATGGCTATTTTTACCATCCAATTCAGTTTTTGGCCTTGCCAACATGCGCTGCGTTTGCAAATACTCTTGTGGGCAGCCAGCAACTGTTGAATACACATGTTCGCAAATACTCATTCATACATACATACATGTATAGATACTCACATACATGTATAGATACTCACATACATGTGCATCTATCTAAAACAGAGCCATAAAATTCGGCTACTTAAACGCAATTTGACTTTAATACGAAAACAAATAAACAGCATTCTGGCCAAACAGATTTGCCTGTGCTCGAAAGTAAAAATATTTACCAGCTCACATTTATGACCGTAGCCCTTGGCTCCTGACAGCAATAATAACAAAAGCCAGCTATAAACCTCAAGTTCAGAGTAAATTTCCGTTTTATGGTTGCCATTTTGGCTACTAACACTGTAAATCTCCATTATATTTATTTTTCAAATGCTTTGGTATTTGACTTGGTATTTGCTTTGGCAACCAATACCCAGAACTCCATCTGATTGAAATGTAAACAGTTTAAGTCTGGCTTAACACAAGAATCAGAAAGAAAATGCTTTCTCAGGCAGGCCAAATATTTCACACACTTTTGGAGCGGAGTCAACCTGCTGACTTCTAAATTGCATTTATTAAATATCTATTTATTTATATGATCTGAACTAAATAGAGTCCAAAAATAAATACTTTCAAGGCTGTGAACTACATTTTCCGGGAAATAACTTTTTTGGCAGGTTTGACATGACATTTCTGTTCACATCTCAACTTAAAGCTAAACGTTGACGGAAGTAAAGTGACAGATTTATTCCAAGGTGGATATAAAATTGTATGAATATGAAAGACTGTCAGAAAGGCATTTAGAGTATAGCTGAGTATATCTACTAGACTAGTGATGTTCATTGGCACCTATCATCCCTGGATTAATTCATTGGAAAATTCAATTTTACCACGATGAACACCTTTACTAAATGTCTGTCTGGACTGTTGTTGATTTAAGTATGAAAATTAATGGAGTATTATCTGAAGTGAGTTTTTTTAAGGGCTTATAAATTCTTATCTTTAACATAAATGAAAAATCATCTAAGATTAGGCAAGATGAATTCGCATTTGTTTTCCTAATAATATACAAAAATGTAGTGGAATTAGAAATCTGCTATACAAAATCAGCAACGTCCTCGAATTCTCAATGAGTACTTGTGAACAAGCAGATAATATTTGCAGAGATTGTTAAGTTCGCTTCACATTCTTGCAACAGCAGTTGACTCCTTTTGCTGCCACTTGCTGGAGAAAGTGCACGTTAAAAATAACATACAATTGTTGTTGTTTTTGCTGCAAGCTGCAAGACCTTTAAGTTGAATTTCATTGCGAGATTTGTTGCTCAGCTTTTTGTGGCACATCCTGACCCGGGACTTGAGTTGCTCCCTTGCTGCGAAGCGTTTGTGCAAATCGTTTTAATTTCTTACACATTTTATACGCAGCTCATTTTACAACAGCATGAAACGAGCTGCATACTGCAAAGGCAGCAGTGCCTTTCACACAAAAAATACTGCAAAATCAGATATCAACTGAGCAACAACAATGCTGGGCTGCGATTGCGTTGGGCTTTGACTGTGCAACACGGGGGGGCAGGGGCAAAGTGCTTGGCACTTGGTGGCGGTGTCCGTGTCAACGTAACTTTTATTTCCCCTGACGAGTGGCTTACAAAAAAAGGACCTCCTGCTGCTGCCGCTGCTGCGGCCATTGTTGTCGTGTTTTCAAAAGGCAAAAGGCAACAAAAAACATAAACATAAATACATCTAGAAAAAAGAGCAACGCGAATCGAGCCATGAAAGCATAACAGTTTAAGGGCGGGGGCAGTTGTTTGCTAGCGAAACAGGCACAAAAAAATTATTTACTTAAACGGAACTAGCAGCCAATGTATCTGCATGTGTGTGTGTGTGTGTATGTGTGTGTAGGTGTGTGTGTGTGTAGGTGAGATATGCAGATGCATACACCAACGCAACCAAATTTATGATGTCGTTATTTACATGGCATAAACTTTCGTTGTCTAGCGCTGGCCGCCGCCAGGTACAAATAGATTTTCTGCTTTGTTTTACATTCAACCAATTTTCCATTGCTCTGCTCCTGCACCATTTTATACTCTTAACACACTGGAGGGGTAGAGTATACGAATGTACTACTTGTCTATCAGCAGTGTTTGTAACACATCGAGAAAGTTAATTAGCTGAGCACAAATATTCTTTCTTTAACACTAATCACTCAGATACTGCTATAATTTTATCATTTACCAACAGTTTCTGAGCTGATGAATATATCTTGATAAATAGCTAATGATTACTTGACTATTTTATAATGAAATCAATTTTAATGTCGAAAATAATAAATTACATTGAATTCATTTCAAGTCAGCTTAAAACATAGATCAACACTCAAGATAGTTTACATCAATAATTTTTTCGGCACTACGAATCACTTATAAATTGAATGCCATTTGACATCAATAAGCTCAAAATACACAATGGTAAGCTCATAAGCTATTTAGAGCTAGCTATTTTTAATATTTCTAATATATACAATATGATAAGAAATACATTCTACTTTCTTTTCTTATATATTATATACAAAAGCAATAAAATTGCATAATTAAATCTTTTGAAAATCTTTTAGCAAAAGTAAAAATTGGAAATAAGAGCATGCACATATTTAATTTTATTTGACTGAGATATCTACCAATCATCCAAAGCCATCATAGTTGTCATAAAAAAAAATTGAAATTGCTATTTTATAGCCAATTTTGGTGAAATGAATTTGAGAAAATCAGATTGTGTTTGTTGTCGCGAGTATTTGTATTCAATGCCAAAAGTTGGAGTTGGAAGTCCTTTCAGGGCATTTCCCAGTCAACCATTTCATATTTTCAGATTTCATTTTCGTTTTTTTTTCATAAGTTATACGCTATTTTAATTGGATTTTATCTTGGTGCTGCTATTTTACAGCGAACTCGACGCTTTTGACATTGTTGTTTGTTGTTTATTGTCTGCTGCCTTCTGCTGTTGTCATTTTCATGCAAGCTGAGCAGAGCCGAGCAGAGCTGAAAATTGGCAAATGAAATGCTTTGAGGAAATAACTGACAGTAACCAGCCATTACCCGGTAACCAGTACACTGTAACCAGTACACTGTAACCAGTACACTGTAACCAGTACACTGAAACCAGTCCACAGTAACCAGTAGCCAATAAGAGCAGTTTCCCAACTGCAGCACACCCACTGCTTTGACACGTTGCGGCATGCAACGGGGCTGAGTTACCTCAAAGTGAAGCTCTGGTGCTAAACCACAAACAAGGTTGTGGTGGATGGAGGGGGATGTAGGGCAGGTGCAGCAAGGGCACAAACATATTGGCCTGAAAGGGACCAATACAAATTCAATTAGTGGTTGCAATGGCCGTGTTACTTCCTTTCTAAATTCCATGGCATATTGATATGTATCTATGCAAAAGATATATAATGTTATACAATGTTAACGCATAAAATTGATAATAGACAGCATTTTTATGAATGCAAAATTTAAGCTAGAAGCATTATTCTAAACTGTAAGCCAGAACTTCCTTTTGCAATTCGCCTTTGCTATCGAGCTGCTATCGATATCAAAATATAAATAAGCTTTTCTAAATACCGAAAACTCTTAAATAAAACCATATTCATTAAGAGAAATAAGTTGTATAAGAGTTGGATAACATTCAGAAGTAAGTATTTCTGACCATATATATATTATATATATTCTTAATCAGGATGAATAGCGGAGTCGATTTGGATATAACCTGCTAATCGCAGAGACTTAAAATTTGGAATATAATTACTCGTTTACCATCAACTTTATTTGATTAGATCGATAAGAAAATAGCATTAGAATTAACAATGTTTAAGGTACGGACCTTCAATTGTTTCACAACATATTTTGACACATTATTTATAAACTAAAAAACATCTCTTAAAGATGGAATAGCAAACACACAAGTTATACCTCTAAACACTTTATTATTACTATCAGTAGGCGGAAGAATGAATTGTTTACATAAATATGTGTGAGAAAGGGATGGCAATGCCCCGATATCGCCAGTTAAGTGTATATATACACACACATACATATGTATGCGTATTCAAGCAGTAAATTTAATCACGTGCTGCTTTAGCTTTTGTCTGCCAGCCTTAAGATATGAGAGCATTTCCACGCATGCTTACATTTGAGTGTGCCAAGTTTTTTAAATAGAAATTTGGCAATAAAATTAGAATAATATATTCAACGGCTGGGCTCAGGATATCCGTAATAGAACTCATTCTTATCTCTGTTCCATTACTTGCTTTAATTTCTTACTCTGTTTTTCATCCCCAGACACCTTAATGACACTGGATCTCCCTTTGATTACCTGCGCTAATTACCGTGTTTCCAGTTGCACAGGAGTAGGCCACAACTGACCGCCCAACAGCCAATAAATATGTCATACTGCCATCAGTCGACTGAATGGCAGTTTGTCATCAGTTTCGCATGTGACAAATGTGCCGTCAGAGCCCAGTAGCAATATCAGAAGCAAAAGCAGAGGCAGAGGCAGAGCCAGAGGCAGAGGTTGCTGCCTTTGATTTTAATGGCGCCCACATGTGTTGCAAGCGACAGCAATTAAGTTATATTAAGTCCATAAAGTGCTGTCCAGGGGCGTGCCTGTGTGGGCGTGGCATTCGAGTAGCACGTATATATTCATATACTATATATTGGAAATGGCGTATTAAAGCTTTAAAGTTGGACGATGCCTGTGAAAGAATGCAATACGTTGGTTAACAAATGGCTTTTCTATTGGGCCGCATAATAAACAGATGGATAAAAAGTCATTTGCAAACAAAGGCGAACCAAATATATACAGAACAGGCTGATGGGGCACTTTAATGTCCACAATTTGTTTTGTATCCATACACAAATTTAGAGTAGGCCAGCAGGCAAGACAAATGTTGCTTTGTGCTCGAGGGCGTGAGCGTTTTGGTAATGACAAGCGCAGGACACAGCGAAGGAGCCTTCAGCTCTGTGGCGCATTGGCGCCCTACTGGCTCTGTGGGAGAATGTGCTTGTGAACATTTCCCAAACGATACTGCCCCTAATGGAATAAGGCAACAAGAAAGCTGAAGACCAGCTGCGTGGTCTATTCAAGTGACATCGGGGAAACTAACAAACTCGTCGGAAAAACTCCTTGAATTAAGCTATTTGTTGACAATACCCTGGAAAATTTAAAATTTCAAATATTATGATAAAAAGCAGAGAAAAAAATACATATTTACATACATTGTTAACGTCATGGGTATAGGGTATCTCCAGTCGAGCTCTCTTGTTAACAGCACTCCTATTTGTTTTACTGTGGGATTTCAAGAGCTTTTCACGCTACTTCAAGCACTTCGTTAGCGTGTTTCATGGTTTTAAAAATGTGTTCAAGTGTATGAGTGCTGGACGAAGATTGTGGCTTGTTGGCAAACTCGATTTAAAATATAAAACGAATCAAATTTAAATGTAGCACTGGGACTGAGAGTGTTAAGAAATTGAATATGTGTGTGTAACTATGTGTATGTGACATTGACACAAAAGTTGGTTGCACAAAATTTCAGCTATTCGATATTTTTATTTCTCAACTTTATAAAAAATAAGCAGATGAATAATTTGTTGCATTATCATATTTTCAATGTATTTCAAAAGTAAAGAAATTCATGAACTTGACTTGCGCTATGAGAAAGTCCTTAATTTGGGTTGGACTTGCCTTGGCAGCGAACTTTAAGTCAATTTGTTTGGCACCATTTAATTGAATTGCGCTTGGCTGAGCTAACTGGCTGAGTGACATGCAAGCTGACTGCCTACTTGCCTCGTCTTTTGGATCTGCGCATAAATTGTACTTCATGTCGCTGCGGCATTGAATTTCAATTATATTCACTTTGTGTGGGTGTGTTTGTGTGTGAGTGTGTGTGTGTGTGTGAACGTGAGACTTGGCGATAATTGTTGGCCATTTCGCTTTTGGCCTGCCTTAAACTGGTAACACAGCTGTGCTGTTGTGCTGCTGTGCGCCATTTCTGTTGACTCTTCGTCTTTAATGCCTCTCATTGCGTATACGTAATGTTGGCATTTCATTAAAACTGATTACAAGTCACACAGCATGCAAATGAGAGCTGCACTGCATAAAATCATAGTATATTGCAAGAAATTAAAAACACGAGAGTCAACTGCTGCATAAATCACTTTTGTCATGGCGATTTCGTTGTGGAAACTTTGGCCAATTTGCGTAGCGTAAGAAATTCTGGAAAATAAATGCGTTCTTTTCATTTTGGCTTAATTATTTTCATTAATGATAAAGCACTTAAAGTAATTCTCTGCAGGCATTTGTCTTCACCACAGCCTCAGCCACTTCCGCAGGTGTTTAAACGACGCATCCATAACATGCTTATTAAAGTTCTGACATGCATGAAAAATACGCCGACATTAATTTCACGTACATTATTAAAATTTTTAATCATTTATTGTTTCACTTGCCGCTCAGTTGGCGAGAGTCGCTTGAAAAGTTCGAGTGGATGTGAAACTATTTACATACGTGATAAATAAATTATAAATATGTCAACACAGCTTATACAAAAATAAGTAGAAAGCAGAAACGGTTGCCTATATATGTATATGTATATGTATATATGTATGTATATGTATTTATGTATATACAGTGAGTGACAGCTCAAGTGGACCAGGACAAAAAAAAACGTAATATATATATATATCTCTATATATTGATCAAATAAATTAATGCAAATGTTTTTCGTAGCTCAACAGTATGCGAAATATATCAGAGCTTCTCAAATATAAAAAACCCTTGACTTGTATGTGTATTTATATTGTGCAGATGGCGTCAGCAGAATAAAATAAGTATGAATATTTAATGGACATAACAATTCAGATGCCAATATGCTTTGCTAGCTTATGAAGTGCCCCATAGTAATTTGATGCATTCGAGCCATGTGGTTAAGTGAGTTTTTGCTGTTTCTGCTGTGTCCTTTAAAAAAAGCTGATTGGCCCTTTTCGCGTAATGGCGATGATTAAACTGCAACATCAACAGCCAAATTGCGCAAGAGACACTGACGAAGTGGGCGCTGAGTGAATGAATGTGAATGAGAGAGTGAGTGCCTCTGCATATTCATATAAGCAAGATACACATTGGACAGACATATACATGTATGTGTGTTTGGGGCAGAAATAAGTATTCGAGTTGCTGCAATTCCCTTCAGATCGCTGCATGTTGCATGAGTTAATGTTGAAATTCAGCCAATTGCACAAGAACGAGTGCCATGAAATATGCAAAACAACTTTTCGCAACAGCTGCCTGGCAATGAAGCAACTTCTCAGATACTCAGATACTCGGTTACTCTTCATCGTTCAACTTATGGCAGTGCGTTGTTGTGTTATGAATTGTCTTCAGATTTTTGCTTTTCGGGTTTATTTTTCTTGTTTGCCATTCTGTTTTTGGCATGTTTTTTGTTTATCTTTGTTTTAAATCCTTTTCTGATTTTAAGCATAAGTTTTCATTGTTTCTGTGCATGCTTTTCTCTCGTTAAAGCTGCAGTTTTGTCGGCTGCAGTTGATGATGTTTTGTTGTTGTTTCTGTTGTTGTTTTTGTTGTTGTTGTTGTTGTCGTTGTCCTTGCAGCATTGTTATCCCCTCGTTTGCATTCCACTTGAATGAAATTTCCGGCGACAGCACTAAACAATCATAATAACAGATACTTTTTATACGACTCTTTGCTTTCAGTTCGTTTCCTTGCTTCTACCCCGTTTGTCACAGCGGCACCATCAAAATATCTCAACGTCAGTTACCAAGTCCGACAGCTGACTGACTTTCTGTCTGTCTAGCTGTCAGTCAGTCACCAAGCAGAAAACAAAATTGCATTTAGCATAAATTATAGCTAAAAGCTTGCAATTAAAGACAGCTCGTTTCGGCAATGCGCAACTTGCCCACTAAATAGTGTGTCCAGCTTTGCAGCTTTGCAGCTTTGCGCAAATCATTGCTCATAGTCATGTCCAAAGCAACGTAATTAATATTGAGCAGTTGCCCATTTACCGGTAATTAGAACATGTCATCCGTAAATGCTAGCTTGTCCGGAAATGCAAGTAAACGGATTAAAATACGAGTGCCTAGGAGCAACATTAACAACCATTTTTAGTTTGGATTGTCATGAAAGATTTCAAAAAATCAAATAGTTTGGATCACAAATCATAAACTGTAAGATTGACACCAGCTACTCGATTATCTGTATATATTTTACATAAGTTAATTATTCATCTTTTCCTTTAGGTATTTGCTGATCTGATGATGCCTCATTTCAAGTATTCTCGGTGGAATTCTATTTCTTCCTTTAATCAAATTTTCAAAGCACACATATTTTTGGGAAATCTGAGCTAAGCTGTCTTACATTTTTCTTACTCCACAGATTTCAGACAGTCTCCAGTCTCTTTTTTATTTTCCATCTCTCTCTCTTTATCTCTTTTTTCTTAACGCTTCACTTTTCTTATTACCAAATTGCTAACGCTTATTCCATAAATAGCCCAAATTTAATTTTGTATTTATATATTTATATATATGTACATATCTTTTGTTATTAATTTTTACGTTTTAAATTTTAGTTTAAATATTCAAATTTAAATTTAAATAATTTAATTTGCATCTTTAATCATACCTTTACAATGTACTTTAAGTTATTATTTATTATAAGCTTTTTTAAATATTGAACTCTGCTTTAATTGCAAAAAAAAAAACATATTTGAATCTTGCATTAATTGGATCGCTATATATACACCTTACGTCTTACGTCAACTTTATTATTATTAATATAAATCTTTATCGTCGTTGCTAATTTTCGAATACAACTTTTTTAGTTAGTCAAAAATGAGCACTATTAGTTTCCTAATTTATTTTGCTCAAACACGCTTTTCAAATAGACTCAGCAGATAAGCAAAACATATTATTAAAAAATGTAAATTTCTTAAATCAAATTTTCACGACTACAAAAATCGTTGTTTTTAGGGCTGATGCCAGAACAGGAACCAGCGCAGATTGCACCAAAAGGCTTACGGCATTTCAATTAATCAAATTGAGTTAGTATCTTGACCGATTCCGCGGATGATTCAGTGCTGTGGAGAGAATACTTTGTTTTCATTTTCTGCTGCAAGAGCACCAAAGAGCACCAAGTTAAGAGTAATCGGGGCAGCTAAGGGAAATTCGCTGAGTCGGCAAAGCAGTGCGCCTGAGAAGGAAGAGAGAACTGTTTACAATTGAAAGTTGATTAGTTTGTGAACGGTTGTTTTTTCTTTTGTGGAAATTCTCATCTTTAATGGCAAAAAAAAGAAATCCAAATGAAAATGTGAAACGGGAGAAGGCGAGGCAAAGCCCAATGCTTTTGTAAAGTATGCGAAAAGTGGAAAAGACGAAACACCAATTAAAGTTTCGTTTCAGTGTAAACTTGCGGGTTTCTTTCTGCTGCTGTGGTTGCGGCTGCCACTTGACCCACTGCTGCAAGTTTGTTTTCAAAACACAATAATCCGCTTGGCTGGCCTCCCATAAACACATCGAATTAATTGCTTAGCCTGGCACTGAGCGGAGGAGGGGGCAAAATACGAGTAATGTTCAGATGCCTGCCTTTTTTGGCTAGCCTGGCAAATGTGGCAATAAATGTCAACACAATTTGTTTATAAACACGATGAGAGTGCAACGTGCAACACCCCTTCCCCTCCATAACTGGGTGCATTGCACTCGGCTTGCAACTGGGCGAATGGCATTGCGTATACGCCATGCTAGCTGGCTGCTGCTGATGCTGTTGCTGCTGATGCTGTTGCTACTGACGCTGTTGCTGCTGTGGCAATATGAGCTTTTCATAATTTTCTTTTTTCGCAATTTCATAAAACAATTAAAAGCCATTAGGGCTAACAAAAAGCCGTGTCAAGCTTGCTCTTTTCAGAATCATCTTCGCATTTGCTCCCTATTGTTGTAGTTGTTGCCACATTGATGTTATTACTTTTTGTTATTGTTGTTGCTTTTGCTGCTACTGTTGCTGGGGATAATGGCATGTCATTTGCATTTTGCGTTGCCACAACAACAGTGAGAAGATGTGAGCGTGTGTATGCTGCCCGCAACAGGCAGCCAAAACGAGCATTGTCTCTGCCCAGATTATGCAACTCCATCGTTGCTGGGACACTTGCGGCTTATGCCCAACGTGCTGGCCACATGAGGGGCACAGAGCGCAGCCAAAGCCGTTTACATTTATGCGAATGAGGCATTAATAGGGCGCATAAGAGGAAAGAATGAAAGAACCAGCGAAATACGCTTCATATTTATACCTGTCTCTTTAAAAGAAGGCTACTCATTTTGTGTATTAAATATCATATTCTACTGAATTCTCACAATTAAAAAAAATATATAAATAGCTCATTAATTCATTAAGTAAATTACCTTTTTGCCCATAATAATCAACTACCATATTTCGATTCACTTGTCAAATTTGATTACATTGTCAAAAACAATTCACAACATTCAAAACCATCAAAATTGTGCGAATGCAATTGCAAATTTGATTGAGCACAAATATTAAGCATAACTTTTGGCCAAGTCGACAAATTGCAATCATTTAGTTTTATACTTATACAGTGGCATGTTTAATGCGATTTGTGGCAGCTTCATTGGCCATTATATGCAGTGCAAAAACTGTGTAGAAATTTCATATTAAAAACGTGCGATGGTCGAAAGGAGAAACGATTCTGAAACAATTTTATTATTGACGCGATGCCGTTGCCGACAGTTTCAATTCCAATTCACGCAATTTTATGGTCAAAAACAAACCACAATAAAATTTAAAAAAAAGGGCCAAAACGCCAAAGTTTGGCGTTTGAATTGGCCTGAATTGGGTTTGACTCTGACTCTGGTTGTGTTGGGTTGCGGCACACTGCTGTTTTCGACAAGTGTGGCAAGTGGTTCTGACAGTTTTGTTAACCACAAAATCAAAAAAAAAAACACATTTTCGTGACTTTTTTAAAAGGATTATTTGTGGCAAGCAATGGTTTTTGTTAGCCCCGCCCTTAAATTGTAAATTACATATTTCGCTAAAAATTAATTGGGTTTCATGTGCTTCAGTTTCCGCTTCGTAACTAACTAACACAGCGTGAAATTCGAAATAATGTTTAAAAATACGAATACTGGTAAATAATCACAGCTCGTAATTTTTCAATCTAATTGGCACTTCCGCTTAAGAGGTCTTCCTAATTATTATTAAAAGCATGACCAATGTAATAATTACTTGATTGAAATGCCAAATTGGCTTTGTAGAAATTTAATTAATAGCTTTTGATACTAATTTAAATGTATAAGCAATTCTAACATAAGTTCTCGGAATATATAATAATGATTTTACTCTAAAACCGAAGTTGCTTCTATTCAAAATATTCTCTTGTAATATATAGAATGGAAGTAACTATTTTCGATACACACAAGGCTAGAGACTTGAAACTTGCTCAATATATTTGTTATCAATAATTGCAAATCGATAAAGCCACATATCTCCCCAAGCTTACAGCTGTCCTTCAAAGACTTCCACCAAGTTTGTATCTATAAATCGAAAGTCCAAATCGATTAATACGCATATTTCTCGCAATTTTAAAGATACAGTCACCAGACTTGAAGCGTAGATTGCTGGGAATAGAATACATATATAAACAATTCAATATACCTGATGTTCTAAATCGATAAAACCATATATCTCACACAATTTGAAGTTATTTGACTTACAGAATTTAAAAATTATTTTGCTAGGACCACACTTCCAAAAGCGGTAAATAGTTTTCGGACTGCAACCAATCCCGCCTACATTTCCCGCAATTCAAGAGCAAAATTTACCAACCTTGGGAAGTAGATTACTATTATTACCTGCCACCTGTTATCAGAGTATTTTGAAGTCGGCTACGCATGACTGCAACGTTGGCACTTTTTTAAAATGTGTAATGTAAATAACATTAGCAAAAGTTGTTTCCTGCTTATAGATACCCAAAGCCTGTCAATTCGTATTCCCCTCAGCATTGCTTGACATCCCTTTCATCAGCTGGGTTTTATTCGAATTCAGCGTTGGTTGAGTTCGCCCAGTTGCCTTTCTTTTTTTGTTCATCCTTCATTTTTTGCTGCGTTGTTTGCCGCGCAGCACATAAATCATGGCCACAACTCTCGCATTACCAACTCGTTTAGCTAAGCTAAAGCATAATAACTGTAAGCCGCAAACAGTTGCCATATTTCCTTTAACCTTTTTGCTTCTCTCCACACCCCACCTCTCACCTTGCCGGTTGCCTTCCAAGTTGTGCATATTGTTTAACATTATGAGAAAAGCCAAGGGCACAATACTAAAAATGCAAACAAACGGGGGCGGTTGGCAGGGGGGGGGGGGGGCGTTGCAGAAAATGGAAAGAGATCGCGAGGAATTTGCGTAATTTGAAAATATTGAATATTCAATTTAGGAATATTATTAAAATGCCGCTGCAGAAATTGTATCAAAGCACACGAAACCTAATGCAAATATATTAAAAACAAAATGAAGAAAAGAAAAATGTTCAGCGAGCACAACAAAAGATTTCCACCGCATTCTTGGGTTATTTGCCTGATTGGGTGTTCAAGCGAAAAAGATTTTCTTTTTTCCCCGTACGGACGCTGCGCAATTAAGCGATGCCATGGAAGGGCCTAAGGGGTTTTTCGTGGGCGTTTGGTAAACACATTGAAATAAAAGGGTTTTGCAATTACAATTTGAAAAGTAACCGCAATGTGGAATCAATAAAACTCTCCCAAAATGCAGCTCGATATTGTTTTGCCAGCCAACTTGGCAAAATTGTTTTTAAACAGCTTGCACGCGCCTTCTATTCGAACCAATTGGGTTTGATTGGCCAATATTCATAAAATCACACAAAACTTTTCAACTTTTCTGCGGTCTTAAGCACAATTGCTCAAAAGTTTTTATTGGAGGGCAACCATTGACTTGACCCCCGCCTCGACTGACTAGTTTGCGGCTTTGTTCGACTTGCAAATGAAAATAGTTTTGCACTTGTGCAGCGCACTCAGAAGCCAAAAATAACCAGAGCCAAAGCACAGTCAGAGCCACAAAATGTTCGCAGTAGCAGATTAAAATATATGCGGCTTGTTGTGCCAGCCAAATGAAAGCCATAATCGACAATGCCAACACCAGAAACCAGCCCTAATGCAGTCCTCCTGTCTGCCAAACGTTGCCGTTTTTCCACTTCATATGACATTATGGCGGTGCCAAAAGAAATGCATGAAAGACGGAGAGAAAAAGCCAACAAGAAAATGCAGAGCGAATAACAAATTATGTATGCAACAACTGAGAGACAGCGCAAAGCCAAATTGAGCAACAGCACCGAAACTGTTGACTGCCTCCTCATCGACTTGAACTCTGCCACAAGAGTCGACTCCTAAGCCATACAAAACAGTCAATTTCGGAAGGAGCCAACAAGACAAGCTGACTACTAAGCACTGATTGCCGTGCACAGTGTGGCGCAGAAATAGTTTATTTTCAAGAGCCTTTGCCATTGCAAATTTTCAAGAATCGTCGAATTTACAAAATGTAACTGGCAATCAGCATTGTGGAAAGCAAAAAGCATTTCGCATAAATACCTTTGTGTGGCAAGCCTGAACTCAAACTAATTTAATCATACATATATAATTTAAAACTAGCTTCATTGATTCGAGTGCATGATTAAGAATTCGAATGGCTCTGTTAACTTGAAAGAGATTACTCGTAGAACTCGTTTTACCTTAACATTTTACAGGGTATACAAAAATAAGAAAGGTGCAGATTTTCTGCTTATTTATGTTTACTTTGCACTCAGTAGCTTAATACATAATTGACTGACGATGGCTTATTCACTGGCTCAAAGATTTTTCACTCAATTTAAACTGTTTCTCAAAGCAACCGCTGCTCTCCTCGTCGATTTTATTGTGTTATATGCAATGGGTTTTTTTTCCAACTTCATTTGTGTATATATGTATGTACAGTCAGCGCCAGCTCAAAGCGACCAGGGTCAAAGAAAATGGGCTACTTTTTTACATAATCCTACCTAACAGGTGGGGAAACCCCAGTGTATTGGGGTCATATATAAATTTAGGTGGTTAATATATGTACCTACCATCAGTGTTTGGAATTTCTGAAAAAATAATAAATAATGAGCTTATGGCAGGCAATTACGTTTTGTTTTTGACCCTGGTCGCTTTGAGCTCGAGCTGACTGTATATGTAGGTATAAGCGCGGGTGTGTGCGTGTATTTGTGAGTTTGTTTGGGAGTGTGCTTGTGTGTCTGTGTGAGAGAGTGCTTGTGAGTGTTTGTCTCTCCAGTTTGCGAGCATTGCAACCACATAAATAGCGTCTGCTTAGCCAAATCCACATCGATATAAATTTATGCGTGTGCGTGGGTTTGTGTGTTCTTGTGTGCGTGTAGTGGATGTGTGTGTGTGTTTTTTTTTTTTTTTTTTTTGGATACGCCATGGGGGTGAGAATCTTCTGGAGATACAGGTGGCCCGTGCCACCTGCATGCACGATTCAAAGACAACGTCGATGCATACGTACTAAAAACACCCCCACACACACACCCCCACGCCCGGCGGTATCACCGTAAAGTATTACTTCACCGGGGTGGGTTGCCTAACTAGGCACTCTCTCCGTCACTCGCCGCTCAGTTTCGCATAATCTCAGATCCTTCTGTATGCATATGATGAGCTGGCGGACATCTCTCCAGTGTGACGGAGACTCCATCATGTACTGTACCAAGCTCTCCGGTGGGGGCACTGAGCCGGACACTCCCCTGTATCTTGAACAATGGTAGAGCACATGTTCCGGATCCTCGATGGCGTCCGGGCATGTCGGGCACTGCGGGATGTCCTCGTGCCTGAACCTGTGCAGGTAGCTCCTGTAGCCGCCGTGACCTGAAATAAACTGCGTTAAGTGGTAATCTAACTCCCTTTCTACGTTTCTTCCAATCCACTCCTCTACATTGGGGATCAATCGGTGCGTCCACCTTCCTTTACTCGCCGTGCTCCATCTGTACTGCCAGGCGTCCATCGTCGCTGCTCTTACTGAGCTTCGGATGGTCTCCATAGTGTCCGGCGCAGCTATCCTTCTAGCGCGGATCTCCTTCATCTCGATCGCTAGCAGGTCAACTGGCACCATTCCTGCCAGGACCAGTGCTGCATCTTCCGAGACCGTGCGGAAGCCGGAGATCACTCGGAGGGCGCTCAGCCTGTAGGGTGCCGAGAGCTTCCTTTTTAGCCCTTTGTTACTGGACACAGCCGTCGCCCATATGGGTGCCGCGTACAACAGTACTGAGGCTACCACTCTCGCCATCAATTGGCGCCTTGCTGGCTTGGGACCTCCAACATTGGGCAGCATGCGCGAGAGAGCGCCTTGTAATTTGGCTGCTCTCTGGCTGACATACTCTATATGCGGCCGGAAGCTGAGTCTATTGTCCAACCTGACGCCCAGGTATTTTATAGACTCCTTGGATTTCACAACATCGTTGTTGACTTGCACCTGTATGTACTCTACTACTTTGCGGCTAGTAATGAGTACGGCCTCCGTCTTATGGCCTGCAAGTTCCAAGCTCGCATCCTTCATCCATTCAGCTACAGTTCTAATTGCCGCGTTCGCTGCGGCCTCTACCTCTTTGCCACTCCTTGGCTACTACAACTAGTGCCAGGTCGTCTGCGAAGCCAATGAGGGTACAGCCCCGTGGCAGTTCGAGCCTAAGTACCTCGTCGTACATTAGGTTCCACAGCAGAGGGCCTAGAACGGAGCCCTGTGGCACTCCTGCTGTGACCTCGTAGGTCCTGGGTCCGTCATCTGTATCATATTCCAACACCCGATCTGATAGATAGTTGGATATGGTACATGATATGTACGACGGTACTCCGATTCCATCCAGGGCTGTTATGATGCGCGACCAGTTCGCCGAGTTGAACGCGTTGCGTATGTCGAGGGTTATTACAGCGCAATACTCCTTGTCGCCCCACCTCCACCTCGTTCCCTCGATTGCCTTGGCTGCAATATCTACCACCGCCTGGATTGCATCCACGGTAGAGCGGGCTTTCCTAAACCCGTATTGGCTGGCTGAGAGCGCGTTTTTTTCGTCGATGATGGCCAGGAGTCGGTTGTATATTATCCGCTCCAGGACCTTTCCCGCCGAATCTAGAAGGCAGATAGGCCTGTATCCTGAAGGGTCGTCGAACGACTTATCCCCTTTTGGCAGGAGGATTAGCCGCTGCCGCTTCCACGGCCTCGGGAACACTCCGTCCTGTAGGCATTTTGAGTAGGTGGCCGCAAATACTTCTGGTATCGTGCGGACCGCCAGCTTCAGTGCCTTGTTGGGGATACCGTCAGGTCCTGGGGCCTTTTTATCGCCCAATCCTCTAATTGCCTCCACGACCTCTTCCGGCGTGACGGCCTGAACAAGCTCCGTTCGCTGGGTTGGTACCATTTCTCGCCGCCTCGGATGCTGGGGGAACAGCGTCGCCACTATGTTGGCTAGAGCCATTGGGCATGTTACCCGAACGGTCTCCTGGCTCCGGATCTTCTTCATGACAACCTTGTATGCAGTTCCCCAAGGATTAACGTCAGCCTCCTCGCAGATTGCCCGAAAGCAGCTGGCCTTGCTTCTTTTAATGCTGCGTTTCAGGCTCTCTCTTGGCTCTTCTGAGGTCATCCAGCTTACTGGCGAATTCCGGGCGGCCCCTAGCGCGCTGGGAGCGCCTTCTGGCCAGTAGGCACGCTTTCCTTAGTTGGTTGATTTCCTCGTTCCACCAATAGCAGGGAGTTGCTCGTCTGTTTGGCTTCCTCCTGGGCATAGACAAATCGCATGCGTCCGTAACGCAACGCATTAGGCTTGTCGCCATGTTGTCTGCGGATTGCCCGGTGGCTGGGAATACAGAACCGCGCAGGGCTTCGGTAAGGGTCACCTCATCCAGGAGGCTTCCCTTCCACTTGGGTCCACATGTTTGGGGTCTTGATTGCCTTTGCGATATTTCATTGATCACGAAGTGTATCGCTTGGTGATCGCTGAAAGTGAAGTCATCGCTGACTCTCCACGTCATCCTCCTGCATAGCGAGCTACTCAGCAGGGTAATGTCTATGATGGACCCTCTGCCAGCCTTGCTGTAGGTAAGCCGCCTCCCGTCGTTTTGCTAGGTTTACGTCGGTTGACGCGAACTCCTCTAGCAGACAGGTGCCTCTGGCATTCGTCACACGACTGCCCCATTCTACTGCCCAGGCGTTGAAGTCACCGGCAATTACCATGGGGGATCTGCCGCGAGCATCCTCCGAGATTTCTTCAAGCAACTGCTGGAATCTCCTCAGATCCCAGCTTGGCGGGGCGTAACAGCTATAAAATGTTATGGCGTCAATCTTTGCACGGACAAACCCTTCATGGTCCGTGCTGATTTCTTTCGGTGGTGTACGGAGAGACCAGATGGCCGCTTTCCCACACTTGCTGGCCGCCCATCCGCTTCCAGAGATTGGCCTGTGCGGCTCGCAGATTATGGCCAGGTCTGCATGCGTCTCCCTGACCGACTGTCTCAGCAGGGCCTGAGCTGCCTCGCAGTGGTTGAGGTTCAGCTGGACGCACTTCATGTTCTTTTGGCCAGTGCACTCCTGAACATGGGACATCTGCCGCTGCCAGCGGTGTGTTTGAACTCCGTGTTCTTCTCCTTGCAGAACATACACTGCGGCTCTTTGGTGCAGTCCTTGGCCAGGTGGTTTTCTCCTCCGCATCTTCGGCAAAGATTCGACCTGTCGTGCTCGCTCTTGCACTGCCTAGCGAGGTGGCCAAACTCCAGGCATCTGAAGCATTTGGTCACGTTAGTGCGCACCCGGAGTCGCGAGCTAACCCATCCCACTTTTAGGGACCCGGTAGACAGCGCCTTCTTTGCACCATCTGCGGGCAGCCTAATTGAGGCAGTTTGGGTCTGCCCGTACGCCTTACGCAGGGTGACGTCCTCCGGAGGGATCTCCACATCGAATTGCTCACGTAACGCGGCGATCATTTCCTCCTTGGTGGTGACCTCGTCGAGGTCCCTGCATTCGATGGTCACCCGGTGAGCGAGGGATCGCACCTCTGCTTTCTCGCCCAGCGTATCGCACACAAGGCTCCTGAATGCCGAGGTATCCGTCCCTGGCTTGTTCAGCAGCAGTAGCAGCTCACCCTTTTGGGTTCTCCGTATCCTGGAGACCGCCTTCCCCAGCTCGCTAAGCTTTTCATCCGCTTTGACCTTGCGGAGTATGTCCGCGTAGGTAGCGTCTCCCTTCGCTGCAATGATTATTGCGTCGGGGCGCGCCTTCTCCTTGCGGACCTCTGGCCTCTTTGGCTTACTGGCCTTTTTATAGGTGACCTTTGTCCACCTTTCGCCGTTTGAGGGTTCCACGCTTTTTGGAACCTCCTCTGCTGACGACTTCGCCGACTTCGCCGCGGCGACGACCGGGCCGGCCTCTCCCTTACTCCGCTTACTATTAGGTGTGCGGGGTGTGGTCGACCCTGGACGCAGCTTCCTTTTAACTTCCGCCACCGGTCTAGCGGGGGGAGACGTCTGCGAAGACTGGTGCGTCCTTATGACGGCTTTAGCTCCGTCATCGTGGAGCTGGATGGCTACCAGCTCGTAGAGCGCCTTGATGCTCTCGATTGAGTCGCGCATCCGGCTGGTGGATGGAGCGCCGTTTCCCATCCTCCAACATCTCCACCAGCTTGGAGATTTCTTGGCCGAGATCGCATAGCGCTGTGCTACGCTGGTTCGTCAGGCCAGTACCCTCCTCCCTGTTGGTCTCCGGTGGTGGCGCTACACCACCCGCAGGAGATCTCAACGTCCTCCTGCTGCTCGCGAACGCTTCGCAACTCTCTTTTGTTTGTGTATTGATATTATTTGTCTTCATTTTGGTGGGTCCCAACTCCAAGTCGTTATTTCTGGTCGTTGTACAGTAGCGTAAAAATCCCATGGTTATCTTTGCAAGCAGGGAGGCCATGCAAGGGTTGACACCCGCCCTTATGGGGTCGGGTGTTCAGAGCCGGATTCGCTTAAATCAGGATTGAATCAACTGAACCTGTACTGCCAACTTAATGACGACGCACCAGAAAGCGTGCTTGGAGACTTGCCAAGTTTTAACGGGACGGAGGCAGTAGCAGCATTACCCTAGCAGTCATTTTCGGCAAGATTTCACTCCGCTTACTGAGATGCTAGAATACTGCTACCGTCAGCCCAAAAATCATCTCATCCGTGTGGGGTTTCCAGTGGTCTCGTTCCAAGGCATTACTGGGCTCTGCCTTAGTCGCCTTCTCGTGTTGGTTGACCGCCAAGCGGATGCTTGACGGTTATCCGGGGGATACCTGGCCTACTGCCGGAGGTCACGAGTTGCTTGCACTACTCAGGATAAGAATCGCCTTGGCCATTGCCTTGTTAATGACGTTCAAGAACTTTCGCCTTATCCGAGTAGTGCCATGTGTGTGTGTGTGTGTGTCTGTTTGTGTGTAAAACGAGCCCGCTTTACCTTGTTGCGCTTTGCAAGTCGTCATCTGCCATGTCTTATGTAAATTGAGATGGCTTTAAGCGCCAGATGTTCACATTCAACAGCCTGTCGGGCGACTTCATCGTCTCCGTTTAAGCCACGTGTTGTATTGACTTATGTGACACTTTATTTTCATGCACCAGCCTGTGCGTATTTGCTATTAGCATAAATTTATATACGGCCCTAACTTCAAATATGCAAATTAAGGTCGAAGATTGAAAATAACTTGGTATTTAATTAGTATACCAATCGTGAAATTGATTTGACGTGCACCATATTTTCATTTATATTTGCTGCAACATATTTTCCAAAGAAATTAATTGACAATAAAAGTAGATATTATTAATACCAGGGAAAGGGAACTTTGGCAATTTTGTATCGGTACTTGTTTGCCATTTCTTCAGATTAATTCAGATACCACACGGTTTTGTCATACTTCATTTAAGAATTGCTTTCAATTCATTCGAGCTCACTCGACTACAGCATTCTGACTTGTTTTATTTCAGTGTATACATTTAAATGCGTACGCGTGTCGGCATACTCAATTGGCGCCTCACTTCTCAAGGTGTGGAAAAAATTCAAATTCAAATTGTCCGCCACTTCCTTTGGGAGTTCATCGCGCAATTGTTTCCACTCTGGATTGCTAAGTGCGTTGCGTATGCACGTGCAAATGAATATGCAACATACTTATGCATGTCTGCACGCCGTAGAGTTCCTGCAAGCTGCATGCAAATAAATATATAACACACATTATTGAGCGGATACGGGAATATATTTCTTGCATATATAAAATACTTAAGAAATATCGATAGAAAGAAAACACAACAAGGGTTAAAGTATTACAAGAGATGTTGAGTACTTACGTACAAAAACAATGTTAAGCACAAAACAAAAATATAACGGCGCGGGCGCGACGACCGAAAAATGCGATGAGAAAACATAACGGAATAGAAAAGTTTGAGAGAAGTAAACAACCGCTACCACCAACAATGTTATTGAGAGCGCGAGAGGAACATGCAATTTAAATCGCGAAGAGAACAAGCAAGAGCGTAAAAATACAACAACAAAATTGCAGGCAGACACAAAATAATGCACAAGAGCTTGACTTTGGGCTGCTATTTAATTGTTTAACAGTTATTAATGTTCGACAAATGTGTTTTACATAAAACCGTTATAACACAATGTCACAAGATTTTACACGATCGCAAAAATAAATAAATAATTCGAAATAAAACGAAATAAAAATAGATGAAAGCGATGCGCAAAAAATAAACACGTCCGTTGTGAATAACAAGCAAAGGCGAATTCAATATATTAAAAAATATTTCAAAAATATTTTTTAAAAATAATTTGTGGCCTGAAGAGAATCTCTCTAGTTTTAAAAGCGATTTTAAATTAAGACGATTTTCTAAAATTCAGCTCAACTTTTTATTTCAGTGTGGTATTAACTGCGAACATAATTAAAGCAAAATGTATTTGCATAAGGGATTGCTTCCAATCTGAAAGAAAGGCAGGCAGTAGTCAGCCGATTAAAGTGGCAAACCTTTAAGAGCATCCAAACCACAAGGAATGAGGTGACTGATGGATTTGTCAAGCGAAGAGCCAACGGAACGGAACTGTTTAATACCGACTAATGAAGGGGATAGCTGGGAAAAAGCTCAGCTTGGCGACGAAACAACTTCCAATACAACAGCTTCAGTAATGGATCAATTCTGATGAGGGCAACTCCCTTACATTTTTCAACTAACAATCCGGCTGGACGCCTACACAGGCCTGCTTTAAGGCTTAAGGCTTAAATGAAGCGATTATCGCATCTTTGTCAATGTTGTTGCAGCCAGTGAAGTGTAACGAGCCACGGCAAACAACAACCAAACAAAAACCCAGGACGACAACCCAACTTGGCCTACCAATCCTTCCGCTCCCCACACCTGCTGCTGACTTATTTATAAAGGTAAAAGGCAAAATGGTTCACACAGATATGCATGTGTTTGTGTGTGTGTGTGCGTGTGTGTATGCGTGTGTGTGTATGCGTGTGTGTGGCTTTAAGCTCCAAAAGAAACGACGTCCCCGTATCGGTATTCATGGCAACGCAAAATGCTTTCTGAATTGGCACAGGAGAAGCAGGAGGATGTAGACGATTCTGATGAGATTCCACCATTCACGTTTAGTTAACTCTATGCAATCTCTCTCCGTCTCATTCTCTCTCTCTCTAACTCTCTCTCTCTCACACCTCTATCTTCGTTTCATTTCTTTATCTCGTTCTATCTCTGCTATCTGAATTTTTAATCAATTACTAGCTGCTCGTAATTAAGTGCTGTGATTATTGAAAAATAGAAAAAATGCGTTTCAAGCATTATAATAAATTGAGGAGATAAGCGAAATCTCCTTGCCAGAGAAATGCTGCAGCAATTAATATGTATGTATGTGGCTCATTGAATTTGCAACAGCTTAATCTCAATGCACAATTATGCTGCTGCTGATGATGAGTCAATGGTGATGCCTCATTGAACAGCATGATGATAATGATCATGTGTTGAGTGCATTTTTCTAAATTGTTGGCTGCATTTAGGGCATTTGTACTGCATGCTATTAATAAAGAGCTAATTATCAGACAGTTGCTAATTATTTATAGCAATTGAGATTAATAAACATTAGGTGAAACAAATTGTATAACATTGCTGAGCTATTTTAACGATTTGGCATGCTGAAGTATTTTATACTAGACAATTATTTAGTCCTATGCAATTGTATAATTTCTTTTTCTAAATTGGCAGCTTTCCAGCTTGCTGAAAATATTACACTTCATATTGTTAAATTTAATCAAAACCATAATTGGCTTATGCTCTATAAATGCGACTATATCAAATATCGTATTTAACTTAATGGGTCAAGTTTAAGTTCCCGATGCCAGCTATTAAAGCAGTTTCAACATTGTTGCCTCTTTAATCCGTTTCACTGGATGATCATCTTCGAATTATGATTATGAAGTGTCAGCGGAATTCAGAACAAAGATTAATGTGCCTGAAAGAGTAATTAATTCTCAGCACTTCAAAAGTAGTTTGCATATTTCGCTACAGTGAAACTTATCGGTCGAGTTATTTTAATTTTTGGTGGCTTTGTCAGCTTCTGTTTGAGGCAGCAACCCCACGAATGATGTGGACGCTGACAGAGATGATAATGAGAGCGAGTCGTTATCGAAGTCAAAGTCTGTTAAGGTCAGCTGTTAGGTTTGGTGAGTACGGGTTAAAGTTAAAGTTGTAGGTTATAAGTTGTAGCTTGCAGTTGGCCCTTTATTTATTAATTTCCTGTTTGCATGTGGTGCACCTCAAGCCGGAAAAACAATTTGTTAGCATGTCAAAAGCAACAACCGACGAGTTCAGCTCCATTCATGCCCATGTCCATGTTCACGTTCACGTTCTCGTTCTCGTCTGCTCGTCTACATTTACGCCCATGTCATGTCCAAGTCACGTCCCAGTTCCGTTCTGGTCTCGAAACTTCCTGGGTGCCCCAACTCGTTAACTTGGCTTTAATGCCAATATTTGCGCTGCATAAGCCATGCAAAATTGACATAATGAAAATGGCAAATATTTGCTCGGCGCATTATCAGCAATTTACATTACACATTTTGCTATCAATGGCTGGAGGCTTCGAAGGGTGAAGGGCGGCTTGAAATCGAGTAAGTGCATTAAATTAGCATAAAATCAACAACTGAATTGCAGCCCAGTTATGCAATAGTTGCAAAATACAAAACAATTCCCCCAAAATGAAAATTGGAAGCAAACTAAACAAACAGCAGCCCAGACTACAATCTGGGCGACAGCTGCAATTAAATTCAATTTAACAGCAGCAGCATGCCATGGTCAACATGGCAAGCTTACTCAGCTACATAGATACCCTGTAGCAACTTACAACTAAAATGTGACATTCCTGGAAAAATCGAATCCTTAAGCGTTGCGATTCTAAAGTTGTTTGATAGTTTAAGTTGTAATTTATTTTAAAGTCGGATTTGTTATGCTCACCTTAAGATTGTTTTCTCTGCTGGGTATCAAAACAACATTAAGGGTCTCCACAGGCAACACGAATGGCAACAAGGGCTGAGGGCTTTGCACTGGCTGTGAGCCATTTTATTTAATGCGACACACTGCAAAACAAATGCAAAATCTAAACGCCTGACATTTGTTGATAGTCCCTGTCCTGTGGTTTGTTTGATTGAGTGACTGGTCAACTGGCGACTGACCGATCTGCCCTGCGGCCATTTTATCGTGACCCGATTGTTGTTCCTAATTTCTGTGATTCTGTTTGGCTAAATAATGACACCGCACTCGTGTGTCACAGCGGGCCAAGAGCTGAGTAAATAGAGGGCCACTAACAATGGACACACATGTGAGTGCCACACATGACAACTGGTGGGGGCACAGTGACACACAAATGTCAGTGGACAGGCAAATGCGAAATTCGTGGCACACGCTGCGTGTGCGTCATTTGATATCTGAACAACATGCGTCATTTGATATCTGTTCGAAATGCATCCAATTGACATTTTGGATGTTGGCCTCCCAATTCTGACACAATATCAATGAATTTGTGAGAAGTGAGAAAATCACACATTTGTTACTGGTAGTATTGAAAATAGCACTTCAACTCAAATTCAAATTTCAAATTTCCAGCGAGTTTTTACTGCTTAGACTTTATTTTGCACCGATATCTTTGCTTTTTTAATATATTTATCAGTTTAATATGATTGCCACTAAGTCAGGTTGTCACATAAAAAAGAAATTAAAATCAGATTTTTTATTAGTTTCTTGAGATTTATGTTGAGTTGCCATATATTATATATAAGACTAATACAGCATATGTATATATATATACTATATGATCCAAGTTAAATCTGTCTTTTACTTACAATTGCCAAACTTCAAGCTACCTCCTTTAATATTTTCGTGGTGTATGTAAATATGCTAGGATATATGCAAATTATTCCGAAACCGGCATTTGCACTAAGCCAAGTTTCACTCTGATTGCAGTTCAGTTGCAGTTGGTGATACCAATAAGTTGGTAAGTCAACTCAATTAGTGTATTTGTAGTATCGTTTTGGTGAAAGTTCTGCATTGCCTTCCTTTCTTCTGAGGTGAAAGTTGAGAAAGTTGTTCGTCATGTTGATCAAGTAATTACGCACTAGTTTCTAGCAGCTCAGTTTGCAAGTCACAAAAAGTTGATGGCCAACTGCCTGCAGCAGCAGCAACACTTTTGACCAGTTTATTGTTGCTTCAGCATGTCTTTGGCATGTTGTTCCAAAGTGACTGCAAAGTTTGCTTGCACTTTGGGCAAGTTGCAAATGTATCACACGCGCACTCGCTAAGTGAATATGCATATAGGTAAATATATTTATGTATATATAAATATATATATATATATATGTATGTATGCACTGGGATGTGGCAGGAGAAACATAACGAGCATTAAGTTGCAGTGCGCAGCTGATACATGACAACACAAGACACATGTACACGGTCATATAGTCACTCAGTTGGGACATAAATCATGGCTAACTACACAGGCACACACACTAGCATACACTCGCACTTACACACACACACTAGCACACACACATTAGCACACACACTCGCACACATCCGGCACTAGTTGGGCAACTTCCGTGAGAGATGCGACCAAGTTGAGCCGAAAAATTTGACAGCTAAGCAAACTGTATAGAAAATTGGCCACCTCCAAATTAGATAGATGCTTAGATACATAGATACTTAGATACATTCTCACAGATACAGCTACAGATGCGGGCCGTAGAAAAGTTTCGCAAGTTGCTGATTGACGTTTGGGAGGCTCAAAGATTCCCTTGGTAAGCGTAATTAAAAAACTTTCGCAACATTTATTGAACATGCGACTGATTGTTTGATGGCACTTCAATGTTTCGACTACTCGCTTTCGCTTTCGACACATTAATTTATACACATATATATATATATAGATATAATGTTTTATTGTACATCCGATTGTCTTTTATTTTTCTAGCTTTTTTTGTTCTCTTGGTCAGCTCCGTGTAACTCTTGGCAAAAAATCAAAATCCAAATGGAAACTAAATATAAAAGATGCTCTTTCTACTCGTTTGGGTCTCTTTGCCTCCAATTTAACTTCTTCCTCTTCTCCCTCTTCTTCTTCAACTAAATGTAATTTTAAAGATACTTTTTTTGCATGGGTGGAGCGCCTTGTTAGCGCCCAGATGCAGCTAGCCTGGCCATAGCTAAACATATACCCAATGTCAGATAAAAGATATATGCATAATAGATGTTCTCATAAAGGCTATATATAAACGCCACTTGTTCTTATTGTTCTTGTTGTTCATTCTTTTGTTGTTGTTGTTGTTGTTGTTGTTGTTGGTGTGGTTGTTGTTATTGTTGTATTTGACGTTGCGCACTAAATGCTTAGAAGCACTTGCGGTGCACAATGCCAGGACCAGATTCGTCGTACTCCTGCTTGGAGATCCACATCTGCTGGAAGGTGGACAGCGAGGCCAGAATGGAACCACCGATCCATACAGAGTATTTACGCTCAGGTGGTGCAATAATCTTGATCTTAATTGTGGATGGAGCCAGGGCGGTGATTTCCTTCTGCATACGATCAGCAATACCTGAAAATTTCAGAATTCGCATTGTGATTTTTCATATTCCGCATAAGCAATTCAAATCTTATTTTAAGGCTCGAATTCAAGTGAATTCTATTTTTATAATAATAATTATAATAATATAAATAAACTTTGCTGATATGTAAAAGTTTTTCAAATAAAAATAAGTCTAAATTTATATTTTTTTTTAATTTGCGAGGCAATTTGAACCTACCTGGATACATGGTGGTGCCGCCGGAGAGAACATTGTTGGCATACAAATCCTTGCGGATGTCCACATCGCACTTCATGATCGACTGGTAGACGGTCTCGTGAATGCCGCAGGACTCCATGCCCAGGAATGAGGGCTGGAACAGAGCCTCGGGTGTGCGGAAGCGCTCGTTGCCAATGGTGATCACCTGGCCATCGGGCAACTCGTAGGACTTCTCGAGCGAGGTGGAAGCAGCTGCTGTGGCCATTTCCTGCTCAAAGTCCAGGGCGACATAGCACAGCTTCTCCTTGATGTCGCGCACAATTTCGCGCTCAGCGGTTGTGGTGAAGGAGTAGCCACGCTCGGTGAGGATCTTCATCAGATAGTCGGTCAGATCGCGACCAGCCAAGTCCAGACGGAGGATGGCATGTGGCAAAGCATAACCCTCATAGATGGGCACAGTGTGCGAGACACCGTCACCGGAATCCAGGACGATGCCCGTGGTACGACCGGAGGCGTACAAGGAGAGGACTGCCTGAATGGCCACGTACATGGCTGGCGAGTTGAAGGTCTCGAACATGATCTGTGTCATCTTCTCGCGATTGGCCTTTGGGTTAAGTGGGGCCTCGGTGAGGAGAACGGGATGCTCCTCGGGGGCCACACGCAGCTCATTGTAGAAGGTATGATGCCAGACCTTCTCCATGTCGTCCCAGTTGGTGATGATGCCATGCTCAATGGGATATTTCAGGGAGAGAATACCACGCTTGCTTTGCGCCTCGTCACCAACATAGCAATCCTTCTGACCCATACCCACCATCACGCCCTGGTGACGAGGACGGCCCACAATCGATGGGAAGACAGCGCGTGGAGCATCGTCGCCGGCAAAGCCAGCCTTGCACATGCCGGATCCATTGTCCACAACCAAAGCTGATGCCTCTTCGTCACACATTTTGGCTTAAGATTGTTGTTGTTGTTGAGATTGATGGGGCAGCACTACTGAAATACAGAAAGTCCCCACTTGTTATATCCTTGTAACAGACACCACAGCGATCACGCCACTCACGACGTCTATATACTACAGCGACGGCAATCAGAGTGATTCGCTCTATGGTCGACATTCGCATTTAAATAAGCTCTGTCCGTCAACTCGAACAATGGATCTTTTTCAATATAGTAACATGCCGATGAATTTCGTCTGTGCCCACTGAGCAACAGGCAGCGGGATGGGAGCGGAAACGCAAAAACATATTTATATCGGGGCACTTGCCGGATATGGGTCCGTTGACTTTATTATATTGTTGATTTTCCTGCAAAATGGAAATTCACTCAGATTTTGAGAACTGCATTAACTACAATTTCTACATCTTTTATTTTACTTATGGTTAATAATTGTAATTCGAAAGTAGAAATATTAATAAGAATTATCTGACTAAGTTATGGTTTTTTTTAAATATATCGGCTTCAGTTTTTGCAATATAGATATTGATGAAAGGCAGAAAGTCTATCGACTTTGGATTTATATAGTATATTATATGATACTATTGCTTCTTGAGTATCAAGTCTCTTTAGATTAATTCTGTTGGAACACTTTATAAATAGATCAAGTGCAAGTCGTAGCTCAAAATATATATATATATATGGATTTTATATTTCTTTACATCATCTCCTCACATTGTATGTCTTATCATTATATCTAAAAGATATATTTACTCAAGGAGATGAAATGGTATATATTAGATTATTAAATACACTTAGAAAATTATATCCAGCTTTGTGAAACTTTTTTTTTGCAATATTGATATAAATTAATAACAAAAATTAATTTTCATTTATAATTTCATTTCATTTTAGATATTTTTAAATCTTTAGTACCAAAATCCCCATAGATTATTTCTGTTGTTTTCTGAATTTTTGTTTTCATTATTAATTTCCTATCTGTGCAAATTGAATATTATGATCTAACTGAAGTTTGGTAAAAGTCAAATCTTGCATGTGAAATCATCCACTGTTCATAAATAAAAGTTTCAATAATATTTTGTATAGGTCTGATTAAATGTTATTTCTTAAAACTCCTTTCAAAAAAATTAGAAAATTAACTGGCAGCATTAATGTGATCCAAGAGTATTTAGAATATTGAAATGCCCAATTATCGGCTTGTATCATTTCATGTACACTCAATTATGCCTGCTGCAGTTGGCAAGAGCGATGCTTTGAGTTGCATGAGGGCGAATATGCGCCAGGACTTGTATAGGCATCCCCATTGTAGATATATTTTTAAGTTTTTGATATAAATAAATGCGAAGAACTCAACATAGCTGGCCACTTCTAGACAGCCTTTCTCTGTATAATGCTCAATGTTGTGCCAATGATGTGACAAAATTGTTTTGAGTGGCTGCTCACACATTTCGGTCACTCACTCGGCCCATAGATGGTGCGACCCAAGATGCCCATAGCCACGAAAACATCAAATAAATAAATAAATAAATGAAAGCAAAATAAAGCAAAAATATAAGAAAAGACTGAAGACAATTGTCTCTCTCTGTGTGTGTGTGTGTGTGTGCGTGTGTGTGTGTGTGCGTGGTGTGGCATGTGGCGTGTGGTGTGCGGCGTGTATGTTTAGATAGAGGCGCGAGCGCATTTCTTGACAATTTGTCAGTTGTTAGTGCCGTCGTTCTATCGTCAGATCTTAACGTAGTATTAACTACGAGATTTATATGCGGACTGTTTATTATTTTAATTAAGTGTAGCGTGTAGTGGCAGCAGTCTCTGCTTGTGAGTTATGGTGCAAGCATGGGTCTGCTCCCCATTTTAGTTGGCCAACTGCAGTATCAGCTGAAAGTTCGCTGCTGCCAAAAGTGTGGCCAAAACTTTTTCAAGTGCTTAGCAAAACTATTGAAAACTACGTGACTGTTGCCACAGGCAGGTGCTGCCACTATGCGTATCATTGACAGTACGATGTTGCTTTGAGCTCAACGCCAAAACCAGTTGAAATTTCCAGAAATTATGTTGGCCTGTACACGCTGATATCGACTCCTCATGCAGAGTGTTTAAAATCTAGCCGGATTTTGGGTCAGTCAAAAAGTTGCTTAAAGTTCATCCTCACCAATTAATTGGTATGCAATGTGAATAGCTTAATTTGAACGCATTTTTAGCTGGCAGTTCTTCGATTAAATTAGTAGAAGTATTTACTAAAATTGTGTCTTTAATACAACTTTAATTATATTTCATTGGCATTTTAATTCATGTGTTGTTTGCAATATTTTTATTGCTTAACTTGAATGACTTGTTAGCTGACAGTTCTTGGAATACATTAGAAGCAGAATTTCTAATTTATTTAGCTTTTAATTCATAATTTGAACTATCTACAAGCTGTGGTGACTTGAGATTTATCCACATAACAAATGCAAATGATTTCAAATTCTCCAATGGGAAACTTTTCGCTCAACCCAAGTATTTATTCGGCGCTAAAAATGAGTATGACGCTAACTGAGTTTGGCACTGCAAATGGGCGAAATGGCGCAAACTGGCCCAAACTCCAAGTTCAAATTGGTAGCTGAGAACGCTTCAGAAAGCCGTGATGCGATGACACGGCGCAGTGGCACCTTGCGGGGGTTCGGGGTGGGTGGTGCAGTGCAGTGTAGTGCTTTGGGGCCATGGTGGCTCTTTGGCACGCAATGCAGCGTGCAGCACTAAAATAAACTTAGCTAAAGTGCCAGGCAGAGAAAAATGAAAACTAAAATTCGAAAACCAAAAACCAAAAACCAAAAACTGAGCGCCAAGAGCTGAAAACTGAAAACTGAAAACTGTGCGCTGAAAACTTGCCACAATGCACATAAAATTCAAATACTTGGCGACGCTTGCATACTTAATGGGTTTTGGGACTTGGAAAATCATCCACGTTTTTTGGCTAATTTACGATTGTATTTTCCGCCGGGTTTTTATTTTGCTTGCAACTTAAAGCAGAGATCGCGCTGCTCGAATCATTTTAATTCAATTTCTGTTGTTAATACTGTTGAGGCTTCAAGTTGCGTTGGGCGTTGCGTGCAGCATCAGATTGTGGGCGTGGTACGCGCTCAACAACTTTGCGCAGAAACTTTGCGCCCAGGATACGCGCTCGACAGCTTTCCCCTTTTGCCGTAGACACTTTTTTTTATTAATTAAGCAAGTTGCACGCTCAAATAATTTCCACTTGAACTAATATCTCCTATGTGGCCGCGACTGCCAGACTGGCAGACTGGCAGCTGTCATCAGGCAGCCCCCTCCTGGGTTAATTACACCCGTCGGAATGATGATGCAGGTGCAGCACATTGCCCAGAGCACGCTT
Organism: Drosophila kokeensis; assembly: GCA_035042145.1. NCBI lineage: Eukaryota > Metazoa > Arthropoda > Insecta > Diptera > Drosophilidae > Drosophila > Drosophila kokeensis. The sequence continues at coordinate 391,933 of JAWNLT010000589.1, read as the reverse complement.
TACTTTTAATTACCATACTGCAGGCACAAAGTATTTACAAGATTTATCAATAATAACAACAACTATAAAACTATTCAAGGGGTAGTGACTGGTGCAGCCAGTTGCGTGGTCCGCCCTCGGCAAAGTCAGCTGCCGCATGATCCTGACCGTTGAGTATCCATTTGGTGGTCAACAGGCCCTCGACACCGACGGGGCCTCGTGCGTGGATCCGTGCCGTTGAGATGCCCACCTCGGCGCCAAGTCCAAACCGGAAACCGTCCGCAAAACGCGAGCTCGCATTGTGGAAAACACAGGCGCTGTCCACACTCCCAAGAAAATGCTTTGCGGCGGCATCTGCACGAAATGGAAAACGGAAAATGGAAAATGGAAAACGGAAAAACAGCAAATAGCAAACAGAAAAAATAAAATAGAAAACAGTAAAACAGAATATGTAATATGCAGGCATGAGCACGAGCACATCATGCTCTGTGCTGAATTAAATTAATTTCCCAAATGATTCAAATTCGTGGTGGCAGCAGCCAACAACCGACACGACCTGAGCACCTGAGAACCTGATCCCAACCTTGGCTAAAACACAAAATACTAACGATGACGTCACACATGCAAATTCCACAAAAAGCTGCCAGTGCACTTGACCTGGCAGCGGGTTTATTTAGTATTTAATTCAATTTGCACACAGGTCAGTTAGCAAGTCGAAAAGTTGATTTGCACTTAAACTAAGTTGCAATCAATAAAGTGTAATTCGGATATAAACTTGTAAAACTATCAACTTATGCGTATTTACCTAAACTGTTGGATAAATAACTATTTAAGAATTATTTGTGAAGCCATCGGAAATTTGTCAAATATAATTTGATATTATTGAATGCACTGCAAACTGTTGGATCCATCTTCCAAGCGAGAATCTTTATCGGATTGACAGCTTCTATGTTCCTCCAGTTTAAGACATGTTTTCTTTACATCCTGAGTTTTTTTTTACAGTATCAGCAGATTCCGCTACTGATTATACCTAGTTAGTGTTCTAAATCTATTCATCCCCACGAATAGCAATTGACTAAATTCTTTTTTGATGCCTCTGCAGAATTAACGCATATGCTATTCTACTAATGGCATAATACGGTTCAGGTCCAGTTGGGGGCAGGTTTAGTCAAATATTTGAAAATATTGCTCGCCAATTCAGAAATAAATCGCAGTATGCCAAACGGGCGCTGGGGGTGCCCAATGCTGTCGCTAAACTAATTTATAACCAGCATATGGAATTGTCATTTGCCTGAGGAATTTGCCCCCCCCTGAAATGCCTTGACCCATGGTCGACTAATTTTTCTGCATCAATTGCAAGCAATTGAAATTAATTTTCAATTTTCGTACCATTTTCCGTAACAATGACATCCGTGTGACCGCTTCCGTATGTATGTATGTGATTAATGGCCTCCTCCAGGCTGGGCACAATCTCAATGCAGCACTCCAGTGCACCATATTCGTGCCTCAGGCTCTTTGCCGCAGGCGGTCCGAATGTCAGCTGCTGATTTAGACGCGGCCCCGAATATATTTTGACACCCTCCCGCTTCAGCATGTTGCAGACATCGTTGAAAATCTCGCCGCTCATTAGATCCTCGTGTATGAGCAGCGTTTCCATTGCGTTGCAGGCTGCAACGAGGTAAACGAGGTGGCAACAACGATAGCAGAACAAAAAATGCAATTAATTTTTGGAGCAATGCGTTTTGGTGCGGAAATGTCTCTAATTAAAATGTGGCACTCAGCATCAAACGTGCCACTTTCTTTTGCTATTTGATAATGAAACAAAAATTATCCGCATAATGAAAATGAAAGAAAGTTTTCTCTTAAGATATTTGCCTCTAGACAAGAGAATTTCAGCTACTAGCATAAATTGAAATCTTGTAGTTTCCTTACATTGTTTTTCAAAAAATGATGTACTATTCAAAAAATCAATAAATATTACGAAAATGTTCTTGATGCATAAAATACTTATTCTCAATTTGCAACATTAAAATTAAATATTACATTTATTTATAAGTAAACCAAACTGTAAGTATGAACTTCAATTTGAATTTAGTTGATTATTTTTTGAAGAAGCATAAACAATTTAAGTAAACAACAAATAAAAATAAAGTCTTCTGAATGCATTAAATACAATATTTTATAAAGTATTTCAAAATGTAACTAGTCAAATAATAAATTTTGCTGCTGCATGTTGATTTAATTATAAAACTATTTACTCTATTATAATATTTCAAAACTCTTAACTGAAAAAAGCTAATCAATGAATTTTGAATGATATAAAATTTGAAAAACATTTTGTTTACCTGCAGGATAATCGCATTTGGCATCTCGGGCAATGTGCAGAGCCTTGTTCAAGTCGGCGTCCTTGTCGATGAAGACATGGCAAACGCCTTCGGCGTGTCCCAGAACGGGAATGTGGAGGGACTGTTCCTGAATGTTGCGCACCAGCTCCGAGGAGCCACGTGGTATGATCAAGTCAATATGGCTCTCCATGGCCAGCAAATCGCTTATCTCCTCGCGAGTGGAAACCTATAAAAATGGCCAATTACAGTGTGTTAACTGGGCTATCAACTTACAGCTGCATTATTACTCACAAGGGAAACGGCGTGCTCGGCACCCACAGAGGCAAGCGCCTCCTTGACCAGCTCCATGAGCGCCTTGTTGCTGTGCGCCGCCTCCTTGCCGCCTTTGAGCAGCAGACCATTGGCCGAGGCCATGGCCAGGGCAGCCACTTGAGGCAGCGAGTCTGGGCGGGACTCGAAGATCACCAGCAGGACGCCGATTGGCACAGTCACTTGCTTCAGTTCCAGTCCATCTGCCAAACGAGTGCGACGCAAGACGCGACCCACATTCTGCATGAAGAAAATGTGGACAAATAAATAAAAGTCAATTGACAAGTCAGCAGTTAATGCATTACGCATACGCCATGTGGCCAAATATGGGTAAATGTGGGGACAATATAAAATAACTGTGTATTTATGCGACATTGCCTCCTAGTTGCCAATTCTAATCCCGGGCGTCCATTTTAATGTGTTGCTGGCGCCGGAGCCGTTTTAGATACATAAATCAAGGCATACAGCTTGCCGTAATCTGTATTTATTTTTAATGGGCTGCTGCTGGCCCCATTTTGTATCTCTGTCCCGTTAACGATACAGAAAGCTGCTGGAAATTGGCTACAGATAACGTGAACTGGCCATGGACCGATATCCTGTGCTCCGCTCCGCTGAAGGACTGCGACTGCCCCCAGACCCCGAGCCTGCCAGCAACCTCAATCTCTGGCTGGAACTCAAGTTGAGTCAGCTCAGTAAATTTGGTTACATGGTCATTATTATTGACTCTGGCATCGTAAAGCGCAAAACTTTAAATTATATTTACAAAGGACAATTGGATAAGTCCACAAATGGGCCAACACATTGTGACGAGAACCATTTATGAGATGTTTATTATTCATCATTTTAACTTTGTGAAATTTCACATTTTGCGCACAACATTCAAATTAAATTAAACTCGGCATCGAGCAGGAAAAGTCATTTTTAATGTTTGCTTCACAAGAAACATTTATATATTTTTTCGAGCATTTGCTTTTAGTAAATCGAAAATTATTTATGTGCATTCATATTAATGCGTTGGATTTAAACACATTTTTTAATAGTTAAGCATTTATCTTTGACTTAAGTCATCGTATGACAATTTACAAGTGCCCAACTCTGCTTTATTCTGCATTTGACAGATGAAAGCAGGGATTTAGGCGATAAAAAGAGCTCATCTCTAGAATTGCACCACATTACTGATGCCCTCCCTCTCCTTATTCAAATTGTCATCTCCCATACTTTTCTCCCCATCCCTCGATCCATTTATTGAGTGCGTTACTCGTTTCTCGTTTTTCATTTTATGATTTTTGCGGCATTGCCACTTTGTGTCACGATTTCGCTGCCTGTTTTACTGAGAAGCAGAAAAAGAACGTTTTTCTGGCTAACTGGAAAAAGTTGTACGTTTCCGCACAATCACATCCAATAAAAGGGCTATCAAAGGGGTGGCTCGGATTGAATGGGGGCAAGCCCCTCTCTCTGTGTCTGTGCCCCTTCAACTGTTGCCACGTTGTGTGTGTGAGAGTGTGGGTTAATGTCACACTAACACACACCCACACACACACATTATAAGTATAGTATGTGTAGCTGAGCTGTCTTTTATCTTCCACTTGCTTAGGTCCTTTGGTTCCATTTCCTTCCTTCGGGTGTCAATTTTTGTTGAAGTGTAAAATTGCTTAGAGATTTCATAATGTGGTTAAAGCCAGAAAGCTGTAGCTGCATACAAACAAGTGTTGCTCGTGCTGCTTGTTGCTGTTGTTTCACCATAAAATGACCACTTTGCTCTGAGGCAAGACCAAATCCCTGGCTGCATACTAACTCAATTTTTGGCAAGTCAACAGTACTTTTAACAACATTTGATGACAGCCAAACAAATGCAATTTGCCTCAACTTTTTAGGGTCCCCCGTGTCTTGCCTGATTTTCGCATACAACATTTAATACGGGTTTGGGACATATAATTGAAATTGTTGCTGCTCTCACTCACCTTGTGACTGTCCTCGGCAATCTGCTTCAGGCCAACGGACAGGTTCTTCAATTTCGCCGAGTTGAGCGACAGGCGGGACAACAACGGCTTTGCCAAACCACTCCTCTGCGCCTCGGCCAAGTCCTTGGCATTCGCCTCCAGGATGAACTTCTCCCGGCTAACCAGCAGATCGGCCAAATTGCTGACGGCTGTGGCACGTTCCGCGGCACTCAGCGCCTGCATTTGTCGACTGCCCGTGCGAGCTGTTTAATGAAAATGTTGCAAAAGTCTTAGCCAAATGGCATCTTCGAATTTGATTTGTTGCAATAGCAATAATCTCCTGCTACAGTAAAAAATTATATCATGAAATGTGTGGCGTGCTTCACCCCTTTGAGTTTATAAAGCGAGAAGGCTATCAAGTTTTCAGCAGAAAACATAACAAGTTGCCGAAGCTCGCCCACTTTGAATATCTTGTGTTGCTTTATTTACCTTCTACTTGTCTTGCGTTACAAATTGAGCATGAGTCAAGTCAGTAAAAAGCACTTTCCGCTGAGAGCTTTAATCTTTGCAGCATTTGCAACATTTGTAAGCGCCCGCTGGCTACTTGCAAAAGCAGCCAAAAATAAGTTTCACCAAGCTGCAGCTTAATTAACAACCACTCTTGAAGCTGTTTGCGAACGCTGTGCCTTAGCTGTCTCTAATAACAATTAAATTAAACTTGCTAACTAAAAATAGCTGCACAACAGGCTAGTCAGCCCAGGACCAGGACCAGGAACAGGACGAGAACTCGGACCAGTTGGCGCTGTGATGCCACTTAGTGCGGCTGACAATGGTGAACCTCAGGCGGACACGTTGACCTCGATTCACCAACAGCTGCAGCGGTGCAAACTAAATGGCCACTTCGTCAGACAGTCAGCCAGCCAGTCAGCTACTTTCCGAGTGTTGCCCCCGAGCAGTTTGCCAGTTCGCGCTCATTAAGAGCCACTTAGCACTTGCACTTAACATAGCCCTCCAGTTAAGACTTGACCCGACTGTTTGCCAAGTGACACTAACTGTAATCCAATTCATTAAGCCAACTAACAAAATCAGTCGTTGTGACGAATTCAGCTGACGAACTACACAAATCTAATCTAATTATTCTCTTCTCCTTCAGGTCTTCAGCGAACATCGCTAAGCAACTCAACTTATGTGAAATTAATCATGTTCGAGTAATGTCTCTCTCTCTCTCTATATATATATATATATATATATATATCATATATTGCATATCAATTACTAATTTCTTAGGTAGCTTTTGTCAATCAGAATTGTGCTACTTACCATTCTCTGCCATCACTTCGACTGGCACCGTATTGGCGGTCTCCGTTAGCTCTGTGAAGAATGTGCCAACTTTTCTGCCACCCACAATTGTCTTAATAGCCTTCTCCTGCATGCCGTTGCAAATAACAACGTTGACGCCCCGATCCAAGGCCCAGGTGGCTGCCTTCACCTTGGCGTCCATGCCGCCAGTGCCCACCTGCAGAGCGAAGGGAAATATTATGAATAGTTAGCCAAAGTGTGAAGCATGCCATAAACAAACTACCATAATAAACACCATTAAGTTGCAATACGCGACAACTGCAGCTGTTACTTCTTGCCCCCTCCTTCCCCCTCCCTCCGTCTGTCACCATTTTCAGAAATTATTGCGCAAGGACAGCAAAACAGCAAAACTTTCTGCGGTGTCAACATATTATGCCCTTTAAATATTTAACAAGATCCGCGCTAATGAAAGCAGCTCAGGTACAGCACGCAAAGAAAAAAACCATTGCAAATGACTGTCACGTAATGGCCACAAATATCTAGCAGGAGTCGCAGAAAATTCTTAGCAAGTAAATCACTCTTTCTTTGAACAATGGCATACTATAAACCCAGTAAGTTATCACAATAACTGAATCAAATCATCCAAAGCCAAATCTTTTATGCACTTTTGCAGAGATTATATTCAAAATTAAATAATTGTTTACCAAGATCAAAATTAGTAAAATTAGATTTCTTTGGACTTCTTTAAGGAATGGAATTGATAGGTGTGGAGGCAACTTACCTTTGACTTCTTGCCATACTCAATGCTATTCACATCATCGCTGGTGTAGGTGTACATCAGTTTAGCGCCATCTTCCCAGGGGGGCTTGTTGTAGATGCCATCGACATCGGACATAAGAATGAGCAGATCCGCTTGCACCTCAGCCGCAAGCATGGCCGACAGGCTGTCGTTGTCCTTAATGGGTATGCCCTGCAACAGACACAGAGGCACAGGGGCACAGGGCCACATTATTGTGGGCATGCACACACAAAGGTGGTATTAGCTGCGTACCTTTCGAGCGCCTCCAGCCGGCTCATCGTCACGTATAAACATGGGTGGGGAGACGGCATCGTTCGTGTTGATGATTGGCACAATATTTAGGCTAATTAATTCGGAGAGTGTCGAGAAGAGATTGTTGCGTGTCTCCTCGTTGTAGAAGTCCGGCTTGGTCACCAGCACCTAAATACATGTATTAGCTTCAGTTTCAGTTTCTGTTTCAGTCTCTCTGTTACACTTTCGTGGTAAGTAATCAGATAAAGTGTTGTCCCCAACCGACCTGTGCAATCTTAACGCCATATTGCGCAAACATCGCATCGTAGAGTGACATAAGACCCGATTGACCCACCGCAGCAGCCGCACGTGGCTCCAACGTGGCGCCATCAAACTAATGAAATAGCCAGCAGCTTAGTGTGAAACTTTAAATTGCATATTGTGTGTATGTATGTGTGTGTGTGTGTGTGTGTGTATGAGTGTATCACCTCCTTGGTGTCCTTCGGATTCAGCGTTTCGCGCATCGACAGCGACATGAGCAGCTCCTGGGCAAGTTTCTGTTTGCCAAACGCCACAGCGCCACTGGTCACCATGATGACCTCGCGACCCTCTAAGTGGCACTCGGCCACCTGGAAAGAGTAAAAATACCAATTAAGTTACATGTTTTATGGCTGCTACTGGGGAGCTTCTGAGCAAAGTTTCAAATCAAACAGCAAAACTGCGAAAACAACACAGAAATAAAATTGATAAATGAGATTATTTTTAACCCATGTACAGATAAGTCCTTAAAATGCTTAAGGATTTGGAAAATCAAAAGTTCTGCTAAATTCCCAAATAACTTTTTCAAAAGTGAATGAAAATAGAATCATCAATTATAACTCATTATATGATTCTATAATTTTAATGTGTCATTTCGCAACCTATAATTACAAATATCTTAGGAGTGCATATGACAAAACATGAAAAGCAATTAAACTTAAGGAAAGTCATTTAAGTAAGCGTGTAATAATAATGTGGGATTTCTGATAAGCACTTAGTAACTACTTATGACATACCTGCTCCACAATGGATGCCAAACGACCCAAAGCCAAGCCATGATTGTCCTCTCGTGTAATCACCGCACTGCCCAACTTGACCACCAGACGCCGGGCGTACTTAAGCTGACTACGTTCCGTGAACTGAGGATGGGCCTTCTCCAAGCGCTTCTCCGGTGGTAACAACTGCAGCAAGATAAGACACAAATCAAGTATTAGCACAGTTCATAAATGGACTGTGAGAGCCAAGTCATTGAAATGGGGCAACAACTCAACCACCACAAGTAGTGTATGCTTGTGTGTGTGTGTGTGTGTGCGTGTTATCTCTGACAATCTGTAAACACATGCTGAGGTTGTAAATTACGACAACACAACACTTGGAAATAAAAGCAACAAATCGATGGCAATTCAATTTATTAGACAGCCTAGTTCCTGGCTCCAACCATTATCATTGAGCTCAATCAGTTGTGCGTTTGTGTGTGTATAAATCATAATCACCGATTTGCGTTAAGTCAAGCCTTGATATATATGTATATATGTATGCATTAATGTGATGTATTTGCATAATAAACAGGCAGACAAGAGCAATAATTACAGCTAGAACAGCAAATAATTAGCTGTTATGTGTAGCAATTGTTTTTTTTTGCACGGCTCACGCTGCGTATACATAATGTTCGCTAAGATAATAAATCACAAATAATGACTAATGGATTTCACATAATAGCATTTTGGCTATAAATATCCTTTAAAAATTGTATTAAAAAAAAAAGTATAAGTGCAATTTGACTTATCGATTTGAGCCAGCAAAGCTTAAAGTGATTTTAAATCAAATTTGACAGTCACACAATTTAAATTTATATTCACAAGTTAACGTTGCGTCTTCTGGGAAATACAACGGAAGCTGGATTGATGCCTGACAGTCGGATATATCCGCTGAGCAAATGCTTCCGTCAACAATCACACAGCCAATGAAAAATCAAAATAACAGACACGTTCAGCAATATTTAATACCTATGCCGGAAATACCATAAATTTTATTTATTAAAGCAAATTCAAGAATGTTAAAAGATATTTTTATATTGATTTTTTACAAATTTGTGTAAAAAACAAGCTTAATTGCTCAAATGCTTGTGTGAATAGTCTTAAAAGGTGCATACTTGTGCTACGTTTAAGTTCGATTTCCAGTCGAGTCTTTGCTACGTAATCCTTTGATAACGTACTGCAAATCAGTATATTTAGCGGCACTCATTTAATTACACACCCTCGTCTAATCTTTTGTGCTGCCATTATGCAATTTATTTTGCTGATTTTTTATTTTTTTTTTACCTAGCACATCAATCAATCAGCGTCGCCGCCAACGCGCCATGCACACATCAGTGACTATTCCATTCCATATTTTGTTTGTACTTGATATTGATTGGCTTTCCTCAGACGCAATAAAAAGCGTGTTTTACAACGAAATCAAAGGCAACGTCAAAGGTAAGCGAGAACGCAATGCCAATTATCGCACGATTGAGCTGTAAATTAAATTGAGGCGTAAATATTTTCATTGCGTTACATTCAAATTGACATCAGACATCAGAACAACATTTTCTGCTGGCCAAGTAATAAATGCGCTGAAACTACACTCCATAAAAATGTTGAGCCGATCAAAAGGTGTCCCAGTCGAAATGCCAACAAATTTTTATTTGCTTGTTTGACTTTGGCTATTGAACATTTCGCTTTGTTATCATTGCTCAGTTTAGATTCTTATCATAATATTTTGCCAGTCGCCTGATGCATAACAGTAATAGTAAAAGTATAACAATGGGCAAATCTTTTGTCTGGCTGTCAACGGGTCGTTCATCAGCTAAATGCAAAGAGCTGCACTAGAGATGGACACCGAAGTAAGACAAGAGCACGACACGAATAAATACCGATATAATTAATGAAAATATATATAAATATTTTATTTATAATTAATGAAAATATATATAAATATTAAATTTATAATTATTTATTATTTATTTTATAATTTGTAACCTATATAAAACTATTACTTATTTGTGATTAATTTTCAATTATTGTACAATAAAAAATAACTTGTTTACTTTTTTTAATTATTAGCTCAAAGCGATACACAGCAAATGGAAATGGTTTTTCTTCTATTGGATCAAATCGGAATTTCTCATAATACAGTCAAGCGTCAACGCCCCATGCATTAACCTACTGCTGACATTGCGTTTAACATGCCAACAATATGTCTACCATATTTAGCTAGTTTTTTTTTTATTGTTTGTAATCAAATGCTGAGCTTCGCGGTGTTTTCATATAGATAACAGTTGTTGTTGCTCTGCTGGACAAACGCCTGGCAAAAGTTAACACTTGCTGCTGTCAAAAATCTAATTACCAAGCAATTAAATTATTGACTGCCCAAAAGTTTGTTTTGCTGGAATAATTTATAGCCGTCAGCAGACAGACCCCATAAAATCGCCAATAAAACTGTGGAAAAACGATTACGAAAATGTTTATGAAAATAATCGTAGGCGCAGTGAGAGCAAGCAGTGTACTGTGGTCCAAATCAAAGCACAATTACCAAATAATCTTTCAGGCAGCTATCATCAAAATAATTATAACTCCAGCACAATTTCAATTATGGAAACATCGATTAAAAGAGAGCAAGATAAGCAGAATATAAAAGGTTTTTTTAAGGTATATTAAACTCAAAGCAAAAGAGCATTAATTTTGTAAAATATTTAGAATAAGTGAATAAGTTAAGTAAGTTATATATTTAGTTATCTCATGGGTGTTCGTTGTACTATCTCTTGTGGCAAGTGCTAAAGCATAATAAAGCTCTCGAGCGATGCCCAGAGGTCTAATCAGAAAACGACAACAGCTGTTTGATTCTCGTGCTCGACACAATTGCAACGCTGTTTTTTGTTTTGTTTTGTCATGTTGTTGTTTTTCCCACTGTTTCACTTTTTATGATGTACCGCAAACACACACGCGCCCACACACACACACACACACGAACAGAGGCACTGTAGCTGCCCCACAACTGCCAACACGTGTCAAACTGGGCGACGATGACGCCGGAAAACTAGTCGGGCCGCCGGGCAGCCAGTGGAGGAGTGACGAAGTGACGACCCTGACCTAGCCAAATCGTTTTGAGTGTCAAAGGCAACGTTGGACTCTTTGGATTCCGGCGTAGGGACTGCGAACTTGCGAACTGCGGACTCTAGGCTACGGACTACGGACTACGGACTACGAACTTTGGACGTATGCAAATGCAGCTGTCGACCCTTGCCCGGGGCCAGGACTGGTCTATGCATATTTAAAGGAGCTTTAAGTTTATTGGAAAAGACGAGCGGCGAACGGCATTTAAATGCCACAGGCAACAAAAAAAAAACAAAAAAAAACCACCGGCTGGCATTTCTCACACACTTTACGCCCGCCTGCCACATTTACGTTGCCTCTAGCTTTTTTTCTCGCAGTGTACGTGCTGTAGTTTTGAAATACAATATTTACACTTTACAATTTATTTTAACACGTATACGCCGCACTGTACCAACAGCTGTCATGCTGTGCAAACGCTTTTTGTGACATTTTATCAGCTTGTCCGGCAAATACAATTTTTTTTGTGTTTCTATTTTTTTGCTCTTTTTTGTTTTGTCACACTTGCCATGCCGCCAGTAAAACCCCATTTGTATGTTTAGCATGTCCCTCAATCGGAGCCCAGGCTGCAAATGATTTACAGCATGCCTCTAACCCAAAAAAACATAAATCGATTTCGGCTGTCCATTCAATTAGCTGAACCCCAGCATTATTTTGATGGCCCATTTCAGACCCTCAGAATCACTTCTGCTTTTTCAAGCTGTTGCCACTTCGATGAGTCATAAACAAAATACGAACCAAAATCTTTAACTACATTGCGACTGCTCTGGCTTTTGTCGTTGTTGATGTTGTTGTTGTTGTTGTTGTTGTTGTTGTCGTTCTTGATGCCTTTTTATTGAGCAGATTGAGTGCTGATTAAATTTTAGTGCCAAGGAAATTCGGTTCCTAATCTACTAGTGTGCAGTGTCCCCAATAAGTCGCTTACATAACACGGACTTGGAAAAACTCAACCAATTGTCATAGTTTATTTAGTGTTGACTGTGGTCATCCCGAAGTACGTCATAATCTCTGCTGAAATCATCAGCTTCAACAATGCCAGAAATTTTCTCTCATCCAAAATAACACTTAACAAAAAAAAAAAACTGATAAGAGTTTTTTTTTTGGTGTCTACATTCCGAAAGTATGAAAGCTTACAAATGTTTATATATAGGTACTGCAAGTGTCTAGCCAATGACTTCAAGTGAACCTATTTTTGGTTCTTTTTTTTGTGTGTTCAGCTGTACGCCGAATTGGGTAATTGACACCAAAGTCCAATAGTGAACTGGTCAGAGTAATTTTGTTTAGAAGAAAGAATATCGCATTTCTTATTATTTCAAAATTAAACACGTACTTTAGATAAGTCACACCTAGTATTAAAGAGCTGCCTTTTCATTAAAATGATTTCTTGTACAAACCATAAACTGCTAAGCAACCCATTCTTGGCTGGGAAAAATTCCTGTTAGTCTAGCACAAAAGCAATTATTCAACATAATTTAGAAATTAATTATGGCATGTAATTCAGAAATTAAATATAAGTTAAATAAGTCAAGTGAAGAAATCTGCCAAAAATATATAGGATAGGAATAAGCACTTCACCCGTTTTGACCTCAATCAGCTTTGTTTGCTTTATCGGTCAAGCGATAATGTACATATGTTTTACACTAATTTAGAGCAATTAATTTTCAATTAATTGTATGCCAATTGGATTTCGCTTACACTCACTGGTTGCCGGGATCCATGGGAACTGGCCGCCCTCCAAGCATTGCTTGAAAAACTGTTGCGAAGTGCTTTGCAGCTATAGCGCAGCATTTTGTCTATCGTAAAGTATTTATGAGTTTAAGAATTATATTTAGAGCTAAGCTAATGTGGAATCAGAGAAGATCCTGAGTGGGATCCGAGCACACGAATATCACAGAATCGCAACGAGAGATTTGCGCACAGCGAACCGCACCGTAAAACCCAATGAGCACTACTGAATCGGAATTGTTTTGGAACCGTGCACGCCCGAACCAAGTGACGGGACCTCAAATGACGGACTCCGGCTGCTTACTGATAATGAAGCGCAAACATGTGTAAATGTAAGTGCTCATTGCGATTGCGATTAAAATTGGAAGGGGCCAGCCCCTTGGCACAGCTGTTCCCCTATCGCCACACAGTTCTTGTTGGGATCCAATTAGAACTGTTATCAATCACAACAGCACACCCATACACACTCACTGGCCCACTCGCTCCCCAACATATGTACTTGCAGCAGATTATGGCAAACATTTACACTTTGAACATGAAGCAGTTCAGTCGAGTCGCAGGGCTTATCATATGGGGCACGGGAGAGCTGTGCTCTTATCTGGCGGAGAGCTGTGTGTGCTTAGCCAATCATTCATGTTGCTGCAGCACTTTGCAATGCAGTTGCAGTTTCAAATGCTGACTAATTGAAGACAACAAATCAATACACGTCTAGTGAAAAGGGTTCTGAGCCCACGTAATTAATTATAAAATAATTAGTGTTGCAGTAATTTGAAACTGCTCAGAAAGAAGCTGAGCAAAGGAAGAAGTTTATTTAAGCAGTCTTATCTAAATTCTCACATTCTCACTGGCTGAGATTAGGCTATACTGCCGGCACAGTTGGGAAGTTCTAAAGCGTTTTATGATTAAACCTTTATCTAACATTAATTCAACTTTTAACCCACTTTTTATATTTTTGTGCAAAAATCTTTCGCTAGTTGCGTACTTTAAAAATATTTTAATTAAGTTATAATTATAGTTTCATGGGTGTACTCAACCAACAGATACTTGATTTGCAATTGAATATATTAGCTACGTGAGCACTTTTAATTAAAAATTAGTTAATTCATTACAAATGACATATCAGATAATGAAATGAAATTATGATAATCGGAAAACACTTTAGCCGGAAAGAAAAAAACCCACTCACACGCACGCAAAAAAAAAACCATATCATTACAAAATTAATTACAGCATGTAATGCAAATAACAAGTTTTGACCTTTAAAGGTTGCAGAAGTGAACTGTTTAAGCCAACTGTCAGGCGGGTCAAAATATGCTAGACTGTAGCAAAACAATGCCAGGGGGCAGTGCTGGCAACAGGACACGGCACGGCATATAATCAGTGCACATTGTGCGCAAACATCCTGCAGCTTTCATTTAATTATTTTTGCGCTAACAACAACAGGAACATCGGCATCAGCATCAGCATCAGCACCAGTGGCAAGCACAACAAGTTGGACAAGTTGGGGACAAAAGCTGTTTGCCAGCCACTGAGCCAGCAAGCGATCAACTCAGAATTATTTTCATAATTAAATGACATTAAAAATGACAAAAGCAAAAAACAAAGTTTTGTTGTTGCTGTTTTGCTGTTTTGCTGTTTGCGTGTCCCGTCGTGTCCTTGCCGTTGTCCTGGCCTGGATTGCAATTGTAAATGCATAGGAAGCCCATAAAATACAATAACAAGAGCAAAACTGAACCACTGCACCACAGCACCACTGCATCATTGAGCCAACGGCCTGAGGTCAGATAAGTGCAAAATTATGTACATGCCTGCCGGTCGCATAGTTGTTGGTTCTACTGTACAAATGCCAAGCACAGCAGCAGAAAAACCAAAGTTTTTCAATCGTATTTTATTTTATTTGTGTTTTGTATTTTGTATTTTGTATTTTGTATTTTGTGTGCCGATGCCGTTTCCGTGCCACTTTGTTTTATGTGTCCGCTGAGCAGTTATTGTTGCACAAGAAATGCGACTATCCATAAATATGAATAAATGTTGAATTTATTAGCCTGTGGCTTGAACTCAACAAAACAATATTAAGCATGTGCAACGTCCGCAAAATATCGAATTGAAATAGTGTCTCTTTTGCACTCTTCTCATGCTTACACCTCAAATAGGTCATCTATATGAACTGTAATTGAAACTAGCCAACTAGCCAACGATTCATCTACAAAGGTAAACCACGCATTGAATTTCGAAAAAAGTTTGCGTTTTTACTTCGCTACAGCGCAGTGTCTTTCTGCCCCAATTCATTTTTGTTCATTGCCTTTGACTGCAGCCAGCTAATTGATTGGCCAAAAGGATAATCAATATTTTTTGAAACAAATTGCCAGATTTGTAGCCACAGCAATTCACTCCTGTTATCCATTATATATGTTGTGTGATGATTTTTTACATTTTTCAAAAATATGGGAACTTCCACAAGGTTTCTGAATTCAACTTAAATTAAAGGGCAAGTGAATTTTAATTGATTCTGTGAAACTTAAGTGAATATTTAATGCAACTATTTGATTTATTTTTACAAATTAAAATTCCATTACTTTGCATTCTACATTCCTTTATCCAATTGATTGCTGCGAAAAACTGTTTTACCCAAGCAAATATTTAAGAAATGAGTAATAAATCAAGATAATTCTATGTAAAAAGTTTTTCAATTTAAAAAGAAACTTTTTTGCGTACTTTTTCTCTTTTTTGCGTATATTGTGTACACTAATTATTATTCTTTCATCTTAATGTAGCATGTTTAATTCATTTCGAAATTTCTTATTAATGTTTACTCCGACTTTTATTGACTTAATCGAACCAATTATATTTTCAGCTGAGGTCGTTTTTTTATACCCTGAACCATTAAAAATGTGTAAAAAGCGTAAAAAGGGTAAAGAGGGTAAGGAGGGTATAATGGTTTTGTGCAAATGTATGTAACAGGCATAAGGAAGCATCTCCGACCCCATAAAGTATATATATTCGTGATCAGGATAAACAGCCGAGTCGATTTAGCCATGTGTGTCTGTCCGTTTGTCCATCCGTCCGTCTGAACACGTACATCGCAGAGACTATAAAAGATAGAGGCTTCAAATTTGGAATATGGATTCTCGCATACGCGGAGCAGATCAAGTTTGCTTTATTTTATATCGATTTTTGACTGCCTCCGCTTATCCTCTCGAATATCGATACATTTAGATTTCCGAGAACTGCATATGCATCCACATTAATCAAGATCAAGGAAGAAACAGCCAAGATATAGTGGTAAATATATTCTCATATTGATCTCATTTCTTTCAGTAGCCGCAATAACTTTCTGGATGCCGACAAATTTATTCCAGCTGTAACAGTTGCTTCTCTTTTATTTTGGCAGTGTTTCTTTTACACACTCAATCGACGTGCCACATGTTGCAACTCCTTTTAATGTATGCGCGTTGGCAAAGTGATTTTGGGCTGACTCCAAAAAGATAAACCAAGAATATTCACTTACAAAGCAGTTATGCCGACACCTAGGCGAAAGAATACATCCCTCAACCCACACCCCTATTGCGCTCAAGACAGAAGGCAGTAAAAAGTAAAAAGTTGTGCATTGCAGCAGAAACCTCGTCAAATCCAAGCTAATGACACTTTGATTTGCATTCCGCACTTTGCAGCCGGAGGGACGAACTTGCTGCTTGGCTTGGAGCGACTTGGCTTGGCACAAAAAGCGCAGTGGAGGAGCACTTAAGTGAAGCCACCGTCTTCGCGACACTGATGAATGACAGAACCCTGTCATACCGCCCTCCCATTCCTTCTGCCCCATGCACCATCTCTATTGGACCCCATCTTGTAATTATGCTAATGAGCCGCAAGACGTCCTTGTGGAAGTAAGCTTCGCTGACGACCACTTGAGTTAAATTGCAATTAATTATATTTTTTTGCCACAGGGCTTTTAAGTTTAGATTACAGACTCGATAGAGATAGTTAGTTGTGTGCAGTTATGTGGAATGCAGAGTGGATAGATATTTGAAGGATTCTTATTATATAAGACATAATACTTGAGTGCTAGAATTCAGTGGTCTCGTAGCCACCATTATTGTGCATTTGCATGGTGGTGCTGAAACTGACTTTCTTAGCGTTCAGAGCCGCAATAGGCGGCCGCTTGCCCCTCTTCGGAGTGGGTGTGCCACTGGGAGTGGCTGCATTGACCTTGGCGACAGAACGACGCTCCTGAAAGAGTTTAATCGATTTGCGGCTCAAATGCAGATTCTTCATGTTCAGATCATCCTCGCCGAAGAATCGCTTCTCAAAGTTCCTCACCAGATCGCTGTAGTCGCTGTGCTCCTTGTTACGCTCTTCATGCAGCCGGCAAATAGTCTGACGACGCACCATGCTCTCGCGTTGCTGCCCCAACTCCAGCTCATCGTAATGATGATCATCGTCGTCATCGTCATCATCATCAAACAATCTCCGAGGTCTCTGCAAGCGTTGAGCTATGTGGACAGCATTGCCATTCAGCTCGAGGGCGGCATCCTCGTCACTCAGCTGTCCGTTGGAGCGAAACCAGTCCAGCTGGGTGGCGGCCAGGAGCTGGGACATTGTCGCAAAGCGATGGAAGAACATGGCTATAAACTGTATGACCAATATTAGGCCAAAGAATATGACAAAGCACAGGCCAATGGGATCCAGTTCCTTGTACTGCCTGTAAATGCCCACCTGCAGATTGTCGCGATCGAAGGACACAAAATCAGTGGGATCAATGGGCCACTTTAGGTGCAAGAACTCCTTCTTCAGCTGCAGCAGAAACACAATCAGCACAAATATTGCATTAACCATGACAAAGGCAAAGGCAACCATATTTCGCAGCTCCTTTAGATCATCGGCCATGGCTTGCTTCTGCTCCTTGCTCAGCTCCAATGGCTTCAGATACTGCCTAATCATATCCTTCCAAAAACGTTGCTCCAACAGTGAAATCTCGCCCAGCTCCGATTCGATGAGCAGCGGGTCGTTTAACCACCCGGGCAAATAGTTGTCGTGATCATTCCCATGTGACTCCTCGTCATCATCTTTCAGCACGGTCGCCTCCCGAGTGCCCCAGGTCACATCGTTCATGTTGAAAACTGAGAAGATCATCAGCAACATGTACATCGAGGGTATTGTTATGTAATAGACGACTCCGCATAGCAAGGCCAGAAACTCCTGAGGATGCATGAGGCCTGAAAAAATATAAAACATTTCTTAATTAACAGAAAAAAAAAATTTAACGAAATGGCTTACCTGAGATGGTGATTTGAACGGCAACGAGAAGAAAGAAGAGGGACGCGGGCGCCAGGGGACCATCTTCGAGCATTTGGACAATGATGCCGATGAGGACAGCCATCATGACGAGACAGTAGAGAGCGCTGACCACAAATGCGATGAGCAGCTGGAATTTCTGCTTGAGATAAACGCAGCTCAGAATGAAGAGCAGAATGGGAGTGAAGTTCCAGAGGAAAGCCGTCCAAATATCGATGCTAAAGACGGCCACCAATGCGCCCACCATCATCAGGAATATGGTGCCCGGTCCGAGGACGGTGCCAATCATGAGCATGGCCTGGTACAAGATGTACAACGTGGATATCGAGTTGTTCTTCTTCACCACGGTTCTGGCGTCGGCGAGTATATCGAAGATGTTGGCCAACGTTGAGGGCACCCAGCGTCTGCGCTGATTGTAGAACTCATTGAAATACTCCGGCGAGTGTGTAAATGCATCCGAGGCAGCACAGTACTCCACCCGGGAGCCCTGCTTCAGCAGCAGAGTGCAGAGCCAGCGGTCCTCGCCTTGATCGTATTGCACCATCTTCATGGGCTCTGAACTGACCAGAGTGTAACGCTTCATCACGCTGTTCTCCATTAGGGCACTGGCCCGGAACAGACTGAAGCAGCCGGGGCTGCAGAGAACACAGCCAATCACATGCTCCGTGGACTTCTGCAGCCAGTGTCCAATCGCGTACTCGAATTTCTGATACCACACCATCGGACCACGGCCCACCGGATGAATGCGACCGCAGGCGGCGCCCAGCTCATCAATCGCCTTCATGCGGTCAATGAGCAGTTGCACGGCTCGCGGCTGAAAATCGATATCCCCATCGAGCGCCAGCAGAAAGGTGTTTTCCGCAATCACCGACTTGCGCACCGCCGACAGTTGCTCCGTTTCCATTATGCGGAATCCGAGAAGATAGTACATGTACATGACCTGGGACCAGCGCTTCTTGTGCCGCACCTTGTCCTTGTTCTTCAAGTGGGCGACCATCTTCGTGCGTCCGGGCAGTGTCCACACCAAACGGCCGCCATACGGCGTCTCAATCTTCAATGGCGGCTTGATTTTAATATTGACGCCATAAATCTCGAAAGCCGCCTTGTCTATGGTGCGTGTCAATGTCTTCACGTACTCGTTTAGTGGCGGGTTCCTTTTGTTCTTGCAGTGCTGCTCGTCCAGCACAAAAGCATCGTCGAAGAAAATGTTCGCTACAAGTATAGAGAGAGAGAGAGAGAGAGAGAGAGAGAGAGAGAGAGCGACAGTGAGAGATAGGGACAGAGATAGATTTGACAGCGTGAAAAGTCGTAAACTTGTCAAACAAAGACTCGGCAAATTTATGGCCGATATGGCCGTCTGGCTGCTCAACTCTTGGCTCGACGCCATTTTGGCAAGTGAATGCAAGAATATTAAGACGCCAAATCCCACAAATAGTGTACAAATCTATTTCAAGCATCCTTTTATGCAGCACCGCATTTGGCTGGCATATATTTCGAATGTGACAGCCTTTTATTGTTGTTGTAGGGGAAGCCAAGAGCAAAGACATTTTCAATATGCATATCAATGCGACGACAGCAGGACACTCGAAAGTAATGGCAGTCCTTGCTCATGCAGAGTTCTTTTTGGGGGGATGCAAAATAGTTGCACTTTGTATTATTTACATACTTTCCAATTCATAGTATTCATCATCCGCTTTGCCGCCGTTTAGATGCGTTTTTGCCATTCGTCGTGCGCATTGATCCTCATCCAAGCGTACAATTGATTTCAGAAATTCCATCATCTCGTCCTCGGTCTCGTGCCACATTGTGGCGCAAACAATCAGTTGCGGTATTTTGTCCGCCTCCTGTATATCCCGACTGGCATCTATGTCCGATGCCAAAACAGGATCTCGAGGTGCCGTGAAGTCGCTCTGTGTGCGATATTTATTTCAAAATTTATGCAGTATTCATAAAACAAAATGTTTGCCAAGTGATTTCTCTTCACGCATTCAAAAAAAGGAAAAATATACAGATATAAATTTGAGAAGCTGGAACTTTTCGCTCCACAAACTCTTAAATTTATATACTTTTACTCCTTGCGCATAAGTCATCCCAAATGGGATTATGTGTGCCAAGTAATACTTTAACTACCCATAAGCCATAATATATATATGTTCTTAATCAGGTTGACGAGTTCAGCTATAAAATTCGTATCTTCTCTGCAGATATTGAAGTGGATGATTTAATTAACTCACACACTTAGAAAAAAATAGCAATACTTATGGCGACAAGTTTATGTCACTTTGTTATTAAGAAATCATATTTATAAAAACAGAATTTTGCTTCCCGTAACTCCAAGGTAAATTTTTCTAAGATTTCGAATGCAATGTTTCTAAAAATAAGAGCTAAAATTTCTTTATTTTTTTGGAATATCTATTTAATTTTACTTTCTTCACGTATGTTTAGAAACTATTTCCAAAACCAGAACATTTTTCAACCCGATTTTTATTTCCCATTGTCCAAATTTGAATTCGTATCTTCCATTAATTGTAAGACTCTAAAAATGTAGCAACATTTCTAATCCTTGCGCAAACATTTGAAAATTATTTGATTATCCTCCAAACTAACTGCCAAAACTAGACACTTAATGCCCTTAAAGCGTTACAACCCTTTCAAATGCATAATTCGCTGTAATTCTAATTAACAATCTCAAAAATCATCAAATGCGACTTTATTTTAATTAGTTTTTCCCATTTGTGTTTCACTTTGGAGCCAACCCCTTTGACAACTAACAAAAATTCCTTATGAACCGCAGGGAGGCCAAATTGTAACACTTTTAATTAAGTTCGCATTGACGAAAACCTACGCAATGAAAATTTCACTACAAATGTGTGAATATACACATACATACATATGTGTAAACAGGGACAGGCTCTGACAGAGGGCACACAAAATATTTCCCCGCCAAACTTTGCAGTTTCCCCGTCATTTAACTTAATTACATTGCCTGACATTCGAAGCGAAACACGACGTAGTCAAAGAGTCCTGGGCAAATAAATGTGAGATTGAGAGATTGAGGAGCGGAGCTGAGAATGGGAATGGGAATGGGTGTGCGTGTGGGTGTGGGCGTGGCAATGGGATGCCGCACTAAGAGAGGCAGCATAAGTGCCAACGCCTCCAAGTTGACTGGATGATGGATGTTAATGCCTGATTACAATAATTCATGAACATGAACTTCAAGTCACACATTTGCCAACGTTATGCGCAATTAGTTGCTGTCTGAGCAGAGTAGGGGTACTCCTCCTCTTCCACCCTGTTTACCCACCTTGATGGCGAAGTATTCATCGCTCCAGTCGAGCGTGCGTCGATTCATTATGGAGCACTGATCCACCAGCAGGCCACAGTACCAGGGACACACGTACAGCTTCTCAGTGGGTGCATTCCGATCATTTCTCGGCCGCCAGATGTGTAGGCAAGTCCAAATCTGTGCCAGCAACCAGAGTGGCCACAGCCACAGGGCGTATTCCAGGCTGCGTGTTCCCAGCTGCTCCAGATTCTCTCCAAGTGCCTGCAGCGTCAGGTGGTCAGGGATTAGGCCGTGCAGGCAGCAGATATCCGCGGCACGCATTTGTGCCACAATTGTGGCCACAATAACGGTGACTGGCGTTGCCAGACTCAGCGGCAGCGAATAGCTAAAATGCTGTATTTTTATCTTGCACGCAAACTTGCCGAAAATGTGGCACAAATACGCAGAGCCAACTTGCAGCAGGACTGCGTAAATAACGGCTCTGCTGTTCGACTGGAGCGAGTATTGGGCTCTTGGCGAGGACTTGATTAACGAGCTGCCATTGTTGGACGTGTGTGCCAAATTAACCGTGTCTTGCAAGCCATCCCAGTGCTAGAATTTCGACAGACAAACCGAAAGTCAGAGCAGCAACAACAACAACACATCTCAACTTAATGAGCTTTTTACATACCGTCAGTGTTATGGCATGCGTCTGCCATGCCTTGGAAAACAGCGTGAAATACTCAATAAAGCTCTCGCCATGCAACAGAAAACCCATCAGCCCAAAGACCACAATTTTCAGAGGCGCCAAGTACAAATAGGTGTGGTACCTGGAGCGTGTGCACCTTATATTGCGTATAATGTAGGCTGCGAGTGGATCAACGGAATCAATTAATTAACCGGCTTAATCTCATTGTGTAACTATAACAATCTATCTCAGCACACTCTACACTTACCAAGTCTATCTAGCAGGATAGAGTAGCTTATCTCCAAGATAAGCTGTAAGATTTATTGCTTACCCTACTTAATCTGTTCAAACACACTCGCAAAAAAATCAACCTGGATATACCTGTTGCGTTAAATACTTCTTGTCCTCTACTAGAGCATTCTTACCTGATTTAATACGTACAGGGAATAATTTACATAGTTCATAATTAGACACATGCTGCATTGTGCTATATTGTCTTGAAAATATATAGTCAAAATCAGTTGACTCACCAATCGCTTCGTGTTTAGTGGCAAAGTTTTCCCACCAGCGAAACGAGACCAATATCAAAGGAATTGCCAGCAACTGCAACTCGAGCTGCGTGGACATCACTGGCCAAACGAGGAAGACGCTGCCCAATGATAACACTGCCACAATTGAGGCGCCATAGACAACAATGTCCCCTGATTTCCAATGCAGACGTGTGCGAGTGAGTAGGTCTGCAAAACAATGTCATACCAATAATAATAATCATAATAATGTTAAAGGGAGTGCGCAAGGCAATCAATTTGATTGCTGTCAGTCCGGACGACAATGAGGCTGATAAGATGCATGATAGTTTGCGTGTGTGTGTGTGTGTGTGTGTGTTACTCACTAAGAAGCGCCGGCACAAAGCAGACACAGCAGCCCAGCATAGCTCCACGCGTCACATCCAATTGGGGCAGCACGGTGAAGGTGAGGAGCGCCAGTCCAACAACATGCAACAGTTCAAACAGTGTGACCTGAATACCAATAACAATAACAACGGCAACAGTAATAAGCTTACCAATCTTGCTAACGTAGATACCACACTCAGAAAACAAACTTCCCCAAATGTTAGATAATCGCACTAAAAGGAAATTGACAATCCCAAAAATATTGTGTTTTTTTTGCCAACCATAAATTTTAGTAATTTACTTTTTGCATAATAAAGTGAGGAATCCTTGGCTGCAAAAGTATAGTGATTTACCACTTAAATTTAGGGGGATTTTGTTTCTGAGTGTAGTCGTGCATTACTCACCAGTGCCACTTCCAATCCGTTTGGTCTCTGCTCGCGCTTAAACATGCAGATGCGCATGGCGCGCAGAAACGTGAATAGCTCCGGTGCGGCAAAGGCAAAGATCAGGGCCCAGACCCAGGCAATCTGTTCCAGCTTGCTGGGCACGGCCGTCACTTGGCCATCGAGTAGCACTGCACGAGTGTAAAGGTGATGCTCATCAAACAATGCCCACAGAGAATATTCCATTCTTGGCCTTGACTTACGGTATTTGCTGCAGACTCGCACCTGGGCAACGCCATTTGTATTGCCAGCCATGTAGAGATAAGTCAGCTTGGCTGCCACGCTGGAGGCCAAGACGACGGCGAACACAAAGAGGTAGGTGAACAGCTTGAAGAGCTTGATAAAAAACTGCAGCCTCTTCCAGTCGGCATCAGAGCCACTTGATCGCTTCGCTGGCGGATCCTGAAATGAGTCCCATAGCGCAGGCTTATCGCGCACCTTGCTGAGGATATTCATTTTCATAATTAACTCCTTGACACTTGAGCAAAGACTTACCGGCTGCGCAAAGCATAGTAGCTGCTCTCATAGTCCGCACTCATGACTGGCCACAATCATTGACGGCTTTCAACTGAGTCGCAGCACTCTCGGCCATTATTGATGGGGCAAAGTTAAGGTTGCGTATCGGCGATATCATCGAGCTGCGTAAGTTGACAGCATGTCAACAAGAGGCTTCCGATAAGGAGACCTCTTGTCTCTCAGCATTAATTGCCACTAAATGCACACACTCTCATCTCACATAAAACTAAACCATTAACGCTGCGTGTGAACTTCATACATACATATGTATTTGCTGTATAACAGATAATTAAATATTTGCTTCGAACTTGCAGTTTGCAATAGATGGCCGACTATTCAATGTGCGCCCTGCTTATCAATTATGGCCAGCGTCAGTTAATAGCAACTTTCGGCGGAAGGGCTAAGGAATTTGGAATTTGGAAGAATTTTCCAGAAAACTTGATAAACCCTTTACTAGTATTTAATGATTAAAAAGTTTAAATTATTTTATAAATTTATAAAAATACATACATATATTAACATACACATACATTTATATTTTGTTGCATTCGTCGTGGAGTATCGATAGCGCAAATCGAATACCGACACAAATTTATTTTACGATTCTCAAGCGGTTTAGGCACAGACCTGTTGGCATGCTTGGTCTAAATTTGTCTTAAAATTCTCAACTGGTTTAAGCACTGACCTAGTGGCGTAAGAGATGCAGCAGAGCAAAAGGAGGGTGGGAGCCACTTACATGGCGATTAAGTTTAGGGTGAAAATTTGTTTTTGTCTTTCTTTTTTTTTTTTTTTGTGTTTATAATATTTCTAGCACAATTTAGTTGGGCTTTATAGCTCTTCAGAATATAAATTATGTGATGCTTATGCAAATAATCTAGCATACAATTGGGCCGTCAATTGAAATGGTGTTAAACTTGGCTACGCAGTTAACTCTCTTCCATTTCCAGTGATGGCGCTGCACTATAAAAACAGATGTTCGCTATGGCCGCTAGATGGCCCTTTAAGGTATTACATTTATTTTTATTAATTTAAAGTTTAGTCATATTAATGTGCTGCATAATTAATTTATAGATGAAAAACCCATATATAAAGCGTGCAGGCGCTGGTTATTCGAATTTACATTTTTATGAGTACAATTGTTGGTACATTTGTGCCAAAGTTTTATTTTAGTTCTTGAGTTCTTGTTTTAGCGTTGTTATAAATTAATACTTATATAAATATATTTTTCATGTTATTTAAAACCTCAAAGAGAAAACGAATATTTTGTATATTTTGCCAGTTGTGACTTTTTATTTACAATAAACAAATATAAAAAATACTATAAAAAATAACAATTACATTTTACAATAAAATCGACATTTTTTCTTAATACTAAGCACAGAAAAAACTTACTACAATCTCAACAAGAAATGCGTTTGGCGTGGACAAATTATAAGCTTTGGCAATAGCAATAGCCAGGAAGCACTCTAACTGTGGAGGTCAACGCATTTTCCGATGCGACTCCTGCTCCTCATTCTCGTGTGTGCGTCCTTGGCGTGCCTGATCCAGATCCAAGTCGCGGGCATCCTCCATTGTTGTGGGCAGCACTTTGTCTGCTGTCTCTGGAAAAGCGAGCGTCAAGAAACCGCTGACAAGCGCAAAAGTGGCAAACAAAATCGCAGGAGCATGCTCATAGTACTTAGCCTAGAAATATAAAAACCGACTTAGATGGGTTACATTCATAAAAGGGGATCTGCTTACCAGTAAGGGCGTTTGCGGAGCCAGCATTGAACCGATGCGACCCACCATAGAGCACAGAGAGAGCAGACTATTCCGCACATTGGTGGGAAATATCTCCGAGGTAAAAAAGTATAAAATCTGGAAACTACACGTTATAGCCAACTTTCCAATTAAGAAGAGCGTCAGCGAGCCAGCGTAATCATCTGTTCCAACGGCTGCCGAGGCGCCCATGCAGATGGCGCAGAGCAACATGGAAGCACACAGCGAGTATCGCCTGCCAATGCGATCCATGATGATGAGGGGCAGCAGCAGGCCGGGAATTTGCACAAATCCATTGAGCATGAAGTTGTTGTACTTGCTGCCGCCCAGATTCACCGAGTTCAAGCTCAGGCCCAAGGCAATCAGGGTGTGCGTGAACCAGCAGAAGCAACAGTTGGCAATGCGCCAGGCGAGGAAGCGGGCTGTCTGCATGATTGGATACTGGCTCTCATTGGACTGCTGCAGCTTATGGCGATTGCTGGCCAGCAGCTCTTCCACCTGTTCTTCTGGCAGAGGACGCTTGTTGATGTGAGCTGCCCGTCTCAGAACGGATGCCGCTCGCTCCTCCTGGCCCTGGCTGAGTAGCCAGCGCACGCTCTCCGGCAGAATCCAGAGGAAGAGGATTTGCAGAATGGCAGGCGCGTAGAGAACTCGCAGCAGCCAGCGCCAGTTCTGCACCTGCGATGCCAAAATGCCAAGAAGCGCCTCTCCCACTGCATAGAAGATGGTGATGATGGTGGCAGCCGCCACACGACGCTTGGGGCCAACCAGCTCGATGGCCAGCAAAAAGGCCGTGGGGAACAGAGTGCTGCCCACGGCCATGTCCAGAAATTCGAAGCACAGAAACATCGTGTAATTGCTGGACAGGGAACGGATGATGCCCATAACGGCACTCAGCGCTCCAGCAATAGCCAGCATAGTGCGACGTCCATACCTAAGTGAACAAACATATGCTTAGTGTCGAGATTCTAATCGAAATGCGATTGTCGACTTACCGGTCTGCAAAGAATCCCCCCAGGGGGATGCCCACAAACTGTCCCACGTTGTTTATGGTGCCCACCATCGAAAGTTTCCATTCGTCTTTGCAGAATATGCCAAACTATGGAGATTACAAGAGAAATCGAGTTCAATTAATGATATTTAAATTAAAGCATTTAATAATGTAGTTATTATTCACTGGAACGCATTGAATGTGTTGATTTGGGCATCCCTCTAGATGCCAAACTTAAGTTTGACAAGCTTATGTCTTCCTCTGCTAATCAAGCCCTTTATCAGGCGCTGGTCAAAGGAATTTTACGATTCCTGTACTACTAAAACACTATATTTTTAACTTGTGCATCTTATTCTGGAATAGGAGTCTTGCTGTATATGATTACCCAATTACAAGGAACGAAACACATTCTCCATTCTATAGAAAATCAACTTTCGCTTATCCGGAGCCGGAGCTCGCCTCACATCAACTAACACGCACCCACACAAATGTGTGTGCACAACTAAATAAATGTTGTTTTTCCCTTAAATCGACAATTTAATCATGAAGCCGTTGTTTGTCTTTCCAACTACGCAGCGATGATTATTGCAAATTTAGCAAATGTTCCTCAAATATAAAGAGGGATGATGTTGATAAGCAAATGTTTTTGTTTTGTTAGTCTAGACTATAAGTTATAGTATAAAATAGAGTAATAGCATAGTAAAGTAAAGTAGCCAAACAGCCAATTTTTAGTTAGAATCATTCACGAAACAAACATTTCTAAATATACTCAAACGAATATACATATGTTTATGTTATAAAACCTTATTATTCTATCATCCTATGCTAATTAATTTTTCCATTATTTTTTTCTATCAGTCTATTGTTGGCGGTTGTGATTTCGAATAGCCATAAAATTGTAAGTATTTCAAATTAAATTATATATTATATATTGTATATGTGAAATCTGAAAGTCATAATGTTCAACATATATTAAGTAACAAAAATGTAAGAATGCTGTTTGCAGAAAAACTGGATATATTAACGAAATATTAATATAATTCTCGAGTTTTGGAAATAAAGTCTCTGAATATTGAGGTGAGGTGTCCTTGGAGTCAAAAGTATAAAAATACTCGGCTATAAAAATCCATTCCTTAATATAAACTATTTTGCATATATTACAAACAACTATTAGAAATAATTTCACAATTATGCGTAATAAGTATTTGGTTATTTTTAAATTTAAAACCCTAAACATGATTTTGAAAGACTTGAAATAATGGTTTTGCATAAATAGATTCACTAAAATCTTCCAAAACATGCTTATGCTCAAGCAGTTTGATTATTTACCTCGGTCGAAATGGTTTCCTCTTCATCTCTGAATTTGAAATCAGTGCCACAGCGTTCAGTGCGATCACCAAAATACTCGGCAGCACACATATAGCTCGAGGGAGTACTGAATGCAGTAGGTTCCCCTCCCGGTGGCAAGCTCACATATCGGTTGCACGAATCCCAGGCAGAGTTCTTATAGGGCACGGTGAAATTCAGCCAGGGCTCCTCATACATACTGCTCGGGCTATCACATTGTGTTATATTGCATCTGGGAACAGTCACTTTTAGACGGCGATTCAGATTCAGTTGATGTTGAGGCAACTCACCTGTGGACCACTGTGCTGGCGGTAAACACATATGAGATCGAGAAGAAGGCATTGAATACCATCGGCACACATAGCAACACGTAATTAATGATTTGAAATCGACCGAACTGCCCGATTCGCACCAGAATGGCATCCAGTGAGTTATCTTCAGCAGCGGATGCCTCCACGTTCCCATTCTCGGCAGCAGTCCGAGTTCCAGCTACAAGTCCCTTGGACGTTGTTGGGCTCTCACTGCCGTTGGCGATTTTGCCATTTTCACTCCCCTTGCCGACAGACATGTGCGCGATAGTTGGAACAACTTGGGTTCATTTACACGTTGCCTTCACGTCCACGTGGTAAATGCACTTTTATCTGTCCGTATTAAGCGAGCACGATTCACAAATACGACATGAAGTTCGTCTGCTTTTTATAGCCCATGTTATATGTATGTGTAGCAATCGGCTCTCAACTGTACTGCGCTGGAGCGTCTAACTCTGAGCAATGCCACTCATTGACTGATTCATGCAGAGCCCAGCCCGCCCAGCAAATCAACCGGTTGAAAAATAATGCGCAGATTATTTAAGAGAGAAACTTAAATTATCTCTTATGTGCAAGTGGAAACATATTTAATAGTTTAATAACAATTACAATAAATTCAAAAACTACAAATTTCAAAATGTACTTCTTTAATTTATCGTTTAGCTTTCAATTTTTATTTATAGTCATTCATTTCTAAAATAATTTAAAAATACGAAAAATGCTAAAAATAAGCAGCCAGTGATTTTACGCTCTGCTTTTGACTGATTACGGCACTTGGCGGCATGCTCACCTCGTTTGCGAGAGAGATCCGCTCTCCGACCAGTTAGATGCTTAGTTTTAATCAGCTCTCGCTCTGCTCTGCTCAGCTCTCCTCTGCTCTGCTCAGCTCTACTCCGCTCTGCTCAGCTCTACTCTGCTCTGCTCTTATCTCAACCCTATCTAATGTGCTGGTTAATCGCATTTAACGTCTGCACCGAGGAATCCAAATAGTTAAACAAACCAATCATTGATTGATAACAAATATGACGGCAATTTATAACACATTTATTGTGGTTGATTGGCTTTTATCAGAGTCCGCCCCGACATTATGTCTACTCCAAGCAGCTGTTGCTGTCTGTTACCTACATATATCTACAATTCTGAATAATTTATTGAATTGCTTGGCTAGTTCCCGTGAGAATTTTATGAGACTAATGATTATATTACTACGTGTGAACTCACATTCTTAATCATTGGAATTACGAAATCAAACAAGTTTTCAGCAGATAATCGATTTAAGTTTATGTTGAATGTAAATAACTCGCTGGTAAATAAATCATTGATAAATTGCTGTCGTCATAGAATACATTTGTATGTTGTAAACTATAAATAGATTAATAGGCATTTTACCTCTCATTCACTAAAATATTGTAGTGAATAAAGATAAATCGAGTTGGGGCTAATCAATGAATGATAAATCTATAATTGTACATTAGAAAATGTAATACAAATCACTTTGTTTATGGCTTATTTGATTGCTTCATTTGACTTATATTTCATAATATAATTATTTATGTGCAGCTCAATGTGAACTGATTAGATAAACAAGCAGCACTAAAAGATTTCTTGTCAAATTTTCACACTAAGCTCAGTTATTTACAATTTGATATATTTACATGGCATTTGATACGATAATCTGTTCATAATATTTACAATTGTCAATTGAAACCAAATATTTGCAGAAGTTTTGAAATGATTAGACGGCAGCCTTTTTTTTCTGCTGATAGTTTTGGTTCTTTCACCGGCAGACTTTTGTCCAGGGCACGAGCCTCCTCCAATGTTGTTGGCAGCACTTTGTTGGCGGTTTCAGGGAAGAACTGGGCTAAGACTGCGCTAAGCATGCCAAATGTGGCGAACAGCAAATGTGGTGCATATTTATAGTAGTTTATCTATATACAAATAAGATCAGCTAAAAGTGGATCACTTGTGTCAAGTGTCGATCTTACCAAAAGCGGAGTTTGAGGCGCCAACATGGAGCCGAAGCGGCCCACCATCGAACAGAATGACAACATGCTGTTGCGACAACTGGTTGGAAATATTTCTGAGGTGAAGAAATACAATATCATAAAGCTGCCAGTTGAAGTCATTTTTGCCAGAAAGTATAGACACCAAGACAATGTTGGGTAATCTGAAAAATGAAAATAAGTGAGATCCTTTATTATTTTTCTGATAATATATAAAAGATTCTGAAGCTCACCCTTTTCCAGAACCGCCATTACGATCAGTAAAATGGAACAAGTGCTGAGGCAGAAGCTCAGCGACCAGCGTCTGCCAATGCGCAGCATTATCAGCGTGGCAAGCAGGATGCCGGGCAGTTGCATTAATCCCGTCATGCTAAAGTTATGGAACTTGTTGCCATTCAATCTGCTTGCATTCAGACTCAGGCCCAGAGCAATGAACGTGTTGGTAAACCAAACAAAACAGCACTGAGCAATGCGCAGACCGAGTGCATTGAAGATTTGCCGCGCAGTGTAGTGGCCACCTCCTGTGGCAGTCTCCGACTTGGCCAACTGCTGGCGATTGTTGCGCACCAGTTCGCTCAGTTGGGCTTCGGGCAAAGAGCGCTGATTGACATGCGCCACATGGCGCAGAATCTGCACAGCCTCCAACTCCCTGGACTGACTCAGCAGCCAGCGCACGCTCTCGGGCAGCAAGCAGATGAAGAGCAGATGTAGCATCGCCGGAGTGTATACCACGCGGAGCAGCCAGCGCCAATCAAGTATAATGCTGGCCAGATAGCCGAGTGCCGCTTCTGCCAGCCCATAAGTTAAACTGATGACCGTGGCAACCGCCACACGATGCTTGGGCCCCACCAGCTCGATGGCCAGCAGAAAGGCAGTGGGAAACAGTGTGCTGCCCACGGCCATGTCCAGAAACTCAAGGAACAGAAAGCTGTAATAGTCGAATGCAAAGGAGCGCGCAAAGCCAACCAGGCCACTCAAAACACCACTCACAACGAGCAGCGACTTGCGTCCGTAGCTGTAAAAGAAAAGCTATAGTTTGCTATGTGTCTGCTTTCCAGATTAAGTTTACGTTTCACTCACCGATCTGCCAAGAAGCCACCCAAAGGTATGCCCACAAACTGTCCAATGTTGTTCACAGTGCCCACCATCGACAGCTGCCATTGATCTGAGCAGAAAATGCCAAACTGTAAAGATAGGAAAAGTTACCAAAATCGAAATTGTTTTGTAGAAAATGTATATTCTAACCAGAAGTAGTCCACGAAATAAAGAAATAAATAAGGTAAATTAAATTAAATTAAATTCCTACAACCCGAATTATATTCCGTTGATAAACAAATGCAACATAAACTTAAAAATTAATATTTTGAGTTAAACAAAAGACTTTATAGATACGAAGATTAAACCTGCTGATTACTTTGGTCAAACTTACCTCTGAGGATATGGTTTTTTCGTCACCCCTTAGCTTGTAGCCCGCTTGGCAGTCGATAGGATGGCTGCTATTAAAAAAGGAGGCTTCACATTGTCCACCACTTTCTGGTGTTGCCTCATAAGCCCTGCACTGATCCCAGGCTCCATTATGCTGGGGGGTCGTGAAGTTTAACCAGGGCTCAGTGAAACTGCTGTTTAGACCATCGCATTGGCTGACATTGCATCTGTAAACAGCTGTATTTAGAATATAATTCTTCACTCACAATTTAGTTACCTGTGCACCACATTGCTGGCCGTAAAGACATAGGATATCGAGAAGAAGGCGTTGCATATGATGGGCAAACAGAGCAACACGTAGTTGATAATCTGAAAGCGTCCGAACTGACCAATCTGAATAATAAGTGCATCCAAATGATTCTCCTCCGTTGGCGATGCGTCTGCTGTCTTCTGTTTATCGGCCTCCAAATCCAACTGCGGCTGTGCCATGCTTCAAGCAGAGTCGACTCGTGGCAACTAAACTGCCCAGAGTCTCACGTGCTTCACTTGCCTCGCATTTGCAAACTTGACGCATTTAATTGACCGCGATATTCACGATGCAGATGGAGGGGGGCGTAGCTGCGGATGTAGCAGGTTCTACACAGCTGTTTCACACGATTTTAATAAGCGTCGCCAGAAGCTTAATTGGCTACGGCTCATATTTTAAACACTGAAAACTTAGCTCAAATGCACTTCTCGCAGCTGTGCGAAGGCACTGAACCGTCGACAGCTTAATCATAAATAATTGAATGGGCTCTTTATCATACAATTGATGCTCTTTATTGTTACAACTTTATGCAAGAATTTCAAAAATATCACTTGTATTTTTTGTATGTGAGTTAGAGAGAGAGAGAGAGAATGTTTAGCTAAAATTATAATACCATAGTTAAGATTACTAAAGCTAACCCAAACGTCGAACTTAGAATAGACGAGAAGCGGGTGCTCAGTGAGCTCAAGAATTTGTTCTCAATAACAACTTTAATTTGGTTGGGTTTTTTTTTTTTGAGCCGCTTTACAGGCCTTTAACTGGTTTAAAATATGGCGTGCTACCAGCGAATACTGCACATAAGTGTCTACTTTAAGTGTACAACCTAAATAAGTAAGTCGTAAATCTTTTCTAAAAACCACTTTTACAAAAACCGATCGAAATGTTGCGTTTGTGTTGAAAACAAAAATATTAATAAATATTGCCTCGCTATTGAGACTGTAATAATAACTCTACATGCATACATACATATATGTGTATGTATTGTGATATATATATGTACGTATATATATATGTAAACCGATACAATTTACATTTGCTGCTCTGAGACGCAACTACAACAATGTTTTGATTTATAGTTTATGACAATCAATCTTATGAATTTGCAATATGATAATATTCGAACTAGTTAAAAGAGGAATGCTCCATCTACAGATACAGATACAGGTGCAGATCAGACCCA
Source organism: Drosophila kokeensis (assembly GCA_035042145.1). NCBI lineage: Eukaryota > Metazoa > Arthropoda > Insecta > Diptera > Drosophilidae > Drosophila > Drosophila kokeensis. Next base: position 358,703 of record JAWNLT010000589.1, on the reverse strand, counting down.
GACTATTCATAGATTATACATAGGATTACTGGTTGCATCGAACAGTTGAGTGCCCGTCGACTCAATCATGGAACGTAGTGCAATGCTCCGCTGCTTGGCCACCGCCTTGCGCAGAGTCAGCTCGAAAACATTCTCCTCATCAATGTTATCCATGGGCAAATGTTCCCTGCTACCCTCCGGCTGATCGGGTCGCTTAAATACCAGTTGCTCATGCTCGTACAATACGCAAGTTTCCGCAAACTCCTTGGCAAAGTATTGTGCCGTATTCCGATTCTGGATAACCTCGCTGGGAAAGCATTGCAGCAGCTCCTCGAAGCTCAGCTCTGCCACCAGATTGTTGAGTATCTCTGGGAAAGTAATACAATTAGAACACATACTCCTTGCATAAATATATAAAGGATTTAACCTGCAATGTGTGGTTTCCAATTGGGCAACGCATCCTGTTTGCTTAATATCTTGCGCAGCAGTGATTCCCAGTGCTTGGGTGTAAACCCACAGGACTGTAAGCAAAACTAATTAGTTTAAGAGCATAATAAATGTAGACAATAACTCACCTTGCCATATTGCCACAAGAATGCTGGGCAAAAGCTCAGCATATAGTTGATGGCCAAGTTCTTGGGCAATATGATGACCAAGAAACTATCAACGCCTATCAAGTGCGGCGATTTCGGTATGAAAGCCAAAAACTCCGAAATGATCTCGCGATCCACCTTGCTGGAGGCCAGCAGGCTCTGAACCTTCAAAGTCAACGTCAGCAGCTCATTGTGCCAGCCAGTAAAGCGCACCTCGAACTCGCCCTCATCCTTCTTGGGATAGCTGAAGTCGCTGCGCTCAAAGGGTGGCAAGCGATTCAAGTACTGCGGTCGCTCCAGCAGGCAGGGAATCGGTCGTATGTATGCCTTGACATGCTGCTCATACTCCTCGCCCTCGGGCAGCTTATAGTCGGGTATATAGGGCACATAGATAAGTTTGCTGGACTGAGTTTCGTTGGCATGCCGCACACTGGGTCTGTTGCAGTAATTTGGCGCCATGCCAACCATGTAGGCAATGCATTCCATGCGCAGATTGAGGAAATCCTCGCGGCTGCTCTGCTGTTCGACGTCGGCGGACTGCAGGTCGGTGATTAGGTCACTCAGCGCCTTCAGGCGCCCCATGTACATGCGAAAGAGTATTTTGAGACCCTTCAGATTGGTGGCAGCCACATCATCATCCGGTTGCGGCTGCGACAGCGACGCATTCGAGCTGCGCTTCTGATAGGGCGAACCGCCCTGCTGCTCCTGCAGCTGATCGTAAACAATCCGCTGCTGGCGTCCACTTATCGAGCGCTCATCTGGTGCCGAGCTGGCGCAGGAGCTGGACAGCGAGTGCACATCAGCTTCGCTGTGCAGCGATGGAGCACGCGAACTGCTGCACTCGTCATCGTAGTCATCGTCCAGCTGTGGCGGCGTCTGGGAGCGCACCTCGTGCGGCTGGAGCGACAAGCTGACATCATAGAGATCGTAATAGAAGACTTGCAGGATGCTGACGAACACCTTCTGCGAGGTCTGGTAGCCCTTCTGGCCAATGTGCGAAGCAATGTAGTTGAGGAACAGCTGCAGCACCACGTCTAGCGTAATACTGTGCTCCATGCACAGTGCGTGGATGAATGCATCGCATATGGCCTCAATCAGAGCGGGCTGCTCGTTGGCCAGCAAAATCGTCTCGCAGAAATCAGAGAACGAAACAATTGCACTGGGCGCGGGCATGGGCGTGGCTCTGATTTGTCCGCCTACAGATTTGCCCTTGGATTGTGTGGCGCCACGCCGAGAACGCTTACGAGCCGTTGATTGGGATTGCTGCTGGTGGTCGGGTTGCTGGCGACGCTGATAGAGCACCGTGCTGTCATCGAAGAGAACGTTCTTGTGCTTGATCAGAGCCACGGCCAAAGTGCGACGCGTTGACTTGGCTATTATTTCCTGGGCCAGCAGATAGTTGGACATGCGACAGGCTGTTACAGCCAGCAGCAGATTCTCATCGGGTGTGCTAAAATATGTATTTAGAATAAGTTATAGATTCAGTTTGATAACTCCATCAATACTTACGGCGTCGTCAAGTACTTCAGATAGTTGATCAGCTCACCGCTCATCGCATCGGCAACCACAGGCGAACTGAGCATTATGTTTGCCAAATCACCTGGCGCATGCTTGATGAACATGTTGAGAAATTCAAGCGAGAGCGGCACATGCTTGTAGCCCTGTTGCAGCACTCGGGCTGGTGTAAAATACGCTGGCACCGTTTGATGGAGAAACGAAGAGCGCAGCCGATCCGTGCCCAGGCTAAGCAGAAACAGTTTCACGGCATAGATGAGGCCAACCAGCTGTGATGTCTCCACCAACTGCTCACTGTTCTCGAACTCCCGAATGTAGTTGTTGTAAACGTCCACGAGTTGAAGCTGGCACATTTTATAGAAGCCAGTGGCTTGCAAATAGACTTCTTGCTTATTCGAGCTGTTTAAAAATAAATACAGAGAAATTATTTAGGAAATAAAGAATATATTTTAAATAAATTAAGAAAGAAAGTTAAAATAGATAATTAGCCCTAAACCATTTTATTATTAATTATTATGACAATAAACGTATGCATTTGTCATGATTCATACTAACTTTTTGAGCCCGTTTGGGTTTTTACTTAAAGAAAAGAAAGCTTTTAAATGAATCACTTACCGTATTGAAAAGTCGGCTAATTTGCGGCAATTGGCCATAAACATTTTGCGCAGTGCCTGCTCCCTGTCCACGCCGAGACGCTCGCCCTGCAGGGTTAGGCTCAGCCTGAGCATGACGTGCGCCTCCTCCATGAGATCGTAGAAGTTGGAGCTGCTCGCACTGCGATACGATTCGGCAATGCCCTCGAGATCCTCAATGATGTGCTCCACCCGCGGCACCTCCAGGTTGTACAGTGTCCACTCGTTCACCACCGAGGAGGGGGCAGCACAACTGCTGCTCCTCAGCAAGCTGCTGTGCTTGGCCTTTGCTTCGGCCAGCAATCGGGCGGCGATGTTGCGCTTAACTGCCACCACGGCCACCTCGCCAGTGCTGCGACGCTTGTGCAGCTCCAGCGCCGCATTCGTGATCAACACCAGCTGCTCCCGATTGACGCAGACAAACTGAACATGCATAAAAGCAGCCAGACCAATGACGGCAATCGCTGAGCTCACATCAGGTGAGGATTCCTCGGGAAACAAGGCTCCAATGCTCGGATACTCGAAGCGATTATGGAACAGTTTGTGGCCGATGCGCGAGGTGTGCGTCTCCACGGACTCCGAGGTTATGGCATAGATGACATAATCATTGATATGCACCTGCAACACGGGCGCCGTGAAACTATAGCTGGCCACCGGCTTCTCGTTCTCGCTGTACCACTTGCCCTGCGCACAGAACTGATACAAGTACCCATCCACGCTGCTAGCTACGAGTAGAGCATGCCCCACGCAACGCTGATGCTGCGAGGATTTGAGAGTGCGTCGATTGGCATGCTTGAACGTGGTCACAGCACTGGGCACCTGCTGATTGCCCATCTCGTACTCATCATCCTCATCCTCCCCCAGCTGCGGCTGCTCGCTGCTGCTGCGCTGATAAATCGCCTTCAAGTCCATGCAGCGCAATATATCCAAGACCCTCGATTGTGGCTCCGATGTTCTCATGCAGATCTGGAGCAGTTTGCGCACATCGTACTGTACGGATGCATCCTCCGTCAGACTGTTGTTGCCACTGGCTGCAATGCCACGCACATTCATCGCCTTCGCCTCGTTGATCAGCTTGATTTTGATGTCGATGGCGCGCTGAGGCGCTATGGTTATCTCCTGGCTGTTGTCCTCCTGGCGACTGCTGGCATTATCGCACTGATCCCACTGCGAGCGCAACTCGGGCTCAAACTCACGTCCATAGGCGGTGTTCACCATTCGTGCCACATTGAAATCGAGGGGCGTGCGACCTGCCAGGCCCGTATGATGATTGCCCAGATTGGCGGGCTTCGCGCTGCTGGAGGATTGCAGCGAATCGCTGTCGCAACTCTGCTGACTGTGCGTACTGCTGACAGCCGCGGCGCTTGCCTTGCTGCCCAAGCTTAGGGACTCGGACAGTGGCTCATCGCCGGCATAATCGTTGTCCAGGCAGCTGAGCTCATGGGCAGCTGCCGGCGATGCTGCTGTCGCCTTGTTGGCCAGTGCATCCACCACTTTGAAGGCAACGCAGTAACGATGACTCAGACAGGCGATCACATTCTCGGCCAGGCAGAGGCGCAGCGGCACAAAGTTCAGCTGCACAAAGAACTTGAAAGGCAGAAAGTCGATGAAGGAGAATCTCGGCTGGGTATTCTCATGGACGCACTGCGTGTACTCGTACAGATAAATGCGATCCCGGCTGCTTACAATGATGTTGCCCGACGTTTGGCAACACTGCACCAGCTCGGGTGGACTGCGCAGTGGCAACTCAATCACATCGATGCTCTCCACCAGCGGCGTCTTCGGCGTCGTCATCGACGCGATGCGTATTGTGATGGGCAGCTCGTTCAGCTTGGCATCGGGAAACTTCCAGAAATTGGCATAGATGCGCACAAACATCTTCGTCTCATCCTCGGTGCAGACGGTATTGCTGTTGCTGCTCGACGTGCAGCTAATACTGGTGCTATTCGAGTGCACCGGACTCCCAGCCTGCTCCTTCTCCAGCGTCAGAAGGTATTTGCCTGCATACGACACAAATTAGCACATCAAATTAACACTCAAACATGAATTGCGGTTGGCATTTTTGTGAATCCAATTTTAAATGAATTTCATGAGGAATGTAAATTTTTGATAATATTTTTAATTTACTAAATGCTATTGGCTAATCTAAACAGACCTCGCTGAAGGGTATTTAAAGAAAATGCCTGTCATAATAATTGTAAACTATTTAATAAGGCTTACCCGCTTCGCAGTAGATTAACTGCACCACCTCACCCACCGTGGCCAGTGTGTACCTGTTTGGCATGCGCTCATCGCTCGCTGGTGTGGGTGAGGCAGTTTCTCCTGTGCCTCCAGCAACTGAGGCATCCTCCTGTTGATCCGATTGTTCCGATTGCTGCTGCTGCTGGTGTTGTTTACCAGCTATGTCATAGATCTCGATGAACTGCTCGGCGCTGCTGATGGCGATCCGATTGTTGCCAATCAGGGTGGCGGCCAGGATGTCGCCATTGAGCGCATATGTGTGCTGCCTGGCAAAGTTGTAGGCCTGTAAAATCTTCACCATGTCAACAGGCGTCCTCACTGCACGCAGTCAAATAGAAAAGTAAACGAGACACTAAAAAATCACTCAAATCAAATGGAATTCGAAATTCTGCGGTGTGCGATACAACGCCCCAGTGACTTCATCGTCCGGCGTCCGTCGTCCGACTGAGACTATCTCTCCGAGTTCTGCGGGTTGTTCGCTGTTGAATGCCCCCAAAAGTGTTGAGACTGAGTGGGTTGTCTATTGGCTACTGTGAGAAGAGGGGAAAGAGGGGAAAATGGTCGGTCAAGTGGTTGTTGCTGAGCCATTAGCATAATTGTGCGTTAATGCTGGAGACAGGGTAGCAGACAGCAGTAGCGTAATTCTAGTAAATATAGTCAGTTGAGGGTTTGTCATCTTGAATTACCACAATTTCATTTAAAGAAATTCTCAATAATTCATTTGGGATTAATATGCGGGTCAACACACAGTTATCAAAAAAGGAAAGTTAACAAAATATAAAATTACTTTGACACGTCTACAATCAAAAATAATAAAAAAAAATTGTATTCCAAATATATATATATAGTATATATAGTATATATATAGTAATTATTAACGTTAACAACCTTACGTACATCGTTAAGTCATTGTGATGGACATGGACAAGTGATTCTAGTAAATGTATTCACTTTGTCAACTTGAATTGCCACATTTTCATTTGAATGTATTTTAGAAAATTCATTTGGTATTCAAATGCGGGTTGCAGATGCTTATCTAATTCGGAAATATATCATAAACTTGCTGATAAGGTTATTCAATATATTTGTGGGAGTTAATTAATATATCATTTCTTAGTCAAGACAACAACCTAAAGTACTACGAAATTCCAAAAATAGCATTAGTCAAATGAGTTTGAGTCACTGTTTAGTCATTATAAAAGTTAACAATGTTACACAAATCGTTAAGTGATTTTTGATGGCCATGTCATTAGATATTACAACAGGTCAGTGATGCACCTGCCACTTCCTCTTCCTCCTTCTGTTAGCCTCATAAACCATACAGAATTAGGTCACAGTAACACACCTTTGCACGCACACACAAATAGCAAAGACCACAACCTCAGCCCACACCAACAACAAAACAAAAACAACAACAAGCAACTCAAATCGCTTAGGCAAGTAGCAGAGGCTGTCACAGTATTTAGGCATGCAATAAATATAACTGTCACTTGGCTTGGGCTGGGCAGTTTCTACGTGCGTTTACCAAATTAAGCCATAAGTTGGTCACACACGTAAAACACTAAATACAAATCAAGCAAGCTATGACATTTTCTGGACATGACGCACAGCTCAAAGAAAGTCGCAGGAAGAGGAACAGGGAACAGAATAGAACACAAACCGGAAATAGATCAACCAAAGCGCGACACGGAATATTCTATTTTTGACCTGCCGCTGGTCAAACGCAAATCGATAATTGCTCTGATAATAAATTGCGTGCATTAACCCAAAATGATTAAGTCGCTGTGTATGTATATTTGTCGTATTGCGTGTGAGTGTTCTGTGTATGAGTATTTGTGGGCGTGTTTGAGTGTTTTTGTATGTGCAATGCATTTGGCAAGCGGTATTCAAAAAAAATCAATAGCTCTGCGGCTTGCCAAAATTGTATAAAATAAGCCGCAATCAGTCCAATTTACACATAAATAGATTAAACACTATATTCACATAGATTAACACCCCTAATATAACCATGAAATAATACTAAATTATTATTCACTCCATATTATTAATTATTCAAACAATTTATTCGTACATTCAAAAAAGCGGAAGTAGCTTAGTTGCCAGCAAAGTGCAAGCTTCGTGCCGCTTTTGACACTTAGTTTATATTTGCGGACTAAGAACCCGTTTTAAATCATTTTTAATGCACTTAAACATATTTATTTATTTATTTTTATGCGCACAACAAAACTAATTCGCCTGTTTACATTTTTTTGATTCCGGCGTTGCCACATGGCAAACAGAAGTCTTTCTAGCTAAACAGCTGATTTCAGTAATTATCGATGCTTAACTTTCGATGCATATCGATATAACATTGTCTAAGTTATCGCTTCGCTACATCTGTTTGCCGCTTGTTGTGAAATTAACCGCGCAATTGAAGCAAAATGAGTAAAACACATAATCTTAAGCTAAAATCATGAGTAATTCAACGCGTGCCTTTGTCGGCATGGAAAACAAGTACGACCGCATCGTTATACTCGTCGACATGGATTGCTTCTTCTGCCAAGTGGAGGAGAAGCAACAACCCCAGCACCGAGGAAAGCCCCTCGCCGTCGTTCAATACAACCCTTGGCGCGGCGGTGGCATCATCGCCGTCAACTATGCGGCACGCGGCAAGGGCGTCACGCGCCACATGCGCGGCGACGAAGCCAAGGCACTCTGCCCCGACATCGTTCTCTGCCCGGTGCCCAACATCCGTGAAAAAGCGGATACCAGCAAATATCGCGATGCCGGCAAAGAAGTGGCAAATGTCCTGCAACGTTTTACACAGCTACTGGAACGCGCCTCCGTCGACGAGGCCTATTTGGACATCACCGAGACGGTTAACCAACGCGTGCAACAGCTCCAGACGGTGAGTCCCTCAGCTCCTTCCAGGCATGCATGGAAATCACATTTTTGTCCCGGATTAATTGTTGTAATATAATTTTAAAAATGTAGAAATATATAGATATATGGATATGTTTGCGCTATCAGCTTCTTGATAACTTTACTACATTATAAAGTTTATTTCCAATATATATTGAGGCTAGAAGCCTTTTATGCACAACAAGAGGAGCTAATGACCGACGAACGAAATGAAGATTTGAAGTCACCGCTAAACATTCTTAACAACGAGAGTGACTAATAAATACGTGCAAACAGCAAGAGTTATGCAGCTCAAACTGCACTTAACACATTGCGGATATCTAATTAAGTCTAACAATAAGCTAATTATATTAAGACACGCATGGCTCCAAATTCAAATTATCATTCAAAGTTGTTTGCTGCTGCTGCCAACAGTATAGATAATAATAATATCAATTAATTGTTTTATACTTTGATTTGCAGGGCTCGTTTCAACTAAAGCCACAGGAGCTGGTCAATAGTTATGCCGTCGGCTACGAAAACATTGGCGACTATGTGAATAAGATAACGAATCGCTTTGCCAATCCCTTTGTGGATGATGAGCGTTTTATGCTTGCCTATGATGCTAACGATTTGCCCGCTGTGCGTCAGAGCGATCTGCGTCTCCTCATCGGGGCATGCATTGCGGGCGAGGTGCGTGCAGCGGTCAAGGCGGAAACGGGCTACGAATGCTCAGCGGGCATTGCACATAACAAAATTCTGGCCAAGCTGGGGGCGGGCATGAACAAGCCCAACAAGCAGACAATTCTACCGCTGGCCGAGATACCCGCTCTGTTCGATCAACTACCTGTGGGCAAGATCAGGGGATTGGGCGGTAAATTCGGTGAAACAGTTTGCGAATCGCTGGGCATTAAGTTTCTCGGTCAAGTGCTGAAGTATTCGGAAAAGGAGCTGCAACGCAAGCTGGACGAGAAGAGCGGGTAAGTCACAGGTTGAATTTAACTGGTAGGTGAATTGAATTTCGATTAGGAAAATTGTAACTTATCTTCAGCACCTGGCTACATCAGATTGCATGTGGCATTGACTTGGAGGCAGTCACGCCTCGGTTTTACTCCAAGAGCATTGGCTGTTGCAAGAAATTTCCGGGTCGCAACAACATAACCGGACTCAAGAGTCTGCAGCACTGGCTTGGTGAGCTGGCGAGCGAAATGAACGACCGTTTGGAGAAGGATTCCATGGAGAACAATCGCAAGGCAAAGCAAATGGTTGTGCAATTTGTGCAGGATATCGATGGTCAGGAGGTGGCCAGCTCCCGTTCCTCGCCACTCAAGAACTGCGATCAGGATACGCTGGCCACACAATCACTCGAACTGATCAAGGCCAACACAAAGACATTTCTGCGTGCTGGCAGCGATGCGGCCCTCAATAATGCCATCAAGTTTCTAGGCATCAGCGTGGGCAAGTTTGAGACGGCATCGAATTCGCAGAACGACCTGCAAACCATGTTTGCCAATCAGGCGGCCAAAAAGCGCCGCATTAGCGTTGAGGAACCAGTGGAGAAGCCTCTTGGCGAGCAGAAGCCGAAGCAAACCGAAGAGGCGAAAATGAAAAGCTTCTTTGCCAATTACTTGCAAACGCGCAAAGACGTACAGATTGTGAAGGATAACGTAGAAGTTGAAGCGAACGGAAGAGCAGACGAAAATGAGCTGCAAGCAAAAACATCAGAAACTGCTGAGAAGGCAAAGGCACTAAAGTCAGCTCCGTCACCCAAGAAGAGCTTCTTTGAAGAATACAAGCGGAAACTGATTGGATCCTCTGTGGCACAAAAGATCGGCGACGACAAGGCAGGGCCTGTTGCAACGCCACCCGAGTTAAAGGAGAGCTTCTTTGCGAAGTATCTGCAGGAGCAGAAGGAAGTCAACAAAACAGCAGAGTTGCCAAATGAGTCATCCACTGAAGGAGACGACTCCTCTGATATGCACGGCTTGGCCGCCGAACTGGATGACATCGAATCAAGCTGCACTCTTGAACAAGAAGAACCCTGCACATCGAAAAAGCAAGAAAATTCCATGGATGCACCAGCGCCAGCCAGCGATTATAGAAGCAGCTATGCTGAGTACGCTCAGCCCGAGCTGCGTGCAGATCTGGTCAGCATGGTCAGCTGCGAGGAGTGTGGCGCACAATTGCCGGACGATGTGAGCACACTGCAAACCCATCGGGATCATCACTTTGCCCAGCAGCTGAATCGACAGCTGCGCGAGGAACAGCGCGAGGAAATGAAACGCAGTCGACTAAACGCTACAGTCAGCACTACAGTTGCAGTTCCCTCACTCGCGGCGAAGCCTGCCCCTGTGAAGAAGGCTAAAAAGGCAGCTGGAACGGTTGCAACAACTTCTGCAAAGCCTACGAACAGCATAGCCAAATTTCTAGCCGCCAAGCAGCCACTGGAGCCACCTCCCAGCTGCAGTAGTTCACCGTTAGAGCTCTGCGCCGAATGCAAGACCTACGTGAAAAGTGTCAATTTGCCGGAGCACATGGATTTTCACATGGCCAGAAAGCTGCAGCGTGAGCTCAACCAACTGGAAGTGCGCACAATAAGCAACTCCAACAGCAAGAAGGCCTCCCCGTCACCTCGTGCTAAAAAGCAGCAGAACAGTACCTTAAACTCTGCCTCGGGTAACAAGTCAATAACCCAATTTTTCACTCAAAGCAATTGAAGCTAACCTGAAGTCAATCAGAAACCGATGCACTAGATACTAAGTGCGAGTATTATTTTTTGGAGAATATCTGTAATAGTTGAGTTCCCAACTGAAAAAACCGTTGCTTGACAATGTTTGCAATTAATTTAATCAATTGCCATTGTGCCTTGAAAAGCAATCCGGCTGCCATAATAAATCAGCTTAATCATATATATATAAACCTTTTTTTTTTTTTTGCTTTATTATTGTTATTAATTCTATTATAAACCTTAAAGTAAAACAAAGTACATATAGAAAAAACAGATTCCAAATTGTTTATAAGAAGACCGTACTACTTATGTGCGGACACATTAAAATATACATATATAAACATTGCAAGAAACTTCCATAATCTTAAGAGTTATTATAAATACAATAAATTCAGAATTTTCAGTATCTATTTTTATTGTACAGAATTTACTGAATATGTTATATTCTTACAAAAGTTTTAATAATTTATTGGAAAATGAAAATTGAGACCTATCCGCCTCCATAAGACATCTAAATTCATGGTCAATCGAAATTGATGTAGATTCCAGATAGTTCAGTCTGTCTTTTTGTATTTGGTTGATCACAAATCGGTTGTTATATATCATCCAGATGAAGGAGAACACTTTATAAATATGTATTTGTGTGAAACACCTTTGAAAATTTCCATATTTTGGCAGCTAGAGTGAAGCCTGCAAATAATAATGAAAATAACTCGAAGATCGGATCATTTTTGGCGAAGATATGGGGGCTTTACTTTATAACTGTGTTTATTTCCATTTGTTGTTGTTCATTTTTCATTTTGTAACTTAAAGATATTTCAATAATAATTTTATTTTATTGCTTAACATAATTAACAGTAAAAGCATTTTAACACAATTAAATACACTTCTTAATTTTAATGTTCATATTTATATATATAATATTACATTTTGCCTCTAAAAGTAGCATTTATTCCAATGAACTTTTATTATTTTCCAGTGTGTTTCAGTATGTGTGGTTATATATCTAAGTATATATTATATACAGATGTATAATCAAGGGCGTGCACAAATTTTCGCGAATCGGATTGTAATATCGTTTCACATTTTAAGACTAACCACGTTTCACACATTGTAATAAGAAAATGAAAAGAAATGCAATATTTTTGGAAGATTAAGAAAACATTTAAAGAGTAATTAACTGCCCTTCCCCGTTCTGTGTACGCCCCTGTGTATAATATTAAATGATGCCGAGTTGTGTCTTTGAACTCTCGTGTGCTTTAATTTATGAGTTAAAGTTGCTTACTGATTAGTTGGATGCTACTTTGCGGGAAGGTTGAGCTCCAGATCCTTTGGAGGTTTCTTTTTGACCCCAATGGCATCCGCTTCCTTCACCGTGGTAGGCAAGACAAGATTGGTGGTCTCGGGGAAGAAGAGCGTTAGACAGCCGCTGAGGATGGCACCGGTGGCAAACAGAATGGCGGGCGCACTATCATAATACTTGGCCTAAATCGAGAAAGTTGTGTTAACCTTTGAAAATGGGAAAGAAAGCAAGCACTCACCAAGAGCGGCGTCTGCGGCGCCAGCATTGAACCAAATCTGCCCATCATGGAGCAGAAGCTGAGCAGGCTGTTCCTAAGGTTGGTGGGAAATATTTCGGAGGCAAAGAAGTAGAGCACCTGGAAACTGGCCGTTATGGTCAGCTTGCCCACCAGGAAGAGCACCAGTTGAAGCACCTGCTTATCGTTGTCCACAAAAATGGTGCCAATGCAGCACAGACCACTGAACAGCATCAGGCCACACAGGGAGTAGCGTCTGCCAAACCGATCCATGATGAGCAGGGGCAAAAAGAAACCCGGAATCTCGACGAGCGCAATATAGGCAAAATTGTTGTACTTATCGCCATCCAGCAACACTACATTCAAGCTGAGTCCATAGTACACGAGCACATGGACAATCCAGCAGAAGGAGCAGTTGGCAATGCGCCACTTGAAGTTGGTGAACGCCTCGCGAATGGGAAATCTTCCCTCTTCGGATTGCTCCAGCTTATTCCGATTGGCAATCACCAGCTTGTCCAGCACACTCTCCGACAGCTTGCGCTTATTCACCGTGGCCGCCCTACGCAGTATCACCTTGGCTTGCTCCTCCTTGCCAACGCTGAGGAGCCAACGCACGCTCTCGGGCAGAATCCAGAAGTAGACAAGCAGAATCATCGCCGGCCCGTAGGTAATCCGCAGCAGATGGCGCCAGTCCTCAAAGGCCTTGGCAAACATGGCCAGAGCCACTTCGCCGATGGCATAGAAGATTGTTATCACGCTGCAGGCGAGCACTCGTCCCTTCGGACCCACGAGCTCAATGCCGATAATAAAGCAGGTGGAGTACAGGGTGCCGCTGGCCATGTTGTCGAGGAACTCAAAGATCAGGAACCAAATATAGTTGGGCGAAAAGGAGCGCACTAAGCCCAACAAGCCGCCCAAAATGCCGCCCAACGCAATGGAAAAGCTGCGACCAAAACTGCAAACCAAGGGAAAAGACCATTAGAATTATTATGGAAAAAGTTCTGCTTAGAACCGATCTTACCGATCTGCCACAAAGCCGCCCAGCGGTATGCCAAAGAATTGTCCCAGATTGTTTATGGTGCCGACCATGGATAATTTCCATTCATCTTCGCAGTAAATTCCAAACTGGGGGCATGAAAAGATTCCAAGAGGCATACTTAATCACTATTTATTTGATATGCGCCCCAACAATGCAAATGGCGAATAATGGAAAAGTTTCCGCAATGCTTTATTGCAGCAATCCAATTATTTCGCAGCTCATTATTCACTTGAGTCGTCAGCTCTTCTTAATATGCGATTTGCTCCGATTTGCATATCCAATCTAATCGTGTCTATGAAAGCCGCAATTTCTTTTGCCCCTGAAAATGAATGAAATGATTGAAGCAGGCCAGACTCAGTCGAGACGAGTCTACGCCATTGACTTGTGGCACATTTATTTTCTTCCTACGTTCACACCCTAATAAGTCAAGAGATACAAATTTGAATGCGCAGCTTATCAAGCGCCATGTGTGGTAAACATAAACAAGCAAAATACAATAATAAACAATGAAAAGTCGGAATTTTTATACTAATTTGGCGTTGGGTTGGTTTCTTAGCGCCAAAGTTGAGCGACACCCAAAAAGATTATCTGAGATTGTTGTTCCAATTGTTTTAACTGGCATTTAATTTTTTTTGTTTTATCTTTATATTTATCTTTATAATAAGTTACTGTTAATAAGACCCGAAAAACTGAATAGCTTTGTGACTATAAAGATATTTTATGAATGAGTTGTAAAAACGTTAAATCGAATAATTCTGTGGCAGTTTATAAATTTGACTTCCTGCTCTTGTGAAATCAAGTTAATACTTTCCAATACTTAATTCCATTAACATTAATATTCATCCATAATTATTTAAGTATCTTAAATATAATAACACCTTCAAAAGCAATCAATTATTGTTTACAGTGGAAACAACAAAGTATCAGAGACCCATAGTTAATTGAAATATGTCATATTAAAGAAGATTAAAAATCTATACTCTTAAAGATAATGTGGAAAAAGACATTATTTACAAGTTAGTCAAGCAATCAGTCAGTCACTTACTTCCGCTGTGCACTATATCAGGCTCCTACCCTATTCTTATCTTGATTTTAAAAATAATTAAAGGCCCCGATTGTTGGTATTTGATTAATCAATGATTGTAAATAGTTGACGCGTGGCTAGTTAAAGCCCCGGGTTTGTGACACGTGAAATAAATGCAAAGAGTGTGTCTGCTAATCGCTCAGTGCGCTCCTGAACTCGCACTTGGTCCAGTGGAATGTGCAGAAATCTGATGACTTATTGTCAAAGTCCATGCTTGTCAGAGTCGGGTGTTCATTGGCTGATAAGCCTCGAGGCCCCAAACATCGTCTGGCAGACGTGGCTAATCGCAAATTGAGCTTTGATACTCACGTCATTGGAAATGGTTAATTCCTTATCGCGGAAAAGGAACTCATTGTCGGAGCACCGTTTTTTGTCCTTATTGTAGTTGTCAGGTAAGCAAATCTGTTGAGATTGATCCCAGCCAGACAGCTCATTGTTTTCATAGCGGTTGCATTTGTCCAACTCCTTGCCATTCTTGGGAATGCTATATTCCGTCCAGGGCTCGTCGTATCGGCTATTGGGACTATCGCACTCTGTAATGTTACATCTGTTGGAGTTGAAGAAGAGTTCACTTGTCACTGGCTGCTGACCAATTCACTAACTCCAAGCAAAGTTCACCTGTGCATCACTGTGCCAGCCGTGAAGACGTACGTCACGGAGAACATCGCATGAAACATCATCGGCAAGCAGATCAGCAAAAAGATGATCAGCTGAAAGCGACCAAACTGTCCAATGTGCTTCAGAATGGAATCCAGATTAATATCCTCGGGATCGGCATTTGAATTGGTTGTCACAGCCGTTTGGTTTGGTGCCGATGCCTGGACTGTGGCCGATGGCGGTGGTGTTTCATCGATGGTCGTCATCTGTTTATCTAACTTGGTGCACAATCAACAAATTCAATTTGCGACATTAACTAAAGTTTATTTATACGCGGGCGTTTTTCTAATTTGTTCGCTTCTATTTGCCAAGTTTTATTTTTAAACGCGAATAACTTTTACGACGTTGTTAACGGCACGACAACACGAGACACACTGCCAGCGACGATCAACACCAACCACAATCGCAACCGCAACTACAACATTTCCACGGCATTCATTCATTCGCTCTCCGGTCTCTCTCCGAGACTGACTCCGGCCAATTGCAAAGTGGTCTCTCATTAGACGCCGTCCTGTCGAATTTAATTCGAAATATTCTCGTTCACTCGGACTGTGCTCTTCGCAGTGATAAGATTGCTCAGTTTTACAGTTGTGCCCATATTTAAGCCTACACAGCTCATTACGATTACGATCAAGGGTGGAGGGAGGGACCCCTCTCCATCGTAATTTTACATAGACTCGTTGGGTTATTCACCGAAATAAAAAAGTCAAAAAAGAAGGTGATATTAAAGTATGTCTTGAATTAAAAATAAAATAATTATTGTCATCAAGAAAAGCCATTCAACCCCTTTTTTTCGAAGAGCTGACTGCGCCTCTGACTACAATTCCATGCCGAAAATAATCAATTCTTATTAATTTGACGACTTTCTATTGCTTGATTAGTGTGAAACTACAAAATTATATAATGAGAAATGCTTTTCGTATCAATTGAGCAGAGTAACACAAAAATCACACTTTTAAATAAACTTGATTTGCAAAAATGTATATTTAAAAACCTGTTCGCTCTTGCGAAAATCATTAAGTTTTCCAATATTTAAATTGGCTTTTTTTATTTGACTTGTGCAGAACAATGGAGTGGTTATGGGGACAATAAATAAATAACGATATTTAATGATATTTTTAAAGTGTTCACTAAAGCATACTTTTAACAACAGCAATTATAAAAAAATAAATCAAAGGGGAATTATGTAAAATTGTTGGTTGGGTGAAACACAAAAATATAAAAACTCATAGTATACATTTTTATTTATGGCAGCAATTAATGATCGATAATTCAGTTGAGACATTTTACAGTGTTCACGTGTTGTATGCCTGATGTTTCAAAAATCACTTACTTCTCCATTTTTGCTTCGCCCACTGGCCAAGTTGTAAATAAAAAATTAGTTGGCAGCATTCCAAAAATATCAGAAATATGTATGTATATATGTGCAAATACATATACATATTTCCCTATCATGACCAACCACAATATCGGCATATGTTAGAGTAAATGCTTCAACCTTGAACAATTTGCGGATTTTATACAGAGACAACTGTAAAAGCTTTTATAATTGTAATATTATCACACATTTTAAGATAGACCACGTTTCACGCATAGTAATCAGAAGATGAAATGAAATGCAATTTTTTGGGAAGATTAAGAAAACAAGTAAAGAGTAATTAACTGCCCTTCCCCGCTCTGTGTTAAAGATTATTTAGATGCTACTTTGCGGGAAGGTTGAGCTCCAGATCCTTTGGAGGTTTCTTTTTGACCCCAAGTGCATCCGCTTCCTTCACCGTGGTAGGCAAGACAAGATTGGTGGTCTCGGGGAAGTAGAGCGTTAGACAGCCGCTGAGGATGGCACCGGTGGCAAACAGAATGGCGGGCGCACTATCATAATACTTGGCCTAAATCGAAAAAGTTGTGTTAACCTTTGAAAATGGGAAAGAAAGCAAGCACTCACCAAGAGCGGCGTCTGCGGCGCCAGCATTGAACCAAATCTGCCCATCATGGAGCAGAAGCTGAGCAGGCTGTTCCTAAGGTTGGTGGGAAATATTTCGGAGGCAAAGAAGTAGAGCACGTGGAAACTGGCCGTGATGGACAGCTTGCCCACCAGGAAGAGCACCAGTTGCAGCACCTGCTGATCGCTTCCCACAAAAATGGTGCCAATGCAGCACAGACCACTGAACAGCATCAGGCCACACAGGGAGTAGCGTCTGCCAAACCGATCCATGATGAGCAGGGGCAAAAAGAAACCCGGAATCTCGACGAGCGCAATATAGGCAAAATTGTTGTACTTATCGCCATCCAGCAACACTACATTCAAGCTGAGTCCATAGTACACGAGCACATTGACAATCCAGCAGAAGGAGCAGTTGGCAATGCGCCACTTGAAATTGGTGAAAGCCTCGCGAATGGGAAATCTTCCCTCTTCGGACTGTTCCAGCTTCTTCCGATTGGCAATCACCAGCTTGTCCAGCACACTCTCCGACAGCTTACGCTTATTCACCGTGGCCGCCCTACGCAGTATCGCCTTGGTTTGCTCCTCCTTGCCAACGCTGAGGAGCCAACGCACGCTCTCGGGCAGAATCCAGAAAAAGACGAGCAGAATCATCGCCGGCCCGTAGGTAATCCGCAGCAGATGGCGCCAGTCCTCAAAGGCCTTGGCAAACATGGCCAGAGCCACTTCGCCGATGGCATAGAAGATTGTTATCACGCTGCATGCGAGCACTCGTCCCTTCGGACCCACGAGCTCAATGCCGATAATAAAGCAGGTGGCGTACAGGGTGCCGCTGGCCATGTTGTCGAGGAACTCAAAGATCAGGAACCAAATATAGCTGGGCGAAAAGGAGCGCATAAAGCCCAGCAAGCCCCCCAAAATGCCGCCCAACGCAATGGAAAAGCTGCGACCAAAACTGCAAGCCAATGGAAAAGACCATTATAATTATTATGGAAAAAGTTCTGCTTACAACCGATCTTACCGATCTGCCACAATGCCGCCCAGCGGTATGCCGAAGAATTGTCCCAGATTGTTTATGGTGCCGACCATGGATAATTTCCATTCATCTTCGCAGTAAATTCCAAACTGGGGGCATGAAAAGATTCCAAGAGGCATACTTAATCACTATTTATTTGATATGCGCCCCAACAATGCAAATGGCGAATAATGGAAAAGTTTCCGCAATGCTTTATTGCAGCAATCCAATTATTTCGCAGCTCATTATTCACTTGAGGCCCCGATTGTTGGTATTTGATTAATCAATGATTGTAAATAGTTGATGCAAAGAGTGTGTCTGCTAATCCCTCAGTGCGCTCCTGAACTCGCACTTGGTCCAGTGGAATGTGCAGAAATCTGATGACTTATTGTCAAAGTCCATAAATGCCAGAGTCTGGTGTTCATTGGCTGATAAGCCTCGAGGCCCCAAACATCGTCTGGCTGACGTGGTTAATCGCAAATTGAGCTTTGATACTCACGTCATTGGAAATGGTTAATTCCTTATCGCGGAAAACGAACTCATTGTCGGAGCACCGTTTTTTGTCCTTATTGTAGTTGTCAGGTAAGCAAATCTGTTGAGATTGATCCCAGCCAGACAGCTCATTGTTTTCATAGCGGTTGCATTTGTCCAACTCCTTGCCATTCTTGGGAATGCTATATTCCGTCCAGGGCTCGTCGTATCGGCTATTGGGACTATCGCACTCTGTAATGTTACATCTGTTGGAGTTGAAGAAGAGTTCACTTGTCACTGGCTGCTGACCAATTCACTAACTCCAAGCAAAGTTCACCTGTGCATCACTGTGCCAGCCGTGAAGACGTACGTCACGGAGAACATCGCATGAAACATCATCGGCAAGCAGATCAGCAAAAAGATGATCAGCTGAAAGCGACCAAACTGTCCAATGTGCTTCAGAATGGAATCCAGATTAATATCCTCGGGATCGGCATTTGAATTGGTTGTCACAGCCGTTTGGTTTGGTGCCGATGCCTGGACTGTGGCCGATGGCGGTGGTGTTTCATCGATGGTCGTCATCTGTTTATCTAACTTGGTGCACAATCAACAAATTCAATTTGCGACATTAACTAAAGTTTATTTATACGCGGGCGTTTTTCTAATTTGTTCGCTTCTATTTGCCAAGTTTTATTTTTAAACGCGAATAACTTTTACGACGTTGTTAACGGCACGAAAACTCGAGACACACTGCCAGCGACAATCAACACCGATCAACCGCAACCGCAACATTTCCACGGCATTCATGTATTCGCTATCCGGTCTCTCTGCGAGGAGGATTCTGGCCAATTGCAAAGTGGTCTCTCATTAGATCCTGTCCTGTCGAACTTAATTCGAAATATTCTCGTTCACTCGGACTATGCTCTTCGCAGTGATAAGATTGCTCAGTTTTACAGTTGTGCCCACAGTTGTGCCTACACAGTTCATTACGATTACGATAAAGGGTGGAGGGAAGGACCCCCCTCCATCGTAATTTTACATAGACTCGTTGGGTTATTCACCGAAATAAAAAAGTCAAAAAAGAAGGTGATATTAAAGTACGTCTTGAATTAAAAATAAAATAATTATTGTCATCAAGAAAAGCCATTCAACCCCTTTTTTTCGAAGAGCTGACTGCGCCTCTGACTACAATTCCATGCCGAAAATAATCAATTCTTATTAATTTGACGACTTTCTATTGCTTGATTATTGTGAAAGTATCTGCGAATGTTTTGATAACACTACAAAATTATATAATGAGAAATGCGTTTCGTATCAATTGGACAGAGTAACACAAAAATCATACTTTTAAATAAACTTGATAAATGTATAGCCAACGCACGCTCTTGGGCAGAATCCAGAAGTAGACGATCAGATGGCGCCAGTCCTTGAAGACCTTGGCAAACATGGCCAGAATTCATGAATACACAACTCCAACTCATTGGCGTTATTTGAAAGGCTATTAGCAAAAGCAACAGGCAGCCAGCAACATCTTAAAAATGATAAAGAAATATATATTCTTATAAATATAATATAGTAATAAGAAATGGCTATGAAAATAAAAATCAATATTTCACATGTGAACGCTTTTTTCTTCGAGTTTTCGTATTGTTCCCCCACTGAAAGTAACAGGCGAACAGAATGTGCTCAGCAGATGATTTCGATCTTCTCTGTGTTTAATTAAATGCGAGCAACGAACTCCGAGCCGTGCTGCCATTGGTTGGCTGACAGCTGTGATGAGATGAGAGAGTGAGATGAACACTGCGCTCAAAAGCTCAGCACGCGCTCTCCTCGTGTGCGGAATTATCAGCAAAAGGAGCACGAAAAGCAGACCAGCAATAAGCAATCATCTTGCGTTTCTGTTCGCCCATGCATGTTCCTCTCGCGCTCTCAATAACATTGTTGATGGTATTGGTTGTTTACTCTCTCAAGTTTTCTATTCCGTTGTGTTTTCTCATCGCATTTTTCGGTCGTCGCGCCCGCGCCGTTTTATTTTTGTTTTGTGCTTAACATTGTTTTTGTACGTAAGTACTCAACATCTCTTGTAATACTTTAACCCTTGTGTGTTCTTAGGGCTTGTCTGGTGCTTGTTTATTCTGTATTTCTTTTTAAACTTTATTAATTTAAATATTTACCTTTTCAATAATGTCGAATGTCTGCTGTAATAAAAATTGCCAGGTCCGTGCAAATACTAGAATGGGCTTTGTTGGTTGCTGGCTGTGTGATAATGTATCACACGAAAAATGTGCTGCTATGGAAAATGATTTCAAAGGTTTGAAACTTTTGAATGAATCTCCGAAGCGTAAAAAGGCCAATTTTAGGCTGTCTATTGGCACAAATGAACTTCCCGTCCCTTCACAATTGCCCACAAAGTCTGTACCTAATTTAGAATTGATCAATCTGTCTTCCCCATCCTTACAATACCAGATAGATGCGATGGTAGCAACACTATGCCCATGGATGTCGTTGCTTCTATCCCGGAAATTGTGGTCGATTCAGGGATTGTTGACACCGTTGATGCAAGTCTACATTAGGTGCTAACACAGCACCTAATCAAATGGTCTTTCACATGTGAACGCTTTTTCTTCGAGTTTTCGTATAATTTGTGTATTAAATAATTACTATAAATATAATAAAGTAATCAGAACTGGCTATGAAAATAAAAATCAAGATTTCACATGTGAGCGCTTTGTTCTTCGAGTTTTCGTATTGTTCCCCCACTGAAAGTAACAGGCGAATCAGGATGTGCTCAGCAGATGATTTCGATCTTCTCTGTGCTTAACTAAATGCGAGCACGAACAGAGTGAGCTGAACACTGCTCAATGCTCAGCACGCGCTCTCCTCGTGTTGCGGAATTATCAGCAAAAGGAGCACGAAAGCAGACATGCGATAAGCAATCATCTTGCGTTTCCTGTGCCCAATACTTTTTTGCAGAGAATCAACCGAACATGTGTCAATGATTGCTGACACGTGATGTTGTTTTGTTTGTTCGCCTATACTCATGCCATCATATAGTAGAAAGTAACGCTTTAAATTCAATTCGAATTTTCAGGCTATAATTTTTACTTGCTTCACCTAAAATCACGTTTCAACTTTAAATGTACTATTGATTTAGGGGCAAAACTATGATCAAAAAGCCCTCGCTTTTTATTCTAAGTTGAGTTTTGACGAAATTATGGCATTTTGAAGTTTCCACCTAGGCCCATATGACTATTTTTAGGCCAGAATTTTTACTTGTCTTCCGACCTAGAATCACGTTTTCAACTTTAAATGCACAATTGATTTAAGGGAAAAACTATGATCAAAAAGCCCTCGCTTTTTATTCTAAGTTGAGTTTTGACGAAGTTATGGCATTTTGAAGTTTCCACCTAGGCCCATATGACGATTTTTAGGCCAGAATTTTTATAAATATAATATAGTAATAAGAAATGGCTATGAAAATAAAATCTATTTCACATGTGAACGCTTTTTTCTTCGAGTTTTCGTATAATTTTTAAATTAAATAATTTTTATAAATAAAATATAGTAATAAGAAATGGCTATGAAAATAAAAATCAATATTTCACATGTGAACGCTTTTTTCTTCGAGTTTTCGTATTGTTGCCCCACTGAAAGTAACAGGCGAACAGAATGTGCTCAGCAGATGATTTCGATCTTCTCTGTGTTTAATTAAATGCGAGCAACGAACTCCGAGGCGTGCTGCCATTGGTTGGCTGACAGCTGTGATGAGATGAGAGAGTGAGCTGAACTCTGCGCTCAAAAGCTCAGCACGCGCTCTCCTCGTGTGCGGAATTATCAGCAAAAGGAGCACGAAAAGCAGACAAGCAATAAGCAATCATCTTGCGTTTCTGTTCGCCCATGCATGTTCCTCTCGCGCTCTCAATAACATTGTTGATGGTATTGGTTGTTTACTCTCTCAAGTTTTCTATTCCGTTGTGTGTTCTCATCGCATTTTTCGGTCGTCGCGCCCGCGCCGTTTTGTTTTTGTTTTTTAACCCTTGTGTGTTCTTAGGGTTTATCTGGTGCTTGTTTACTCTGTAGTTCTTTTTAAACTTTATTAATTTAAATTATTTACCTTTTCAATTATGTCGAATGTCTGCTGTAATAAAAATTGCCAGGTCCGTGCAAATACTAGAATGGGCTTTGTTGGTTGCTGGCTGTGTGATAATGTATCACACGAAAAATGTGCTGGCCTAAACGGCCGTATTATTGACCTGATTGAGTCCAAATCAGGTCTAAAGTGGACATGCGAAATGTGTAGGGATGTTGAGAGGGACATGATGGGTTTCATTAGGCAGACCAAAAATGGCTTTGGAGATCTTTTCGGTAGGTTTAAAAAACTTTTCGAAGGGTTCTCTGCTATGGAAAATGATTTCAAAGGTTTGAAACTTTTGAATGAATCTCCGAAGCGTAAAAAGGCCAATTTTAGGCTGATTACATATTGTCCCTCACAATTGCAACAATGTCCCGTACCATTCAGAATTGATCAAAGTCTGTACCTAATCCTTAGAAATGATACAGCATCTGCATCCTTTCCCAGTGTGCCTTATCTCAAAACAGTAGAAGCGATGATAACAACACTATGCCCATGGACGTTGTTGCTTCTATCCCCGAAATTGTTCGATTCAGGGATTGTTGACACCGTTGATGCAAGTCAACATTCAGGTGCTAACACATCACCTGAATCAAATGGTATTTCACATATGAACGCTTTTTTCTTCGAGTTTTCGTATAATTTTTATATTAAATAATTTGTATAAATATAATATAGTATATATATAATATAGAATGATGGCTATGAAAATAAAAATCAATATTTCACATGTGAACGCTTTTTTCTTCGAGTTTTCGTATAATTTTGAAATTAAACTAACTATTCTCAAATATAATATCAGTAATAAGACGAATGGCTATGAAAATGAAAAATCAATATTTCACATGTGAACGCGTTTTTCTTCGAGTTTTCGTATTGTTCCCCCACTGAAAGTAACAGGCGAACAGAATGTGCTCAGCAGATGATTTCGATCTTCTCTGTGTTCTCAATTAACATGCGAGCAACGAACTCCGAGGCGTGCTGCCATTGGTTGGCTGACAGCTGTGATGAGATGTGTGTTCTAGGGTTATCTGCTGTATCTGTTCGTAAAGCTCAAAAGCTAAATGAGTTCCCTGTGCAATTATGCACGAAAGCAGCAGCAATAAGCAATCATCTTGCGTTTCTGTTCGCCCATGCATGTTCCTCTCGCGCTCTCAATAACATTGTTGATGGTATTGGTTGTTTACTCTCTCAAGTTTTCTATTCCGTTGTGTGTTCTCATCGCATTTTTCGGTCGTCGCGCCCGCGCCGTTTTGTTTTTGTTTTTTAACCCTTGTGTGTTCTTAGGGTTTATCTGGTGCTTGTTTACTCTGTAGTTCTTTTTAAACTTTATTAATTTAAATTATTTACCTTTTCAATTATGTCGAATGTCTGCTGTAATAAAAATTGCCAGGTCCGTGCAAATACTAGAATGGGCTTTGTTGGTTGCCTGGCTGTTGTTGATAATGTATCACACGAAAAATGTGCTGGCCTAAACAGGCCGTATTATTGACACGTTGATTGCATTTCAACATTCAGGTGCTAACACGTGGACATGAATCGAAATGTGTAGGGATGTTGAAGGGCCCATATGACGATTTTTAGGCCAGAAATTATTATAAATATAATAAAGTAATAAGAAATGGCTATGAAAATAAAATCAATATTTCACATGTGAACGCTTTTTTCTTCGAGTTTTCGTATTGTTCCCCACTGAAAGTAACAGGCGAACAGAATGTGCTCAGCAGATGATTTCGATCTTCTCTGTGTTTAATTAAATGCGAGCAACGAACTCCGAGCCGTGCTGCCATTGGTTGGCTGACAGCTGTGATGAGATGAGAGAGTGAGATGAACACTGCGCTCAAAAGCTCAGCACGCGCTCTCCTCGTGTGCGGAATTATCAGCAAAAGGAGCACGAAAAGCAGACAAGCAATAAGCAATCATCTTGCGTTTCTGTTCGCCCAATACTTTCAGCAGAGAATCAACCAACATTGTCAATATTGCTGATACGGATTTTTTTTTGTTTTTTCGCCTATACTCATGCCATCATATATAGAAAGTAATTTAAATTCAATTAATTTTCAGGCTATAATTTTTACTTGTCTTCCACCTAAAATCACGTTTTCAACTTTAAATGTACTATTGATTTAGGGGCAAAACTATGATCAAAAAGCCCTCGCTTTTTATTCTAAGTTGAGTTTTGACGAAGTTATGGTATTTTGAAGTTTCCACCTAGGCCCATATGACGATTTTTAGGCCAGAATTTTTATAAATATAATATAGTAATAAGAAATGGCTATGAAAATAAAAATCAATATTTCACATGTGAGCGCTTTTTTCTTCGAGTTTTCGTATTGTTCCCCCACTGAAAGTAACAGGCGAACAGAATGTGCTCAGCAGATGATTTCGATCTTCTCTCTGTTTAATTAAATGGGAGCAACGAACTCCGAGGCGTGCTGCCATTGGTTGGCTGACAGCTGTGATGAGATGAGAGAGTGAGCTGAACACTGCGCTCAAAAGCTCAGCACGCGCTCTCCTCGTGTGCGGAATTATCAGCAAAAGGAGCACGAAAAGCAGACAAGCAATAAGCAATCATCTTGCGTTTCTGTTCGCCCAATACTTTCAGCAGAGAATCAACCAACATTGTCAATATTGCTGATACGGATTTTTTTTTGTTTTTTCGCCTATACTCATGCCATCATATATAGAAAGTAATTTAAATTCAATTAATTTTCAGGCTATAATTTTTACTTGTCTTCCACCTAAAATCACGTTTTCAACTTTAAATGTACTATTGATTTAGGGGCAAAACTATGATCAAAAAGCCCTCGCTTTTTATTCTAAGATGAGTTTTGACGAAATTATGGCATTTTGAAGTTTCCACCTAGGCCCATATGACTATTTTTAGGCCAGAATTTTTACTTGTCTTCCGACCTAGAATCACGTTTTCAACTTTAAATGCACAATTGATTTAAGGGAAAAACTATGATCAAAAAGCCCTCGCTTTTTATTCTAAGTTGAGTTTTGACGAAGTTATGGCATTTTGAAGTTTCCACCTAGGCCCATATGACGATTTTTAGGCCAGAATTTTTATAAATATAATATAGTAATAAGAAATGGCTATGAAAATAAAATCAATATTTCACATGTGAACGCTTTTTTCTTCGAGTTTTCGTATAATTTTTAAATTAAATAATTTTTATAAATAAAATATAGTAATAAGAAATGGCTATGAAAATAAAAATCAATATTTCACATGTGAACGCTTTTTTCTTCGAGTTTTCGTATTGTTGCCCCACTGAAAGTAACAGGCGAACAGAATGTGCTCAGCAGATGATTTCGATCTTCTCTCTGTTTAATTAAATGGGAGCAACGAACTCCGAGGCGTGCTGCCATTGGTTGGCTGACAGCTGTGATGAGATGAGAGAGTGAGCTGAACTCTGCGCTCAAAAGCTCAACACGCGCTCTCCTCGTGTGCGGAATTATCAGCAAAAGGAGCACGAAAAGCAGACAAGCAATAAGCAATCATCTTGCGTTTCTGTTCGCCCATGCATGTTCCTCTCGCGCTCTCAATAACATTGTTGATGGTATTGGTTGTTTACTCTCTCAAGTTTTCTATTCCGTTGTGTGTTCTCATCGCATTTTTCGGTCGTCGCGCCCGCGCCGTTTTATTTTTGTTTTGTGCTTAACATTGTTTTTGTACGTAAGTACTCAACATCTCTTGTAATACTTTAACCCTTGTGTGTTCTTAGGGCTTGTCTGGTGCTTGTTTATTCTGTATTTCTTTTTAAACTTTATTAATTTAAATATTTACCTTTTCAATAATGTCGAATGTCTGCTGTAATAAAAATTGCCAGGTCCGTGCAAATACTAGAATGGGCTTTGTTGGTTGCTGGCTGTGTGATAATGTATCACACGAAAAATGTGCTGGCCTAAACGGCCGTATTATTGACCTGATTGAGTCCAAATCAGGTCTAAAGTGGACATGCGAAATGTGTAGGGATGTTGAGAGGGACATGATGGGTTTCATTAGGCAGACCAAAAATGGCTTTGGAGATCTTTTGGGTAGGTTTAAAAAACTTTTCGAAGGGTTCTCTGCTATGGAAAATGATTTCAAAGGCTTGAAACTTTTGAATGAATCTCCGAAGCGTAAAAAGGCCAATTTTAGGCTGTCTATTGGCACAAATGAACTTCCCGTCCCTTCACAATTGCCCACAAAGTCTGTACCTAATTTAGAATTGATCAGTCTGTCTTCCCCATCCTTACAAATACCAGATAGAAGCGATGATAGCAACACTATGCCCGTGGATGTTGTTGCTTCTATCCCCGAAATTGTGGTCGATTCAGGGATTGTTGACACCGTTGATGCAAGTCAACATTCAGGTGCTAACACATCACCTGAATCAAATGGTATTTCACATGTGAACGCTTTTTTCTTCGAGTTTTCGTATAATTTTTATATTAAATAATTTTTATAAATATAATAAAGTAATAAGAAATGGCTATGAAAATAAAAATCAATATTTCACATGTGAACGCTTTTTTCTTCGAGTTTTCGTATTGTTCCCCCACTGAAAGTAACAGGCGAACAGAATGTGCTCAGCAGATGATTTCGATCTTCTCTCTGTTTAATTAAATGGGAGCAACGAACTCCGAACCGTGCTGCCATTGGTTGGCTGACAGCTGTGATGAGATAAGAGAGTGAGCTGAACACTGCGCTCAAAAGCTCAAAAGCTCAGCACGCGCTCTCCGCGTGTGCGGAATTGTCAACAAAAGCACGAAGGGCAGACAAGCAATAAGCAATCATCTTGCGTTTCTGTTCGCCTAATACTTTCAGCAGAGAATCAACCAACATTGTCAATATTGCTGATACGGATTTTTTTTGTTTTTGCTCCTATACTCATGCCATCATATATTGAAAGTAATTTAAATTCAATTAATTTTCAGGCTATAATTTTTACTTGTCTTCCGACCTAAAATCACGTTTTCAACTGTGAATGTACGATTGATTTAGGGGCAAAACTATGATCAAAAAGCCCTCGCTTTTTAAGATAAGTTGAGTTTTGACGAAGTTATGGCATTTTGAAGCTTCGACCTATGCCCTTATACCGATTTTCAGGCTATAATTCAGTTGAGACATTTTACAGTGTTCACGTGTTGAATGCGTGATGTTTCCAAAATCTCCCTTTTTGCTTCGCTCACTGGCCAAATTGTAAATGAAAAATTAGTTGGCATCATTCCAAACTATAAGAAATATGTATGTATATATGTGCAAATATATATACATATTTCACTATCATGACCAACCACAATATCGGCATATGTTATTTAACGCGTAGAGTAAATGCTTCAACCTTGAACAATTTGCGGATTTTACACAGAGACAACTGTAAAAACTTTTACAAAACTAAAAACCGGATTTTAATCGGTTTTCCAATGTAACGCAATTAGCTCTGAATACACATACAAGTTGTATTTTAATTGACTTCGATTGTTTGAAGTATGTCAGGAGTAATTCCAAGTAATGAGGTATGAATTGGCCATCTGTACGTGCTCGGCAGGTATTTCCAAGATTTATGTTCCCCCTGTTCAACCAGTCTAAGTCTCACGATTACAAACACTATCAGCCAGTGCAACAGATTGCAAAAGTTGACTATCTCTGGCTGAAATCGAAAATGTAAATCGTGTTTATAAAGACCTTAGTATATTTTTATACATTCACACAATGCTTTCACAAACCAAATCTCGCCTCTCGATCTGTCTCTGTTTCTTTCTTTCGTCCCGCTCATTTTACGATTTTTTTATGAATGAGGAACTGCTATATATTTATGTATATGTACAGCTCGCTAGAGATGAAACGTAAAGGTCAGGCAACTTTATGTCCAAACTGTGGTCCGATTTGAAATAAAAACAACAAAACTCAAATGTGCATATTTAATGAGAATTATTATAAAATCACTCTTTATTTGCGGGCATTTTTATAAATAGATGAGTTAACATGCACAAAGTTCGCAACATATTTACGTTTTTTAGTTAGTAAACTAATTTCAATTTAAGTTTATCTACATTTGAATTTATTTATTTTTTTAATTGACTTAAAGCCGCTTTCATAAAACTACATTTTTTGAGTTATCTAGTAAACCAGCTTTCGTAAAGCGTTTTGCTCATTAACAACTTGTCATTTCCATGCTTATAATCACCTTTTAATTTCTCAAAATTACAGTCTACTGATAAATACCTTTAATTTATCCCGGCGAATGTTTGACTGGTTGAGTTTTTCATGTCAACTGATGTCAGCAGCCCCATAAAAATATTCATTTTAAAACAATTCTAATTTTTAGCTGTCAATTATTATCTTAAAGTGCTCATCAATTGCCGAACTCTTTCCCCTTCACTCCGCGGATTGTGACTTAGTCTTGCTCTTACTGGTATACAATGAATACTAGACAGAGAGAGCTCGTCGTAAGCTTAATACAACTATCCAGGAAATTGCTTGGTCCCATCATTCGTAAAACGGAAAGTCTTCCTGTGCTTCTCCTTCTAATGTTGCACCAAGCAATTAAAATCCTCTCTCTAATTTATGAGAATATTATAGCTCTTTCTCTCTTTCTTTTGAATTCGACACTCTAGTATTTACCGAAAAGTGGTTAAGGTCTGATATTTCCGATCATTCATTATTTTCATTCATGTGATCGCGCATCACGCTTGGGTGGTAGTTGTCTGATTCTGATGTTGCGTAAGATTATTTCTTATCTCCATTATCTCTAGACATTGAATTTTAAAGTATTAAAATTGTGTTGAATACTTTTCAATATATTTCCTCAATGCCTTCTAATAGAGCCATTATAATTGTACAAATTATAAGCTATATATTGAACTTTTGCAGTTAATTTAATCTTTGAATTGTGCTTCTTAAGTGTGGAAACTTAATCTATTAATCTGCAATCCTTCAAGTGAATAATGTCCCTTGATAAATATTGACCCAATAATTGCTGTAACCTTTAAGCCAAGAAGTAAAATGAAGAAGAATATAAAAGCATTTACGACTGTTTTCACCTGTCATTAATTCAGAAATGTTTTAAATTTTTGGGTTTCAATCACATTAGGCGGCTACTTGAGCTCGTTATGATGGATTTTGAGCTGGAGAATTACGTTGCTGACGTCGATCTGAATGTGAACTGTTCATGAGTGAAGAATTGCGAGCTGAAGGTGAATGATATCAATAAAACACAGTTTATGATTTAGATAAGGACTTCGAAATTAGTTGAAAACGGCTTCTTTATATCAATTATATTGATATCCAATCGCACAACATTACAGATAACAAGATCTGTCACCTCCCTCCTCACAAGCAGCAGCTGCACTCCAAACATCGTATCAAGTATTTTATGCGTTTGAACTGTTGCCTTTAGCGTTACGATGATATGGGTAGTTAAAGTAGAAGCTTTATCTCAAAAAATTAAGTGATATTTCACTTTGTTTACCCAGTTTTCTTTGGCATTCCAACAATGGGTATGATGTACTTACTTTCATTGGACCACATGAATTAATAAGTCGTTAGTTTTTATTTTGTTTGAATATATCTAAACACATACCTTTATTTAATGAATTCAAAAATTGTGTTAAATTCTGTTTTACTTTTGGTTTTGTTTTCATTATCATTTTCATATTTCTTTCCCTATTTGTGGTACATTTCAATTTCAATTTACTTCACACCAAATACACATAGAAAGTATCATCAAATATTCCAAAGTTCTTATGATTTCGTGTTTTAGTTTGCTATTCACTTTTCTTATTTTCTTCTTTTTTTTGTTGTTTTTTGTTGTTTTTTTTTTTGGTATTTTGGTAGTTGAAGTAAAAATTTGACACAAAACACATTTAGTTCGAGAACGCAATACATTTAGCATTGTATTTGGTTTCTTTGTTTTTTAAATTCATTCTTGACTTGGCTAAATTTGCAATACATGTTCGTGTGTTTGTTTGTGTGTGTATCGATGATGATGTTGATGATAATAATTGATGTAATGATGTGATGATGGTATGCTGAGTAACTGACTTCAATTTGGTACATGATTGATTTCAACGAAATTATATGTTGCTGTATGTGTAGGTATGTCTTGTATATATGATGTATATATGAGTAGTGAATAAATACATATGCACTGGCATTAATCGTTACATTAGTCCGTTTAAATAACTCACTTAATAGCTTCATCATTTTTAATTCAATTTCTTTTTTCTTTTTTCATTTTTTGTTTGTCTTTTAAATCTATAAATTCAATTATAATGCACTTAACTTTGTGTGTATCTCCGTTTCTTATCATTTTTTTTTATTGCACATGTATTTGTATATGTAAGTATATGTATATCTTTTGTTGAACATATGTACGATGTCTGTCTGCATTTGGATTTTGTTAATGTTTATGTGTTGCATGGCATGTTTGTGTCTGTTGTTTCGCAAAAACTCGTGCATAAGTACAAACACATCATGATTTGGTTTTGTCCATATATAGTATATATATGTAAATATTTTTAAATATAATTTTTATAGAATTGTAAATATATTGTAAATAATGTTTGCTTTTTTGTATTGTTTTTACGTTTTTTTGTTTTTTTTTTTTGTTTGTTTCCTTTTTGTTTTTCAACTTTTTACCATTTTTGTTGTACATTTCGCAATGATGAATTAATACCGCTTTTTTACAGTTGCTTATTGTATGTAGTTTAACGGTTGTATTTGTTTAAACTTTGTTGTGATTATGTATGTGTTTCTGTATCTTATATATGTATAAGTATTCTTGTATGCTTCTGTGTCCTTAAGAGCCTCTCCATATGGGACTCTGCTGGGCATGACAAAAACCATATTCTTTTCGAATTTCAATGATCATTTTGGAAAACTCGCTAGGCTGAGTTTTCAAAATAGTTCGATTAATTCCCAATTCAATAAATAACTGCTCGGATTGTACAAATTTCCAGTTATTTTCAACATTGTGTGTCTCGCAGCCAGCACAGTCCCAAACGATCAGCTCAATCTTGTTCGAGTATGTTTTGTGTGTTTCTTGCTTTTCTATGCAATGTAATTTTTATGTATTTTGTTTTTGTTTTTGTTTTTTTTTTACCTTTTTTGTATATAGTGATAGTACACATTTAAGAAGTATTTTAAATATTATTGTTGTACACAAATAAACAAGTTTTAATTTCATTATAGTTTCAATCTTCATTTTAATGCCCTATTTATTTTTGAATTTTCCATTTTACATCCATTATTGCTTATTGTAATCTAAAAGTTGTTCAGTGCTGCTTTCAAATACAATTTATGGATCTGATGTTGTCATTTCTATTTGTCTTGTGTTGTTGCCATATACAAAATAAGTATCATCTATGGAGTAACATTATCATTTTGGGCTGTGTGGGCTGTGCAACGAACAAAAAGGTATTCTTCTGGAGCTCTAGAGCTCGTCAACTACTTTTTGTGGGTTAGTTCAGCTCTCCAATTGAATTAAGTATTCATCGTTTAGTTTCTATACACATCAAAAACGAAGCGGTGCTGTGTGCTAAGTATTTTACTTTATCCACTATTTTTTTTCTCGTTTTTTATCGGTTTGAAAATTTCCAAAAATTGGTGGTTCTGAAACCAACTGTTTTGTGTGTACTTTAAACACGATTATAACAAAAAATTATAAGACCGTTAAACAATTCGGCAAACAAAAATTTGCACTACAAATTGGCACTATCATTTAGTTTTGTCATTTATTACTTCATTAATAACGCAAATATTCTCTGGCTTAAATATATATTTTCCAAAAACATTCTTAGGCATTTTTAACTATTTATTTGTTTAGCCATTCATACAATTATTTAAAGTTGTGTCCAATTTGTCATATGACACTGTTCATTTCATTTATTGAAGCTCTAGTTTTATGATTGCCTTGCAGATTTCTACAACTTGTAAATACATCTTTCAAATATTTTCTTGTTATTTAATGCGCATTAAGTTGCCTTTCCTATATTATACGACTTTCCATTTTTTGTTTTTGTTTTTGTTTTTCATTTTCAAAATATTTGTGGTATAAATATTAAGAATGCTTTTCAAATTTAATGAACGACATATCAATAATAGATGAAGATATGAAAGAATACATACATATGTATATATATTATATGTATACAACACGTATAAATAAATTTTCTCAAAAGTATGCAACGATTTTCCCAAAGAGCCTTATTCATTTTGAAATACATTGTATATAGCGAGAATATTCGAATTTGAGTTTGCATCTTCAATAAAATCGTTCAAATAAATGTGGGGCAATCAACATTCGAAATAAAATATTAATGTAAGTGTATTAGCTTTCGATTTGGCACGCATTTTGAAATATCCGTATATGAAATATATATACATAGTTTAAACTGAAAATACAGCCACTTGAATATTGTTTGTAAATTGAAGCCAGCATTATTTGCAGCTTCCCCGATAGGTTTATACATATAGTAAGTATTGTTTTCTTTTCTTTCTTTTTTTTTTTTTTGTTTTGGTTGATTGGTTGTGGTACTTTTTTTTATGTTTTAAATAAGCTCATTTTGCGCAATATGAACTTTAAATAGCTGTCAATGTTATTGGCTTACAAATGAATTCACATAAATTTGCGTATTGTTGAAATTCGTATAATTCCTATGTGTTGTTCCCCCAAAAAAGCAAATTCACTTTGTGTTGTTGTTGTTGTTGTTATTGTGGTTCTTGTTGTTTTTTTTTGGTTGTTGCTTGAACTAAAATTGTTGTGTCGAACATTTGGCCAGTTGTTGTTTGCTTGTTTTTTGTGTTTTGCTTGATTTCTATTGAGCTGTTGTTCATTTTTTTTGTTTTTTTTTTTTTGTTTTTGGCACAATTTTGCAATACTTTTCATATACTTAGTTGAGTGGCAACTATCAACAACTCTGGGGCTGATTTATTAACGCTTGTGTACTTTTTTTTGTTATTATAATTTAATCTTATATTTTAAATATAAGTTGATCCCAATTGTTCAGTTTTATCAATTTTACGCTGCATTTCATTCTTTTATTTTACGTTGAAATAAAACAGAGATAGAGACACTTAACAACTAATTTGCTACTTTACGAGTACTTCGAATTTGTTACATCGGAAATGCAATTGTCTTAATAGTGATTGCTCTTAAGACTTTGTTTCTTTCAATTATTAGCTAGAGTTGCTTTTCATTTTTCATTTTAAATAGTTTTTACACATATACAAAAACACCTAATATGTCGAGTGTTAATTTTATTGAAAACAGTTTGTATGTTTCATATACATATATATATATATGTACATATATATGCAATGTGCTAATTTCATTCGGCAATTACAATTCCAATTCTGTCGGCCCGTAAACATTCTCTGGAGATATTGTATTGTGTGTCTAATGACCATGTTAGAGTGTGCATCCTATGTATGTATGTTTGTATGCATGTATGTCTTGTATTTGTGTAAATATGTATTTATGTATGTAGTTAAGTTAATACTTTGCTGTATATCATTTATTGGTTATATGTTGTTCTTGTCATTCTAATTGCTGAGAAACCTTAGCTGTTTCGAATATGTATTTACTGGCAACACGCATGGCATGCCTTCAATTTTCAATTTTCCCTTTTCAATTGCTTTGATGAATTGGAATACACGTAGTTAGTTTTCTTTTTGCTGGTATTGAACCATTCGAGATAATGCCGCAACAAAATGGTATACGAGTAAGTTATGTATTGTATGTATATGTATTTGTATATGTATATGTATATGTATGTATGTATATAGTTAAACGGTATTATTTTTTGCTTACACTGCCTGCGCACAAGGCTTTGAGAATCACTGAACTATATGGGAATCGAGAATCGGTCATTCCAATTCACCATATGTAGTAGCATTAACAAATCCGTTTGTCTATCATTTCATGTTCGTAGACTTAGCTTAGCTCCCCAATGAGACTAGCTGAAAATTGCACACAAACATACGATTAAACTTGCAAATCAGACAACCTTCAAAACCAATTCATTTTTCTACACTTGTTTCACGCTGAATGTCCCTTAATCCACTCAATTTCAATACTGAAAAATAGCTTCTGAAGCACATAAAAGTTTTGAAAATTGAATTCAATTTGTTTAGTAAATGAAAATAGACGCGCTTAAGCTGAGAGCTGGCTACAATTTATCACTATCCTCTCTCCCCTCGCTTTCTACCTATTCCTATATATATTTTTTCTATATTTGCAAATCATAATATGTTTAGGTGCCAGTTTCAGCTAGTTAAATTGGGCACATTTCTGTTTTGTCCCTTGCTCTATGGCAAATTACATGATTTTTCAGTTAAAGTTTTGCTTAACACTTTCTAACACCAATATTTAGTTAATAAGTTTGCATATTTCATACTTCAACCCGAATTTACCGCTGTGGTTACTAACACGTTTCCATTTAATACGTTTTCTAAATTAAAAATTCTCCTCGTATATTTTTCTCACTTTTCATTTTTTTTTCTGGATATTAAATAAGAATATCTAAAATACCTTAATAATTATCTTGTTTTTTGTTTCCATTCCGTCTCCTTTTATGTATATGTATATAAATATGTTTTGTCCTACATTGTCTTTTAACAATAATTTTATAGCCATTCATCGTTCCTTATGTCAAGTGCCTTAAATGCTTTTGTTTTTTCCACATATTGTGCAGAATTTGTTGTTTACGTTTTTTGTTTTCCGACATGTATTGTAAAATTGTGAGCAAATACATTTAAGTTGATTTGTAATTACACTGAGAGAAACATTTATGTGTGTTTGTGTTTATAATTGTGTGTGTATATTTTATATTGTTATATTGCTGACTAATTGTTTATATTTCCGGTTAATGTTTCGGGTTTCGGTGTTTAATCTTTTGTTCAAATACTATTTGCAGCTACGTTTATTAAATAAATTTACCATGTAAATACATTTTTTTGTTGGTTTTTCATTTATTTCTTTTTTTTTGTTTTTACTTTTTTTTTTTGCATTTAACTTTTCTTTATTATTTTCAAGTACTATAACGGGCAACTCTACACACTGGATGTTGTTGTTCTTGTTATTTTGGTTGTTGAAACTCGAATAGCTTAGAGCAATTGTGGGTCAAATGTCGCTAAAAGGGATAAGTTCCTTATGGAAAGAGGCTCATGCGTGTTCACACACACACACACACATACACGCATAAGTTTGTATATTTAACTAAATATTTATACACACACACATTGCGGGCTACGGTGTGGCACGCAATGCAGCAATGAAGCAGGGAAAATTGATAGGAAATGTTGAGAGAAACGCGGTGGAAAGGTAGAAAAACTCACATGCCATATAGTTTACACAACGATGTGTTTGTTGTTGGTAGTGTTACTGTGTGTAAGTATGTGGGGCAAGAAGAAATTTGCTTGGTTTGGTTTTTAAGGCACCATTAAAATTGCTTTTCTTACACGTATTTTTCCTTTGCAAATTTACAAGTTTTCAACAAATTGTTTTAATAATTTACATACAAATACACAATATTTAGTAAAAATTCAATTGAAATTGTTTTGTTCTTTTTGTTTTTGTTTTTCTTTTTCTTTTGAGCTATTTTAAATGTAGTTTCTTTATACATACACATGCACATAATTAATTTATCCCTTTTCTTTTATTTATGTTACAAACAGTCCCAATCACTATCCGCTGTCAACCCGTCAACGTCTTTTCATTATTTTCTTCCTCATTGTTTTTTTTTTTTTTGGTTTTTTATTTAGTTGGTTGTAACTTGCGCAAAAAATTTACTAAATATTTCAAATACAATTAAATACAAGTGTACATAATAATTTATTTAATATATGTATATTTATATATAGATATATATAATTTATTTATATATAGATATACGGATTTATTTCCATTTAACGTTCATTCTTTGTTTGTTTTTATTTTGTTCTTCTTCTTCTCCGTCTTCTTGTTTCAAAAATGATTGCTTCAAATTGTCATCAGCGAAATATTTGTCACTAAAATCACGAAATAGTTTCGCTTGATATTTTGCTGCCTGTGTTGCACATTTTGCTTGATCCTCATTATTTTGTTTTTGCTTTTGTTTCTGTTTTTTGTTTTTTTTTTTTTGTTGTCATTTTAGCATTAATTTTTAGTCAATTATGATTAGAGAGTGTGTCTAAGTTAACAGTAATGTATTTATCATTATTATAATTGATTTTTTATACTATTAACAATTTCCTGTAATCAAGTTTTGCTTCATAAGTGTTTTTATTATTATTATTATTATTATTATTATTATTATGCAAGACAGTAAGTAAAGAAAGGAAAATAACAAATGTGAATCTTTGATTTGGTGGCAACTAAGAGCTACTCTTTTGAAATTCTTTCATCCTTCCACCGATCCTTTGTCAACATTTTTTTCTGTTGCAAATCAACACATAATTTTATATTTCAATTAAATAAATAATATGCATTTTTTTTGGGATATGTTTTCCATTATATGTTTTGTAGTTTTGAGTAATTTAACTTGCTGATGATTACAATAATTGGGTTGCATTTAAATTGGTTTATTTTTGTCGTGGATATGTTTGGGTAATTCGTTTTGTAAATGTCTCTTATTGTATTCTTCATAATTTGTATAATCAAAATTTGACACATATTGCCGACTGTGTTGCGAGCTGAGCTGCCTGCCACACAAAGTTATAGCAACAAATTCCTTAACTAGCTTACGGATTGATTTCTCCGCTGGAGCCTAACCTAACACATATTAAAATTTGTCTTTATTATCTGTATCTGTGTATGTTGTGTGTTGGTGTTTGTGTGAGTGTGTGTGTGTGTGCTTTGTTACTACAGTTTGTTAGTGTGTGTAACTCTACATGTTGTTACTATTGTGGCTTTATGTATTTAATTTACTTATTTTTTTAAACAAGCCACATTTATTTGTTTTGCTTCTTGCTGCCCAGCCTAAAACTAAATTTAAAATAAAATTAATTTAAGTTTGTAAGTTTAACATTGAAAATCATTTTATTTTTGATGTTTTGTTGTTTTGCGTATAAATTTAACAGCTAAGAAAATAAAATTATACTTTAATTTAAGCATTATTGCAATATTAAATAAAATTAAATCCATTTTTCTCATTTTCCACGCAATAATAGAAAGTCTTTTTTAACGCCGCAAATGTGCTTAAATATTATTATTGTAATTTGAATTTTGTCACTTAGCTTAACATTTTTGCTAAAAACCAAAAAACATTGCAAAAAGTTTATCTAACAAAAATAAATTTGGCTTCAAATGTTACGATCAGTTGTTGTTTTTTGTTTTTTGTTTTTGTTTTCGTTTCTCGTTTAACAAATTATAACTAATTTCGAAAGTTGAAAAATCAAGTCGTATTTAATTTAATTTAATTAGATCATAGTTATTATGTAGTTTAATCAATAAACAGAATTAATTTTGTCCTTCAGTCTAAACATATTCAAAAATCACAAATACAATTTCGATAACAATTACAATAATAAAAATAATAAAATTAAAAATTATTATATCAATTAATATATATAATATATGTTTGTGTACCGCCATATTTATATGTATGTATGTATATTTTGTTTGTTTGTTTGTTTGTTTGTTTGTATGCATATAAATATAAATATAAACATAAACAACAAACACAACATTTTTCGTCGCCTAACAAAGTGGAAATTAACTGTTCATATCTTTGTTTAAGTAAACTGTTTCTGTCTCTGTCTCTTTGCTTTGCTTGCTGTCTGGCCTGGCTTGGCTTGGTTTAATATTATTTATTTATATGCCGTTGTTAATTTTGTGTTTTGTTTTTGCTTTTGCTTTTGTTTCTTAATGCCTTAACTTGATGTACTTTATTTTATTTATTTCTTTTGTTTTATTTTGTTTTGTTTTGTTTGTTTTTTTTGTATTATTTTTTGTGTTTTTTTTTTTGGTTATGCGCATGCGCAATTGCTTGGCTTAAAATTTAACTGCATTTCGAAATTTTCTTTTACTTTGCTGTATTGTTGGTTAATATTATTGATTTTAGTTTTTTGCTTGATTTGTTTTGTTTTGTTTTGTTTTGTTTTGTTTTCTGCATTGTTGCATTTGTCTTCATTTTGACTAATCTTACAATTAATTGCTGTTCTGTTCTTACGGTGAGGGAGCGCATACATTGATGTGTAGCGCACCCGAAAACGGTTTCAACATAAAGTTCTTTTATTTTCTCTGGTTTTTTTTATTTTTGTTTTTCATTTTAAACTTAATAAAAAATATCATAATTAATAAGAATCAATGAATAAATATAACGTGTATGTATTCTTACATGTCTGTGTGTGAACGTTGTGTATATGACGTGTCTATATATGCCTTATGCTCACCTTCCTCTGATTCGACCTTGTCGTATGATTTTCTGCTTTCTGTTCTTATGCTCTTCTTTACTCTTTACTCTTTACTCTTTTATTCTTTACTTATTGCTTATAACTTAACATTTGACGATCGTTCCGTAGTCGCCGCTGCCGAAGTCCCTACTATCTGTTATCTGTTATCTGTTATCTGCTATCTGTTGTCAGTTGATGCAGTTTATCGGCTCCAGTCCCTCGCTGCATTCGATTTGTTGATGTTGATGTTGTTGATGTTGCTGTTGTTGCTTTTGCTGCTTGCTGTTTACTGTTTGTTTTTTTTTATTTTGTTGTTTGTTGCAGTTGCACTTAGTGTATGGGCGTTTTAACAATTGCACTTGGTGCGATATAATGATAACCAGGTATGGGCAGTCCAGCGGTCTCCATTGATATTCTGCAAAGTTGAAATATGAAAATTTGAAAATTTAGTTCATTTTTGCATCAAGTTTAAGAATAAATGGGGAAATTCATACAAATTGAGTTATATTTTTTGCCCTACGACAGGTCTTGGCTAGGCTAGATCCATTTATATCCTAAACACTGAATGTGTTTTCAAAAAATGTCCTCGATTTTTATACACTTAAGACAAACGATAATGGGCTATATAAAAGTTGTAATAAAATGTTGTAGATTTTGTGTCGTTTTATTTTTTTTGTGGTATTTCTTCACTTTATTACAAACGCAGTTTTCATTATAATTTTGTTTGATTGCATATAAATATGTTTGCTTGTTTGTTTGTTTGTTGTTCTGCTTGTAGGCGCAGCTAAGAATCGCGACTAAGGGTAAAAAGCGATTCTTTTACAATTGGTAATTGGTAATTGTTCTCAGTGTGTCTATTAATTTAAAGTAATAAGTAGTACATACATTCATTACAAGAATCTTTAGAGCTATGCGTTTCTCAATCTACGTTGTATAAATGTAGCATATACGAGTATATATTGTAAGTATATGTATGTTTGTATGTTTGTATGTTTGTTTGTATGTTTGTATGTTTGTATGTTTGTATGTTTGTATGTATGTATATGATTTGGTTATAAAATCGTAAGCCCGCTTAGCTTAACTAACTAAAACTATTACAATGTGTGTGTCATTTTCCTTAAGAAATAATACAAAATTCTTAGCCGTATGTATTGTGTAAAGAGGAGAGAAATTTCAATTTCCAAATACTTTGTTTTTCTTCATTTCAACAATCTTTTTTTTTTCACCAATTCAAAAATAGTTTGGTTTTATCCGCTTCGCTTTCGGTTATACAATACAAAATAATAACAAATGTACAATCGTTAATAATAAATACAATACAATAATTTAGAAAATAGTAAATTAATAGGGTACAACTAATCCGATTATGATTTAAAAACAATTCATGACTTCAAGTCGAATACATAATAACGATCTTCTTGCAACATACATCTCTCGATTCGAGTACAACATAATGTTGCACACATCATCATCATCATTTGTTGTGTATGTTTCTCTTGTTGCCTTCGATTGGCTATTTATTAATGTTTATTTCTGGTTCCTTATTTCAACTTTTTTCAATTTTTCAGTTTTTTTTTTTTATTTATTTTTTGTTTTCTTTTGTACGCTCATTTGCGTGGATTGTGTCAATTAGAGCGAATTGGTCCATAAAAGTCGTTGTGCCAAATTCTTTTGAGCACAATGCATTGGAATTTCCTTTTGTATCTTAATTTTTCTTTCAACTTCTTTAAGAAGTTTTTTCTTTTTTTTTTGGTTTTTTTTTTTTTGTTTGTTTACTCGACACATGGCTGAGAGGAGGCCTTTATACTTAGAGGTTAGAGCATAAAATACATTTAGTGCTTAACTGCTAATTAGAGGAAATATGATCGATTACGAGTAGGCTAAGGGGGGTTAGATGATGTTATAATATGTTACAGTGAGGCTGAGGGGGTGCGGGGAACAATATTATATTTGCAATATTGTATGTGCTTAATTGTATTCTGGCTACATGTTGTATCGGTATTCGATAGTAAGCAATTCACAAAATTCACTCTCTCTCTCTTTTCCTAAGGATGCGCTAAAATTTGGCAAATTCTATAATGTACGATAGTTGTGTGATAATTTTACTTCTTTAAAAAGGTATAAGGACAAAGATCTATAACACCTACCAGGAGAAGGGGTCCTTAAGCTGCGTTTCACTTGGTCAAAGTTTGATTACAATACTTGGGCTAATTCCATGTTTTATTTTTATTTACTTCCAAATTTTTTCTCTCTATCTTCTCGCTATATTCGATACTCAATATTGTTCAAGTGTTTGTTCCAATTCAATTCGTTTATAATGGCTGTCGTCTTGGACAGTCTGCCATCGGTTTTGTTTTTATTTTCTTTTTGAAAAATCATAGATATTGCTGCATTCTAAAACGTAAGCAATATTATCTCAGCTATAAACTAATTTGGATACTGTTGTCGGTTGCAACTAGCAGCAGCAACTGGGCTTTCAACTTGTTTGTGTAAAAATTGTCTTCAAATTTCAAATACTTTTACAAATTTTACACTTAAGAACTTAATTTTTTTTTTTAGTTTTTGCTTTTTTCTTTTGTTTTTTGTTTTTTTGTTTTTTTGTTTTTGTGATAAGAGCATTATTCTTGAAGAATCGTAAACTCTAAAGCTGTCGCAACGGTATGAACTTGTTAACAACTAGAAAAGGCTACTTCTAACTCGACTATAAGCAAATGATGATCTCTTTTTCTTCTTGGGTATACTTTTGCGCCGTCTGTTCTGCAGATATTTGGCGTGCCCCTAGTAGGGGTTGAATTTGTTGCGCGCCTTCTCCGATTCGCCACCAGTCTCGGTCTGATGTTGGCGGAAGCGCGATGTCGCATAGTGGCCCTTGGCCCGATTCACGCCCGTTGTCTGCACTGGCGGTCCGCCTGGTGCGCTGTTGCCATTGTTGCCCAACGACGTCAGGCTGAGCAAATCCAATGCGCTCAGATTGGAGAGGGCGGTGATCGCGCCGGGTTTGGTCAACAGTTGCAGGGCCGATGCCAGTGGACTACCGCCCAAACCAGCAGCACCGGCTCCCGAGGAATTGATGCCCAGAGTGGAGGAGCCATTGCTGCTGCTGTTGCCGTTGTGGTTGCTGCTGCTGCTGTTGCTCTGGCTGCCGCCATTGGTGGCATAGTTGGTGGCGCTGCTGCTGCCATTGCTGCTGGCCGAGCTGCTGCTGTTGTTGCTGCTGGTGCTGCAGTTGCCAGTGAGCGACACCGTCAAACAGCTGCTGCCATTCACACCACCACCACCAACACCACCACCGCCGCCACCACCACCACCACCAGCAGCAGCTGCTGCTGCTGCTGCCGCTGCTGCCACTGCTGCTGTTGTGGCACCACCGGCAACACCACCAACAGTTGATATGGCTGCAGTGCCATTTTGAGCTGCCTGATCCTGAAGATTGGCCTTCTGCAGTTCAACGCTGTGGATGAGGTACACAGAGAGATAGATAGAGACAGAAAGAAAGAGAAAGGAACTTATGGGATATTGTTTTTTTTTTTTTTTTTTAAACAATTGTTTTTATTTTTTTTTCTTTTTTTTTGGTTTTGTGATTTTGTGGAATTGAGTTGGTCATTTCTTTTTGAATTGCTTTAGTGTTTTGTTATGCAAAAAAGGTTAAGGAGGTGTTTGTGTGGAGGAACGGTTCGGAGTAAACGGATAGATAGCAAAGTTCTGGAGAGAACTTTTGGGCGCAATGTTTGGTTTGTTGTTTATTGGTGGGAGCGTCGTTCAAAATTTAATTATTTTTTTTGTTTTTTTTTT
Organism: Drosophila kokeensis; assembly: GCA_035042145.1. Lineage (NCBI taxonomy): Eukaryota > Metazoa > Arthropoda > Insecta > Diptera > Drosophilidae > Drosophila > Drosophila kokeensis. The sequence goes on along the minus strand of JAWNLT010000589.1, from coordinate 316,102 downwards.
TTTTTTTGGGTTTGTAGGAGTAGAAATCTTATTGATTTTCTAGTTGTTGGACTTGACCGAAACAGTTTTGAAAAGTTTCTAGGGATTGAACTTTATTTGTTTGTTGGGATATTTGGTTAAGTTTAGTTTTGTTGCGGGTTGGGGAGAGAGGAGCATAGTTTTGATTTGGATTTTTTGTTTTTGATTTTTTTGTTGTATTTTTTTTTGTTTTTTTTTTCGTTTTTTTATTGATGACAAGTTGAACTGCAGTTTGTTTTGAAGTACCAATTGTTTCAGTTTCAGTTTCAGTTCCAGTTGTGTATTTTTTGCTCGTGTGTGCGAGAGTGCGACGCGTGACGTAGTTTTAGTTGGTGCTGTCCATTTTGCTCCTGCTCCTCCTCCTCCTCCTCCATTAAAATGCCTGCTGAGCTGAGACTTTTGTATATTTGGGACATATACAAGCATAGGTAGTAGTAGACTAGAAGCTAGGTTTATATATTTATATATAGAATTAATTATAGATGTATAATGCTAGAGTTAAGAGTTTTGCTGGTGCTAAGTTTTTGTCTATATGCATGAAATAGTGCATTACATTTCAGTACGTTTCAGAACTACACATGAAGAAAGCAATTCGTTGCTAAATGCGGGCTTGCGACTTATACACTAGACAAGAGCGAGCTTGAGCTTAAGCTTAAGATGACAAGTTCCAAGCATCAAGTATCAATTTCTAAGTTGACTTTTTGAACGCGCTCGCCCAGACGCTAATAACGATAAACGACGAGTGCTTAAATGTACTGAGAGACCGATATGACCTATGACCGACGACCAACGACCGACGACCTCCTTAGACCTTCTTTCTTACTTTGTCAATTTGCAAATCAATTCGACAAAATTTGTTAGACAACACATAAACATACACACATACACACATACACACACACATGTACACACACACACACACACACAGATTACTATATACTGTTTATGGTTAAGGAAGTATGTATTTAGTGCGAGCAGACTCACCTCATGTTGATTAAGTATTGGGCCAATGCCACAGAATCCGGATTGCCACTGATGGTAATGGTGCGATCAGTGTTGCCGCCCTCGCGCTCCTCACAGTTGGAGATGCGTATCATGGCGCCGGAGATCTGACGTATTTCCGCTATTTTGGTGCCGCCCTTGCCAATGATGCAGCCAATCAAATCATTTGACACGGTCATCTCGTGCTGCTGCTGCTGTGCCCGATTCGCATTGGCCGTACGCAGCTGTGACCCTGCCAAGGCAGCCAGAGCTGTAAATGGGCCCAGGTCAAAACATCGATTTTTTAGTACATGCATACATCGATTTCTCTGCATAGTCCCACACAAACGCACACAGAGAGAGAGAGAGAAAGGGAGAGAGAGAGAGACTTACCTGTGTGATTTATGCCACCAGTGCTGGCTGGCGTCATGCCGGCAAGGCCCAAGGCGGCCAAACTGGCCAATGGATTCTTAGAAACCTGTTGAAACATTGAGCAACATTGAGATTAACACTTTATTTATATTGCTCATATATATATATATAGATATATATATATTTATTAGTTGTTATTGTGATTATGTTCTCGAGAGAAGGTAAGTAGTACATGGACATAAACATATTAGTCATTCGGTCATTAGAGTCTGTCAAGTCTGGTTTGGATTTGGAATACATATATATATATATATAAGTAGACATATATTATTTTCATTTTTTTGTTTTCGGATAGGTTGGGGGGTTTTACAACACAACGCGCGTACAGTTTTCAGGAAGGAATATAACGCAGAAGGACCGAATTAAAAGTAGAAAGAAAACAATCAAGTCTCAATCTCAAACAAGTCGCAAACAGAACAAACACAGAACAAAAGCCTTAAAATTAGTACATAAAGTATTAAAAATACAAAAAGCGAAGCGAAAACGAAAATTAATTTTGCTTACATAACAATTACAAAGTTATTCACATTTTGTACAGGTTCGAAAATACATGAATACAAAATGGTACGATATATATATATATATATATATATATATATATATTTGTGTGTGCGTGTGTGTGTAGAATTGATTCATGAGTATTTTGTGGTTCTTATGCTAGTGTTTTTTGTAATTGTTGCAACAATTGCTTGTTGCTTTGCCGCTTGTGTCCTTCTGCGTATTGAGAATGGTTTGTTTGAGTGACGAGTCTGTTTTTTAACATAAGGTTGTGTATGTCTGTGTAAGGAGTATTTCAAACATTTAACAACTAGACACTGAGCACCACATTACAATTATAATTAAGAGTTAAAGCTTGAAGGGATCAAGATCTTGTAAATGTGTAGTTATATATTGGGAAATCCTTTCGACAATTAACTTGTTTTATATGAATCTGAATATGCACCTCATCTAACACTAGCTTGGTCATTTACTATATGGTTTGTCAAACAAAGAGGGTCTTTAACATGGTTGGCAGTCTGTAATTGTGATGGCCTCAACGTATTCATGGGTAACTGTCAAAATTTAGTCCGATTTCTTGTTAAATCTGATAATTCTGTACATTTTGCTATGCTGCCTCTAAAATTCTTCAACGTATTCCACATTCAAGTTATATTTAAATCAGTTAACAACATATGCAAAGAATCCCTCTGTCTCTAACCCAAAAAAAAGAAGGTTTTTTGTCCGATTCAAGGACTTGCATATTCATAGCGATTGAAAGTTTTTCACCCACAACACCTACAGCAAAAAACACACACAGATACATACACATATACACATATGCATATGTATATGTACATGTATTATGCAGAAGCTATCCAAGCAGGGGGAAATGGAGAAAGAGGAGGGTGAACTATAAAATCATTGCAAACCCGCTCATATAATTTATTAATTAATCAAATCGTATCAAATATTTGAGAATAACTTTTGAACAAGTGTTGCACACACAACTACATATATAAAAAAAATGCTACACACACACACGCACATATATATATATATACATATACACATACATATATAAATGTATGTATATTTATTTAGATGAGGGACAAAAAACAAAATATTTAATTTGAATGTGTAGGTGTATCTGTGTGTGTGTGTGTGTTTTTTTTTTCTTGTTTGTTTTGTTTTGGATTTTTTTAGAACTTGAAATCAAATATTTATCCAGTGCATAAATAAATAAACATGCGCTCTGCTTTGCTGTGTGAAAACATATACATTTCTCTATGCAGTTCGCCTACAAATGGAATTGAAATTTGCAACTGTGTAACAGTCGTGGGGGATGGGGATGGGGATGGTGGGGATGGTGGGGCACGACGAATGTGCCACAAACACAAACTAGTCACAATAAAGTCGTGTTTTGGGCATATTAAATAAACATATCTTGGGCTACACACAGCAGGTTGCAACAATTCACAAATTATATGCTGCAACTTCGCGACATAAAAATGCCTTTGATGGGTTTTCCGGTTTTCTGGTTTTCCGGTATTCTGGTTTTCCACCGAGATGCCGGATTTTTAGTGTGGCTTAACAGAACGAAAAGCGGAAACAAAAAACAAAACAAACACACACACTCACACACAGACAGAACAACAAAACAAAAAAAAATGGCAACAACTTTGTGGTCCAGCAGTTGCTTGGGGAACAACAAGGTGACGTTAATGTTATTGAAATGTGGCCAGGCCACAGTTGCAACGTGGGTATCGTAAAAGAAATGCCAGAGGTAGTAAAGGTAACTACTGCAAGAACACAAACTACAAAACACAGACAGATATATGGTGGATGGGGTGGGGGGGTGGTAACAACAACAGGAGAAACGACTAAGGGTGGCTGGCTGGGTGAGGGGGGAAATGCGATACGAGTAACAACAAACAGCAATGCACAAATACAACTAGCTTGGGGTGTGTGTGGGGGGGGGGGGGGGGGGGTTGAGCAAACAGGGGGCGTCGGGTGGCGTCGGTCAGTGGATTCATTCGGCTAGAGCTACAGGGTCGCGTTCCAATACAGCAACACATGCCAAAAAGAATCAAATGCTGGGCTCGACTTGTGGAGGATAAATTTTTTTTTTTTGGTTTTTTTTTTTTTGTGTTTTCTGATGATTTTTGGTTGGTTTTTATTATTTTTGTGTTTAATTTTTTTTACTCTTTTTTTTTCGTGGATCAATTAAAACTCACATCGGGCATTTGCTGTAGGTGATGGTGGTGTGCTGGTACCGCTCCTTGTAAATGTGCCCCCTTTAACAAAGGATCCGCTAAGCCTGAAATACCAGCATGTAGACCACCGGTAGCCAAGGCCAGTGGAAATACTGGACAGGTCTAATAGTTTTTTTTTTTGGTTTTTATTTATATTTTTTTAATTGTTGTTTGTAGGGTTTTGGTATTAATTTTTTGATCGTTTTGTGTTTATGGGAATTTAATTGATTTGTTTTTTTTTTTTTTTTTTTTTTTTGTTATTTTTTGATTGATTTTTGTTTTGCAAAAGTTTCCAAAGAAGAAAAAAGTAGAAGAACAAAAATGATTTACCAAAAATAAATTTTGAGCTAGATAATTTGTATATAATTGAAATAGTAAGCTTATTAAATATACATTTCGCTATAGTATTATTTTTGATTGGAAGCTTGCATATAGTATAGTTATCGATCGATCGGGACGTCGAAAAAGCTTTTGCAGGAAGCGAAAGAGAGAGAGAAAAAAAAAATACAAAGTGTGCAGAGTTTTGGTGTAATAAACGAGGCTGACTGACAAGGCTGGATTTTGATTTTGATTTTGATAAATGATATGCGGTGGGTGGTGGGTGGTGGCTTGGTACTTTCTCCGAAACAAATGATAACAACTAAGAGAACGAACTGACTACGGAAAGGGCAAGAGATTGAGGGGTCTTGGTGGAGTGGGTGGTACCAATGCACTTGTGGATGGGGGGATCGGATCGATAGGTACACAAAACCATGGTTAGAGACTAAGAGAATACTTTAGAGAGAAGGTCAACAAGACTAGCGCATAGCCACAGATACATATGTAGTTGTCAAACGGTACCCAAATTGTATATCGTCAAATGTCAATCCCAATCAATTAGAGTTCGACTAATTTAGGTAGAAATTCAGTTAATTGCACTCAATGTGTACCCAATTGACAACTGACAACTGGTGGATATAGCGACAAGTGATTTGGGTTTATTTCATTATACACTACACGCCGCATTATGCTATAAACCAACACCGACAATAACCAGGGACTGATGTGAGAGAGAGAAAGGAAGAGCGAGAGAGAGAGAGAGAGAGAGACGAGGCGAGTTTAGCTTGTTTTGCAATTGATGTTATAACAATTTTTGAATTATTGTTTTTGTTTGCGGACATTAATTGAATTTGATGTGACAACATAAACTTTTTGGTATAGTTTTCAAAACTTTTGTTTGGAGCGGCGAAATGGCTGGCATGGGCTTAAAGGACTATTTGTTGTTGTTGCTGTTGTTGTTGTTGTATATATTTTGATATTCTTGTGCAGATTGTATATACGTATTTATATACGATTATAAACGGACAGAGTAGAGTAGATGTGAGGGCTCGGGCAGGACGATATTTTGAATAGTATGTTGTTGCAGTTGCTAATTGCATTATTGTTGTTGTTGCTGTTATTGTTGTTGTTGTTGCTGTTGTTGTTGCTGCTGTTGTTGTTGTTATATGATAAATGGTGGGTAATATACGATTACACATACATACATACATACACATGTGTATATACATATGTAGGTATGACTTATCTAAAAGTATTTGAATTTCTGTTGGTTTTTGTTGTTGATGTTGCTGATGTTGCTGTTGTTGTTGCTGTTGTTGTTGTTGTTGGTATTTGTTGCTTTGTTTCGTAAATGGATTTGTTGTTTGGCAAATGGAGAAAACATTTCAAAGTCTATTGCAAGTATAAACTACACAAAATTATTATATGTACCAATAAACGTTGGATAGATAATGGCAAAGTTGTCGCTGCTGTTGTATGTTGTTTAATCGAGGGATGTTTTTAATATTTAATATTTAATATCGAGTAAAATTAGTTGCTGCACTCAAAAGGAGTTTAAATCGGTTGTTTGGTTGTTGTTGTTGTGGTTTGTTGGTTTTGTTGGTTTTGTTGTGTGTTGTTCATGAGAGGTATAGATTATTTTTGGATTATATTATATAGCTAGTGTTGTAGTTAAACATACTTCTCCACACGCTGCACGCGAGCCCTCGGTTCGATTAAAACAGAGAGAGATGAGAGAAGACCCTTTTAGTGAGAAGTGACAGAGTAGCAAAGCCCCCCGCACAAACTCACTCGACTCGCCATATTATTCGGTGGTGAGCAGCCGCGCAATGTAGAACCCTAATGCAAACGCGATCCCAAAAGTGCGACCGCCCCCAAAAACAGACACGACGCACTGGACGAAAGCCAGACAGAGAGAGAGAGAGTCAGAGAGAGAGAGAGTGCACACACACTCTTGTATGACAAGCTCTTAACCTGAGAGAAAAGAGTACGAAAGAAACTAAAAAAAAAAAAAACAAACACAAAAACAAAATATGTAAAAAATTGTATTTTAAATTATTGTAAATATATATTTGTTGATCAATCAATTAGTTGATTTTCTGTAAATGATTAACATTAGTTGTTTGCTTTTGGGGTTTGGGCCACCTTTTGGACATTTGAAAGTGGAAATTCTTTTGGCTGGGTTGGTTCAACAAGGTACAAGATATGTATATGAAGAATGAGCGCAAAGAAACGGTAAAAGACTTGGTGGTAAGTGGAGAAGAAGCTGCAACAATCAGGCCCAATGCACAATTGGCAAACTGAACCCAACTGAAGGCGGCTCCTCTTTGGGACATTCCAAAACTGCAAAGGGGGTCACAAGTCGGTTCGGCTCTAGACAACTGTCGAGGTTCAAAGGGGGTTGTGGATTACATAGATGGAGAGAGAGAGAGAGAGAGGAGAGATAGAGAGAGTGGAAGAGAGAGAGAGAGAGAGATAAAGAGAGAGAGAGAGAGGTGCAAATCATAACTGGATATTTCTAAACGAGCAGTGGATATAATTTGAATTAGAGTGGATACACAAACTAAAGACTCATATTTGATTTAGGCATTTATTCACACAGATAGGCAGATAGGCAGATAGAGAAGTGACATAAAACTCAAGAAGTTAAATTATCAATCAAGTTGTTACGAGAAGTAGAGGCAAACAGGATGTTGCTGGACGCGCATAGAGGTAAACCAAAAGAAAATTAAAATTATTATAGTATAGACAACCAAATGTTATTTAGCTTATGAAATTGGTAAATAAACAAATTAAAATAAAAGAAAATAAAAGAAAATTGAATTGTAGGTGTTGGGTTAAAAAAGAAAGAGATAGATATTGAGAGAAAGATCCGAGAGTAACTAGATATAGAATGCGGCGTTATACATGATGATATATTTTGAATTGACCTCTTAAAACACACTGCTTAGACTAGACGTACACAAACAATTTGCACAGACTGTACACGTACGTACCTCTTGTGTGGGCACCGCATAGTTGCCCTGTATGGTAAAGGCCTGTCCATTGGCCAAGATAACTGGCCCAGTTACTTGCGGCTTTGGTCGATATGGTATGGTAGCACCGCGTGGCGGAGACTGTATAAACAAAATACTCATTAGTTATGCATTTTAATATAAAAGATGCATTCGAAAAAAGTAAACAGAACAGAACTGGAACAAGTTGAGCTCAGCGTATGCAAATATTTAAATTAGCCCATAAATTATATTCACTCTCGAGTGCCCTAAACTGCCTTTAGACGGGCTAAGTTTATTTTCGCACTTATTCGCTTATCTTGTAAAGCCCACAAAAAATATCTCTTTGTCGCAATCAAATTTATTTTGACTTTTCAGCACTATCAGCAAGACACGACACTAAATTATTTTCAACTGCGACTATATAATATAATTTTTATTTTTTTTTAAATTTACACTTTTAAATTTTCAAATTCACATGTTTTCCAATTTAGACAAAATATAAAAATGCGTCGAAACGGAAAACTTGAAGCGAAAAAGCACGAAAACTAAACTGACGCCGTCTAAATTTTTGGCCATTATTTTTATGTCTTTAGCTAAAAATAGCTGGCTCCAAAAAACGTTTACTGTTTTGTTTACTTTTGAATGCAATATGTTGATTTCGATAGACAGATTGTGTTTACCTCCAACATGACAAGACATATCTGATAGATACATTGGGTGATCTGCTCAGCGCTGCCACTCAAGGTAACCGCACGCTCCGTGGAGTTTGGCAACATTTCGCTGGCCACCTGTATGGAGCAGCCCGTACTTTGGCGTATTTCCTTAATCTTTGAGCCACTCTTGCCTGTCGCATGCAAAAGAATCAAATTAGAAATATTGAGGCAGCAGAGCAGGGCAGGGGTTAATGAGTTTTCAGCGGTTTCTACTACTACTTTTTTTATGTCTATCCATTTATTTGGCTTGTGTACACACCAATTAACGATCCACATTGACTGGCCGGCACAATCAATCGAATGGGTATTTGAGTTTTACCAACTTTGCCAACATCATTGAACTGCGAGCACCACTGAAACGGGTTTCAAGTTAGTAATGTGAAGCGTGATCCAATTCAACAATTCAGAATTGAGTACAATAAACACTCGAACTTTTTTTTTTTTTAGTTCTTGAGCCAAGACTTTCTCTTATCTGGCAGTGGAGTGCCATTGTTTTTTTTTTCTTTCTGTTTTTTTCTGTGTTTTTTTTCTGTGTTTTTTGCTTTGCTCAATTGTGTTTTTGTTTATTTCTATTTTTGTGTGTTTGTATCAATTATTGTGTTATGCAATCGTGCTTTGGACTCGCATCCGTTTCGATCTAGCGCACACATACCTCTTCAAATTTCTTTGTAATTAGCGTAAATGCCGCAAAGATTGCGCTTGTTGTGCCAGATACCGTTACAATGCGTTCCGGGCATGAGCCATCCGAAATGTTAATTTTGGCACCAGACTGTAAAGATTTGTTGGCCCATAAATACATATATGTACAACATTCCGTCTATGTATGTAGCTAAGTACGTAATCTGTATCTGTGCACTTACCTCTTCACGAAATCTGTTGACAATTTCACCCTTTTTCCCAATAATACTACCAACTTCCTGTAAAGACACAACAAGACAAATTATTTTTAATTAGTATTATCTATTTTAAAAGTATTTATCGAATACAAAATATAGTTTTTTATGTTGATTAAAATTGATTGAAACTCTGAGAGCGATTCATTGCAATATTTTATATCTCGCAAACTGTAAAAAAAAATATACACTTGAAATAATATTCTGCTCAGTACAAATAGATTTCGAGTACGCAGCTTTGTCGATTTTCGCAGCTAAAGTTTTCTTTTGGTTTTGGTGAATTCCACTATTGAGCAGTGCGACTGTGCTGCAAGTTTTCATTTACAATTTAAGATTTTTAACTAAAACATTTTAAAATAAATCGAAATGTAGTCTGGTTTGGCAGAAACTATAATTTCATTAAGAAATAAGAACAGAAAAATATTTATATTTATTTTGACCATATAAAGCAATTGCCATTCTAGCAAAAACTGCATCCGCTTTCAGCTTTCTTTCTGTCATTTACAAACGTCGCCATAGATGTGCAAATTCGATTAAATATTAAGTGATTTTCTGCCATATGTGTGTGTGAGTGTGTGTGTGAGTGTGTGTGTGTGCGTGTGTGTGTAACTGTTTTTGCATATCTAAGTGACACAGAAAGCGATTCACATTCAAACCAAAACCAGAACCAACTAAAAACCCCAGTTTTTAACGCAAACCGCATGCATATTTTGTAATGAAATTTGCGGCAAGCTCGTTTTGCGCGTTTTAATTGATGGTAAAAATCTGCATGAAGGAAAATACAAAATGCAAAAATATATTTCTATGTATGTGTTGACAGCTTCTAATTGGCAGTCCTGCAAAACGATAAACTCAATTTGTGATACTCACTAAAACTTGAACAAGTTTGGCGAAGCAATCATTACAAAAATATTTAGATAAATAAATCACACTAATTACACAGCAGTTGCAGGTGTATCTTGTATCTGAAGAATATTGCAGAATATTTGTTTCTTAGATTGTGCAATCGAAAACTGCGAAAACTCAATGCCAAGTAGAATTTGTGAGGCAACCATTAAAAATGCCCAAAGCCTAATTAAAAACATTTTAGGCTGTTCAATAAGGGATTATAAAATCGATAATTCCACAAATTAAACGTAAACATTTCAAGGATATTAAATACTTAAAGCAACACAAATATTTTTGTTTTTTGTAGATGTTTATTTTGTTTATAACTAGCAATTTAATATTATAATTTTGGGAAACTGGCTAAGCTAAAATATGAGAGTACAAACTACAACTTTGCTGGTTGCATAAATATATTTAATAAATTTGATATAAAATATTCTCTTGTTTTTTTCCCAACATTTTCAGTTTATGTTGTTAATTAAATATTTAAGCCTTTTTTCTATAGAAGCATTCATCATTAATGAATTTATTAGTGGAAAATTTACTGTTTTCCGGAAATGGCATTAATTTTAAAGCTTGACATTTATGAATTTAGTACAAAAATCTGTAGTAACCTTCACAAAGTGCACTTCTCATGCCTGTCGCCATGTTTATCTTAATTTCTAAATACCCATCCATTGTCTCACACACACACACTCATACACACACACACACAGACAATGCAAGGTGTATAGAATTTTGGGCATTTTGCCAGTCTGTCACAAAATGCAGAATCGTGCAAAACAATATTAGTATAAAATGGTACATCCTACTCTAAGCCAGTGTAAAAATATTACGTGAATCAGCCTCAACTGGGTTGATTGTGCATTACGGGCCATTTTCTATGATATTTATGGTGATGGTGGTGGTGGCCCAATCTAAATGACCGAAATATTTATTATACACAAAAGTCAGCAGGAATTGCCATAATTATTAGCATGATTACGGTCTACGCGTCTGTGAATTGTGTTCTTACGCCTGTCTGCACCCAAGACAAATTTTGACAGACCTCCATAATTTATATGCTCTATCTATCTCTCTCTCTCTCTCTCTCTCTCTCTGGCACAAGTACACATACACCCACACACACACACACAGACTCAGTTGCGGCCTAGACCAATGGCCATTAAGTTTGATGTGCTGCTCATTAGCGAGGCACGCTCATCATCATTATGATGCACAGCGTGGTCAGGTCAACCCACAATCAGCCCAAATCTCTCTCAGCCCAGTTTGCTGATGGTTCAATTGGCATTGACAGCTTCAAAAGCTTAGACGATTTGCATAAGTCTGTGTGGGTCAAGCGGTAAGCCATCAAACTTATTGAATATTCGAATGCTACGCATAATGTTATACACAATTTGTGCACTTTCACTTGATTGAGTTTTGTTGCTGCTGTTCCCTGTTGCAGTTGCAACTTTTGCTAAATATGTCTGACAATCAACAATCTGAAGAGACCATTTTGCTAAATATTACTTTGAAAACACACCACACACACACACACAGCAAGGCAGCCCAGCATGGAAACCGGCTTTTGGCTATTTTGCATGCCAGCAATTAAATGCTAAATTTTTGCACTTGCAACTTGCCAAGTTGCACCAACATCATGCAACGATTTCTATGCAAAAATTCACTTTTGCGGTTGTGCATTCAAAATTGTGCATGTCATGTGGAATTGTTGCCTCAAAATATGCATGTCCCGCAGTGGAGCAGTGCAAGTGGTGCTTGGATGTGGACAGTGTGGCTGGCTGGCTGGCTGGTTAGCTGGCTCCAGTGTAAACAAATTGGCTTAAAAGCTTTTGAAGATCAATACTTTTTGGAGAGGAATGCATTTTACTTATGACATGTGGCCTTGTAAATTGGAATGTGCAATAAATTATAATACAATATATATATATATGGAATATTTGAATATTCAACGATAAGTTGGACTTGCTGTGTAGGTTCAAATTAATTAAGAACGCTACAAAGAGACGACATTTTCTTCCAGTGTGTCGCATTTGTTGTTGATTGTGTTTTTTTTTTCTTTACTTGTATTTAATCAAATTAAAAATGCCACTCGCTGCGACTTGTGGAGAATTGTAATTGCTTTTGTTTTGCTGGGGCAAATTGTAAATTATTTAATTGTACAGTTTGCCAGTTTGCACTTTACTTACTGCTTTCATTTCGAGTACCAGAGTGCCAGGAGCAGCAACAAATTCACATTCGCACAACAGAAAAATGCAGTGCAACAAACGTGCAACATGATTTATTAAAAAAGGGTGCCAAGAGTGCAAAAGCACTGCAGGTGAAGGGGGGTGCAGTGGTACAGTGGACCAACGCATTGAGCACACATGTGTGCAGCACCACCATCAGCAGCAGCAGTTCGTGCAACAAGCGGCACACACATGTCGTGTACCAGCCTGTCCCCAACGCCTCACCCCACCCCTCCCCTGACACAAACATTTGTCACATTGCATTTTCCAACATTTTGTGGCAAAGTTTTTCTTGGGCGACTGAAACGGTTTCCATAAATGGTTCTCACGGTTTGGCAGCGTTTTTTTTTTCTTTGTTTTTTAACTTATTTATTTTTCAGTTACATGCATCGCATTTATTTGGGCTTTTTTATAGCATTATTTTGCGAATTGAGAATTTTCAACGCCGTCGCATTAACACAAAGAGAGACCAAAGCGAAAAAAAAAAAATTCAATAGTTTCCACCAACGCAGCAGCCGCTGAAAATTGCACGCTCAGCATGAGTTTTTTTTATTATTTTTATTATTTTTATTATTATTATTATTTTGTTGTTGTTGTTGTTGTCTGCGCTAAGCTGCCACCAATTCGTCTTCTTCTTCTTCTTCGTGCCGGTGGTCTACTAACATCAAAATTGTGTGTGCAAGTGTGTGTGCGTGTGTGTGTGCGTGTGTGTGTGTGTGCGTGTGTGTCTGTGGTTCTTTTTGTTTCTTTTGTTGCGGCACAATTAGCACCGTCCATTCTGTGGACCTCTTAATGCGTTTTCCTCTTGTTGTTCTCATTGTTGTTGTTGTTGTTGTTGTTAATTCTTCTTCCAAGTTATTATAGTGTTTTTTATTTAGCTATTTGTTGTTGTTGTTGTTTCTCTTGTTTGTTGGCCACATGCTTTACGAGTTGGTCGTGTGATAAATGGGCTATCAAAATGTTGCGCTCGCTTGAGAATATTAGACAATCGGTTCAAGTTTTCTACCTCTGCTCTGTCAGTCTGTCTGTCTGTCTGTCTGTCTGTCTGTTTGTCTGTCTGTTTGTCTGTCTGGCTGACATTTAATGAGTTGATAATTAGACAGTGTCTCTGCTAGGTGACTAAAGTTTGGAAATGTATTTCAAAGAACACTTTTGCAAACTAAACAGCACAGTTAGATCGTTAAGAGGCATTTCAGAGAAATGCTCAGAGAGCGATCTAAAACGATTCTTGAAACTTTTGAACTCTATGACTACGACTATAACATATAACTCCCGGAAATCGCTCAGCATTCTCAGCATAGCTGTGAATAATTTATTTTACTGTACAGGTTCACAGATTGACCTATCATTATCTTTATCTCTCTCTTTTTACATTTTTACTTTTCTTATCAATAATTTATTACAATTTAAATCCTTTTTCTGCGTTTCCCTTATAAATATTAACGCCCCCAATCTGTGCCATATCCCTATTATATTTTACACATTTTAAACATTTATTTTATTATTCATTTCAAATTTTAATTCAACTCATAAATTTGTATTTTAATTTCAGCTTAAATATTCAATTTTGAATTGTTTGATAACATTTGAAAATTTAATTAAATAAAAAACATGTTTTTAAAGTGAAATTATTATGCAATAAATATTTTCGAAGTGATATTGAGTTGTAAGCAATTCAAAAGCAATAAATTTCCAATTCATAAACAGGTCAGCTGGATATTCTCCCATGCACGCTTTCTCCATAAATTTGTGCCAGATTCGGATTTGGAGAATACATTTCACTTTGCCATTAAAGATGCCTCGGAATTGTAAACAATACCCATTTAATTAGATATATAAATACAAACTGACAGCATAATAAACTCAGCTGCCAATATGAGGGTTTATGCCCACAGTCTACGATTCGCCAAGGCCAAAAGAGGTAGATTTAACTGATGCCTTTCAAAGATTTATTCTCACAGCGGGTATTATAATATTTTCGACCAGTAGAGTACAATTATTCGTAATCATTTGAATGATATCATAAGTAATATCATAATCAGACTTATCTGATTAATATGCTTGAAATCTTTCTTAAAAACATTCGCTGCACTAATGAGTTCTTCTATGGAAAACTTTCAGCTTTATCAAAATGTTCCGATCAAAATTTGAAAAAGGGAATGTAATATTCGGTTTGTTCCTTCATGTTTCTTTGGCATTGTTTTCCATCGCTGGTTTTCAATTGTTTGCAGTTTTGTGTGAAAGCAGCCAGCGTCAGCCGTCAAATGAGTCAATCCGGAGTTGAACGCAAAGTGACGCAAGTAATTAATTAACGACAAAACTAACAAAAAGAAAACCCAGCCAAGCGTCAACCTGAATATTGTAATTCAGTATGATATCTTTTGCTGCACGTTGAGGAGCCAATTGCGTCGCATTCCAATAATCCGGCTGGTTAAAATTGAATTTCATCTCATCTGCATATTTACAGAATAAATATTAGTTTTTGATTTCTATCAATGCTTTTGCAAAATGGACAAACTCTGCTCCTTGAGGGCAAACTAATTAATCAAAACTCGAATTTACTGAAGCTGTTAACCAATCGCAATTAGAATTTTCTAATTTTCCTATTGATTACATTTTTGACCCTAAGCGGGCCTTGAAATAATAAGCTAATTCAAAGTAGAGTGGAGAAAATGTGCATTAAGAAAAATTGCAACAAATATAAACAGATATATAGATATAGCTTGGGCATTTGATTTACAATTGCTTCGGCAAATTGCGCTTTTCTAGCTTGGAGCTTAGTAAACATTCAACAATTGATTAATTTGCATTCAAGTTGAGTTTCAGCTGGGATTCATTCAATGACTCATTCACTATTCACTATTCGAATGATGACAACGATCAAGATTTAAAGATATAGCCTTGGAGTGAAGATTGAGAAACTTTTTGCAGTCCAAATTAATGAAAATATTTATTTTTAAGCTAAAAGCAACGATTCCTACTAAACAAATGAAAAAAAGGCGTGGCAAATTTAAAGAATTTGTACAAAATCTGAATTTAATGAATAATCTAATTTTAAGCATTGAATATTACTGAAAATGACTAGTTATTTGAAATATTTTGTCAAGTAAATTTGCTGAATTGCCTTAAATATATGCTGCAACATGTATGCGGCTCTGCTGCATCAGATAATGTGAGGCACAAGACCTGCCTGCACCTTTTGGTGTTGTTTAGGCTTTGGTATTTTGCCTTCTTCGGCTTTCTTGGTTGCCTTTGTTGGCTTTGTTGGCTTTGTTGTATTTGCTGTTGCTGTTGTTGTTGTTGTTGTTGTTGTTGTTGTTGTTATTGTTGCTTGTTGGCAGCCAGCCGCAAATTGCACAGAAACCCTAGCCAAAAGTGGGTTGCACTCTCGCAGAGAATTATCGAGTATTTTGCAATTGTCGAATGTCTGTCTGCGTATCTGTGCTGCAGCCTTTGTTTCTGTTGTTTCTGTTGTTTCTGTTGTTTCTGTTGTTTCAGTTGTTTGTGTTTGAATCATGCATTTTTAATTAGTGAAATTGGCATAGAGCAGTAGAATACGGCATCTGAATGCGAATTTTGTGGGCAGTGCGCCATACTTGACAGCCGCTTGTCTAATTATAATTAACTGATTTATTTATGCACTCTAAATGAAATGTTGTTCATATCGACGGTATATTATATGAAAACACTGAATATTTGAGCAATCGTGAGAACAGTTTTTATTGCACAATGCATTTGCACCTATTTCGGATATGCTTACTTAAAGGAACATTTACATATATATTTAGCGAATGCTTTTCATATTGTTTAAAGTTGAAAAGTGCATTCGACTATAAATAATAAATTATTGCACATATCGATTGTTAAGCAGACAATTACCTCGAAAGAAACTCGGCAGTCAACTAATGAATGATGATTTATTAAAATGAATGTGGCTAAAACCAGTTTAATTATTCATTGTCAGTTGACATGCTCATTTCTGCCGAGTAACTCGAGACCTACCTCAACATTTATAGTATTTCAAGCCGATACATCATTACTGCACTTTATACTTACATGCAAACATGCTTGTTAACATACTCTAACAAAGTTTACTAGGTATAGGAAACCATATGCCCCCCAATTTGCATCCTGAAAGGGTCGCAGATATGGCGAGAGTTATAAACAGATATTTATGGACAATTACGTTCGTTGCATGCTCAATTGAACAAGTCAACACGGATGTTGCTTGTGTAAATTCAAAGCTCTTGTCAATTGAAAATTTACTTGATTTCCACTCAGGTTTGCTTTTCCTTTTTTTTCTCTTTTTTTTTTTTGATATTTGCCTTCTGATTTGCATTGCGCTAAAAATATATTTACATATTTTACATGTGTGTGTGTGTGGATTTGTCAACTTGGCCAACAGCAGACAACGATGTTGGCGGCAGCTCATAAATCACGCTAATCTATAACTATCGATCAAGAGAGCAACACAGAGAGATGGGTGGCAGGCACAAGGTGAGCGCGGCAAGGGGGCAAGGGGGCTAGTCGGCGCTTTTCAAAGTGCCTTGAGAATTTATTGCCTGAATCCTTGTGCAGAGCAGCGTAAATAAACTCAAAATCGAAAAGCCCAAAACGTATGTAATGCAGCAAAATGAGCAAAAACACTTGTATATATATTTTATTTACATATTTGCACACTTAATTTTAGTTTTTGGCGCTGCTATTTAGCTGGGGCCGAGAAGTGTGCAATTATTCACGGATACTGTCGCTGATCGAACCTCCGACAATCCCCCGCCACCCTAACCCGAAGAAATGTTGTCTGTCTGTTGCTATTTTTGTTATAAATTGTCTGCAAATTTTTTCATTTTCTTTTTTCTTTTTTGCTTTGGCAATTTTGCCAATTTTCAACTACACATCATGTAATGTGTACATCTCTGTGTCTCGCTCGCTCTCTCACTCTCATTCTGTCTCTCTCTCTGCTCTGGCGCCCTGCGTTGCTCTGTCACCTTATCTGCGACTGGTGTTGCACCTGTCGCTGCCTTTCAGTGCAACACACACACACACACATAAGTTGGCAACAACAACAGCAGCAAATAACATGCTCGCACTTATATTTAAATCAAAGACAGGTCACACACACTCTTCAAATGCGCAATTTGCATCGTCGTCATCGTTGCCACAAATCGGATTTGAAGTAATGTGAAGCGAGATTAGCGACACGAGATTACCCCACATCAGGCTGAGGCGGCTCCGCCGACAGTTCGGAGTTGCCCGACAGCTTTTGAATGTTGTCGCTTTTTCTATGCTTACCCCCATTGCAACTGATTCTGCTCGTGCAACTCAGCTCAAATAAATAAGCTGATGTTTAAGCCCGGTTCTGTGACACATGGCTATCAGATATATGTCTTATTAATGTCAGCTGAGCTCATTATGGTTGATGCACTTTAAGCATGCATAAAAACTCTTCGATTTTTCCTAGTAAATCTTGTTGACTATTTTTAGCTATATCTATATATCTTTGACTGCCAACTGTGTAATTCATTCAGCTGTTTTCCTTAACATTATTTTGCTGTATTTTAAATACATATTGCAGTAAATTTCCTTTAGTCACACTTTTTGCAGCTAATTAATTAAATTCCTCAAATAGAATTCATTATTTTTGATTACATATCTTAATGGCTTTAATTGCATATCTCCCTCTGTATTTGAAATGGCTTCTTTTTTTTGAGATACAACATAGTTAATTATGCATGCTGAGCAAATGTTTTGTATTATCCCAAAAACAGGTCGAGAAATGTTTAAAATAT
This sequence comes from Drosophila kokeensis, assembly GCA_035042145.1. NCBI lineage: Eukaryota > Metazoa > Arthropoda > Insecta > Diptera > Drosophilidae > Drosophila > Drosophila kokeensis. The sequence continues at coordinate 298,111 of JAWNLT010000589.1, read as the reverse complement.
ACATAAATTTTCTTGTGTATGTTTATCTTGTAATATCCACATATGTTTCCGGACTGATGAGCTGCGGTTTTTATGTTTATGTCAGTTATTGATGCGTTCCTCTTTTTATTGCTCATATTTGCGGGCTGTAATGATTCTTTAATAGCCAATGCATGCTTTGCATTTTATGACTTTAAATATTATATTTTTGCTTTTTGCTTATTTACATACATATATTTTCCTGCTTCTTTTTTTCGATCTGTTTCGTTCTGTTTCGCTGTTTTTCTTCAGTTGGCAATAATGGGTGAAGTGTGGCGTGTTTAATTTTAATTTACATACAAAATGCACGCATTCATTTTTAATATTAATTACTTTTTTACCGGCCACCTTTTATGTTATACCTCCCTCTCTCTCCATCTCTCTCTCTCTCTGTCTATCTCTCTCTTTCTGTCTTTCTCTCTCTCTCACATTGCATTACATTTTATTGATATGGAATGGCTTGGGAAAATTCCCATTAATATTTAAAATGACATAATTCGATGGGGAGCATTACGGCTTACACGTTTAATACAGGTGGGCTTCAAAATTTACATTTTAAATTTCACAAAGAGCCCCAAAGCTACAAAGTTCTCAAACAAATTGTGTTTCTATTTGGGCGAGGGGGTGGCCAGCGGGCGTCTGGCGCTTAAACTGATTGGCAGGTCTGTCGCCTCGCCTCGCCTCGACTCGACTGTGGAAACAACATTAGCCTCGTTAGTCCTCAGTTAGGCTGTGTGTGTCTATATTTGCTTTTAAAACTCTCAACACACTTTGGAGCTCCACTTGAGATTATTATAAAAGAAATTCAAACATTTCAAGTCTTACATAATAATAAATAAATATTTAACATACACTCAACAAAAAACTCACATTTTTCTGCAAATAATTACTAGATATACAAAAAAAAAATGTCTGAAAAATTTATATTTCTCAGAAATATATTTTTAAACAATAGAAAATGTGACTAAAAAATTAATTTGCCAGTATTTATATTTAAAAAGAAAACCCTTTCTGGAATTCTGAATATAGTGGTGTAATTTGCCCTTTCGACTGTTATTTTAGCTCAATTGAAACTCAATAAAATCACAGGTTTCACTTTTTTCAATTTAAATAATCTTAATTTATCAAAAGTATTCCTTTTTTCATGTGTAAAAATCCCAAGTGATGTGTAACATAAAAATAATAAATATTTAACAATATATGGAAAACATATTGTCAAAAATTTCCTAACTTGTCAACAGCTCATTTGAAAGCGACAAAAAATGGCCTTGGCTAATATTATTTTTGGAAATTGACATTTGACATGTGACTGAAAAATCTGTGGAAATCATAGTGAAACATTTGTTTCCCATTTGTTGACCCCTTTCATAATAAAATATATTTTTAACTGACTCAGGTGAAATCTTTTTTTATTTTCTTAGTATAATACGATATTTTTCGCACCCCGTCAGGCGTTAGGAAATCCACAGCTGACTGGACTAACCCTGAGGATTTCTTCCAATGGGATTTGAAATGTGTCAGACAATATACAATGAGTCACACCGAAAATTGCGCAGCGTCAAGTAAATAATGTATTTGCCTGCCATAAGTTAATTATTCATTATTTTTCAAAAATTGCAAAGACCTATGGTAGGTACATGTATTAACCACCTAAATTAATATATGACCCCAATACACTGGGGTTTCCCCACCTGCTAGGTAGAATTATAAAATACAAATACATTATTTACTTGACGCTGCGCAATTTTCGGTGTGACTCACTGTATATATAAAAAAAAAACTACTTCACCTGGAGCCAGTGAAAAAACATGATTAAATTATAATGAAATGTTGACAGTTGACTTACCTTTCCTTGCATAATCAGCCTTATTGTGAGTGTCACCGATGGATCCTCGACTTTGATGGGCGCACCGCTCGCACTGCCACTTGTGTTATTGTCCTCCATTTTCTTGTATGTTTTGTTTTGTTTGACTTTTGTCTTTTTAGATGGATATGCTCCTCAGCAATATGTTGACCGATTTAGCGGTCGATTTGTTCTCTCTTTGCTACTGCTTGTCTTTTAGCTGCGACTTGAAGGCTTACGTTGTAAATATACTTGTTTGTAGAGTATATCGTGCATGTATGATTAAAATATAATGCACACAGACATCGATTCGACTTTTTGGCTAATACATAGATATAGACATATATGTCTTGCTTGTGTACTTATTGTGTTTTGCTTAATCTCTGTTCAAATTAAATTGGTGGTGTCTTTTACTAATCGTCTACGTTTATTTTGTTGGCTTAAGCTCGCTGCGTTCTTTTTAAATCTTCGTCTCTTCTGATTTGTGTTATTGTTTTCTTTCTTGTTTTTGTTTTTGTTTTTGTTTTTGGCTTTTTTATTTATTTCAAAAATGCAACATATAATCACCGCTCTATAGATTTTGCATGAAATTATTAGTATTGTATGATTAGTAATATTATTTAAATGTTGAGCGAAAATACTGTTGCTTAGCGGTTGTATTTAGTTTGTTGCACTGCAAAGAGACAAAGAGAAACGCAATTCATAAATTATTTGTATGCATTTGGAATTTGTAAGTATTTCATATATAAATTTTATTTGAAATTAGCTAATTTATTTTGTAAGATTCGCGCAAGGCATTTAATCAAATTGCCGCTCAGTTCACTTAAGTCGAGTCGAGTCAACTTGCCAGCCATTTTTCTGGCTTCCGGCATTTTGCTCAACGAGAAATCCCAACAACACCAACAACAACAACAACAACAACAAAAAAAAGTCTCGTGAGCTTTGTTGTAATTTTGATACACAATTTTGTTGTCGTTTTTTTTCTGCTCGAACATAACTTTGAAACTGCGCCAAGTTTTTATATGTATATTCCACAGTGCGGATGGGACATACAAGACTGCATAACACACACAAACACACAAACACACATACACATACACCCATACACACACATGCATATGCATATAGTATCGATGGTTTGCCCCTTGCCACCGCAAAGGCATTTCTTACGCTTGGAATCACATCATGTGCAATTTAGTACAGATATTCAACACACACACAACACACACTCACAACACACACAACAACACACAGCGATATTTCAGTTTATTTTATTCTTCGCTCTTTTTAATATTTTTTTTATTTATTCGCTTACTTTTTTCGTGTAAGCGAAACAAATTCCCAGCATAACTTTACATGCAGACTTCGCATATGATTCTGAATGTTTGCCGCTGGCAGAGAGACAGAGAGCAAGCAGCAGCAGCAGCAGCGAAAACATTTCCCCAAGGAGCTTCTGGGGGCTGCGGGTTCTACGGGTTCGTGACGGGGCGGGGGGAGTAAGGCAATGCTCCAAAATATTTGCACAGGCCAACGCGATGGCTGCGACAGCAGCAACTTGCTCAGCTGTTGTTGCTGTCGTTGTTGCTTATGAAATTATGCACACTAATTCCCCATGTAACGGCAACTCAGCCTAGAGATAGAATATAGTCTATACACACACTCACACACACACACACACACTGCCAGAACCCGGTCCGGAGAGCTTGTCGCGAAACTTATGCGGGTCGCAACTGTAAAAAGCATTAACGTATAAATAAATGCGCATAATTTGGCTGCCCGCGTGCACCTTACTGTGACATGGCTGCTACTCGACTCCTCCAACTGCAACAACAACTACAACAACAACAAGGGAGTCAATGATAGCGAGAGCGAACAGACAGTCCCAACAACAGCTGCCACGCCCAATTATTTGCATGAATATTTCCATGTTTCTGTACAAATATGCAAATCGGCAATGCTGTCCAGGTGTGACAATAACTAGTGCCCCAGCATGGGGCACTTCAGCAACAATACAAACAATTTTTAGTCGATTCCCAACTTTTAAGACGGACAATACACATTTTTAATAAAACATAATTATTCAATTAACCTTTTTTAACAATTAACATTTATCGACGAAATATTTGCATGGTTTAAACTCTGTATTTTGGCAATCTTTTATGTGGCAAGAAAAACTCAGCAACCATTTTAAGTCAGCTGGTATTTTGAATTCAACACAAAGGTGCCCGAGGAATGCAAAGACTGCTGGACGGCATGCCACAAACTTTAAAACAACTTCTGCTGGCAAAGACATCATAATTCCAACTTATTTTTTGTTTCTGCAGCTTCTTCTGCCAGAGAATGGCGCACTTCTCAACCCAGTCATTCATATTGTATGCCGCCTTCGTCTCGGCTCACCTGCCGGAAAGTGCAAACACATTTAATATGCTCTCCTTGTTCGGCCGGGTTGCCATTCATAATTTATTCTCCACCTTATACATAGAACATGCATCTTCTTCATGCAAGAGAAACTAGAGTCAACTTTTTGGCAGAATGTCACAACTTTGTGAATTCATCATCATGCCAATGCCAGTTCCAGTTCCACTTCTAGTTCCAGTTCCAGTTGCAATCACAAGTAAAGTAAATTACGAATGTCAAACTAAACCAATTGTTTGCATATTTCACATTTGAACCTACATTTCTGCCCCATAGAATGATGGCATACAACGCCATAAAAATGTGAATTGCGGCACAGGTATGACAATTGTTTGAAATGAAAAAGGAGTACTCAAACAGATGGTTTGAATTCGACTCATACACTCAGAAAAAAGTCACAATTACTTTTAATAAAATGCCAATTAGCTATTATTACTAAGCAGACAGTACACAGAGGCAGCATCAGGTTCTGTCTCAGAGAAAAGAGCAGCTATATTGCTACCGGATCGCGCAAACACTTGAATGTGTGCGAAGATAGCAGCAACACTCAATAATCCTTGTCTTTTTGTGCGCCAGTGTCACTCGATTTTCAATTTATGGTTTTTTGATACTGTTGTGTAACCTGTAAAGTGGGGTGTTTTAACTGTTCACCAATTTTGTAACCATAGCCCGCAAAATGCATGGTGCAAATCTAAGACAGGGTATCATTGTCTCGACATACAAAATTCTGTGTTTCTCGACGGGCACACATATATGCATACATACAAAGATGGGTTTCAACGGGATCTTGTCACATTGCGCAGATAACTGTTCGTAGAAACTATTTCGCATGTCGAGACAATGATACCCCTTTTAAGATATTCACAAATGGCAATTTTGGCTTAATAAGTATGAAAGCAGATTCGTTCGCTTGAGTTCTTAAAATGTGCTTTAATAAAAAACTAAATAGACTGTCACAAAACTAATCGAAAGGTAAACTCGTGGGAAGGAAATACAATGCAATCTATTCCAAATCTATTAGAATTCGTTTTCTTTCTTTCTTAAAAGGGGTATCATTGTCTCGACATTGTATTGTCTGCTTAGTGCTAGTATTCAGTGAGTGAATTTCTTCAATGTATTGCGTCTTTCTATAAATTATGATTTTCACTTATAGAAATGTTTTTTTTTTAATATTAAAAAATTCGGCATATTTTTGTATAATTCGATTTGCGGCAAGCCTTACTGAACTTTAAAAATATTTTTCCTACTATTTAGTAAATATTTCTATAAACTGGAAACAAATTATATTTTTAAGGTGATTTTCATTTAAGGAAGCTTTAGCTGAATTTAGGTAGATTTTTTCTGAGTGTAGCCAGAGTGAGAGAATCAGAGTCATATTCAGAGCACACACTGCGCACATCTAAATATCAAGCTCTGGGAGCAGTGTGAACCCGAGGTGGCATTGGGGCAGCACACATACAACACATGACCAGAATACGCCAACCAAAGACGGACGACAGCCAGCCAAGCCTGAAGCTGTCGCCAGGGGGTAGCCTGCTGTGTGTTGCTGTGGCAAGACAGCGCCACAGAGCTCAGCTGGCAGTAGACAGGCAGATGGACGGACAGAACGACAGACCGACAGACGGACGGACGGACAGACAGAGGCAGACAGTCTGTGGGAAGGGCAATGAAATAATAAGTTCCGTTACATGCATAGTAAATTGTTTGCATTGCATGCCGAGCGCAACGTTGCCAAGATGAAGACATCGCCGCATTGGAATCGACTCCAACTCCAACTCCAATTGCAGCTTCGTGTCTGAGTTCGACTGAAAGACTCCTGCTGCAGACTCATTATCAATCATACGCAGCGTAAGCGGTGGTTGCACTTGGCAACAGCTCTTAATGACTTTTCTCGATGGTGGCAAACTTTAAAAGGCAAACGCATCGTCGTAACTAGTTTTCTTTTAATTAACTCGCTTATAAGTGCCAAGTCTGACTGGCAACCGGTTTGCTTTCTAATTTCTTTAGCTTTCCACACACAATTGTTGTGCGCTGCGTGTGTGTTGGTTTGTCTGTGCCAATTCTCTAATTTCCTGGCAATGGGAAAAACAGTGCCACAAATCACCAAGATATATAATGAAAGAGCTGCTCTGTTTTTTCTTTGTTTTTTGTTTTTTGTTTTTTTGTTTTGTTTTTTGTTTGTTTCTTTTGCAATTTCTTTTTCCATCAAGCAGAATGAACTGCATTTTGTGCAGAAATTTATGACATTTTTCCCAGAACGTTGATAATTAACAACGAAACGGAATTCAAATTAAAAAGGTTTTTCTATTGATATAAAAAAAATATCGATAGGTAAACTTGTTGCAGGTGGCAGCAGCTTTAGTTTAGTTCCAATAGTTGTAAGCACAACTTTTGCCGCAGAATTTTATTATGTGTTCGCTTATCTCGGAGTCTCCTAATAAAGTTGTGGCACGTTCAAAAACTGTTGCCCGCTTTTGTGGCGCACAACATTGTGTTTTATCATAATTTGGCTTGACAACAGTTGTTGCCATTTTGATATTGCACCTTCTTGTATAAGCTGTAAGCTGTTTGTTGTTGCCACACATTGTTTTGGCCCCCAGAAGATGAAGAAAAGAAAAACCAATTGAATTTTTTCGGCCTCCAAAACAAAAAAAAAAAAAAGAAACTCTTGAAGCGGCACAATAAATACTAAATGCTGTACGTGCCACACACACGGGGTCATATCCACGATGCTCTGGACTAGCTGGCTGGATGAACGGCTGAATGGTTGGATGGATGGATGGATGGAGAAACGGATGGAAATGCTGTCATGCGTTGAGAGACTTTTGTTGACGGCAGCGTTGACTTTATACGTCAATTTTCGTCGTAGTCACACATAGAGAGAGAGAGCGCGAGAGAGAGAGGGAGAGAGAGGGGGAGATGTGCGGAGTTTTCTCGCTTTTGGTAGGAGGTTTGGAAAAACAAACATCAAGTGCAGACGACTATGGCCACAGTTGGCGGAGCTGTCGCCGGGTGGTGGTGGTGGCTGCTTTCACTCTGCCCCAAAATGCCATTTTCTAGTCAGCAGCACAACAACACTCGCATGTCAAGTTGTCGTCTGCAAACCACCACCACCACCACCACCCCCACAGCTAACGCCACACCCACCACATCCACCAGCACCGCCAAACGCCTCCATTATCATCATCAGCAGCAAAGTAAAGCTGAAATCCCGAGTCAGGTGTTGGTTGGCTTCTGCAGAACCAGCCAGCCCCATCATTACTCACACATTACACAATTCTTGTGTCGACTGCAAGGAGTGAAATTAAAAATGAAAGTGCTGCAAAGTTATTTAATGAGCAAGTCGATTTAGGGCTAACATTTAGCGTTGTGTGTTCAAAAACAAAGTATTTCAAGTACTCTATATCAAGAAAGTGTTTTAACAAAAGTACAAAACTCAAGTTTATGCATTTCCCTTGCAAAAAACATTTACTTTATTTTTGTCTTATATTTTACTTATTTACTTATTAAATTCTGTGTTCACAATAAATAAAACAAATAATTAATTAAAATTATCAAATTTATCCATGCAAGATTATTTTTGCATAATAAAAATATATGAAAAATAACTGTAACTGTTTGGAAAAAGCATCGAATGGGTTTTAGTTACGTTTGGATTAATATCTGGACTCTTTTCTGGAGTGTCCACTAACTTCCATTGATAAACTAGTCATAGTCATAGTCACTAGTCATACTGAGCTCAAGAAGTATGCCAATAAAAAAAGAAAAGAAAATTCAGATTAAATTTCCCTTGCGGGAAATATTTGACTCTTCTAAAAAAAATGTTTAACTATATCTTTATGGTGGATTAGATTTTTTTGACAGCAATCAGTCAACAAGTCAATGAAAAAAGCGTTTATTTGGCCAACTTTCCTGGTTTTCTTTATATGCGATTTCTGATTATAGCAAGAGTTTCGCTGACAAGATGCAAGGAACAACTTTAATTAATGTCTGTCTTGAGCAACGCAAACAGAGCAGTGGTTTTTAATCTTGTTTTTTAAGAAAAGCATTAACCTTTGAGCTTTTGGTGTTGAGTTAAGCATCAGTGTCTCACAGAAATCCAATCAGTTACATTGTTGAGTTGACTCAACGTGTGAGCGAGAAATGCTCATTAACTTTACTTTAATTGTCCAAAAGGAAAACAGCTGCAACTTTAGAGCCACTTTTCGCTTTGTTCGCACATGAAAGAAATATGTATGTGAATGGCAAAGTTATGCAGTCAATGGAAACTTCTTGGCAAATAAAGTGCCAATAAACAAAAGTCAAATATTTACGAAAAGACTAATGAGTTCGAAGCTAAATTTGTATACAAAATTTGTACACATTTTGTAGACTTTAAACTAAATAAATCGCATTAAAAAAAGCTCACTTGAAAACATTACACATTTTTGCAATTGGGACTCATTGAGACTTTTGCTTAGCCCAACCCAACCACACAGATGAAGTACAGTGCTAGCTAAAAGTCATATGACAGAAATTAATATATATACATGTATATATATATGTATATGTGTACTTTTTACAGGGATTAATTATGCACATGTGCGACTCAGTTTGGCTGGCTGCTGTGTGTTTTCCTGAGTGTGTAATTTTCATAAGCCAAACAGGCGACACCTGACACATTTGCAGCTGCCACTGGACCACCGGTGGGAAGTGCGGGTGCAGGGGTCAAAGGGAAAACTCATTAAAGTGCATAATTGCGACCGCACACACACTCACACACAGACAGAAGCGAACAACAATTTTATGCACATAATAATATTAATATTAATAACATAAAATACTCGGCTGCAAGCCCAAAAATAGTCAACGAGCAGCATTCCTCGGACTGATGAATGTCCCTGGGCCGCACTTAATAACATTTGGGCAGATTTTATAGCCGAGCCGTTTTGCCGTGCACATAATTTGATTTATGTTTACCAACTGGACGGCTGCCTTGGCTCTTTAAGGGTTCCACTAAAAGCGTACACACATTTTGTTGCTGCTTGGGGGCGGGTTGAAACTTGAATCAAACTTCCGCCCAACGGCAGTGGCAGTAGTAATAATAATGCGTCTGCAAAGCACAAGACTTCAGAGCTGAAAAATAAAGCAGCATTTTAAGAACTTATCGCATTACAACAGCACTTGAACGAAAGCAAACCGCCAACCGCGAAATTTGTTGAAATACTTGAAAGCCGAAAATAACTCAATGCGAATTAGAGCTCCTTTCAAAATCATACACAGTAGCTATGACAATTTAAGATAATCATTTTTATTTTTTAATTTATCAGACAGCAGACACCCACAGGCTAAAGTTACTTGCCAATCTGTTATTAACACTTAACTAGTTAGGGCCAAAACATGTATTAAATGGCAGTTAGCTGTTGGCTTTTGCGTCGGGCTCGAAACCTAAACTTAATTGCAATGCAAATACAATCAAAACTTTACACAGTTCATGAAGCCCTCTCTGATAAGGCATTGTGCTGCTTCCATCCCTTTCCCAGTCTGTCGCAAGCAAAACGCAAATGTTGCAGAAATATTTAATTATGCACACATTCATACAAAGTGAGAATTAGGGGCTGCTTACCGCTGTTGCTGTTGCCGAAACAATAGGCATGTGCCCAAAATTATAGTATACTTATGTGGGCAACAACGGCCGCAGGAGCAGAAGGGCTGAACACACCTCAACACACACAATACACACACACACACGAGACACATCCGCACACTCACATACACACACACACACAAATGCCGAGTGCCATATTAATTTTGTGTCAAATAAGTGAAACGCAATTAAACGCACATGTCAGCTTGTGGCAAATGGCCAATAACCGAAATAGGTCCTCACTTAGAGTGAAAGAAAGAGAAATGCAGACAGAGACTTGGAGATTTCCAGAGAGAGAGAGGGGAGAGAGAGAGAGAAATAGGCTACGCAGCCTCCCTAGCAGCCAGCCCAGCAATCAATACAAACAGAACTGAAGCCTACACTCAATTCATTGATACAACAAATAAACTATGACAATAGCAGCTAAGCCCTCTTGTGAGTGTGTGTTTGTGTGTGTCTGTGTGTGTGTGTGGGTGTGGCAACCTATTCAGACAAATTGCACAAAATCCCTTAATATGATGACCTATTAAAATTATGTTCCCTACTCGCGACAATGGCAACAAAAGCGAAACTATAACGGCATCCTCCTCCCATTTTGAGTGGGAGTGACAACTCCGAGTCGTGGCAAGCTGCTGGCCTGGCTTTGTGTGTGTAATAACCGAAATAAATATATATGTGTAAACAATATTTTTTGCTATTCCTCTGTGTGTGTGCGGCGAAATTGCCTATTACATATTACTATACTATACAGCTATATATACATGCATATATGTGGAGACAGCGAGCACTGGGAATTTGGTGGACCATGCATGGGGCAAATAGATTGAAAGTTACTTTAGTCGATAACCACCAAAGAGCCTTCATTGATTGGGTTGGCCAACATAATTCTGAACGATGATGAAGCAATTGTTGTGCGCTTGTGGCTGTTGGATCTTCTGTACTTATTGCTAATGGCACGCATTACGCAGAAAAACAAATATTAAACCAGCAAGAATGCTGTAGTCGAGAGTCAACTTGACTTCAATAATTCCCTGCTTGAACCCCTTAAAAATGTGTATAATGGTTTTGCGCAAATGTATGTAAAAGGCAGAAGGAAGCAGCTCTGACCTCATAAGGTATATAAATATATTCTTGAGCAGAATCAACAGCAGAGTCGATATAACCATGTCCGTTTCATCGTCTGTCTGTACAGGTTCCCGTAATTTGCTTTATTTGATCGATAACTTTCGATTTCCCATAGCAATAAATGCTCCAATTTTAAAGTTAGAATCTTGTAATTAATACAGAATATACATATGCGTATTATGGATCAACTATCCAAATTTCATCAAGATCGAATAAGAAACAACTAAGCTAAAGTTGAAAATATATTCTCACAGTGTTCGCCATTTCTCTCAGCAGCCGCAAGCGTTTTCTCTCTGCAAATAAATATGCGAGCGTATGTGTGAGAAAGAGATGGCATATAATTCACGCGAGCGTCAATATGTTTTTGTGTTTATTCTGCAGAGTCCCGTTACCTACAATTATATGTGTCTATATGTATGTAAGTATATGCACGTGTTCGTTGCCAGCCAGTTCGGGTGAGTTCCGATCAGTTCGGGTTGGTTCGGGTCAGTTCGGGCTTGCGATTGAGAATATGCATTGCCTTCGTCTCCATAAGGTCTGCCATGAGGAAAGAGTGCACTTGCAGACCTGCTCTCATATAAGTGCAAAACTTTTTAATGGGAAATTTGCCAATAAGACTAGAATATATTTAACAACTGGGTTCAGGGTACGTCGTAGTCAAGCTCACTCGACTAGAGCATTCTCACTTGCACTATTTTAACAATCTTCCCTTCAAAAGTATTGCATGGAGTTGCTCTCATTTCTTAAAGCCCACATAGATACTAAAGAATAAACAAAACACGAACTGAAACCTGCTTGCAAACATGTAACGAATACAATATCAATAATAATTCAATATATATTATATATTAACATAAAAGCTTCTGCCTTTATTATTGTGGCTCATATTACCAGCAGAAATCGATATTCCTGATTAAGAATAGATCGTATACGTTCGCAAAAAGCCATTAAGCCGCTTGTACCCATTTATATGTGGAATAATTAAATATGCCTGAAATCATGGAAATAAATAAAGTTAAGTGGTGTCTGCTTCCAGTTTTGAATGATTGAAATCTGCCTAAAATCAAGTTTATGAATAGTTAAATGGGTTTAGTTTTAATTTTTATTTATTTATGCAACTTAAAGCGATTCCAGAGACTGATGCTGCATCGATAAGCTTAAGCTGAAATATTAGCATGGCTTTGATTGCTTTGCTTGTAGTTTCGACTATTTTGATGAGAAATCGTTCATTGTCCTTATGCGTGTCAAAGGCTTCTTTGTGGCTAGATAAAAGCGATAACCCCGCATGAACAACTGCCATAGAATAGTCGCCACAAAGGGGAATCAAGACAACCAGCAGCATCTACAGAGTTGTAGTGTCAAAAATCGTCCCAAATGAAGTCATTGCTTTCTCTATCGCATATATTCAGGCTCAGACAGACTGACATGTAAATGCACAATAAAGCAGAAGGATTAAGGATTATAACACAACACAAGAGAGTCAGAGAGAGATAGAGAGAGAGAGAAGACAATAGACAATACAAACATGTGACAACTGGCATAGACAATGCAATGAACACACAGAAGATGACACAGAAGAGATGGCAAACAAACAACAAAAAAAACAAAAAAGTGACAAAATGTTGGCACAGGTTTTTTCATTTCATTCTTTTATGTTCACATCTATGTCACATTTCATATGATGACGTGGACATTTAATGCCCTGAATAGGCAACACACACACACACACACACACACACACATGTGGTAAAGGATGATTATGATGATGCTATAGCCAGAGGGAAAACTATGCAAAATATTTTGATGCCTAAGTGTCACAGGCACAAAAAACATGAAGTGACATTTAATTAGAAAATTCACAAAAGTCATCTGATGACCAAAACAACCAACCAAATGTGGCCCAAACCAAATTTCCAACTTATACAATGAATTATTTACCTATATATATATATATATATATTTATATGTATGTGTGAGTGCAAATATGCATACAATTAAAATTGAACTCTAAACCAAAATTCCTGTTGTCTGACTATAGTTTTAGTTCATCTTTGGGGGTGTCTCTGTTTTTGTGTGTGTTCATAATTCACAGAGAGAGAGAGAGATAGAGAGAGAGAGAGATAGAGAGAGAGATAGAGATAGAGAGAGAGAGAGAGAGAGAGAGAGAGAGAGTGAGAAGTTCATTTATTAATAATCCAATAAGTTTAGTATTAAGCACATGATTTACCCAAATGTTTGGGGCCAGCTTCCTTGTTTGTATGTATTCGGGATGAGAATACGTCTCTAATATAATACCAGGGATTACATTTTGAAATGACAGAGCCTAAGCCAGAAGTAATTGCAAATTAAATGGGAATTGTCTGGTGGGCCAAGATTTGAATTGTACCATTGTTGCTGCGACCCTAAAATAAATGCAAAAGCTGTCCAATTTTGTGCAGATCAATCAAATAAAGCAATAAACAACAATAATACTGTACTAAATAATTTACTATACTCAAATAAAATAATGAAGATGTTGTTAACAAACAATCAACAAGGTGTTACCTCTTCACAAGTTAAATAAATCGAAAATTTCACGCTTTCGATTTCCATTTCCATTTGTATCTTTTCTCTCTCTCTCTCTCTCTCTCTAATTACGCCTGCAGATGGTCTTTGTCTTTGTCTTTGTTTTTGTCTCTCCAATTAATGCGGTCAATCACAAGATGTCGCCTGGCAACGCCATAATTATGGCAACTGTTGTTGTCGTTGTCGCTGTTGTTTGCTGTTGTTGTTATTATTCCGTTGTTGTTGTTGTTGTTGCATTTGTTGTCGGCGCCATTGCCGCCTTAGAGCGTTAAGTATCTGTTGGATGCATTTGCTTCACAAGCTGAAGCAGAAGCCGAAGCAGAAGCACCAGATTTTGTGCCGTGTACCAACACTAATTACAAATTGCGCTATGCTACACTTGCTATTGCCCCACCCCTCCCCGCCTCCTACACTACGTCTTTGTGCTGCTGCTCGCCAGTTTGCAGCCAGCACTGCAAATTCTCGCGTCTCATAAATTAAGTAGGCCACCCATAGACAGACACCGTTGCACCACCCCCCTCTCTCCCGCACCACCACCACTAGTACAGGTGCAGTTGCAGCAGCAGCCCAGTGGGTTGCTCCCAACCACTGAACCGCCCCCCCGCCTGGTTAGCAGCTGGGTGAATCTTTATTAACACCGGCATCAACGACGCGTTGCAAACACTGCAACGAAACATTACAAATGTTGATGTACACTCACACACATACACACACTCGCACACACATAGACATCTGTCTTGAGACGTCGCCGTCATCGTTGTTGTCTGCTTGAAGAAATCTTATTAAAAAAATACACACTGAGTGAAAATATGGTCGGACATATTTGTTTGTTGTTGTTGTTGTTTGCTGCTGCTGCTGCTGCTTCTTCTTCTACTTCTACTTCTTCTTCTAGTTGTTGCTGCAGTAGCGGCAGTCACCGTTGCAATCGCATAAATTACGGCCAGCAAGCGTCTAACCCCCTCCCCTCTCCCACTCATCCATCGTTCTCTCCATTCTCACCTTTTTTTTCACTTAATGCCTATTCGCTTCTCTATTTGGCGGGCATTCGCCTTTTTAGCACCCAGCCAGCGCTGCTGAAGCCGAAGCATGAAATGCGATATGCCAAGGCATTGCCATCATCATCAACATCATCGTCAAAGCTATACGCCCAGCCCACGCCCCCTTAGCAGTGGCTGGGCGTTAATTTCACAGAGAGGTTGTTAAGATGCGACACCAACCAGTAAGTGAGTAAGTAAGCATTGAAGATGTGCTCTGTGTTGGCAATGCCTGCAGCAGCACATCTCTCAATACATTGTATGAACTGCGAATCGACTGATGGAAAAATATTAAATTGCATTTAACACAAACTGAAGGGCATAAATATAATTATGTTAATCATATTACGGAGTTACGTTGCAATAATAAACAAACAAATTACAAGTTTAGCGCTTGGCATACATAGTACAACTAATTATGGCAAGATTTCCATTATTTACGACTGAATTGATTAGCTACATTATAATTTTCAACCAGCTCTACAAAGATATAACAATAAATAATAGTAGCATAGCCCAAGCAGCTATAATTTCATATAAATCGTATTATTTCAACTATTTTTTATGGCCTACATGCATTAAATTAGCTACGCAACAGAAACTTTCCATCTTTAAATATAGCTGTTGGGTCAAGCTCTTGTTAATTAGGCATAATTAAATTGCTCACGAAATACAAAAGTTCCTTTAATTAGTAACGTAAGCTTTAACCTCAAGCTTTCGATTCGCAACAAGCTGCAATTGGCAGCAACCATCAAAAGCCACAGCCACAGCCAACCACAGTTACCTGTGGGAGTATCTATATATAGCCAGACACTACTCTGATCAAATATTCCCAAACACGTGCTGCGATTGTG
This sequence comes from Drosophila kokeensis, assembly GCA_035042145.1. NCBI lineage: Eukaryota > Metazoa > Arthropoda > Insecta > Diptera > Drosophilidae > Drosophila > Drosophila kokeensis. The sequence goes on along the minus strand of JAWNLT010000589.1, from coordinate 282,631 downwards.
AATAAAATAATAATATCAATATATATATATATATACATATACATATGTACATATATTGAAAAGTGCGCACTACTTCCTTACTTTATAGAATTCTTTGATTTATTTCCAATTTTCGTATTAAATGCACATTTAAAAAAATTGTGCTATTATTTTTGTCGTTCATTTTCTTCCTTTATCAATAAATTTAATTAAATTTAAAAAAAAACCATTGAACAAGATTTTGGTTTATTCTTCACACTTTTTATTGAAGTCTTCTTCCACTTTTAAAATTGATTTAATAAATTTGAAAACATCTCTTGGAAGAGTGGTATTATTATTTTGTATGTATGTGTGTATGTATGCATATATGTATGTATGTATGTTTGTGTGTGTATGCATGTGTGTCTGACTGTAGTATCTGGCATCGATGGATTTTCGGTCAAAATGCCATTGGGTGGGCAGCTTTGCTTGGTGGGCGTGGTACGTGTTTAAACTTTGGCATATTAGTTGACATGGCAACTAAAAGCGTGTATACAGACAGAGAGAGAGAGAGAGAGAGAGAGAGAGGCAGATAGTGAGAGAGAAAGAGAGAAGAAGAGGAAGCGATATGGCTTGGCTCATTCATTCTGGGGCACACATGGATCGGATCGGCTTTTATGCAACAGTGCGCATCAATAGCATTTGACGACTGCACACAGTCTCCTCTCCTCCACACATTCGTATGGCTTCGCATCAGAGTGAGAAAGGCAAAAATAAAAAACGAGAACAGCAACAACAACAACAGCAACAACAACAACAACAACAGCAACAGCAACAACAATAAGAAAGGTGTCAGCATATGAGACTTGCCTTAAATTGCATTAAATTTCATTTAGGTTGCTTCGCTGTGGAGCAGCATCAATATTGAAATTTATGCTACGGATTTAGCTAATAATGCAGTTAAATCCTGTCTCAGCAGCTGAGCGCGAGCAGACGGCTGGATGGGCGGGGGCGGGGGGAGCCAAATTATAAGCAGCCCTAAGTAAAACAATCACACGCTACATAAGCCAAGCCCAGTGGCGAGGGATGGGCGGGCGACTGGATGAGGATGAGCATGACGATGACGATGAGGCGGGGCTGAGTTGACAGCCGGCAGGCAGCGAATACATTCAAGGAAACTTAAATAGAGCGAAGCGGAAATTTTGCGTGGTACAACAATTGAATAAGCGAGGCAATCAATCAAAATATAAAATCTATTAGGAAGCAGCCAACGCAGATGACAAAAACTCCGCCTAAAGGTATTTTATGCTTGCACAGTGGGTGAAAAATGAGAAAATCAAGATTAAAAAATAAAACACCTTTAGTTTTGGATGGTGCAAAAACTGGTGTGTTGAATACATTAAAAATATCTTTATTTTTATCCATTATATTTACATTAAAATAATAAACATTGAAGTGATTGGCGAAAAACCCCAATCAGACTAACATCATTTTCTCAACTTAAGAAAGTCAAAATCCGCTGAATGACACTTTCTGCTCAGCTTATTGATTTTATTTGTCGGTTTTTGCATATGGGAAATCCACATGGTCTGAGGTTCAGTGAAACGCTTTGATTCGAATTTTAGCACTTTTATTCGCATAAAATGTTTATTTCATACTCAAAGCAGCATTAAGTTAAGACTTGCCGTCATCATTAAATTATGATCATCCATAAAAAAGGCAACATTTACAAGTTGGACACACAGTGATAAACTCAAATAATTCGATCAGCAGAGCAAAGCAAAGTTTGCCCATTGTGAGGCGGCACAGCGAATGCCACTTAACTGGATTCTGAGATTTTCTCTCCCTCTGTCTCTCTCTCTCTCTGTCGCTTTCCCTCCCTGTCCCCCCTCCTTGTGCAATTATGAGGCGTTGGAAATCGCTTTTCTTATGGCGCGACTTACTTCATTTTTATCGAATGCGCGACGCGACGGCTAATTTAAAAATGTTCATAAGCAAAATGACATTCTTAAATGACATAAATTCATAATTTTAGCTGAGTGAAGTGAATCTAGAGGTTGGTGGGGGTCGCGGAAAGTTGTGGGGCAGTGGGGGAGGTTGCAAAAGCCAGGAGCAGCACTGAGTGCTAAAACAAAGTGCTTTCCATTTTAATTTATTAATTTAATGTGCGCTCAAAAGGGCAGCACTGGCGCTGTCGCAGGACTCTCGCAGACGACTCCTGCTTTCAGTTTCAATTTTTAATTCAATAAAGCAACAAAAATTGTTGCCTATTGAAGGCACTCTGCGCGGGCAGCTGACGCCCGAGGGTGAGAGGGCGGTGGAGGTGGCGGAGGCGGAATGGAGGCGTTTTCGGGGGCATATTTAGCGCGACAGTCGTCAGGGCTATAAAGTTTAAGGGAGTCAGCAAAATGGTGTGCGGGCGGGCGTGTGTGTGTGCGTGGGTGTGTAGCAAGTACATTTTTGGCAAGGCATAGAAGAAGAAGAAGTCATAATGCTTATTGGATTTGTGCTGGGCCAGAAAAATAATTAGGAAAAGGCCAAAGAGAGGAATTCAAATTAAATGGCCAACAGCAATATGAATATTAAATGCCAACTAATAAGTCGAATCATAAAGTGCAATGCAAATGGTATCAAATGTAAATTTGTGTGCTCAACATTTGCGGCTTGAAATAAATTTTTAAAAATTTAATTAAAAATCAGCGCGTTTAGTTACATGCAGCAGCAGCAGCAGCAGCAGCAGCAGAATCAGCAGCAGTAGCAGCAGCAGCAGCTAGCAGTAGCAAGAACAAAAGCAGCAGCAACAACAACATCAGAAATTGGCTGCATAAATAAGAAATTAGATTTTAATAAAGCAAAAATGTAGGCTCCTTTTCCCCTTCCCCCCCTTCCCCTTCGCCTTTACCTTTCCCCTTCCCTTTCCCTTTCCGTTTACCATGTCATAATGAAAAGCCGCACGGGTGCCGCCGTTTCAGCGTTTCCTTTTGCCTGGACAAGCCTTTTGGGACTTTTTGGATCTGGACTTTTGTTCGGCAAGCATAGCCGAGGGAGGCTTTTCTTTTTGGTCCTGCTTTTAGCCAGTTAAAAGTTTGCTTTTGGTTAATGAAACTTGAGCGAGCGCTTAAGGAAATGCCTTTGTTCAAACTACACAAGAGACTTGGCGGCGCACAGCTTCTATTCTATTTTTTCTCTTCATTTTCCTTTATTTTTCTGTTTCATGTTTGGGTTCAGCTGAGGGCGAACTTCACTTTTTTGGCAAAAGCTTCCACAGCTGTCCAGCGAAAGATACTTTTGGAGGGAGGGAGGGCGGGCGGGCGGTCGGTCGAAAGATGTACAACTTGAATGTGTGATTGATGAATGGCTTGAAAAATGGCAAACAACTTGAAATAAGAACGAGCAAAACGCATTCGTAGCAAACGTTGATGATGGCCAAAAGTGGCAGTTGAATATGCCAAATGCCGTCGCAATGACCTCTTTAATGGTCTGCATGCCGCATAATCTAACATGATGGTAGAAAACACTTAACGAATACAATGAATACAAAATATATTCAGCAAATAAATGTTGCTTCACTGACAAAACGCAGAGGGAGTTGAACAAAATCGATTTAATTCCAAGCTACTCTCTATTCTATTATATTCTATTCATAATTTAGCAATGTATTATTAATGTTATTATGTCTTCTTCTTCCTTCAAACTTAAATCCTCCTGAAACATATTTCCCTGAGATAATACATCTTTTCCTGATGTGATTTGTGAATTCTTTCTTATGATCAGCAAATCTACATCTAAGTCTACAATGTGCCATCCAGAGACCGGCAAGTATTCTTACCCTGTTCTTCCCCTTACTTGACTAACTCGTTTTTGATTATAGCCGCCTGAAAGGCATTTAACTGGTCTGAATCCTGGTGCCTCTGCCCATCTCAAGTCTCTCTTCTTTCGGGATCCACGAACTACTTTTGGAGTTATTCTCGGTTGGGATGGTTCCATGCACACATTTAAACTGCCAAAATTTGCTGAAACTTGTGTTCAGCTGCGATTTCATCCCAGCTTTTATCAATGTGCTTTTAGTGGTACTTTTATTGCACATTCGCAAGATTTCTAAACAACAATTGTTAAAATGTTCACAGTTTAAAGCACATAAATCAATTTGAGCAGCTTTGTTGCAAAATCTTCTCCCGAAACTGGCAAAACAAAAGAAATTTGGACTAGTTTTAACTGCAGCAGACAGCAGTAAAAAATAAAACAAAACAAACAAAGAAAATTGACAGGAAAATTATTTACAAGTAAGCGGAAAACACTGATTCAGTTGGGGAAAGCAAAAATAAACATAAAAATTCGATTTTTTCTTTCTTCAAATCATTGGTAAAAACAAATCTCTCGGATTTTGGGAAAATAGCTACGCAGCCAAAAAAAAAAAAAACATTTCGAGAAACTAACGAAAATTCATACAAAGTGGGGGAAAAGTGCCCGGCGAGTGTTGTTGCACATTGTTTTAGCGCTACTTTGTTGCTTAAGTGCCACAATCAGCCAGAGCATTAGCTGAGGTGGAGGCAGAGGCAGAGGCAGAGGCAGAGCTTAAGCGAAGATTACATTTTATGGAGCATACGAAAGAGCTGAAGTATGCACTTATTGAGTACAGTGTGTGTGCGACACACAGCATTTGTATTTGAGCCAAGAGTCATTTATTTATTGCCGTGTACTCATCTGGCAAGCGAGCAAGTTATGCTGAAGTGGCACTTTCATCAGCAGAGTCACAACACCAAGAAAAGAAGAATGCCAGAAACCGACCAAACAACAACTGAATGCACATATGAGTTCGCATAGCGAACTAGACAGCATTTAGTGCATATTTAGTGCAGGCAGGTAAAACTCTTAAAACCAGCCCAAAAACCGGCCAGCAGCAACTGCATCCTATGGCTTATGGCTCAACTTGGCTGTCTCATCTGGTTGTTAGCAGGAAAAATGCATGAATGCTGCTGCTGCTGCTGCTGCTGCGAAAGGAAAAATGGAAAAGGCAAAGACAACACGAGACAGGAGACATGAGAAACACAGAGAAAGAAAAGCGGACAAACAGGCCGCCAGCCAGTCGACAGAAAAGAAAATGGCCAAACATGTTCGCTATGTTCTATGAATAACGACGACGACCCAGGCAACATCACCAGCATGATGGGAGGGGAGGGGAGGGTAGCTGTAACAAAAGCTGAAAACTTGGCGTGTTTGCTTGCCATCGCCATCATCATCATCATCATCATTACGAACATCTGTGAAGGGAACTGCTGCATGCAGCATGCAGTTTGTAGTTTTTTTCTTCAACAGTTTTTCACTGCCACATCATGGATTGAGCGACGGAGAAACATGTTTTTCAGCACTGCAAATTTTACATGGCCAAATACGAAACGAAACCAAGCCATAAAGCAGCTGTATATATACAATCCGCACAGTTTGGACCGACCACCACACGTCAGTCGGACAGACAGTCAGACAGTCACTCACTCACTCAGTTAGTCAGTCAGTCATTCATTTAAGTCTGCTTAGAAGTAGCTTCGTTGCCAGCCGCAAATATCTTCAAAGGTATTATGATAAACTCAGCCAAGAGCCAAGAGCCAAGAGAGCACATTAAACTACGAGCCAGGGCGAACTTCTTACATGCAGCATACGATGCACATGCCCCTTGAAGCACACACACACAATAACACGGCAATTAGAAGCAGCCAGCATTTTGCCACATTTCAGCAGAGAGAGAGAGAGAGAGAGAGAGAGAGAGAGAGTGCAAGGAGTTATCAACAATGCAGACACGTAGAATAGTAGTTGTATTAGGCTTAAGCCGCTCCCATCACACACACACACACACACACACATGTATCACCAACTTAGCTGTGGGCGAGCTTCGAGACTCGAGTTCTACCAAAATGCTCCACAAAGCCAATAGCACCAACAAAAAAGAGGCCACAAAGCAAGCGGCAAAAAGCGAAAGAACTTATTGTTAGATAAGCAGCCAGAAAAGTTCAAGCAAGATGCAATGCAACATTGAAACATTGAAACATTGTTGCATTGATCTCCACTGTGCGTTCATCAAATGCTTAATCTAATTATATACTTCAAGTCGAATGAGCGGCAGCCCCCAGGCAAATGTCAACGAAAGCCTGAAAGCAAAAACTTATTTATTTATTTCCACAAATTTGAGAAACATTTTAAGCCCCGTCGGGAATCGAAATTCAACGGATAAAAAAATACTTGACCTGAAGCCAGTGAAAAACACATTTAAATTAAAAAAAAAGAGGTCACCAAACAATTAATTGATTTAAAGTTTAAAAAAGGTAATTAAATAAACATTTAAAATGTAAATATAATAAATTTGGGTTATTAAATAAAAAGGTTCAACATTATCAGCGAAGCTTGGAAAAACCCAGAACTGAGTAATGCACAGCAATTTGAACTTAAAATAGATTGATGTAAAGAACTAGAAAAATCTTTGAACCTGTGGTTGTAAGATAAAATCACCAAAGTTAGAGAATTCTGTAAGAGGAACAGAAAAGTTAAGATGAGCTAAAAAAGATTTGAGTATCTTCACTTTATATTCTCACTCACTTTTTCTCACTTAACGTTCCAAAATTTGTAGTCTGATTTGGTTTTTTCTGGTTTTCAACAATTCTTGCAATGAATGTTGTTGATGATGATGATGCCTTCTACATTTCATGATCATTTCTTTTTTCTTTTCATTGCATATAATTTAATTTGTTATTTTAGTTTCAATTTTACATGTTTTAAAACCTTTTTTGAAGTTACGAACTTTTTGCAGTCCACAAAAAAAGTTTGCAACCGTTAATGTCTATCAGAGATTGAGATTTGTTAAAAAATAAGCTCTCGCCATTAAATTAAATAACATAATAGTTTATGATTTTAAGTATTAACAAATAACAGATTCAATTATATACATGTATGTACATATCAATAAACTTCAATGTTGAAACTCCCTCTTCTTGGGAAGGGCTTAGAGTCAACGACATTTGAAGATGGGCGAACAACAAAGACAACTCAATTGAGGACATTAAAGACAATTTGGATCCACTCTCAACTTTAATGTGGCTGTTAGAGATTTCATCATAAATTATGTATTTTTGAAGTTATTCGTTGGTTAAACTTGACTGCGGTTTACCTATTGAAAAAAAAAAATTACTTTGTGCATAAGAAACGATATTTTTGCAAGGCTTTCAATTTGTTGCCCGTCGAGGTCGATGTTTAAGAAGTTTAAAGTATTCAAATCCTGCAATCACTTTCAAATTGAGTGCTACGGCCCACATTAACTTTATAAGTACTCTTCCGTTCCAGGCAAACTTTGTTTGGACTTTATTGAGACAAACTTGCACACTTTTTGCCCTCAAAGCGTGGGCAGCACAGCTGAGACTCTTCTGCCACCAAATTCAGCGCCCACAATAACAAAATTTTGCAATAGCGCACAAAATCACAAAAATTGAAAGAGTTTAAAGCGCATGACTGCAAGATATCCTATATGCAACTAAGCTATTGAAAACTATAAACAAATGCGACAAATATTGTTATCGAAAATCAACTTTAGGCAATTGAGGGAAGTTATCGAGAACTTGTATAGCAAAGTTGTTGTCTATAGCTTCTATATTATCTGTAATAAATTAACTGTTGATGCTGATAAACGTATGTGTAAATACCTTATTAGTATGATATCTTCAAAAATACCCTATTTAAACAAGCCGAGGATGTACAGGGTATGCTTACAACAACGATAGGCAGCCGATGCGCAGCTTTAAAGAGGAATTTAATTATAGCGAAGCTCCCAAAACAAAAATCACAAAAAAAAGAGCACAGAATAAAAAATAGAAAATTAAATGCGAAGCACTCGTCGTAGTACAAATCATCATCAGCAGTGCAGCCAGAAGCTAGTCCGGTCCGACAGAGGGCCGCAGACCAGGGACGCAACACACAAAGAGAGGAGTGTGCGAAAGGGGGGGAGTGGCGGAGGGAAAGGGGCCATCGGTACTCAAAGGCCGCCTACAGTCGTTGCTCTGTGCCGTCGTTCATTCGTTGTTATTGTTGCTGTTGTTGCTGTTGCTGCTGTTGCTGCTGTTGCTGCTGTTGTAGCTGCTTTTCTGCTTTTCGCTGTCGGGTTTAATGAACGGAAATCTCTTGCAAATATTCAATTGCTATACACAGACTGCACACACATACACACACAACATACAAGCAAATGCAGTACCAAGTGGAGTGTGCATGGAGCATGTTATATACACTCACATATATATATATAATATATATACTTATATATATATATATATAGTCAGCATACGATATGGTCGTGGATGCACAGTGCAAGTCAACAGACAAAGCGCGCATGTCGAGCAACCGACGACCATGTTGATGACGATGACGACGACGATGATAATGATGATGATGATGATGACGATGACGATGATGATGTTGATAGGCCGAGAAAAGTGCAATGTGCATTGTGCGTTGCTGTTGCTGTTGCTGTCTCACAGACCAATGATAATTAAATATGATAATGATGTTGCCGCCCTACGGCAGCCAGACAGGTTGCCTGCCAGAGAGTAAGCAGCAGCTGCCACACAACCGCCGCAGTTTTTCGCAATTATTTCAAGTAGTCAGCGGCAACAAAGATTTTTTTCACAAAAAAAAAAACATTCCCACCGCCCCCCACCCAAAAAAAAAACGACAAATTGAGCTCGCCAAGCCGAATTTTGAATACTCATTTAAGCAATTTGGATAATGTGTATTTTTCGGAAACGATCTTCGTAGATCTGCCTTTGAACTGCTCTAGCCACGAAATGAATGAAAATGTCAACTAAAATCAGACGACACAAAAATAATACAAAAGATAATGAATAGATTAAATTAAATTTAATTTAAGATTAAATTCAAATTAAACACAAGTGACAACGTTGAAATACTCTGATACCATAAGTAATAACAGCTGATAACAGGTAGCAAGGAACTGGGTGGGTGTGGCCAGCAAATACCGATCTTTGAAGTAGATTTTTAGTAATCTACAACCAAGTTTACCGTTCAAATTGCTAAAGGCTTTTTTTGAATTTTGTCGATCTACACTTTCCGAAATATCGGCATCGACGATTGTGGTATGGCTACTAGTAAAATATCTACAAAATTTGACGGAACTAACTAAAACTGCGGATGATATAGCCATTTAAATTTTTTTATGGCTTTGGGCCTGGCACATGCAGATATTTGAAAGACACCAACCTACCAACCAAATGTGGTGACTATAGCCTTAAAATTTTGCGAGATTTGTGGCCTTATCGATTTGGGAGTAGCGATTTTATCGATCATCAAAAATAAGTTGCGCTCATAGAGATGGATAGACAACATGACGCACAATAATACCCTCTGTATCGGAGTATACAAATTAGAAATAGTTGTAAGATTTATAAGATTTAGATTTTGGCGAAATTAGGAAAGAGAGAAAGAAGATCGCTCGAATATACATACATATATATAAATACATCTATATATAAAAATAAATATCTATAAAATATGTAACTAACTGTATGTACTAACTGTGAACCCCATTCACTTGAGATAAATATTTCAAATATTCGTGTACCTCGTGCCAAAATTGAAATTGAAATGTGCAGTTGCGAAGAGTGTAAAAATGAGGAGAGCATAAGATAAACTGAAGCCTGGGCCTAGGCCTAATGCCAAAAACATATTTATAGGCTCCACACTACATTTCACTCTTTCTCTCTCCCTCCCTCTCTCTCTCACACACACACACAGCCACACACATTTGCAATATTAATAATCTGCTGCCATTGAAAGCCATACAAGGCGCGACGACGCCAACGACGACGGCGACGTCGACGCTGCCGCTGTACGTGTCAACATTCGACGCCGGCTGCGCTGCCAGCGACGGCGACTGCATGCGCGACGGCGCATATAAATTTTGTGTTCTTTTTTTTTTATTTTTTGAGTGGTCTAGGAACTTTTGCGCCATTGCGAGTGTGGCATGCAACGACATCAACAACAACTTATCTGCGAGGCAGTGCACGCAGACATTCAGTAAGAGCAAGAGAGAGGGGAAGAGTGTGAATGAGAGGGGGCACACTAAAGCTAGCGAAACATGGCACAGTGGTCTCGTTGGGGGGACAACATTAATAAAAAAAAAAAAGAAACAGCGTGGGAAAGTTTGTAATAAAAAAAATCAGAACGAAAAAAAAGACTTTATCCATTTGGTAATCAACAGAACGAAAAGCATAAATAATACAGAAAAGTAAAGAGACATTTTTAAATAGTCGAAGAAAAAAAAAACATTCTAGAACAATTAGACTTTGAATCAAACCAAGGCCATATTTTCAAGTAATATTTATTTTCAAGTAAATTTCTATTACTAGAAAATTCTATTTGAATTTTGAAATACATGTATATAAATAACCCAAATCTAATCTCAAAATTGCACGTTTTTAATTTATGATAGTTTCTGTTATTTCATAAATAAATTCATACTCCACTGTGCAATAACCGCAAAATGCCTAGGCAGCAATGTCTATGCAGCTAGGCAGCAGTGGCGTTCGCAAGGCGGCTACACCCCAGAGAATGGAAGAGAGAGAGAGAGAGAGATGGAGTGAATTGAGTACCGCCTTTCCCCATTGGCCTTTGTCTCTTGCGACTACGAACTGTGAGCTGTGAGCTGGCTGGCTGCTTTTCCTGCGTTGGCAATGCGTTGTTGTTGAGTGCACAACAAATATTGTCGCCGGCTAGGTCGGGAAATCAACGCACTATGCGCGAAGAATTCCCCCACCCCACCCCAGCCTCCCTCCCCGCTCTACCCAACACACAAGCAACTGCCGGCGACGCGAAAGTAAATAGTAAACAAAAATAGTTTGCAAGCCAAAGTAAAAATATGCAAAAAGACAGAAGGCTGCACAAAAGCAGCAAAGCGAGAAACAATGAGAATGGCAAAGGCAAAAGCAAAGCAAAAGCAAACCGAACTGCAAGGCACAAGTAAATAAAAATAGCGTAAATTACAATGTGAAACAGCTTTTTCTAGTTGTTGTTGTTGTTGTGGTTATTGCTGGGCCAGTTGAAATTAAATTAAAGCTACTAAAATGCAGCCCTGTGTCGTTGCCTGTGCATAAGTAAACGAAGGCGTATGTGTGTGTGTTATGTACACATACACACCACACTCACACACACATTCATATACACTTTATAGCGTTGTTTTAAACTGATTAAATGCACGGCATGCATTGCGATTGGCAATGAGCAACAACAACAATAACAGCTTTGACTAGGCCCATAATATTGATGATAAGTAATCTGCTCGCTCGATTAACAGAGACACAGAGAGAGAGAGAGAGAGAGAAAGAAAGGGAGAGTCAGAGTGGAGCAGGGGGGCTGTTGTAGTTATGTTAAATGTTGTATATATATGGCATACAACAACAAACGAGATTGTTGGAGTTAAGCGATTGAGTAAAAACACTTAACAGTCCGATTAACGCTGCGATAAATTCGTATTAATAATTCACACATGAATTTATTCGCTTGTGTCTAATTACATTGTTGAGTGACAGCCAATGAAAGGTCGGCAAAAAGAAAGTTATTTATGATATGATTATTATTTGTCACATGCAGTAAGTGTGAAAATAAAAATTCATTTATGTACTCTATGTACATATAAGGAAATAGGTAAAGCTTACTAACAAATTGTTAATATAAAAATTTAATTTAATTTTAATGAATTTCAAAGTTTTTCTAGTCAGCTGAAAAATCTATTTATATAAATCCGTATTTTCAGAAAGACGCTAAAAATGTGCCCTATATTGTATGCCTTATCTGAGTCAATATTCACTGCCTCGATAAGCCAACAATCGATATAAGATGTAGAACAAAGAACCCGAGAACCTCAATGCTTATCTAAATACATACAATAAGTGAATGAGTTTATACATAAAAAAAAAACTAAACATTTCTCGAATAGCACGTGATATAGAGTGAAATCAAGCATTAGATTGCAGCATACAAAACAAAACATAAATCACTGAAAGGTCATTCTATTTGACCTTGAGTCAAAGATACACACAAACACACACAGCTGATCCAGAGTTCACAGTGCAATCGCCCACGCAAAGAAGAGAAAGAAAGAAAACGCGGGCAAATCATTTCGCACGACAGAAAAAAAAAAAAACATAAAAAATGCCAAGCGAATCAAAGCACAAAAAATAAGCGATTAAACATTTGTACGCGACGCGTTAAAAATATAACAAAATTAAAATGCAACCGAAGAAGAAACACAGCTGTAAAACAGAGGCGCAGAGAGGAGGCAATGAACGCTTGATACACGCAAAATGCAAAGGCAAAATACAAAACCGAACGAAGCAGCAAAAAAAAAGAACAGCATGAAAAAAAAAAATAAATAAGTAGCCGACGAAACGAAAAGCACACGCAATCTGCCGACGCAGCTGTCGACTGCGACGTCGCTGCTGCTGCTCCTGCTGCACACTCGCTCGCACGCACACAAATAACAGAGTGAACAGAGTGAGCGAGAGAGAGAGAGAGAGAAAAGAAAAGTGAAACACATTTGATTGAGTTAACGATAGAAACAAGCAAAGACAACAACTACAAAAGGAACAACAACAACAACAACAACAACAACAGCAACGCACAATGAACTTTTCACGTACTTTTAGACAAATTTACACTTATTTGGGATGCGCATAATTTCGTATTTGGCATTTGGTAGTTGATACCACTTGACGTATGAGTAATGTAAAGCGGATAGTACGTATACGTATGCGCATTGCCTCCACTGAACTGGCATTGCCCTATAATACCAAAAATATCAGAGTTCAAACCACACACACACTTACATGCATATGCATATATATATATATATGTATGTGTGTGAGTGTTTTGCAGGAAGGTCTTGGCTTGGCTTGGCTTGGCTCGGCTCATTTTAAGTATCCAATTACAAGAGGCAACAACAAACATCAGGCAACAAACAGCATCAATAACAGCGACACGTAAACAAGCCCTTAACTTATGCACATTGTACTCGATTGGCAAGTGTGTGTGTGTGTGTGTGTGTGTGTTTGTGTTAAAGTCAAACTATCAATTACGATTATGTGCACAAACGAGATGCTTGTACAAAAGTAGATAGCCGTATTCGTATACATAGAGTTATATTCACCAGCTCTCGATATGGCTATGACTATACAAAACAATTAGCCGAAGCAGCAACGCAAACGACAAAGCCTCAAACTCGATGCTAAATCTCAACGGGTACACTGTGAGATACACCCAACGAAAAAGAGAGACAGATAGACAGAGAAAGAGAGAGAGAGAATTAGGGAGATAGAGAGAGAGAGGGCGAGAGCATTTGGCAATTTGGAGAAACGAGATGTGCATAGCACACACAAAGATTTACAGCTGCATATACGGATAAATATCTATACACACACATAGCCATAGCCAAATAGGTGAGTGCAAAGCGGGTCAGTTCGTCCCACGCCTAAGCAAAAAATAATAATAATAAAAAAAAAACAAGGCGCAAAGCAACAACAAAACTACAATAGCCCAGCCCCAATTGAAGCTGAGCTTGACTAAAAATGAACTCGTAAATGCGCTCCAAAAATAAATATTTTGCAAATAAATCAACACATAGTAAAATATGAACAGTAAAGCTTAAACCTAAAGAAAGGGAAATGCAAATTATTATTTACTTGCAACTTGAGCTTAAAAGTTGCTCACAGCAGAACAAGATTCATTTCAAAGGGTAAAGAATGTTCGCTGCTCTTTCAGCGAACTACAATTGTGAAAAAAATAATAGCACCACTACGATATCATTTCTTAGGAATGAAAAAACAAACCATTCGTTCTGAAATTATTTCAAATATGGATTTTAAATATTTTTAGTTATATATATATTTAGTACTCCCGAATAAATTTCGCTTTATTTTATATATAATAATAAATGCTCCACTTACGAACTTTATAGAAATCGATTGTTTATTTCAAGTTATTCAAATTTTAAGAGCACATTTGAAAAATTACCCCTATTTTTTTTTAATTTTCTTTGGTTTTCATCCAATTTAATAATTGATAAAATTGTGCGTTTTTCTTTCACACTTTTTTAAGAGATTTAATCCATTTATGAAAAGGATTAATCAGTTTCTCAAACCCTTTCTTTCTCACTTTTTTAAGAGACTTTATTAAAAAGTAATAATAAGTTTCTCAAAATTATACATGTAAAAATACAGCTTTGAAAACATTTCTTGTGAGAGTGGTGCTATTAGTTTGTTCCTTACTGTATATATCTACATTATATATACACACATCGTTCAAAAATCAGCTCGATGAGAGCAAAAATCTGAGATAAAGACACAACTAAACTATACTAAAAAAATAAAAAAAGAGAGAGCGAGCGAACAAGCGAGAAAGAGATTTGAGAGGCAAGTGCAATTACGCTTCAATGCATCCATAAGATATTGTATCTGTGTATCTGTATTGCTGTTTTTGAGATTGTCTCTGTGTGAGTGTGTGTGTGTGTGTATTGTGTGCATGTCTGGTTTAGAAAATAGAAAAGCAAAACTTGTATTGAAGTCTGTTGCTGTAGCTGATTGACAGCGGCACAACACAGCTTGGCAGCTGGGCGGACAGAGACACACATCTATGCAAACGGCAAGCTGACAGACAGACAGACAAGCTGCAACATCTTTTGCTCTTCTTCCATGCGAAATATATACATATATATATAAAAGAGAAGAACTCTCATTCGCATTCGCATCCGCAGCATCAACTGAAAAACATTGACAACTTTTCTATTAACGCAGAAGGAATCAGTATCACTCTTGGCTCTTGACTATTGTATCTGTATCTGTACACAAAGAGATTGCATAAATATGGGTTGAGAGCAGAGCGAAAGCAGCCGCAGAGCCACAGTTTGAGAAGAGGCTGTGCAACTCAAATGCAATGAGGCGACACATGCAACAACAACGACGGCAACAACTGCAACACAAGGCTGCAATTGATTGCAGCAAAAGTTAAGTAGATTATGATGGAAAACTTTTAGACTGACTGAATGACTGACTGACGGACGATGATACGAGAGTTTGCCGCTCGTTTTGGTCCGTGCTGACGATGCTGGTGCTGGTGGTGTTGCACAGAAACCGCAGCGGCAGACTAGCAAAAGTTTTTTTTTTGGCCCAAGTATGTTGCAGTAACTATTGGAAAATATCGAAAACTAGTTTCTGCTCTTTGCCATTGTATTCGACTTACTCTGCTCAGCTGTGTGCTGAAAAGAAAGTCACCAGATGAATTTTGCGTTACTCTGAAGCCTTGTCATCGTTTTAGATGTTTTTCTCTTTGCTTCAGATACAATTTAAACTCTTTCAAATGGCGCGGACCACACAGCTGAGGGCAGTCCACTTATTGAACCCAAAGTAGACTAAATAAAAAGAGAGAGATATATATATATAGAGAGAGAGAGAGAGGGAGAGAGAAAAGGAGGGCGGATAACTGAAAATAAGCAACTTCCTTGAGAGCAGCTTCGACTCGAACGCGTTTAACGGAAATTGTTAGTAGCTGCAGCAACTAGTTATTATTTTTAGGCTTGATAGTAGCTCAAATTGACCAAATGACCCAGAATTGAATTGAGCTTGAGGTTCACTGAACTGCAAACTAGTCTAATACAATAGACGACTATCTGCTAATGGACTGCAAATGTAAACATATATTTTCAAAGATAATCTGCTGTCATTTTATTTACACCATCATATATTTTAACATGTTACTACTCCACTTATATCAGTCAAAAAAAGGAAAAAATACAAAAACAAATTTTCAATATTTGAATTTTAATTAAAAAATTGATTTCTAAAATTTTGTAGACTTAGTAAAAGAGTTCCTTAAGGAAGAGTTAGTACAAGAGTATTTAATTAATTTAGTTTTTATTTTTATTCCACATATATAAGTCGGCAAAAATAAAAAAAAAGTATCAAAAGCCAGTTAAAAAAAAGAAATAAATAAAATGTAATTATGCTTAAATTAAAATAAAAAAAAAAAAAATAAAATGTAATTATGCTTAAATTAAAATGAAAAAACATAAAATAAATTATTTAATTTCCGTTATTTCGCTGTTCGGAGAAGAATACCGCAAGATTCGCATGGCACAGAAGAACTGAAGCGCAACATGCCCCATAGTTTGCTGGTTGCACAACAAGTTCTACGATTCGATTATCGCTTGCGGCGACTCGTCTTCCCCGTGGCAATTAAACCAAGATAATGTGATTTTATATTGCTTGACCATTTCACTTGGGGAAAACATCAAAGTAATCGATCTCTCCTGCATCTGTGGATGCCACTGATATCTTCTTTAAATTCGAAATGCCAAATATAAGATAAAAGTTTAAAAAATAAACTTTTTATTTGGTTTGTAGCCCCCCTGCTTGTGGATAAGTACAGAATTAGGAATTAAGTGATATTTGTGATTAATTCGAATTTGATATTGGCAGGGCATCAGCATCATTAGCTTCATTCAGGTCGATCTCTCTTTGTAGCGTTCCCCTCCCCTCCCCTCCCCTACCACCCAGATAAGTATGAAAGAATAATGAAGTCTTGGCATATTAAAAGACTTGTTGATAGCTCAATGCAGCCAGCCAGTAAGTGAGTCAGTCAGCCAGCGAACAGATTGATGAATCGTTAATTACTAAAACATCTGTTCGAAAGCGAAACACAATTTTTACATATTTATCGCTACCTGGAAATGGATTCACCCAGCAGGGCTAGACTATTAAGCTAGTTTTATGGGCCCGATAAATATATATCTATATTTCTGTTTAGACTTACGCAAAAATATTTGTTGTGAGCTTGTTTTATGGGGTTGAGAAATCAATGCATGGAACACGTACCTGCAAAAAACAGAACAAAAAATAAATGCACACAGCATTAGTTGAAAAGTCAATATTTTTTTTATTATCTTGAAACGTTTGAGTGATTTAAGCCAAGCCCTGAAATAAATTATGACGGAAGTATATATTTCAACTATTTTGCATAAAAAGTTGTACAGGTTTCGAGTTTTTTTTTTTTTTTTTTGGCAAACTTTTTTTTTTGGCAAACTTCATGTCATGTGAATAAATGCATATTAAATTCATTCATTGAATGCACACACTCAATAAAATCAAAAATGAACGCTTGCAGATATAAATTAAAATATTCACTCATAAATAAATCAACAGATGTTTAGTTTATTTCACAATTCGTATTTTTTGCTTGTTTGTTTATGATGATTGTTGTGGCAAGACAAGTTCATAAAAGCGCCAAAAACTACTTATAAAATCTATATATATACTATAAACAAGTAGCACAAATTTTACTTTGATTGGAGGAAATCTCGAGGAAATTGAAAATTACACACTGAAGGTGCTGATGACACACCCTCCTCGATAAGGAAATAGAATCGCATAATTCGGTCGGTAGCTAGGCAAGACACAAATGGTTTTAAACCGGTAAATTTTTTTTGCCCGTTCAGTGTCATTTTGAAAGAGACATTTCGTCGTCAGACATTATTAATGCGACGCTGAAATGGAACTGGAACTGGAACTGGAACGGCTGGTAGCCCCAAAATAAGTAAACCGGCACAACAGGTAACCAGATCGTCCACAACTTGGGTGGAGATCGACTTTTGAGTGCTAATCAGAATAAAACAAGACTTACACATGTACAAAAGCGAATTTAGCAAACGGTGCGCTGCCTGGCAACCGGACGTAATTCACCTCCAAATATAACAAAACAACACACAAATATATATCCAAGTGGGTTAATACAACTGAGAGAAGCACACACACATACAGAGGAGATGAGAGCAGAGGATAGGAGAGGAGAGGAGAGAAGCCAACAACACCTTTATTTACCGCTGCAAAATTGAAATATCAAAACAGAAGCATAATTTTCAAATCGCATGTCTAGGCAAATATTTTTGACAAATTGTGGCTGCCGCTGCTGGACGCTTCTAGTGTTGCTACTGGCTGCTGCTGTCTGCTGCTGGCTGCTCCAAACAAAAGTTAATGAACTTGCCGGCCAGTCAGCTAGTCAGCTAGCCAGCTAGAGCGGGAGCAGAGAGTGCGAACAAGCAAACAACACCAGCTAATCATAATAATATAACACATATACAAATGTACACAAAAAAAAAAGCGACAGCAACAACGAAAGGCATTTGGCTATGAATGAAAATGCCTACAACGTGGTTAACCACAACAAAAACAACAAAAAAAGCAAAAACAACATAAACAACTACTGCACAAACACTGAGGCATGATTTGGTTTAATCAAACTTAAAAAAAGAGGAAGAAAAAACACACATACAACAAAAATTGTATCGTTAAAGCCATATAAACAGAGAGCAAGAGCAAATGAATGAGAGAGCGAGAGAGAAAGAATGCTGGAGTACTCAGAGAGCCATTGTATTACAAATAATGAGATTAACAGCAAAAGAGAGAGAATGAGAGAGGGAGCGAGTATGGGTATATGTTGTGGGTAGCAGTTCCGTTAAATGATTTCTCTCAGTGCGTCAGCAGCTTGCACATTTTGGATAGTTCATTGGAAAATAAATGTTTAATTTGAGGAGGGGGAAAAAAAAACATGAAAAATTCGTTGAGGAGGGGAAAAAAACATGAAAAATTCACTCAGAGCAAAGATCGAATTTAGTGTGATTAAGCGTAGTTGTTGTAATTTATATCAATCTATTTATAGTTTGCAACAATTATAATTTAATAACAAGCCAACAAGTCGTCAATATCTCTTAATCGAATTTCAAATTTCTCACTCAAACTGCTACATTTATACGTCACTCCATATTTGTGCAAATATTTGTTTACTTTTGTGGATAGTTGTGATTTTAAATCAGCACAGCTATCTCTCGTAGGGTCTTGTATAACATTAGTAATGACTATTTCTGCCCATCAATAAATTCGTTGTTTTGAGGGTTGCTAGTTTTTTTTTGTAGCTCGAAGTGTGAAAAGCTCTCTTTGGCTATCAGCTCACTCACTAAACCGGCAAGTTGTTAAGTTAACAAACTGATACGCCATACTTTGAAGCATTAACAAACTCGAGCTATTTGTGAAGCAGTAGAAATGCTAGACTAGGGGATACTCTGTTTAAAACATAACAACTGTTGATGTTGAAAGTATTTTGCCAGTAATCTACCTTCAAACTTTAGTGACTATAGCTTTTATATTGGAGGAAGATATGGTGCTTTATCGATTTGCACTTATCGCTGTTATCGATATTCAATCAGCAATACTTTGATTTTAACTTGTATGTTAATATATAAAGCAAGTCACCTGCAATCTACCTGCCAAATAAAATTTGTGGATAATATAAAACTTAATCGATTTGTCCACATCGATGCTATTGATTTCCCAGCCCCAATGAACGTAGTAGTGATATTCCCAGTTCCAAAACAAAACCAGTAGTCGAGTCGAACATCGTCCATAAAAGCATTCTTCTCTTTCGGGGAACTCCCTATCCTTATAGCTAAGCTATATGTATGTGTATAATATGCCAAATATTTATCCCGTAGGAGATAAACTGGGGTGTGCCAGCATAAATCGAAACAAATACAATGTGTGTTGTTTGAAGGTTGGAAATCGATCTAGTTATTATGTATACAGTTAAGTGGTAATAAAAGTATCACAAGATCAGCGTGTCAGCTAATTATAATAAGCAGAAGCGAATGTAGGGTAATAAATATTAACAGGTTGCCCGCACCGAAAACTGCTGAGTAAAAGCATTTTTCGTAGCAACAACAAAAAAAAAAGCGAATCAAATTTTTAATGATGACATTTGAGTTTTTTGAGATCGAGCATTAAAAACAAGAATGAACTAAAACTAATGCACGCCGACTAATGCATACCCTAACCTAACCATTTATGGAGTAATTCGATGTTAATAGTATTTTGTTCAAATATCGACTGATATTAGTCAATATTCAATAAATAAATTAAAGATGATGAGTTCATCTAGAATAATTTTGCAATAAAAATATATTGTTCATAGATTTTTAGTAAAAATGTCAGAAACAATAATAATAAATATGCATATTAAGTGGTTTGACAATCGTCATAAGCAAAAATCTTGTTTATAGAATCTTGATGCCAATTGTTCATTTGCAAACTAAAACTCCGATCTCATTAATCCCTTTATAAGGGTATAAAAACAAAGATTTCGTCGTAAGATAAACAAAATCTTAGTTTTTTATCGATATAATACATAAATAAAATAAATAAATAAAATAGCTAACCCAAAATGGTTTTTGCTACCACTGTAAAGACGAATTGGATTTTCCTTGGAAGAAAAATCTTTCGAGTTTTACTCCATATATGGCCAAGCTGCAGCCGTCGTTGACAAATTTGGAAAAGCTGTTTAGACGGCTAAGGAAAAATCGATGGCAATTTTGGATTGGTTCAGTTGTTGCTGTTGTTGTTGTTGTTGTTGTTGTTGCATTGCAATTAGCAGCAGCTAACTTGGCTGGGTCAGAAAACTCCTAGAAATAGTCATGCAATGCGACTGGTTAAGAATTGAAGAGAAAAAAAAATAGTATTAGAGGGACAGACAGAGACTCATGTGGCAGGCAGGCAACTGTTTGCAACAGCCGGATGCTGCTTGGGCCAACAATGCACAAGTAGGTCCAAGAATTAATGGAAATTTTCTGGAATTTTTGCAGCTGCATTCATCAAATTGCATTTATGGCCAATTTGCGAGAGATGCGATTTTTTGATAAGCCGCAATTATGATTGCAAGTCACAAATGAGCTCGAATTCAGTTTCCAATTGGATTTTTTCTAGCACACGATTTGTTATCATTTAACCAGTTTCTGAGTAGAAAACTAATTCAAATCGGAGTTCGTATTTTTATGATAGGAAGTAGTAAAAAATATAAATATTTTGAGCATTTTATTAATTTATTTCGCTTGCCAAATAAAGCTAAAATGAATTTCAACTTAATAAAATAAACAACAAAAAATACTACTTTTTGCTTATGATTATTTGTCAATGAACTAAAAGCATTTTGGTATTTATGGATAAATTTAAAAAAAATTATAAAACAAATAAAATAATTAAACTGAAAATAATTCATTTTATAAAATAAAATTAAAAATGAATTAAAAAATTTAAGAAAGTGCCAAATTAGTTGGGGAAATTCAGGTAAACAAAAGCAGGCCAAAACATTTTAATGATTAGAGATTAATAAAATTCAAATTAAAAAGAACCGTTAGCTTAAACTTTGAACCATTGAGTTTAAAAATTAGAATATTTATTTTTAATAGACTTATGCACATTTTTCTTTGCTAAGCCTGAAATGAGCTTAAACGATTTTAAATGGAGTCTGAAACCTACAGCTGATTGGACGCAAGCTGTAAATCTGTCCCCAAAGACGAGTCCCGGGGGAAAAACGCCTGAAGTGGGGCCAGCGAAAGGCATATTTAAATCAGGGGCGAACGCAAGTGGGAGCAGGCAGGAAGTGAGGGGCTACCCCCCCACATGTTAATTTATTTACTTATTCAATGTCAACAAAAGTCAGTTGGCACAAAAATATACAAAACGTAAAAAAAGATCTTAAATTAAATTAAAAATAAAATGCAAAATTAAATTTTATTTAAAAAATAAGCATTTATACGACTTATGAGATTTATGGGTGAATTTGAATGCAAAATTATCCAACATTTGTTGCATGATTTAGCTTAAAAGTGATGGAAAAAAATCCAATTCGACCCACTTAGGGGAAGCAGGAACATGAATTAACTTTTGCTAGACACAAAACAATCCAAAATGTTCGTTCAATGTATTCATTTTGAGTGTATCTCGATACTTTTACAATAATTCCTTGCACATATGTTTTCTTGTGTGTTTCTAACTTGTAAGCCCTCTTGCATCGCAAGTAACTTATTTTCGTGCTCCCAGACAG
Organism: Drosophila kokeensis; assembly: GCA_035042145.1. Taxonomy (NCBI): domain Eukaryota; kingdom Metazoa; phylum Arthropoda; class Insecta; order Diptera; family Drosophilidae; genus Drosophila; species Drosophila kokeensis. Next base: position 260,707 of record JAWNLT010000589.1, on the reverse strand, counting down.
TTCTGACTGACAAATCTGACAGCTGTGGAGCCCACATCCCTCCCCAACACACTTACACACACACACAGACCCACGCACACACAACATACATTATCGTTAATGTTGAGCTTATGGCACGCATCAGATGTTCGCGACAGTGTACTCAGGGCTAAGGAGTGTGGGGGTATGGGGTTGCCAAAGAAAGGGGGGTGGGGTCATTATCAAAGCCCTTCAAGGTCCTTTTTCCGTCTCACTCTCACACTCGCAGCAGCACAGAGAAAGCCGGCTTCTGTCTTGGGGATTTTTATTTTGAGTGGAGCCAAAATGAGAGATGGATACGGGAGATGGATATGGTTTGGGAGGGGAGGGGCGGACACACACATATATATTATGTAAATTACGAGCACTCGGAAAACATTCGGCTCAACAACAACAACAACAACAACAACAACAGCAACAACCATATCCAGTCTTTGCCGAAAGATGGGATGGCGTCGTGCAAATCGCATAAATAAATGGTTTCGTTTACGACTCTGGACATTAACCTGTTAAATTTCTAATGTGTGTGCAACAAGAGTCAAGAGTGTCCTGTGTGAAACCATCTCGCTACACGCCACCTCTCCCCCTCCCTATACCACAACCATTACACAACAGCCAGCCAGCCAGCCAGCCATCCAGGCAGGCAGGCAACCAGCCATCCAGGGAGGCAACCGGCCTGTCAGCCGAGCCCGCATTTATCCTAGCAAAAAGAGCGTTGTTTCCTCTCCATCCTTTAACCTTTCACCTTCTCCTTGTCCCACCCCCTGTTTAAGGTTGTTGCTTTTCCGGCCGCAAATAGCCAACAAGCAGCAACGTTTTGCATATTTAAGTAGTCAGCAGCGACCTGACCTGACAGCCTGGATGATAATCTGCCATAGCAATGTGACCAGAACCAGGAACAAAAACCGACGGCGGAGAATTCGACTTCAACTTCAACTGAATGCGACTGCACACTGAGAAAAAAAAGCGTGCTGCTATTGAATAGCATTTAATGCAATTTTCAAAGATAGGATTGATTTATAAATGACATTTTGGGAAAATAAGATAAATAATTATTCATTTATACTTTTCATTTTTCAACATTAATAAATAATACGAAATATTTGAACGAATTTGCTACAAGTAAAAATATCGATAAACCAAAATAAATATCAAATTAACAAAACAAAATATAAAATATATATAAAAACTAAATAATGACTGATTATAAAAACCTCAAAATATTAAAAAATAAACTTGTGATTTATCAAAAATAGTTATGTAATACAAAATATTAAAAAAAATGTGCAACAAGTAAAAACATAAATTTAATTTCGATATATTTTGCAATAGACAAAGTTGATCAAAATACGTTCAGTGTAGGTGGAAAGTGGGCTGAAAGGGTGGAGAGAGGGGCGGCGAGTGCCAGAAGTGGTCTCGAAACCGGGGGCAATTGGGTAGGCAGGCTGGGCACAAAATCAATAATGATTACATTTGAGCTGCATATTTAACCAGCCCAAAAGGGGCAAGAAGATTTGTTTCAGCCCGCCGTCTAAATGACATATAAGTGGTGACTGGGAGGGGGGCAAGTCTTGGCTTGGTCAGGTGGTTTGATGGTGGTCTTTGCCCCGACAGAGAGAGAGAGAGAGTGTGAAAAATGCAGCAAGCACAAACAAAACATACGAAATAAAAAAAACACAAAAGACGGAAGGCGGTTAAGTGCTCGAAGGCACCAGCAGCAACAATAAGCAAAAAGGCGACGCCCACTTCTAAAACGGGCAGAGGACTGCACCCCACCCACCCCCCACCCACAAACCCCAGCAGCACTTTAGCTTTGAGCTGAGCTGAAAACGGGTTGAGTACTTTGCGCTGTGGGGCTTCGAAGCAAAAGAAATGCAATAGCAAGAGGAAACTGCAATAAGTGGCGCGCAGGGTCAACAATAAAAAATACGAAAGGGGGAGGAGGAGGAGGAGAAGAAGGGGGAGGAGTAGATGGAGAGGGTGGCAGACAGAGAGGAACGGCACTCAATGCAGTCAACGGCCTACAGACGATGGGCAATAAGTGCAAAAAAACAAAGAGGAATCACAGATAGGTGGGGAGGGGGCGGAGGATGGGGTGCTGAGAGGGCAGACCAAGACGAGACTAAGCTCAAGCTCAACCAGTTAGAAAATGCAGCAGAAAAATGCAACAAAGTACAGCTACCAATCTGAACACACACACACACGCACACCACACATGCACACACACACGCATACACACACACACACACACACACATGCAGACACCCCTCAAACGTTTTATGCTCGCTTGGCAGGTTGAAATTCAACGCAGCAGAACGAGCAAAGCGACAAGGCAAAGTAAATGCAAAAAAAAAAAAGCAAAGAAATATGCACACAACAATAGCAACAACAACAGCAAGAGCTATACAAATGAAAGGCCAGACAAAAAGAAAAAAGCAAAAACACAAAATAGGCACAGTGCGAAGAATGTGCAAAAAGCAACAGAAACAACAACAACAACAACAACAGCAGGCGCAGCAGCAGTAAAGTAGAAAATGCAACATAAAGCAAACGCCAAAGCAATTGCAAATGAATGCACCGCTAAGAAGCACACGAAGAAGAAGAAGAGCAATAAATGCAGCAGCAGCAGCCCGACTCAAAATGTGCGCTAGGCGACTGGTCTGGACGAGACAAGTGGCTGCATATCATTCACAAACACATTGCAAAAAATTATCAAAAAAATATAACAACAAAATGGGTTATAAAAAGATTTAAATCTGTTTACCATTTGGTTAAAGATAGCTGTTATACACAAAAGTTATTTATACACTAATAAAAAATGGGCAGGATGCAGGGCTAGATACTTATGACCTAGTTTCCCTCATAGTTTTCAGATAACTTGTGTCAGAAATGTGACTGCATAATTAATGAAATTCCTTGAGATTCACTTACTCATTTTTTGAGTATCATTTTTGTAACGCAAATTGTATACAAATATAGCCAAGAAATTTATAAAATCACGAATTTTTCCATAAAATTGTTAACAAAGATTTTATGATAAATTTAAAAGTTAATATTACATATTTTAAAAAATAATCTACACTTTCAAAAATATAATTGATTGCAGAAAACATTTAATATGAAATACAGAAAACAACAAAAATCAAATACTGAACATTATTTCAATTTAAAAAAAAAAAAACAGAAATTGTAAATTATTACACCTATGCATTTGTTTCACTTGAACAGAAAATGTAAATTCAAAATATTAACACAATTTGGCAATCAGAATCAGAATATTGTAAATCTTGTACTTTGCAGCGACTCTAAACACCTGCAACACACAGACAAATCTAATGAAATAATACAATGGAATATATGCACATATATTTGTACAGTTAATCACATGCATAATAAGTAATTTTTTGTTGCATAAATTGGTATTATTTCACTGTGCTGAATCACAAGACGTTTTTTTTTGTATTATTATTAAGAGAACAATTTGTGAGACTCGGCTTTCAAGCTTAAATATACATATATATATATATATGTACATTTGCAAAAGCTTTTTGCCGCACACAATTCTTAAAATAACTCAAATAAGAATCTTAAAGATTTCTGGTTTCAAAGTCAGAGTCAATAAATGAGCAAGAGTAAATATATCGCTGATAGTTTTGTTTATTTGAGTATTTAAGCAAGCCAAACCCGAATTTGGTGAGCAGCATGCCAAGTGTAAATGATTTTAGTGACAAGGTAGCAAAAATTCAAACAACAAAGAAACGCCTCAGCTTGAAATCAACAGACTAGAAGAGAGAGAGAGGGAGAGAAAGGTAGAGAGAGACACGGGCGTAAATTCAAATTCAAATCTGTCTCTTTTCAAGTGCAGTGAAGCGACTACGCCGACGTCGACGGCGACGTTGTCTTAAAAGTAATCACAATTGAATTTTATAAACGGCGGGACAGAAGGAGAAAACAACTACTCAAAGTTGATGCAGTTGGTGTTGTGAATGAATATCTGGCTGATAAGAATTAAGCTCGAGCAACGCCTCGCAAAAAGTTTAACAGGCGGAAGTGATTAAGGGAAAAGGGCGGCCAAAGTAAATTCTTAAAAACAAGAAAATCGTGCGCATTGCTGCCCACGCCAATTAGAAAAATATACATAAATCCCAACTGGTAAACGCCAGTGTTGTACAATGAAAAAACACTCACACATTGAACATTTTAGAGAGAAAGAGAGCGGTTTGCGCAAGAGCGCAAGAGGCAAACGCAAAGGCGCGTAAATGCAAGGCACAAAAGGAAGCAAATAACAACAAAAAGAAGAAGCAAAAACAAAGAGCGCTCAAGCAAACGCAAAACGTGAGAAGCAAATAAGAAAATAATGCGATGCCGCCGCCGCTATACAAAAATCAATTTAAAGCGGCGTGGGGATGTGAATGTATATGTATATATATATGTACAAATATATTTGTCTGTGTTTGTGGATGCTGGCATTGCTTCTTTTTTTGCACTCCAAGAGTGGAGTTATGCGTTGTATATCAAATTGCAAATACTGTATAATTTTTGACTTTTTATATTATTTGTATTTAAAATAACTTTTCAAATATGACAACAAAGTTATTGACTATTAAAATGGGATTTGCAGCACTTATTAATAATTTTACATAAATAATTAATCTCGTTTTCAATAAAATAGCTTAATAATTTTTTCCAAATTATTGCAACTTTTTTATTGATTAATATCATGCAAATAGAGACATTTGCAAAATAAACTCAATTTTAACGTTTGATTTGAGCGACTCCAAAAACTTCTTGTGAGAAAAGGGCATAAAAACTGTATACACCTCACACACACATACTGACACAGACACGCAACACGCGACGGCTTTGCCGGCTGAAGATGAGAAGAACGAGAAGGCAAAAATATGAACAAAGAGAGAGAGAGAAGGAACACTTAATTATGCTTAATTTGTTGCTAATCAAACTGACAAACAATAAACTGTTGTAAACCTTTTGCACTAGCATATGAGCGAGAGAAAGAGAGTCAGAGAGAGAACTAAAAAACTCACGCGGCAGACAACAAAAAGCGGGTTAAAAATTGCGTTGGGCAGTCAAAATGTGAAGAAAAAAAATATATTGCGCTCACGTTTTTTTATTATTTTCTCAATTGTAGCTGTAGTTGTTGTTGTAGTATGTTTGGTTGTTTTTTGTTTTAGTTTTGTGATTTGTTTTTTGCCGCTTTTTTCAAATATTGCTGTTTATACACTGCGCTCTTCCTCTTCTTCTTTATATTCTTCACGTTTCAGACTTTATTGCAATTTGCAATTTTAGACGCGACGCGCTGTTTTTGAGATATATTTTGGTTTTTGTTTTTCTGTTTTGATATTTTTTTAGTCACAGTATATTGCACGGGGACGCGAGACAACAATTGCTATGCATAATACAATTTTATTGAGTCTCTTTGCTTTGCTTGTGTATTTTCTGAATTTTCTGTATTTTTTCACTGGCCAACAAATCGAGACGTTGCAACGCGCTGCGAGCTGAACGAACCGTACACCACCATTAAATTTTTATAAATGACTCAGTTTTGCGCTCAGTATTTGTTATAAGAACAAACACAATCCAAACTGGCTGTAAAACTCTCGCTCTCTGTATCTCTCTTTGTCGCTCTCTCTTGGAGTGTTAACGCCACCCGCAGTGATGTTATTTAACATGCCACTCAAACTGTTAACTCTGCGCTAAACTGAGTGTGGTTCAAAATAGCATTGCATACTCTTGGGGATGTGCGCCATGTTAACATAACAGCTGACTGTTAACCAGCGGTGTGTTTGTTCGTAGCCTGTGAGTGCATTAAGCGTCTGCCGAAACTATAGTTGTCCCACTTGCACTTGTTGCGCACAGCATGCGACAGTGTTGAGTGTATTTCTGAGTGCACATTTTAAATGAGTTACAGATGTGTGTGTGCGTGTGTGTTTTTGTTTGTGTGGCATTACAAAAAAGTGCTACCAAGTTGAGTGCAACTCAAATGCATTCGAAAGCAATTTGTTTGTTTTATGTTGTTTTCATTATGGTTTATTGCTGTAAACAAGGATTAATGAAAGTCGATTAATCTGCGCATATTTTCAATTGAAATTAATTTTAAAAATACCTGTGATATTCTATCCACACAAATGCACCGCAATTAACTGTGAAAGGGCTTAAAACGCACTTTTCCATCAACAAAGCAATTTAATTGAGTTTATCGTATTCATACATCAAAAACTAAATCCCAGCAAAACTAATTGCATTTATTTAATTCCTTATAACTGGATTAGCAGCGAATATTTAATTGAGTATTGCTGAATTGTTTTTTTTTTTCATTTTAATTAATTTTAATACATATACATAATTTTCGCAATCCTTTTTCAAGCAAAAAGTGTTTTTTTTACATTTTCAAACTGAAACGATTCTCAGCAAATATGCAAAGAAGGATTTTGCAAAGATCATCAGCATCAGCTGATCGCTGGTTGCTCAGGCATAGCGTTGCCAGATGTAATTAAGAGCAACCAGGGAAACTAAAAGATTTAATTTGATGATAAATTGACATCAATTGATATTACTGAAGCTATCTCATTTGGAGGAATCTATAAAATATGCCTGCAAATGGAAAGTTAAACAAATAATATATTTTTTTATTATGTATTCTACGTAAACAAAAGCAATGATTGATAAAGCTAAGAAAAGCAAACTCCTGAATATATTTGCAAAGCGTAAAAATCGCAAATAATCTGGAAATTAACTAGCCTGCTCCAACCGGAATATATACTATATATATGTACTATATTCCTAATTACCTATATCCTCCACTTATTATTATTATCATTATTATTATTATTATTATTAATCCTAACTTCAAGCAATACTACGATGAAAAGTTTTTACTGCCTCGTTTAATTAAATGAACTTTTTTGTATGAGTATTTAAAAAATAAAAAATAAAATAAAATAAAAATAAATAAAATAAAATATTATAGTAATAAATAAATAATAAACCATTGTTTAAGATTAACAAATTCACAGTTATGTTTTATTTGTTTTATAAACCCAAAATCGAAGAATATTTCATTTGCCATGTGCAAATCAGATTAAAATGTTGCTAAAGTGCTAAATGCCTGACTATATATATATATATATATATGTGTGTGTATACACCTGTGCCACATGCCCCTGCAACGTTTTTCTTACTTGCAGCAGGACGTGAACAAACATAAACAGAAAAGTCAATTAATTGAATAAAAATAAAAATTTATTTATGCTCCACACAAAAATGGCAAAAAATTGCAAACGTAAAAACGAGAAATCTACGGTGGGTTAATTGGGGGCTGTGTGGGCGTGGCACATATTTAAATGTCACACGCATAACTACACACAAACAGAGAGAGAGAGAGAGAGATAGAGTGTGGGAGAGAGAGAGAGACAGAAAAAGAGACAGAAGCACTCAAGTTATTATGAAACTGAAAAAAAAGATGAAGCGAAAGCAAATATGAGTGCTCCAGTAGAGAGAACCCGACTAGAAGATACCCTGTGTGAATGCTACAATTTTTCAAAAAATATACGATTTCGTTTCATGTTTCTTAGTCGATCCTAATCAAATTTGGTTGTTAATCAAAATTATTTTTAAATTATATCTGCTTGTGATATCATTTCTTGTTATCGATAATTGGTTGTCATCGATATGCGCGTGATATAAAATAATATATATTTCAAATTTATAAAGTGGAATAATATTATTACAGTTAATTAATGTTAAGAATTGAAAGCTATATCTTGAACATTGTGGCTTTTACAGCAATCGTTAATCGATTTTTATCGACACTAAGGAAACAGAGGAAGTTATCGATCAAATGATATACACTTGGTATTCAAGAATTTATATTTGAAATTTATTGTTTTTAATATTTGTGTATAGACAAACATAGCTAAGGTCGATTCCGCATATCAAGAACATATATACTTTATCCAATCGGAGAATTAATACACTTTTTGCACATTTTACACTTTGTTAATGGCGTGGGGGAATAAACAATGTACCGATGAAAGAAATTTTCTGGGAAATGGGTTAACACTTGCAGCTGGTGCTGCGATAAGTGTGGAGCTTAATTAAATTGCCAAGGCACCCAAAGTGCATAGACCAAAAGAGAAGTATCTCCGGCTACAAAAGAGAGTCTGCCACCATCATCGATGATAGTGAAAGCAAAAGCAAAAGCAAAAACAAACAGAAGCAGAAACAGAAACAGAAAGAGAAACAGAAATTCAGGAGAAATGCTGAAATATCGACGCAAAATAAATATGCTTAAAAGTGATACAAGCGAAGTGCATTATGGCAGTGAGCTTAATTTAATTATAATTAAACTCATTTAAGTGGCTAGAATGGAGGTTCAAGGTAGTATAATGACAGACACACACACACACACACACACACACCCATATATACACATTTTTCATCCATTTGTATTTGTTCATAAAATTTTAATCACATTTTGTGTGTGGTTGTGTTGGGCAGCCCTTTTACACACACACACACACACACATAAAAGCAACTATATAGATAGTAAATTGTGTATATAAGTTTATAAGTACACTCAGCGAAAAAACTCTGCTAGCTGGCTCGAATTGCTCTTGTAAATATCAGTGCTTAATGCAAGGATTGAGAAAATTCAAGAAAATTAAATAAATTAAATTAATTAAATAAAATATATATAAATTATAATAATAAATTGTAAATTCTAATCCTTAAAATTAACTATATAAGTGTCAAATTAAATTAATAATTAATTAATAATTAAGCTTAAGCTGGCAACGAAAAATAATAAATTTCAAATTACAAGCTGAAAAAAAATCATAATTTGATATGGAAAATTGTTTAAATGATTTCTTGAAATGAAAATCCAATTGGCCAATAGCTGTGTGAATAAAATCAACAAAATAAGATTCGCTACTTAAATGTGTTACCATTCTGGCCAGCAAACTCGGCTCAAGTCAACAATTTCTTCATCAGAGCCACAAAAATCTTAATTTTTTTCTCTGTTCAATACACAAAATTCGCAATAACTTTTCATATATGTGTGCGAAAGTTAAATGCATGTGGTTTACTGCAGAGGGGGGGGAGTGGAAAAGTGTATGGAAAAGTGTGTGGAAAAGTGTATGGAGAAGTATGTGGAAAAGTGGGTCACACAGCGATTTGAACATAAGGATCGATATGGACATTCGACAGGACACTCTTTGAAAATTAGGTTCTGCTGAATTTGGAATCAACTCCAATTGTCAATATCAAATCAATAGGTTTAACTCTGTACAAAAATACACACAGTTCGCATTTTAAATAAATTATAATTACATTTATGTTCAAATTGTCAGTTGTTGCCAAATGCATCATTTGAGTTTCACTTATTCCCATAATCAGTTTAAATTTCGCTAAATTTTGTTTACTTCTTCGCCAGGTACTCCGACTTCAGGTTTGCTGACTAAAAAATCAATAATTAATCATAATCGTCAGCAATGTTAATATGTCAATTATTTATTCATCTGGAAACACCGATTTCCGTGTGATGGCTTAAATTAATCAAGCGAGAGCATAAACAATAATTATCTACTATCCACAAGTAATTAAACTTAGTTAAAGATGATAGGATACTACGGAGCTGGGCAGAGACACCAGGACTCCGACAAGCCAGACGTCTCCCAGGTGGCTACAATCAAAAGCGATTTAAGCAAATGATATCCATGGGGAAGAACAGACTCAGGATACTCAGGTTTTGTGGACATGAGGAGGAATCCTCAACGCACATCCTAGCAGAATGCTTCGCCTTAATCAGGAAAAGATGCAGCATCCTAGAGCAGCATGTCATGAGGCCCAAGGACATAGAAACCCTCAACCCAACAAAGATACTGGCATTCGTGCAGGAGCTGGGACTGATGTTAGAGCTGTAGGCTCAGTAAGGGGGCACAATAGACCTAATTGGTCGCAGTGCTAGCTTTTTCTCATAATTATAATATTAATATATAACTATTAATTTAGCAATCTCAATAGAAAGCTTTCTAGAGAATCAGCAGATCGAACATTAGCTTCAGAATAAATTTATCATTGGAAGAATCATAGCTGGAAGAAATGCAGTTTTGCTACTTGATCGAAGGATCTCTGTAAGCTGGACCCACCATGATTTGCAGCAGTAAACTGAACCATTGGAAATTCAGGAGTACATTCCTAGAAACTTTTAGAAGCTGTAGCGATAGGCAAAGAGAAGTAGATGATTTCACATACCCTGTACAACTGACCAGCTCTTTCTAAATCCCTGAATCCTGCTTCTAATCTGCTGTGTCCGAAATATTCAAGTGCCAACTAAGCCAAATTAAAGGATTTAAGCTTAACAGCAATACACTTAAAGAATATAAATGGGTAAATATATAATATATATGTATATATATATAATTTGAGCAGATTGTATGACAAATGTGGTCAAGTTGGATGCGTATTATGCCAATTTCAAATAGTTTCCGCATGTAATTCAGCCTCATCACGATTGAGCCAATTGTGAGACCCACTTGAAAGCGGGGCAAGGGGCTGCCTTAGCAACGCAGCCGGGCAGAGTGAAATGGCCAAGAGTGCTTAAGAAGAGCCAAAGAATCTACAAGTTCATTAAACTAATAGCCAACAATTTATAACTAACTGGAGTGGTGCAGGCAAGAAAATATTTAGCTACACAGTCTTATGCCCGACAGGCGCTGAGGGGCGCTGAGGGGCGCTGAGACGACGATGATGACGAGGACGAGGACGAGGACGACACACACACAACTAATGGCTGCACACCTGACCGACTGGCAAAAGGTGAAGCGCAGGCAGCCCAAGAATTTCCACAGTACTCAAGAAACTAATCCGCTTAATGTTTTGCCTATCTCTTAAAATATGACCAGCAGCAGCCTCCATATTGTGTGTGTGTGTGTGTGTGTGTGTGTGTGTGTGTGTAAGCTATCTGTGTATATATATATTATATATGCACTGACTTTAAATACGAGTCGACAAAGTATGCTAATATATAATATAGTATTTTTTGTGGACAAAAAAACCCTCTATTAAAGTTGGCACAAAGCAAAAAAGGTTTTGGCTTAAAGCTGGGCGGGGCTGGCTTAAATACGCCCAGTGCTGAACAATGGTGAAAGAAGTTGGCAGCAGTCACAACTTAAATGGCATCCGAATCCGAACACACACACACACAAGAGCAGATAATGCGATAAGCAGGCCGCATTTGGGATCGACATCCGGGATATCCTGGCACCCACAAAAAACATGTGTCTATGCAACTAACTTGGTCATGAGTGTCACGGTCTGTGGCAGGGACGGGTACGTAGCCTGGGGGCGACTTGCTGCTAATTAGTTAAATTGAAAGCTAAAGTTGCCTCGGGCACAGCCAACATCGAGTGGAGGACACATTCGCATAAGTAGAAAAAACGGCAAAAGCAGTCTGGGGGCAGTCTGTGGGCAGCAAGTAGTCAAGTATGTCAAGCGGAAACTACAAGATATAAGGCAAGCATATATCTGCCCCAGTTTGCTTTAACAATATTAAACATGGCCTTAAGCAATGCTGCAACTTTGGTTCAGAATTAGAACGAATGCTTCACCTTTGGTTTGCTATGTGCACCTGAATTGAATCGAATTAAACCGAAGCTAACTAGAAAACAGCATCTTTAATATCGCAACTTGCTTTGCTATCGGTAATCGATTTATATCGATACAGGTCAACGGTGACGTTGCTCAATGAAAGGAACAAATTTATCGTTTATATAATGGAATTGTCATAGATTATCTATAATGATATAATCTGGTTATTAAGTATTCCGGCTAGACTCCCAGACATGGGTAGCCCAACCCAGCTGCTGATTCTGATCAAGAATCTATATGCTTAAAAACTGACTGTTTCAATATTTTGAGCAAGTTATATAAAGTTCTTACCCACTTTCAATTAGTACAGAGTATATAAAAACCAGCTTACACAGCTGATTATAATCAATAACCAAAATACGCGGCTTGTTCGCTAAATATTTTGCATGTTTTATAAAAAAACAAGAGAGAAAGTTACAGTCGGGCTTAACCGACTGCGAAATACTTTGATACCATAAGTTAATCCCGGTGATAACAGGTAGCCAAGAAAAGTTTGGGTGTAGCCAAGAAATGCTGTCCAAGATTGCCTTTCAAAACCTGCCTTTGGCAACTGCAGCTCTTAAATTGCACAACGTGGTCCAAAATTTGTTATCGGGATTTTTGTTGAGGGTTACGAACAATATACTTTTAAAATGTAGTGTCTCTATCTTTAAAATTGTGGGAAAAAATCGAATTTAACGATTTACACTTCCCGAAATATCTGCATTCTCATTTATGGGCGCAGGTATGGGCGTGGCCATAAGTATTTCTTATTGGTTCTTAATGGCGGCTACCAGTAATATACCCACGAGCGTAACATATCCCAATCTTTGAAGGACATCGCCCAAAACCCACCAACCAAATTTGTTGACTGTAGCCTTTCAATTATGGGAGACCTGTGGCCTTATCGAATTACGAATATCGATTTTATCGATGTAGCACTCCAATTTTGACACTTTATCTGACCCAGGAACAGACCAGTATATATTCCAAGTTTCAAGTCTCTATCTCTAACCCGTATACCTTGAGACCATCGATATCAGAGTATATATAAAAATGGAAACTTTGAGCAAGAAGCCAAATGAAGTTCCACAAAATGTTAATAAGAACTGAGCCCGTTTTCTTATTTCCCCCACTGTATATATATATATATATATATATATATATGTAATAAATGATATTCAAGTATTTTTCTCATACACTTACACACACTCACACACACACACACTCACACACGCCAGCTGAACAGTTTAGCTGAAAATGTTTCACGCACGCAGCTTTAGACAAATTTTCGTTGCATGCTGTGCGGCGCATGCTGAGCTTATGTGTGTGTGTGTGTGTGCCTGTGTCTGTGTGTGTTGTGTGTGGGGGTGCACGCTTCGTTTGTGTATTTAATTTGCCACAAAATTGTATTTCAAGCACACAAAAAAAAAACCGAAAACCGGCGCCTGGCGCTGTTGAAGCCCAACCCGAAAAAAGTTAAAAATGCTGTAGGAGCATATCAAAAACTTTTTCCACTCTATAATGCAAGCCAAACTGCCAAAAGCGAAATGCCAACACCAATGTTGGACTTGTTGTTTCTGTTGTTCTTGTAGCCATAGTTTTTACACTGATTTAACTCACGCACAATTAAATGGTTTCCCTTAACCCATCAATTATGCACTATTTTCAAATATAAACAACATTTTGCGAACAAGTGAAGCGAAAACTGGAAAAATCCAGAAACCAAAAAATCAGCAATAATAATAAATAGATCCCAAAGTAGAGAAATAAGTTTTTAAACTGAGAGACAGGTTTGCAAAGAGCTATGTCGACATGTCTATATCGACTAAAAATGTGTATTGATTTATAATATCAGATATTCCAACAGATCATATTCCGCTCAGCTCAAAATGTTCTTGGCTATAGCAAGCCAATTTCTGAAATAATGTTTTGTCAATTTATTTGTTATAAAATAATGAGAGAGCCTTAAGAAAATGATTTAGAGGAAAAACTATGACCAAAAAGCCCTCGCTTTTTAACCTAAGTTGAGTTTTGGCGAAGTTATGGCATTTTGAAGTTTCGACATATGCCCATATAACTATTTTTAGGCCAGAATTTTTACTTGTGTTCCGACTCAATATCACGTTTTTAACTTTAAATGCACGATTGATTTGGGGGAAAAACTATGTTCAAAAAGCCCTCGCTTTTTAACCTAAGTTGAGTTTTGGCGAAGTTATGGCATTTTGAAGTTTCGACATATGCCCACATGACGATTTTTAGGCCAGAATTTTTACTTGTGTTCCGACTCAATATCACGTTTTTAACTTTAAATGTACGATTGATTTAGGGGAAAAACTATGTTCAAAAAGCCCTCGCTTTTTTGTCTAAGTTGAGTTTTGGCGAAGTTATGGCATTTTAAAGTTTCGACATATGCCCATTTGGCTATTTGTAGGCCAGAATTTTTACTTGTGTTCCGACTCAATATCACGTTTTTAACTTTAAATGCACGATTGATTTAGGGGAAAAACTATGTTCAAAAAGCCCTCGCTTTTTTGTCTAAGTTGAGTTTTGACGAAGTTATGGCATTTTGAAGTTTCGACATATGCCCATATAACTATTTTTAGGCCAGAATTTTTACTTGTGTTCCGACTCAATATCACGTTTTTAACTTTAAATGCACGATTGATTTAGGGGAAAAACTATGTTCAAAAAGCCCTCGCTTTTTTGTCTAAGTTGAGTTTTGGCGAAGTTATGGCATTTTGAAGTTTCAACATATGCCCATATAACTATTTTTAGGCCAGAATTTTTACTTGTGTTCCGACTCAATATCACGTTTTTAACTTTAAGTGCACGATTGATTTAGGGGAAAAACTATGTTCAAAAAGCCCTCGCTTTTTTGTCTAAGTTGAGTTTTGACGAAGTTATGGCATTTTGAAGTTTCGACATATGCCCATTTGGCTATTTGTAGGCCAGAATTTTTACTTGTGTTCCGACTCAATATCACGTTTTTAACTTTAAATGCACGATTGATTTGGGGGAAAAACTATGTTCAAAAAGCCCTCGCTTTTTAATCTAAGTTGACTTTTGGCGAAGTTATGGCATTTTGAAGTTTCAACATATGCCCATATGACTATTTTTAGGCCAGAATTTTTACTTGTGTTCGGACTCAATATCACGTTTTTAACTTTAAATGCACGATTGATTTAGGGGAAAAACTATGTTCAAAAAGCCCTCGCTTTTTTGTCTAAGTTGAGTTTTGACGAAGTTATGGCATTTTGAAGTTTCGACATATGCCCATTTGGCTATTTTTAGGCCAGAATTTTTACTTGTGTTCCGACTCAATATCACGTTTTTAACTTTAAATGCACGATTGATTTAGGGGAAAAACTATGTTCAAAAAGCCCTCGCTTTTTAATCTAAGTTGAGTTTTGACGAAGTTATGGCATTTTGAAGTTTCGACATATGCCCATATGACTATTTTTAGGCCAGAATTTTTACTTGTGTTCCGACTCAATATCACGTTTTAAACTTTAAATGCACGATTGATTTAGGGGAAAAACTATGTTCAAAAAGCCCTCGCTTTTTTGTCTAAGTTGAGTTTTGACGAAGTTATGGCATTTTGAAGTTTCGACATATGCCCATATGACTATTTTTAGGCCAGAATTTTTACTTGTGTTCCGACTCAATATCACGTTTTTAACTTTAAATGCACGATTGATTTAGGGGAAAAACTATGTTCAAAAAGCCCTCGCTTTTTAATCTAAGTTGAGTTTTGACGAAGTTATCGCATTTTGAAGTTTCGACCTTTGATGAAACTAATACCAACTAATTGATTCCTAGAGAATGCTGATTATTATTGAATGCTAACTGACTGATTGGCCATTGACTTTGATTGATGCCATCTTTTTCGAGTAAAGTTAGCACTTTTGAGATGTTTTTCAATAATAGAAAAGCTTCGAATAAAAACTACTTTATTAAAAATAAAAATGAATATTTCTGAGTATTAAAAATAATAATTTAAAGAATCCATTTATTTATTTGTCTACTATTTCTTTACTTTAATATTCGTATTTATTGATACTTAAACATTTTGATTATATTTTCATTTTTTTAATACTAAAAAAAAAATACACTTATTAAGCAGTTTGAAGGAAGTGAACAATTTTTGTAGCATTCTAACTGTGTTCATAGCTCTGCAATAACTCTGTGCTGGCTGCATTGTCAGACGCTGGCAACAAGCTGCCAATGCCAATTTCCCGAGCAAGGCAAAAAGTGTCAAACTCAAAAGAAAATCGCACTAATCAAATGAAGTAGCGAAGTAGCCAGCTCCGTGCAATCCTACAATCCAGCAATCAGACAACCAAACTGCACACCCAACCCCAAAATCCAACCCAAAATCGAAATATGATGCCAACAAACAATGGCCAAAACGATACTGCAACTGTTACAGTTCCACAACTGCCAACTACTCACTGTTTCTGTCGGCTTTTTTCACTTTTCTGCTCTACAAAATAAAAGATACAAAAAAACTGATGACTAGATACCCTTTCAGAGCAGCAGCAGTCAAGTTGTTCATTTATTTGATGTATAAATTTAATATAATTTATATAAAGTATACAATATATATATTTTTTTTAAATTATTTTGTTTTCCATTTTCCTATTGTTTTTTTTACTATTTTTTTTACTATGTTTTTTACTATTTTTTTAACCATTTTTTTTACTCTTTATTATTATTTGTGTTAAAAAAAAAAAATAAAAATAAAAAATATATACTCCAGAAAATTTGACTTAGAATAAAGTAGATCTCACTCTAACAAATATATAGTTAAGATTTAATATACTCTGAAATACAAGAAATTAAATTGTTTCTTTGAAATAATTAAAAAAAATAAAAGTAAAAACTTTTGCCTTTATTCAAAACTGCCAAAATAAAAGCGACAGTTAACAAAAAATGCTGCAAACTTTTGTGCCAATATTTATTTATTCCCATTTGTAGTCAATAATTTGATATCACTTATGGTGTATATGCTTTAATCTTGACAACTAAGTTTTTTTTCTATTTCGTCCTATAGTTCCAATAGTTTCCTTATAATATTAATATTCATTTACTCAAGTTGGCATCAAAACAGACATTTCTATTTGGCTGCTGCGGCTGATTAGGAATATTTACAGCTTATTAGCTCGGGTTAACTTGAGGTGTAATTAACCAGCGAAGGATATACAAAACCACTGAAAGAGTAAAAGAGAGAAAGTATGTATGGTTGGGTATTTGCAACACACTGTTGCCAATGGTAACCAGTTGAGTGCAGCATGTGTCGGAGTATTTGACACATTTCATTTGAAGATCTCAGCCAACTAGCCAGCTGCCCCTTGGGGCAATACGTTCATTGTCCATTCAAACGCGTACAAACACACATACTCACACACACACACACACACACACACACACACACACACACACACACACACACACACACACACATATATATGTATAGATATATATATGTATAGATGGATACAAGCATCGAGTTTGCATTCAATTTCTGCGTGGTTGCGTGGTGCGTTCAGCCAGTTAGGGTAGTTATGGGTTAGAATCTTCAGTCCTGGAACTAACAACTCTCGGCGCACATATTACAAATGTTGCCTATTCGAGTGCTTAGAGAGAGAGGGAGAAAGTGAAAGAGAGAGAGAGAGAAAGAGAGATAGGGATAGTGTGAGAGAGAGAGCTGTGGTCCTGGGTAAACATAAAGCGCCCGTTTGTGGGGGATAAGGCGAGATAATTAGTTACTTTGCGTCGTTGTGGTTTAAGCGTTCTGTCGTCCCCTTTCCCTTTCCCTTCTCCTTCCTCCCCTCTGTCTCACTCTTCCCTTAAAAATCAACATCACCATCAGCATTGACATTGTCTCCATCTCCTCGGCACCTTACGTCTGCCAGTCTGCTTGATTTGTAGTGGATTGCCTCAAAGTGTGCGCGTGCCTCGTTCCCGTAGACCGTAGTCCGTAGTCCATAGTCCGTAGTCCGCAGTACGGTTCCGGCTTAGTTTTGGTTTAGTACGTTACGGACGGTCCATCGTCAGCGTCCACATTTATTTGTATTGGCTGAGTGTATTTGATTATGCTCTCAACGGTCCGTAGGGTTAATTGAATTTACTTTTGAGTTCCTACCCATAGAACACGGCTTTCGAGGCTGACAGACGATTGCAGCCATATCTATAAATATACATACATATATATCTATATATATATATGTCTATATATATAAATATATATACATATACCTGTAGAAATATTCATGAGTTGGAAACGTTGAGCGTTGTTCTAAGGTTTCTGTTTGCCTTTGATTAATTGCATAAAAAGTGGAAAATTGCCAAATTGTTTTTTGGCCAAATTTCTGCTCGGCTATTTAAAGTTGGGCAGGTAAGTTGAATCCCCTTTTGGAATTGCTGGCTACACCTGAATTATAACGGCTACTTCAAATCTGTATGTGCGAACTTGAGATTCGGTTCGTGAAATTGAATGCAGCCTTGCAACATAATTGAGTTCGTTGCATAAAGTTAATTAATTGAAGTCTCTATGCAAATTGCACAAGTATCATCCAATGATATTCATTCTCTGAAAAAACTATTACATCTCTGTATTCTAGATTTATAGATATCGATACTTAATATATACATATATACTTCTACAGAATGGGCTCCTTTAATAATTAGTGCAACTTAATTAGTATGTTTCGCAATGTAAGCAACACAAATATTGACAAGCATACAATAGCTGTCAGTTGGTACACACACACAGCACCCAAATATCAATTCCCACTTGCTGGAGTACTATCTGCAAATCTGACGAGTTGTGGATGGGCATTATTTGAACAGCAATTGAAACGCACACGAAATGGACAAGTTGAACAATTGTAGCACAAATTGAGTAGCCAGTTAAAGATAACATTTAGCACCCAACTCAAGCGTTGGGTCAACTTTCTCAAGTATCTAGCAGATACAAGATACAAGATACAAGATACAAAATACAAGCTACAAGCTACAAGCTGCAGAGCATACGAAGTGGCAAGTGGGTGCAACGCTCAATCGTTTAACGTTAAATAAAATCCAAGTAAATAATTTAGAAGCTCGGCAAAAGCGAGGGAAACTTTTCGTATTTATTTGCAATTTTCGCATTTTAAGGCGATAAGATGCTAAACAGGACTGCTGTGTGTGTGCGATGGTGTATGTGTGTGGGTGTGGGTGTGGATGAGTGTGTCAGTGTGTGAATGGCACAGAAAATGACAAGCGTTTGACAGAAGCACCGGAATATCCGTCAGTTTGGCGACGATGCGAACGATGCGCCCGTCCGGCCACCAACAGGCACTGAAAGTTCCGTGAGTCGAGTTCAGTTTAGAAAAATGTCCTGCACAAACTGTCCCCCTCTCTATCGCACTCTCTCACTCTCTCTCCCTCTCTCCGTGTTGCTCCGTACATCCTCGTTGTGGCGACTGTGATGACTGCGTGTTCGTTGTTTGCTTGCGTGTTACAGTTACATTCATAATACAAAAGAATACGGGACTTGGCAGCCATCACAGCATCATTTCCTACGCCACTTTTAGTCGCTGTCTGTGTCAACTATTCCAGTAGTTATATATATATATATATAAATACACACACACATAAGTATATACATATATACACACACACACGTGTAATATATGTGAGTCTGTGTGATTTACAGCTACCCTGACTGCGGGGATAATGCCAGTACTGACAGAACTCGGCACTTGCAACGGAAGACTCAGAAACTCACACACACTCACACACACTCGCGAAATGGCAAACGGAAGCGAATGCTGCAGGCAACCGGCAAATCGGATGTTCACTTAAAGGTATTAAGATATTAAATCAAAGTGAAAATATTATAAAAATAAAAATCAAGGCGACTGACTGAATTCACCGTTGAAAATGTGACGTCGACGTTCCCCTCTGACTTTGGCTTTTAACGTATTACCCAAAGTCTAAAATTGTGTAACAAGTCGGTGGCGTGGCCCCAAACCAGCAACCTGCAACCTGCTGCTTCTAATACACAATAATGCAATCCTGCCCGTACGTGCAACGCTAAGGACAAGCAACAAGGAACTCACTTGGCTTAAGTAAAGACCAGAAACAGACATTGATGAAATAAGAATGCGTTAATAGACAGATAGACGGTCAACAAAGACGGACTTTGGCTTAGGACAATGTTACTTAAAGTTAAGCGAGGAAGAGACGCTAGGCAAGAGAGCTGGGCTAGGAGCCCCAATATAATGTTGTGCTGCTCAATGGATCTTGATGAAATTTTTACAACTGTATAGCTTAAGTTAAATCATTAAAATTGTGTCTACTTGTCATAGATTCGTATCTATATATTGAGAACGGAGGCAGTTATCAATCAAATTTAATAGCTCTTACAGTCTCTGAGATCGGCTTGCTCAGACGAACGGATGTGGATAGACTCACTCAGATATTTATTCAGATCAAGCTTTTATATAGCTTATGCTTTTTTCTGCTTTTCTCCATTTTTAAGGGGTTCAAGGAATCAAAAATCAAATTACACCTGTTAGAGGTTCAGCTCTTTGTTAGCAAATCGTGCATTGTGCATTCATTTCAAATATATTAATTTTATCATTAACTTAAATTAATGGGGGCACAGAACCCCCAGATAGGCCCTGAACCGTATTGTGGTATAGGAAGACACACAAATCAGTCATGAAGAACGGCAGAGGCGAGAACGGAGCCGGGCAGAAGCACCAGGACTCCGACAAGCCAAGAGTCTTTTAGGTGGCTACAATCAAAAAATGGTAGACTTATTTCAATAAACCTTTCATCAGCCTTAGTTAAATTACTCCTTGTATTTGCCACCTAGATGTGGCAAGCTGTTTTACTCATAAACTTTCTACTGCTGGAGTGTAGAGTCTTTTCCTTCTATATAGTATCAGAAGCTATATTCTCAATGTAGTGAAGTTCTGCTTGAGTATATTTGAAATACATTAGACCATTTTCTATCGATACCTTACTAATATTATGTGTTGAAACAGGTCAGCTTTTCCTACCACTGCGGCCACTCTATCTGTCCAGTTCAAGGAAATGATTATCACAACTGACACGCAGTCAATTTGTGTGCTCGTATCGTGGCATGTGTTTATGCCACTCCATTGAGCGCTGGCACTCTTATTCCGCCCACTTTCATCAAACAATTGCATTTAAGCCAACATAAAACAATGTGTTATAACAAATTTATAAATCCCAGGCCGCAGAGCAGAGCTGCCAGCATATTTGCCAAGGTCCTGTGCACTTAAAGTCAATTTGTTGGCTATTTTTATTATAGATACACGGGAATTTTCGCATGCACTTTTATTTTGATCATTTAGTAATGTCGTGCTATATATACATATATATATATGCTATATGCCATAAGCGCATTAGCGCAATTCCATTTTCTCTGTTTGCGTGGCTACAACAACACACTCACACACACACCCACACACCCACACACATCAAACATTAAACAATGCCACCTGCGTGAGCTGTATGGCAAAATCCCAGGTAAACGTATTAACTTCCGTTCACTTTTATAGGCATAGGCAAATAAACAAACGCCAATAAACCCATATGGCAAGAGCCCCATGATGTCCAGCATCGACACCACGTCCAATGGCCCATTATCATGCAGCAGCAGCACCATGTGTCCCCATGCTTACATATGTCCATGTGTGTGTGTAGCTGCATGTGTATGTGTGTGTGTCGGCATGTTGGCCAACAAAGTTACAAAAACAACGGTGAGCTAAACCGCAGTTGGACAGCCTATGCATACACTGAGAGCACTTCCGATATTTTACGACTAACGCAAACTGAAAATATGTGCAAATCTGAAGGAAACATCGATTATTTCCTACAAATATGTAAGCGTTATTTCTTATAAGAGATGTGTACAAATATTTTCTGAAGTATAATTATAATTTGAAAATGAAATAGTTAATTATATGCTCAACTTTTTATGCCATTTTTATTTCTAGTGTTTTGTTCTCAACCTTATTTGAAACCTTTCCAACACTAGCCAATTTGATAGCATACATCCTCGCCTATTTGTGATGGTATTATATAGAAACGGACTGTTGCCATATTTATTTATATCTCACTGTTTAAATAAAAAATAAAAATAAAAAAAATACAAAAGTTATTTAAAATATATTTAATAGTATTGCTGATTTTGTTGTTATTCGGAATTTTAATAGGGGTGTCCAATAATCAGATCTTCACTTGCTTATGTATATCTGTATTTCTTCCATCATATTATAATTGAAAATGTTCTGGTTGATCAATTACAAGAATCAAAAGAATTAATTAAATCATTTTCAGCTTGTTTCTTTTATGTGTTTCAATTTTTGTGCATATTTTAAAGGTTATCAAATTCTCAGAGTGTAATGCGATTATTTTTCAGCTATGTATGTCCATTGGCAGGTGCAGGGTGCAGGAGGCAATGTGAGGATGGCAACACAGGCACAAGGAGAATGGAGAACGGGCACAAAAGAAGTGCTTGCTGGTGACGTGTAGTGTTATGTTTGGGTTGTGTTTTGCTGTGTAGTGTATAGTGTATATAGGTCTTCGGATCTGCCCTTGCAACTGACAGTTTGTTCAATTTTGCATTGGAATTGCTCACCGCACTGTCCTGCGCAGTTTGCTGGACATATGATGCTGCTGCCTTTATTGTTTTTATGGGTCAACGGCACAAAACGACAAGCAAATGTTATTGTGTGTGCGTATTCATTTTCTCGTTTTTGAAAGGGGTGCAGGGTACGGGGTGCTGGGTGCTGGGTGCCGGGGGGTGGTCAGGTGTGAGACTTGCTTAAAAGGTGTATACGTGCTCGATTTTGTAAGGCGATTTGAGCTGATGCCGGATTTAAATGGTTTTTCCAATTTGAAAAGGGCTATGATTGGACACTGCTGCTCAGCGATGTATGTAATGGACTAACAGCATTGAGTCATTTTCCCAGCATTGTGCTGTTTGCGAATGGAATTTCATATACAGATATGCTGAGCAAGCATCGGTTCGATAACATTATTTCATTGCAAATATTTATACAGATTCTCACATTGAAAACAGTCAATATCTATAAGCTCTTCGGTTTAGCACTAGAAACATTTAAACTAAAAATGCAAAATATGTAATATTAATGTAAATGTATGTAACAGGTGAAAAAAGATATGCCGATATCTAGAAAGTCTACTCATAGATTAATAATAAAAACTGCTGGTTTGGTGCTTCCACTTTTTCGAAAATGATTCTCTTATTAAGAAATAAATTTAAAAGAAATCTTTTTTATTTTTCGCATTTTCCGCCCGTATATTTGGAAATTATTTAAAACTTTATTCTGGTTGTATTTTAAGATTTAATTCAAAACAATTTATAATTATAACCAAACAAATCAAGACATAATTTTTAATTGTTAAAAATTCCTGTGGGAGTTTCAACAACATTCATTGAGCATTTTCCATAAAAACTTTATTTTTATATCCATCACAAATAATAGTTGGCAAGTGAACCGCATTTTTATTTCATACGATTTCAATTGTTCTTTTTAGAACACATTTCCGTTCCCATTACTATTTCCTGCCTGCGACTTAAGCACATGCAAAAATAATGAACATGTTCAAAAAGGTAAATATTGCAGAAAGGAAACCAAAAAGGCTACAAACAAATAGAAAAAAATAAGTTTTAAGAATTTTAATTATTTATAATGATCCAGCAAACATAAGAATAATAAATAATCATAAAAACATGATAATAATAACATAATAATTTGAAGAAAATGCAATTTCGAAACATATAAGCTGGAGAGAGAAAAAAGTTTTGTTTTTAAATATTTGTCAAATTTAAATTATTTGCCAAAGGTTTACAAATAATTATTAAGTCACAAATTTTATAAGGAAAACTATTATATATGTATATATATAATTAAATAATTATGTTATATCATTATATTCTTATGTCATACAACTTATTCAATCTTTTAGTAGATTGCTAACATGAAATCATTTATTTATTAATTTATTAACTTTTTTCAACCTGCGAATTGCGAAAATTGTATTCAAAGAATAAAATCAGGTCGAATTTATTTCATTTATGAAAATTGTCATTTACATATGTTCACTTTGAGAATCAATTGAAAACTTCAGCGAACCTAAAAAGTAAAGCCACAATGAGGATGTCAAATGGAAAATGGTCAAAAGTTAAGATTTAAATCAAGTTAGGAAAGCTTTCAGCTGCGAACACAAACACGCTGCGTAACAGAAAGTTGGGGGGTGAACGAGTGAGAGAGATGGATAAGGGTTGAGAGAAACAGAGAGAGAGAGAGAGAGAGAGAGAGAGAGATAGAGAGAGAGAGAGAGAGAGAGAGAGAGTACGGCATCATGTCAACGTAAACTTATCAGGCGATTTCCGGTGTACACCACAAGAAGACAAGGCACAGGAAGGTTGCCACCCACACGAAGCGAGCAAGCAAGCCAGCCAATATCCTGCACAACATGGCTATACAATGCAAACAAACAGGCAATAGCAGCTGGCACCTTCTGCATGTTAACCAACTAATGAAACTGTCAACTGGCCACAGTCGCAGGGGCTTCAAGGCACTTCGATTTGCTGGCCAGCTGTTTGTTGTTGTTGTACCAGTTGCCTTTCGCTTTTCATTATAGAGGGGATGGGGATGGGGATGGGGATGGGATCAGCAACAGGCGGGCAGCCTTGCAACATTGCAAACACATTAATTAGCAGACGTCGACACCAAATTGATTGGCCAGCCAGCATTTGATTAGCACTCAAGGTTTAAAACTTATCAGCACGGCGCCAGTTTTGGCCAGCTCTCGCATATGTGCACAGGTACGAAAGCGAGCCATTGTGAAAATGAAAATTGAATTTTCACAAACAATGGAATGGAATGGAAAAAACTACGTATGAAAGAGGAAAATGGATGGTCAGTCAAATGGGAATCCGGTGATTGAAAAAAATGCATTTGAATTTAACTCGCGGTATTTTTAGCATTGTCATAATCGAAAAGCGGACGCAGAATCGTTGAGTCAGTTATGGAAATGGTTTTTCCAGCAGCTCACATATACAGTATGTCTATTATGCATAAGCCGCCAGCTCCCCCAGCAGCCTCAATCATAACGGAACAGCTGCGTTTATGCCGTACGCAGTACTCAGTCAAAAAGTTCGCATCATGCCCTACCCAAAGGTGGGGCCCCATTGAAATATGAAACCAGATGAAACGGCATAAATTCCAAAGTCAATTTGTGCCTGTGGGCCACTGACTCGACAGCGAAATTAATTAGTTTTACTTCGAACAGTAATCGTGCAAAAGCATTTGCCCAAAACAATAAAAAAAAATGGAGTTAAATAAATTTATAAATTGTTTTAATATTAAAAGCATTTGCCATAAAAAAAATGAACGAATTATTGAAGCAGTAAAATTGTTTTTTATTAATATTAATTTATTCATATTCTTTATGGAAATTAATTAATATAGTTATTTATTGAGCTCTAATTAATAAGTTGGATTATTTGCATCATAGTGGTGTTATGTGCCGCAAATTAGTTGGAGATTCATTTGTTTGTTTACAAAAGATAGTTGTTGGTGAGGGCATGGCTGCTAGAGACTTCAGCTCTATGTTAATTGTTTAAATAATTTATTTATTTATTTTTATTTAGTTGTTTAGAGAAATTCGTGTAGAATTGTAAGACATTCTTTTTGGTTAATTTCTTCTATTTCTAAGATATACATAAATATCATAAAGCCCGACTTCTAATTCTGTACTTCAGATGTAAGATTTCTGCTGCTAAGAGAGATGCTCTGCTTGATTAGGTGACTTTTCAGCCTATAGCATGCCGTCAGTAATCCGGAAATAGTCTCAAAATATAACCGCCAGATTAAATACGGCTTTAGAGCGAAGCGATGGTAAATTAAAAATGGCATTTTATTTATTTCTGAGATTATGAAAAACAAAAAAAAAGAGTTGTAAAAAATTTGTATCATCATTACTGTTAAGCTTATATATTTTATTCGAAAGCTATAATTCTCAATCCTTTTCAGTTTGAGATATGATGAAAGAGCATTTCATTTCCTGTACGCTGCAGTTAAGTACAAAAAAAAAATTGCTCAACCTCTCCCGCATATGGAAATTTATGACAGGTGGCAATGGCTGCCTGGCAGGCACTGTGCGGGGCGTGGTTGGTAAAGGGGGTCGGGTTGAGGCGACGGCGAAAGAAAGGATGGTGTGTTCTTTGGGGGTCGTTGGCGGCATAACGGATGTGTACGGATATGTTTTGCCGCTTGAGTGAATGTTTGTACATGTATGTGTTTCTATAAAATAAAAGAGTGGCTTTGTGTGTATGTGTGCGAGCAAAAGGTAGGCTTGTAACGGGTTTTTTGCTGGGTGGTTGAATCTGTCAACACGGCGCTGACATAAACGTGCCGAAGAGTTCCACCCACACATACACTGACACACACACACACACACGCTCACACTGACAACATTTGTTTGCACATGTTTGTTGCATGTGTTTGACGTTAACACGACACAATTAAGTCGCTCAAGTGCGCCTACACACACACAAACACATACATCTATCTATGTATATACATGGAAATATGTATGTACATACATGCAAAAGCCATTATACATTTCAATTTTGAAGTGACGTGAGAGAGACAGAGAGAGAGAGAGAGAGAGAGAGAGAGAGAGAGAGAGAGAGTGAGAGAGATAGGGAGAGAGGAGAGTGGAATGAGAGAGAGAGAGAGAGCGCACTGAGAGCATCTCGCCTCTTTCGCATGCTGCGCGATAAGCGAAAGCGAGAACTTTCTTAATGAAATTTCAATTTATATGCCTGGCTCCCATCTGCTGGAAAATGTGATATGTAAATTACATTTATGAAGTGTCGTCTCTGCATTTTTCATACTCGAATTAGACGCATTGTGTGCTTCCTTTGCTTCATTTTAATTGCGCATATTTTAATTACATGTTCCGAAAGGATAATGCCTAGAGTTCCATCGCTTTAGCCAATGGTGTTGAAAATTTTAGATGCGGCATGAAACAAAAAACAAAAAAAAAACAAATGCGCTCAACCGAAATTTGTCGTCAAAAGCATTAAAGCGCTTGATGAAAAGCCTTTGAGCTGTTTTAGTCGAGGTATGCAGCTGAAGCACAAATCCAAATGAGCTTGAACTGCAAGTGGAAGTTGCCTTGAGACTGTTTGGGACAAGGCTGTAGGTTGTAGTTAAGCAGCTGTGCCAAGCGAACTACTTGAAATCACTTGAGCAGATATTCAGAATTGTCAGAGCTTGAGATAAACAAGTAGCTCAACGGCACATGCATATGCAAACGTTAAAGGCTCTTTATAATAATGCTGTCAATAGCTTTTGTTATCTGTGTATAATAAACCTTGTCATTTACAGTTTGTAGAAATTTTACTTTTATTGCTTTATGTCAATATCATAACCAATAAATAGAATCAGCTCCCATAAACTGTTTGACAAGTCAACCGAATAATCTTTTTAATTTGTTCGAAGCAAAGCTTAAAAATGTGCTTAAGTTAAAAAAAAAATAAACTCTATAGATTGCAAATTATTTAAATAGATTTTCAATTTAATCTTCAAAGCTATATTTTGATTTGGCTTTTGCATAATTTTAAAGTTAACACAAAAATTCATTTAATTCATTTACATAATATTCATTATAATATTATTATCAAGTAATAAGTATTATATAATATTCAAAAAAAATTAAATTATTTTTCGCTGAACAAACTTAGTTATTGCAAACATTTATTACAAGCAATTTGAATAGAAAGCTTAAATATTGTTATTATTATAATTTATAAATAATTCTGTGATTTTAAATAAATTTTTTATATAAGCTTAAAGCAAATATAAAATGAATATATTATTGGTACACTCTTGTTTTTCCTATAAATCCTGCTATAAATTGTTAAACGTTCTTCACAAAAAATATATTTTTTCTTTAATAAAGAAATATTTTAATTTTTATATAAGTTTTTTTGCTGGCTGCAGATCAATTTCAATATAACATTTTATTAAAATGAATATATATAAAAAATATGGTTGTTTGTATCGCGAATAGTAATAATTTGTTAAAGCAATGTTTACTGTTATAATGTACATCGAGATACAAAAACAACATTCTGTATGCGCGTCTCTCAGCTCTCTTTCAATCTTCGTAAAGTTCAATAAACATATTATATATATATATATATAAATACATATATGTTTGTGTATAACCTCTATCAGAAACTACTCGTGTTCTTAGTGGTCATGGACCCAGTGTTTCAACCACTTAGCTTGCATCCAATTCCCCAACCCTCCAACAAATATACATACATAAATAACAACTAGAAAATTGTGGTTTGGCATAGGTAAAAAAGTGTTATGGCCAAAAGGGCACTGTATGTATCTATTTCTATTATTTTTCAATAAAAGGGCTTTCGCCAATTTTACATTTCACACATATAAATTTAAGGGTTTCAGTGGCATGAAGCAGGTGTGCATAGCAAGAAAGGAATTCTGTGCAACTCTTACGTATATATAGATATTTGTGCATATTTATCTATTCGAGGTAATCCAGAATCGATAAAATACAGCTTCACCTTCAACTCGTTCCAGTTTGATGGTTATATTTAGCTAAGAGTGAAATTGCAACGTGAACCAATTAGCATTCTCTTGCACCAATTTGCTGTAGCTGATTGTAATTTAAAGTCACATTTGACACACGCAGTTCTAATTAGCAACTCATTAGCCACTGCAACCCGCTGGCAGCTGGGCTGAGAAGGAGAGGAGCCCAATGGGAGGCAGGGATTGACATTTATCGCAAATATGCTGGCATTGCCAGTTGGTCTTTACTCGTGTATGAGAAACTGGCGCCTATATTGTGCTAGAGAAGGGCTCATTTTTATGAAAAATCAACCCTTTCCCAATGCAAGACCTCAATAATGGCATTCAGTGGCGTTGTCAAGCTAATGAATCAATGTTTCAATGCCTCAGCTCACTCGTCCTTGCCACTGTGGCTGCTGGTTTCCCGATAATGTGG
The DNA here is from genome assembly GCA_035042145.1 of Drosophila kokeensis. Taxonomy (NCBI): domain Eukaryota; kingdom Metazoa; phylum Arthropoda; class Insecta; order Diptera; family Drosophilidae; genus Drosophila; species Drosophila kokeensis. The sequence continues at coordinate 231,940 of JAWNLT010000589.1, read as the reverse complement.
CTAGTAATGGTAAATTGTCACTGAGTGTATGCAAATGGGTGCGGGAAAAGGTGGCTCACAACAGGTCTGTAATTTCCAATTATCGATAAATAAGTAAAGTGAAGAGTTGGCAAAATGGCCATTGATCCCCCTGTGCTCTGTCTCTCTCAATCTCTCTCTCTTTCTCTCTCTATCTCTTGCTATTCACCGTCATACAAAACTTGTAAAATCAGCAGCTGTGCATCGCTGGGCGGTCGAATTAAAAAGAGAAATTGTAGTAAAAACTTTGCAGTGGATAAAACCGACTACGTAATGATCTAAAAATAGTTTAAAAATATGTTGAAAATACATTTTTGTGTAAGTCTAGTTTTAAAACTGTAGAAAAATGGTGATGCACTTGAATCTTGTATCAATTTTCAGTCTATTAGCTTCAAAAAAGTGAAAAACTCTCATAACAGTGATATCAATGTATATATACCAATATATCATATCAATATTCAACATTCCAATTTCCCTTTCACGTACTGTGTGTGTTTTTATTATAATTAAACAAAACTCTGAAATATTGTTTCTATCCGCAAAGTCAATAAAAAAAACATATTTTGCAAATCTGGCAATTTGCCAACTTCAACTATTCCAATACCAATTAAAATAACTATCGACGGATATTTAATGTTTACGTGCCTCAAACTTGCATAAAGTTGAATGTACCATTTTGTGGAGATGAAAGAGGAACTGTCGGTTACCGACCGAGTTGGAAAAACTGGCCAGAGCGTCTGAGGACATGAGGACATTGCCAAGTTAATAAACAAAGCAAACTTGGTCTGGGCGGGCTGCTCTCGTCTGGTCTGAGGTTTGCACATGAGCAGACGTTTTAATTTTATCGAACGGATGACAGGCACGACAGCTGGACAGCAGGACAGCAGAAGAAACACACCCAGTGTTGTCACTTTTCCGCTTTTCCTGCCACATCTGGCTTTTTCAGGGAAATGTTTCTTATGTTTATTTATTTGTATAATTTCTCAAAAATTATGTGCAAGAGTAAATCGAAAATGTTGCTGTTATTATTACTAACACGCGAGTTGAATTTTAAGCAGTCCATTCCGATGTTGGTGGATCTACTTTTAACCTTGATTTTTTATAGTTCGTGACTCTGTTAATCAAACATTAATCTTTACTTTGAATTATAGCAGACCAGTTGAAACGGCAAAAAGTTGTATATATACTTAAATAAGTTGACATATTAACTTATACATTGTATTATTTTTATTTCGGCTGGGAATTTTTAGTCAGCGTAATATGATTTTGGATCGACTGAAATACATTTTAAGCATATGGAAAATGTGACATTGAAAGGGGTTTTTCAGTTTTAATTATTGTGCTGTAAGTTTATTTATAATTGAATAATCCATTTAAGAAAAGTTAAATAGATGACATTCATAATATATAGACATTAAATGTGGACGATTAGAATTTGAAGATTTCATCATGCAACGCAGAACAAAATAATTCCCATAGACGGGCATCAGTGAACCGAATAGTAATTTTAATGAAAATATTATCTACAAATACTTTACAAATCCATATGATGAAAGTATATGTAAATAGCGGTTTTGTGGGCAGCACTGAACCGGACACACACAAGCACACACATATACACACATACAGACAGCACACACAAAAGCAGCGAGGAAAAGCAGCGAGCGGTTTCTCACAATTGAGCACGCTTCGAAGCGCAAATAAGTTCGATTCAGTGTGGGGCAAAGCCGTATTACCCATTGGACATTGATAAACTGTATTAAAAATGGCAAAGGACACGACCAACTTCACATATGCTGAGCGAGCGAGTGAGCGCATTTCACAAGCCGTTGCTCTTTAATTTAAATATGTTTCAATGCACAAAGCTAAATTAAAATGTATTTATAAAGCTGGGAGGGTCACTGTGGAGTGCTGTTGTTGGGTGCGCTGTGTTGTGTGTTGTGTTTGTTGTGTTGTGTGTTGTGTTGTGTGTTGTGTGGTGTCATGTAAGCATCCCTTTTAATGACTATTTTTATAAATGTGGATTACCTGGCAGAGAGCCCTCTAATAAGAATATGCTTGCTTAGCCTTTTTGTGCACTTGCTTCATTTAGTACAACAACAACAACAACAGCAACAAACAAACAAAAGCAACATCAACAGCAACAACAAGGGCACAGTGTTATGTATTTTCATTTGTCACACGCTAAAAGTATATACCACAACAGCTGCCAGCGCGCTTTGGCCAAAGCCGCCACAGATTTGCGAGTTTTCGTCACTGTAGCACGCTGTGGCACGGAGGACATGCGGCACGGCAGGGATAATTATGAAAAGTTTTGTCTAAACTGCTAAGGGGTGAACAGATCTTTGCTATTGCCTGATGGGATTGCGGTGTAAAGTTGTGTTAAGAAAATTATGTAATTGCCAAGCGAAATCTAACTAAATCCCATAAATTACGCTGCCAAACTGTCGCAAGTCTTTAAAAAGATAAAGCAGCTAAATCTCATTCGCATTTGAATCGGTGATGGACAGAAAATGTGTGGAATGAGGTTTGAAAAAGACAAAAAAATAACAGGAAGAAGATTATATACGCTTACGGACCAAAGTCCACCTAGTTATGGAACTTAAAACTTGTATTACCTAACCTGTAGAAGGTAATAAGTAAAATCACTTTGAACTTAATAATAACCTTGCTTTAAATGCAAGTTTGGTAAGAGAAAACTTAACCCTTTAGTTGTCATTGTTTTTTGGATTATCATATGTGCAAGTTTGTGTCAAAAAAAATAATTACTTTCAACTAAGAAAGCAAAAGTACGTTAGTGCAAACAGTAAGTTTGACAATATCCTATGGGCTTAACAAAAGTTTAGTTGTCACTGTTTCTTAAATTAAATATTTTTATCTGTAAGAAAAATTACTTTCAACTAAGAAAGCAAAACTTACGTGGAAGTAAATGGAAATACTAAGTTTGACAATATCCTGTGCACAGGGCGCACATCCCACAAAGTTTCAGTCCGATGCGAGGTACACATTTCTTGGGGCAATTCAAGTGAGCCAAATGAATAATGTTGCCCTTAAAATCTCATAGCTGAGTGGGCTTATCGATAAACCCACAAACCGACCGACTCAACAAGGAGTTCAATTAGCGCAGTTAACCAGCAAAAGCAGCCACAATTAGCACCAAATAAAGGAAGACGAGTTGAATGTTTTTTGCATGCCACACAGAATGGCTCACTTAAAAGCCCAGATGCCGAGGAACGGCTTTGGACGACGCACTGGCTCAACTGCCCGTGCATGCAACGGGTGAGGAGGTGAGGGGAGAAGCAACGGCAATCAAAATGGAGCGACCAAACCGGAGGTTAACACATTTTGCAGTTTGCTCAACCTCATAATCAGCAAAAATGTGGGCGAAGAGTCAGGAGGAGTTGATGATGGCCATTCGCAGTCAGAGCACCAGTTACAATCCCTCTCTGCTCTGGCTTGTTGTAAACTGTGCAAAGCAGCCGCAGAGCTAACACAACAACAACAACAACAACCACAACGACAACAACGACAAAGACAACAACAACAGCAATAACAGTAACAAGAACCTCAGTGGCAGTAACGCGCAGCAAGCAGCTTCATGGCCGTTTAGGTTAATTTCCCTTTGATGATGATGATGGCATGTTTTGCGCGACCATTCAGGCGTGCAATGGACTTGCTCACTCCAGCAGAGAGGTGTGTGGGGGGGGGGGGGGGGTGCAGGGAGGTATAGTACGTTGTCGGTGCCGCCGCTGCCGCCCACACAGAGTAGATGAATGCGCTTCGCGCTGTGTGCGCTTCAATAGTTTTGGAACTCTCCACAACCACCTCATGCACAGTCCAACCGCATGTGCGAGCAACACGGCAGCGGGCAGCGGGCAGCGGGTGTGAGCCAAGTTGGTCTCAAGCCGGGCAAACTTTGGCCAAGCAAAGTAAACTCAAACGCATTACTTCCCCACCCGTCTCTCTCTCTCTCTCTCTCTCTCTCTCTCTCTCTCTCTAGATGTATATATACATATCGCTCTCCGTCTGTTTCCAGCTGCCAGGCTCAATATTTGTGCCTGCGAGACAGTAAAAAATCAAATAAAAAATTTCAGCTATGCTATAATAATCATGCTTGCATTTCCCACACTAAATTCACTTATTTATATAGTATATATGTATATATAAATATATTTTTTTTTCCCCCCACTAAGTAATTTTGCCGCCTAAACGCGACTAAAAGGCAAAGTCAGCGGGAAAATTGAATTAGAGTTGGAATTTAAATAGAAAAGAAAACCTTGAAAGCAGTTTGGCAGTCGTTGGTAGCGTTTTTCCCATTTTTTGCTTGTTCTTGTGTTAGCATAAATTATATATTTTAATGATTTCAAACTTACCTCAAGCGCAAACGACGCTAAAAAATAAAACAAATAAGAATGTACAAATCTTTTCAATTCGACTTTAATATGAAAAACTCCTTAGTCAGGTGGATATCGCAAAGAAAAACGCTTGCCCATATATACATATGTATGTATGTGTGTACAATCCGCCCACTTTTGCTTTGTTCTTTTACTACTTAATTATTTCTTTTTATTTATAATTATATTTACTTAAAATTGTATTTGTAGATATTGCAGGTAAAAGTCGACAACGCTAAATTTTGTGATATAAATAAACTTAAGTGTACATTTTTCGTATACCTACATTTTTTATAACCATCAATAACATTTTAAAGGTAGTAACAGTAAAGTTGAAGTGCGGGGAATTTGAAGTATTCAAAAATCATAACCTTACTGTCAGCATCAACGGAGTCCAGTATATGTATGTATTGGATACATGTAAAACCATATTTTTACAACACTTTCCCCAAAGTGGAGCCAAGAAACGATTTTCAGACATAAGGATGCGAGTAAGTACGCAAGTCTATCGCTTTTAAGTTACCTGAGCTAACCCAGGCTAAAATATTTTCAGCCCCAAAGCACTTTATGATTACAGCGCATCATCAAACTCAATTTAGATACCCTCCAAGCCAAGCACACACACACACACAAACACACGCAGCCACAAACCACTTTACGGCCCACTGATATCGACTAAAAATCTCCACTGCGGAAATATTGAAATCTAAAAAGCAAATAATTTAATTCGCTTAAACTTTCGCAAGGAGCATGGGAAAAGCAACGATGATGAGGAAGAGGAAGAGGGATGTGGGATGTGGAATGACGTAGACACACAGACAGAATGAGATGGGACAGACGAAATAGACAAACGCCGCTGTCGTCTCACATCCGGCCAGGAAAAATGGGAAAACGGGAGTTGGCGGCAGGACATTGTGCGCTCTTGTTCCCCACACAGACGCCATCAAATTTGAATTCAGGAATCGTGCTGAACGGGTGAGTGGGGTGTTTTTCTGTGGGTGGTGTTGCCGGCGGTCTGGCCTGGTCCTGTCACGCATTATCAACCACTCGAAAAGCCAAGCCGAGACCGAAACCGAGGCCGACACTCGACACTCGGCGTTTTCAGCTGCCTGTCAGAGTCGGGAACGTTGGGGCTTGGATTGGAGTGAAGTGGAGTGGTATATGGCTCGGTTTCTCTACCGGGACAGCAGAGAGCGACATCCGCTTGTCCCCGTGTCTGCATTCACATCCGCCTCCTTGTTCTGGGTCTCTGCTGTCTCATTTGCTTTCAATTTTTATTTGCCGTGTTACAGCCGGGCAGCAACAGCAACAAAGTTGAAGTCGCCGTGAGGCATTTGACGCGTCGTCGTCGTCAGCGCAGCCACCCAATTGCTTTTAGGGAAGGAGTTTTGGGGGTGGAGGGAGGTACACAGGTCTGTGGCTACGACATTGTTAGTACCTTCGGACAGGCTTCCGAGCCCCAACTTCACTTCTGCAGATAATTTTCACTGTTGTGTTGATAATGATGATGTGCAAATTTCATGGGTTGGTTTTTTCACTTTTCTTTCTTTTATTTTTATTTATTTTTCTTCTTTTTTCTTCTTATTTTTTTTTTGTCGATTTTTGTGTGTTTTTCTGCATGCGAGAAGGCCAGCGACGTGGTGATTTACATATTTTTAACTTAGTTGATCCATGACATGCTTGGCCTAGGCCATCTCAAACAGGGCAATTAAAAATCGTCAAAGTTTATGAAGGCTCTCAAGTCACGAAGATGCTTTGGCGTGTGTGCTGCCATGAATACCAAATAGGCTACTGAGCAGATTTGCAGTAGCATTGTTTTTATGGGCTTTCAGCTGAGCAAATGACAAGCTAAGCAAGGTGAAAGCACTTGGACATAATCAGTATCTTAAAAAATGAAGCTTAAGTTGGCTTATTCTAGCAGATTTGCGGTGCCCATTAAAATATTCAATTACCAACATTTGCAGAAGCTGAGCTTCTTTTATACAAATCCTACTGAGATTTTAAAGTTTCAGTTAAATTACATGCTTGAAAGAAATATTTTAATTTGTTAGCTGAAAATTTCATAATAATTCAGTTCAAGTTGCTAACAATATTGAAAGAAGGAAAATCAAAACAAGTTAGAAATGGACTCAGTAGTTTCAAATTTGTAATGGTTTCATAATAAATAAATACACCAAATCTGGCATTACTTAATTAATCAACTAATTGAAATATAATTTTATTTTAATTGCGATAAAACATGTTCCAAACAAACCATTGTTGCATAACTTCAGGCAAGTCGCTCATTTCATTTGGGGTATATAACCAAAATTGTATTGTGTGGTGAATAGTGAATTATACAATGAACAACCCTCGTTACATATTATCATATAATGGTAGAATATCGTCCTCTGTCGCGTCTTGACTTTACTATTCGCTTATTCAAATTTCCTTAGTGCTGACAGCAGCTGACACTTTCTGTCACTTCAAAATTGTTAACACCAACAAAGTCTCAATGTCCATTTGCCAAACATCTGTCTCTCTCTCTCTCTCACTGTCACTCTTTATCTCTCTATCTCCCTTTTTTCTCGTTTCGTGCCTTCTTTTTGCAAAGAATCAGCTTACATGCCATCACGTCTTTTGGCGGGTTGGGGGTGGATAGAACGTCCAAATGTTATGCCCCTGGCGATGGCCACCACTTGCTGCATTTCAAATCAGTTTTGTTTGCATGTCCTCTGGTGCATAACAAAAAAGAAATTGAATTTGGGTTTCTGCTGCTGGCAAAGGAGGGAGGACACTTTGAAGACCTTTTCTATATGAAACAAGCAAACAAACAAATCAAGAGAATACTCCTAAGACGTTTAAGGACACCTCTCCAATCTCCCAATCTCCCTGCTCTCATCAATTGGTATTGCTTCAGATTTCTGACTTTCTGCATTTGATTGACTGACTTTATGACTCGGTTAGTTGTTTACTGATTGACTGATTGCCTGAGTTCTCTCTTCTAGCTGTCAAGTTGCGACCATTTCCCCCTCTCTATCTCTCTCTCTCTCTGTATCTGTCTCCCTCACTCTCTTTCCTTATCTTTGACTCTGCCAATCGCAGCACTAGCAATATGTACATCTAAACAACAATTTCCTGTTGTGGTTATAGAGAGCAGGTCGAGTAAAAAGCTTTTGTGATAATCACAGTAATATGTCAATTTTCATCTAGAAAACTCAGCTAAGTGGGTCATAGCAATCAAGATGAAAATATAAAGGTCACTTAAATCAAATCTGCACGGAAAACTCAAACATTGCATTAAGTCTAACCTCACGCTCCATTCATAATTAATGAAAACTTTTCTCATACAAGTTTTATTCATTTAGCAAACTATCTCTCATTGAAATTGATTTCAATTTTTGTTTTTGATAACATTCCATTTTTTTTGAAAACCTTTCTTCATTGGCAAAACATGAATTGCTATTTAAGTTGGCTCAGTTTGTTTTCCTACGTTGTCAAGTGGTGAATTTGAAAATGTTCGCATTTTCTTTCTACGCAATTTCTCTAATTTGTTGCTAAAAACAGCCTCATCACTTATTTAAAGTGCACTTAAGTTAACTTATTGTTTGTTTGATCCCCAGAGTCCAAAAAACGCCCTCGACTAAATTACAAAAATTTTAAATTTTACATGACGTTTGCTCTTTTTTCCCCTCTCTACCTCGCTCTCTCTTTGTCACTGTCTACCTCTCTTTCGCACTTAATATGCAAATTGTTTCGTTTCTAATTAAAATAACTGTGCACTGCTTTTGGGTTTTAGCTCGTTTTGAAAACACATTTTTGGCTGACTTCGTGCGGCTGCTCTGGCCCCAACACAGAAACAATATTCATTTCCCAGTACCAGTTCCGCCCACATCCACCCACACACACACAGACAGGGGGGCACAGTGGGAAGACTGGGACCCAGTGGGCTTTAGCTTTGGGATCTATTAGCGCTGCATTGCAACTGGCTGTCCCCCCCCGCTGACATTTGAGGTAACTCCAATGCCACAAAGGTGTGCGGCTGGTTTTTTGGGTTTGGCGCGTTCGCGTTTTAAATTACAAAATATTTTCCGTTAGAGTTGCTTTTGGCGACGATATGCGGCAATTATAAAGGGGTCTGCACAGCTTCACTGTTTAAAGGAGCGACGGGTCCACAAATTTAAGCACCGTTGTAACATTTTTTATTTTTTTTTTTGCTTTCCATAAGGCTACGCTTTAATGAGGTCGTAATGAGTTTGGGACACGAAGGTGCAAGTTGCTGCCGCTGTCGCGTGGCCAGCGCTTGTAATTGTGATGAGGATTAAGAGCTCATTATGTAAGAGAACAGTGGATATTAGTTTAACAAAATCCCTAACTGAACACTTAAGCATAATTGCCAGGAAACAAGATTTTATGTGTATTGACGACGAAGGGCCAGCAAAGAGCGTTGAAAGCTACATCAAACTTAACAAGCGAGACAAATTTCGTGGCTAATCGAACTTTCCAGATGAGAAAAAACATTTACAAGTAAAGTTACGAATCGATAAGCAACTCCTTGCATACTAGAATCCATCAGAAAAGAATCCTAACTTAAAAGAAAACGAATAACAAATCCGTATGATTAGCAGCCCTTGCCAAGTTACGCATTTGCTGAATTCTACATTTTCCTTCAATGGCAAGAAAAGATTTGAATCGGCTTATTCATATTATAAAAATTGTAATTAAAATGAATTAAAAAACACAAACATAAAAAATTAATTATTTTTAATACCTTTCTTTTCGTTTTTTCTTTAATTGAAGTTTGTCTTATGTTCATTTTATGTTACGTTTATTCATTATTAATTTTGGTATTACATTTAGATACATGCTTTTAGAGAACCAATTAAATAAATAAATTTCAAAGTTTTCCTGTTGCGACACGAAATAGTGAAAAATTTTAGTTATTTTAGGTTATTCATAATTTATTATTGCATCTGGAACTGTGAACTGTTGAATAGTTAATATCTCAAATCACAGCAATTAAAGTAGTATTTAAGACATAACTTCATACAATTTATATGTTTCTAAAATATTTTACCTTTCCCAATTTATGTGTAAAGTAAACTGCAAGCTTAGCGAATTTATAATGCATAGTAAAATAAACAAATTCAAGTAACGCTATAGGAATTATTTTTGATTTACCACGTTACCTTCAAGAGTTTACATGCTATGAATTTAGTGTGTCAGAATATTTGGTAAGATTTGTGTGCTTCACACACACAATTAGGCTAGGTGTGAGGCTTCCTCTGAGTTCTGAAAAGACAAGCGAAAAGTACTTTCCCACTCAGGGTCAACCAAAAATCTCGACTATACTGTCTTAACTTTCCGATTTGTGGTCGAAAGCCTAAAATTATCTCAAGAGATGGATAAACACTTGACCTTCTCTCAATCAGAAAGCACTAAATAAATATTTGATGAATCTAATCAAAAATGTTCCTTACCTCCGCGTTTCACTACTACTTATCTGGTCGATCGACTGTTTCAAATGGAAATTTCTGTTCAAATTTTATTTACATTTTAGAGTTCATAGAAGCGGAAAACAAGTATTTTTCTTATTTCGCTGGAACGTAAAACATTTTTGTTCAGTCCCATATGAAATGAATAAAAAATCAATTGGAATTGAACTCCCGATTTAACTATGGGCTTTACTTAAAATGCAATCTGTAGTTTGCAGTTGGTAGCCACATAAAAAAGGGGGGAGCAAAACTTTTCAATTAGTCTAAGTAATTAAAGTATCAGACCAAATTCGAGTATAGAGACCACATGACTGGCATTGCCTGACAATGGCAGCGCAAAGCCCAAAAGCATCTGCAACAAATCAATTTGCGAAGAACTTTCTATTGTGCTTGCAACTATTTTTATTTGTTATTTGGCCAGAAGTCTGGGCAATGCGGACTTATACACAAACAGCCTATCGATTGACTTTTCCGATAAGTTAACAAAAGCACGTCAAGCATGCGAACAGCCAGCCAAGTTAAAGTAGTCACCTAAGCATGTGGCGACCCAGGTGGTTTGCTGGTCTTGTGTCTGATATCAAAGGACTTTAAATCAAAACTCAATTACACTTTTCACTGATGCTCTCAAGACTCTCAAGCAGGCACGCCCACCTCCAGCTGCGAAAGCGAAACTACATGAGTGTTCACCTGTGTGTGATAGTGGAACTCAACAGCAAAAAAACCCATTGAACAGCTTCAGCTAAAAGGCGACGAAATACCCTGTTGCCAATTTAAAATATAAGTTTAAAATCAAAGTAAAAGCAGTGTGTGGAAATAGTTAACTTTTCTTGAATACAATCAGAAATGCATATTATATCTGGACATCCAATTTTAATCATCAATAAACATTTTAGTTGCAATGAATTAAATTCATCGAAAAATGCGACTTCAAATTTATATTATTTATTATATTTTATAATATTTATTATTTATATTATATATAAATAAATGCCCAAAAAAATATATTTATAGTATTATAATAGAATGTTTTCTAATATATAATTACATTCCTTATACTTAAAGGCTGGTCAAAATGTTGGTATTTGGCATGGCCATAACGATTTTAGGTCCTAGGGTATAACAAAAGCGTGTCAAGGGTTCAGCCTGTTGACATTGAGTTCAGTTTACAGTCAGCTGGTTCAGCTTTTCGAGTGCTTTTGTTTGCAGTGGCCGTCATCGGGATATTGCCGGGATAGTCTCTGGCGCCTGGACGCGCCTCTGCCCCGCCCAAAATGGAGCATTCGCAACGCTTCAAATTGTTTGATATGCAAACATGAAAATCACCAGCATGCCACATTTGCATATTAAAGCGTGATCAAAGCCGTGAGAACTCCCATATATGTATATGAAAAAAAAAAGGAACAAAGAGATCAAGGTTTCATTTCATCCACGCGTGAGTATCGATGTTGGTTTAGCGTGTAATAAAACGCCACGTCAGTGAGAAATTAGCCTATTCAAACAAAGTTCCAGTATTCAAAGTATTCGAATAGTTCCTGGGCTGCATGCGGCACAAATTTCAATTGCGTTGCACATGGCATACATAGTACATGTTGAGGGGCCTACAGCGAGGCGAATGGCAGCTCGGGGCACGCAATGGCGAGCACTTACAACAACTTATAAATAGACGCAGTCTGTGCAAATTTTCACATTAATTAAATTTTCGCAACGACGACAACTCACACAACGCAACCCAGCCAGTCAGCCAGCCAGCCAGCCGAGAGCAAAGCCCAAAAAAGAGACCTGCTACGATGGCGATGGCGATGGCGATGGCGATGGCTGCGACGTCAACGGCCAACACCGTTGACATATTGAAGGAAAACGACAGATTTAGTACATAATATATAGACAACATATACGCAAACTAATAGACAAGTGATGCCATTCACTAGGGCTGCAATGCAACCTCACTTAACAATGATATTATGGGGCATGACTTGACATGTAGTTTTAAGTTTTTTGAAGAGAAAGAATCCCCAACATCGCACATGATGACAAACTGAATAGCTGGAAAAAAGTGTATTATCATAGTGTAACATTTCTGAAGCTCAAATGATATAGAAAACCGCCCGTGCAGGAGTAAGGATTGATAGAAGAGCCATAGGCTCAGAAGGAGACACAGTTGACCTAACAGGTCTCAGTGCATGAGGCGCCCCAATAATAATAATAATAATTTTTGTATAAAAGGTAGTTTATATTTATGTAAAAAACAATATGTTGCAACATTCGTATTATTATTAGTATTTAAAACTCATTTTATATGAGTCGTTAACGGTTAAGCCATATTCAGTTTTTTAACATTGATATCATTGCTGCCGATATTGACAAAATGTACAAAGTTTTGCAAATTTGCAAATAGTTACTTTTTACTTTTTTTTCATATTGAAAAAGTTTAAGGTCAAACACTCAAATAATTTAGCCAAGTTTGTCTTTTAAAATCTAGACTTAAATCAACCTAATTGCCAATTAAAATGCTTAAGTAAAAAACTGTTTTGTCAAATTTATATTGCATAACAAGAGAAAGCAAAAAATAATATTTGATTTTCTCTCTGATATTGATGTTATGATACCAATTAAACACCTTATTATAATGTATAAAAGAATATATTTTTCATTTTGTCCGTCGATTCATTGCTTAAGGGCTTACTTATCGAGCTGAGTAAACTTTGGGTCTTATGCGCGCACTCGGGGAGCGAAAGTTTTCAAGATTTTACTGCCAGCCCTGTGACATCTTGAGTGCCAGCAGCCCCCAATCCCCATCTCCATACCAATCCCCATATCCAACACCGCTCTTGTCCTCCTCTTCTGCAAACGAGGCGAGGCGTCGTCGGCTGACAGGCAGCGAATGCATTTGGCTATGCGATGAGAATCCACTCGTCTCGTTCCCAGCCGATGAGGAGGCACTTACAGTGCCAGCGCCGTTGCCACTCGCCACTGATGTCTTCTATTTATAGCTGCACTTTTTCCCTCTATTTTGCTCACAATGCTACGCAAAAGTATGCGAAATGGCAACACAGAGACAACAACAGCAGCAGCAGCAGCAGCAGCAGCAAAAACATCAACATCAACAACAGCAACAAGAACAAACTGAAATATTTGCTGTAATTATTTTTGATTTTGAAAATCTGCAGCGACCAACATTTAGAAATGCATAAAAGATTGTTAATTTAATTGTACAGGGACAGCAAGCGAAATCTATGTATACATGTATGTATTTGCCACATGCTCCTATCTCAAGTGTTTTGAGCGCAATGTGAAATGGGCTAATTGGGCATTGGAACATGCATGACAACAATTCTTGGGCATTATGTCATTTATTTAATATTCAATTAATTCCATTTTAATTACATGCTTTTGTGTGCTTTACGCAATTAGTAATGATCTTAAAATGATGTCCACACACTGAAGAAAAAACCACAGTATTAGCTAATCAGATTCCACATTTCGTTTTTATTGACATGTATCAAATACTGCTCATTGGGATTTTAATCAGTTTATGCCACTAACACTTTCCTCGATATGGCAATAAAATTGAATCAAATCAGTATTTATTGCAGTGCAATTAAATGCCAGACATAAATTAGCATTCATATTTAGTACAGCTTTCCAAATTATGTTCACAAATGTCATTTAAAATTCTATTTACGCATTGCAGCCATTAATTTCTTCTAATTATTATGCAGCCCCTAATCAAATTTGGCTAACAATTCAATCATGTTGATTCTGCTTAAGTCCAAATATCTCAAATAATTAATACCCAGAATAAGTAGTTAACGAACTCATTTGAATACGATTAGTTTGTTGCATTTTTTCGGTGGTTTTTCCACTGAAAACCATTCGTTAGCCACATATCTGTCGAGAGCATCCTTTTCTCGCTTTCCAGGCAAGTTGGCGACCTAAGTTTTAATGAAATGTTGCGGGTAGTTTACCTCGAGCTGCAACTCTATCTCAGCAAAGACCGCAACCAATCGCAGCCTCTAAACTTTTAATGAAGCACGCCTGTAAGCGATTGCCAGACATCAATCTGAGATGCCAACTTCAGCGATGGGAGCAAGTGCAGCAAGGACGGCTTGAAGGGAATTGCTGAATGCTAATCAAATTAGAATTCCTCAGTGACTACACACCTTGAGTGGATATTAACAGCGAGTTGCTTTTGCGGTCAGCCAAAGTTTGACGAAGGCATTAATAATTTGGTGCTCTTGCTCGAGCATAATATTTATTTGAAAATTTAATGAGCAGACGACAGAAGTCAAAATGGTTTTCACGATGCGGCTGCTGCGGCAGCTGCTGCTGCTGCTGCTCTGGTTGCCATGACAAATCGCAGATATGCTACCGTGCCACAAATATATTGCCAACTTGTGTGGTGTTCAGCAGTAACAATAAATTCCACACAGAGTCAACTCAAACGCACGTTGCAGCTGCTGCAGAAGCTACTTAAGTGCAAAAACTGTAGCATACTTACCCGCTGCACTTGGAGGCAAGACGGCAAGACTTGATTGATGTAACTTGAACTGCCACATAGGGGAAGCAGCAGTCAAAAACGTTTACTTCAAAGGAGCATAGCTTACGTGCTCCCTACATGGCCATTATATATGTGTTATACGAGTTGTCTCAAGAAATAACAGAGCTCACCGATGAAGGTTTTATTCTTAAAATGAAAAATCTATGTGTGTGTCGCTTCTTGCCAGGGACTTATAATGATTTACTGTACATATTTGACTTCACCTTGGTTTGGACTTAGACAAAATGCATGGTAATATATCCAAATGATTTTCATTTCAAGAATTTAAATAAATGACTGTGGAATATATCAATTACCATTTAACTGCTCAAATCATTTAAAAGATCAGGCTTAGCGTTAGCTTTAAGTCGTAATTTGAATTACAAACCAGCTTTTACTGCAGTAGTAGTCAGGACCTTAATGGCCTCTCTTTCGCAATCGCGTTTGTAAAGGAAGGAAATGAATATGCATATACATTGTGCAATACCATTAGCTTCAATTTTAATTTTCCAGCATTTTGGCAGGCAACGTCAGCCAACTTTCCGTGAAATGCATTTCGCCCTGTCTGCAGTTGCGAATGGTTTTCGACGATAGTCAAAGTACCAACAAATAAAATAAAAAAAAAAAAACAAAGCTATGCAACAAAAGCGCGCAAGTTGCAAATCAAAAGATGTGCACGCCAAAAAAAAAAATAAAAAAAAAAAAAAGAAAGCAAACGTAGGAAAAAGACAAATGAAAAGAAAAGGATTTCCACGTTGGAGTGGGGATTGGGGGCGGATTGGTCTGCCAGGGACAGCACAAAATTGGCCAATTTACATGCGTTTCTGTTTTTTGGTAGCCAAGAAGAAACGGAGGATTGAACTTCAATTCTGAGTTCAAAGTTGTGTGTGTGTGTGTGTGTGTGTATATGTGTGTATGCCTGTGTGTGTATTTAGCCTCCACGACTATGCAAAGTGGCATTGCAGATATTGCACCGACTACAGTTGTGCAGCTGCTGCTCAAATGCCAGCAAAGAGTTTAAGCCCAGCCAAGCGGCACACTAAAGTGGCATTAAAAGATATAGAGAAATAGGCAGAGACAGAGACAGGCAGACAGAGAGAGAGTGAGAGAGAGAGAGAGAGAGATAGAGGGAAAGAGAAAGATGGAATGAGATGCCGCAGACAACGATTCAAAAGCTGCTTTAATAATCAGCAGAGTCTGCGGAACATGTACAAGTTCTGTCGGCTTATTTACAATTTAAAAGCATTTAGTTTCATTTCTGTGCTTAATGCCATTTTGTACGGTACAAATTGTAACTAATGATGACGTGAGCTAAAATGTTTTATGTGTTTGGCGTCGTAGGTGCTTGGCTTATTCACCAAGGCGACTAACGGGTCGTATGTGTGACGCGAGTTCTCTTCAGTTAATTAACCACTTAATGCTGGTAGTTTTGCGGAAAATGCATCAAAAATTAAGTCAAGCGCCGAGTAATGCTTTGATGCAAAGAATTATTTGAATAAATAACTATTTTCCTTGTCCAATACAAACTGTTTATGATTCTTAAATAGTTGCTTAATATTAGTAGCAGTCACAAAGTGGTTAACTTCTCTGGACTAGTTGAGAATATTAATCTTTCTTAAAATTGGCATTATTTCATTTTATACTTATAGCAAAAAAACGTCGACAAATACAAATACAAGAACTTTTGCGAGTTAATCGAAATGCATAGAAGAACGAAAACGGAAGTAAATAGAACGCATTCAACCAAAGAAACCAACTGCGGGTCAATAAAGTTTAATTTGAATGCAGGAAAAGCAAACAAATCTTGATTTCACGCTCAGTATCAGCTTTGATGCACTAAACGCATCATCAGTTTTGTGGCAACTCATCAAGGCACTCAATATTTAATTGAATGTGCTCATTTTGAAATCTGCAATAAATTCTTCGACGATTTTTACATGTTTTTGAATCAAAAACCAAACGGCATAATGTGTTTCTGAAATCCGGAAAACGATAAATATATATATATATATGATATATGCTATTATTTTGATGAAATAATTTTCAAAGTCTACCGTAAAAGATGATGGCGAATTGATGTAGTTTTCAGCTCATATATCTCAATTTTTAGTTGATGGTCGAATTGGTAGTAATAAGTTTTCATTGGCATAATGACTTCTATATACTAAATTAATGATCGATGCCAAAGAAGCTAACATTCTTGAACGAAACTTCCAAATGGAAGATGTCTTAATATTAATAATTTCACTTTTTGGATCATAAATATATTATTTAGATTATTTGACTTTCTGCAAATTCTTTAAAAACATTTCTTGAAAAAAAATAATTTCATAATAATTTCAACTTTCGATGCTTTTAACTATCATATAAATATATTTGAGCTGTAATTACTTGATAAATAATGTTTTGAAATTGTCGAAAGGAAACTTTATTTTTACGTGACCATTTTCAGACCGTACTTTGTAATAAACTCTTTCCAAAATGATAACTTTTTGCTAATTACATGTCGTATTTGTAATAAACAATTTAAAAGTCATACAAAGACGGAAAACCACACACTTCTCACAGACAACAACAAGAAAAACAGCAAAAATGGAGTCGAGCGAAAAAAAGGACACGTCAACGGCAGCCAGGATGGGGACGAATCGCTCCGACTGAAAAAAGCATTTAACAATTTTGCAAGAACAATATTCAATTTCCGTCTGTCTAATAAGTTTTTGGCTAGCAGCACACAGCACACATCCACACACACACACACACTCACACACCAAGCAAACTGTACCGGAATGATGGCATGTTATAAGTCCAACTGCCTGTCTGTCTGACCGTCTGTCTGGGTGCCAGTCCTGGCAACTGTTTGTATAGACCGAATAAAGTTCCATTACTCAAACTTGCTGTGCGAGCAACGCACATTTTCCTTTAATTTCCTTTTCAGTTTCAACGCCAACTAGCTCGTCACGACAACTCCTCTTCTCTCTCTCCTCTTCTGCACTGCTGCCCCATTCTGTAGCCAGCTACGACTACAGCAAAACTGTCAGCTTAAAGCATCGATGCATATCCTCAAGCTTTTATGAATACCCGCGAGGCAATGCAAACAAAATTTTAACGGCCAGAGGGCCATATAAAATGCATTTGAGTAACTAGCTTTAAGCACAGCGAGCACGTCCATGTTCACTTGGGAGCCCCATAGATGCCAGCTCACATGCTGGTTCCGCCCTTCCAAACCACCACCACCACCATCCCCGTAGGGACACAGTCGCAGGATGCAGTTGCAGCTACAGCTGCGGCGAATTATGACGAAAATATTGTTAATATTTTAGACAGTTCCGTGTGGGTAAGTCGCTTTATTATCACAAACTCATGCGTTACGGTAATAAGCAGCTCGTGCTCAGGACTCATATTCTACGTCCTTATATCCATATCCATGCAACAAAACAGACGTCTCCGACCTCAGAAAGTATATACATATGTTCTTGATCAGCTTCACTAACCTATATGTGTCTGCCAAACGATCTCTAGGTCGAAGAATGAGTTTCAAGTGTCATATGTATGTCTACCTTAATCTGAATCCCACAACTTAGTTATGTATTATATATACCTATATTGTGTAGGTTTTGGAATATTTAGTTCAAAGTCAGACTTAAAACAGGCATTTTAAGAAAAAAGACAAAAGAAAAAAAATATAAAGAAAAATTGTTAATTGAAAATGTATTTAATAAAAAGAAAAAAGAAAATTTCAAATTAAATATCAGCAGATTAAGTACAGTCAACCAGGGTTTAAGATTTGACTAGAAAACAGTTCAGTTCAGAAAACAGTTCAGTTTCAGATTTAAAACGAGACCAGCAAATCGAAAATTAAAGTAAGTTAAAGATTTGAGCTGAATAAATTCCAAAATGCATTTCAGTTAAATAAATTAATGTTATTTTTATGCCTGAAAACTTCACTTTTCCGTCTAGAACTTATTTTTCAAGCCTCTCTGAATAGATTTTCATTTGATAGGTTACATAAAAGTATCGATGCCATATTCAAAGAAGTAGCATTAATAAATTTCGTGACTACAAGTTTTCCATTATAATGTTAAAGTAGAAACAAGAAAACGCATAAGCGCAGCTGGTTTCAACTAAATGCGGGATGGTGTTTCCTGGCTCTGCCCACCTTCTGCTGGAGTCTACGCCCATGCCGCAGCAAGGCAAATAGTTTGGCGCAGACGGGGCACCGTTATCGGCTAAACTTGAGTAACGGGGTAATGGGGGAACTCATCGCAACATTGCGGTTGCGTTAGCCGACGAATGCAATGGAAATGACAGACGATGTAAAAGAGTTCATTAATATTGCAAGTTGGACTGGCGACAACAGCAACGACAACAGCAACGACAACGACAACGACAACGACACCGACAACACCAACAGACCCAGCAGCAACAACAAAAACAACAACAACAAACAACAACAACAACAACGAGGACACCACATTTGAACTGTGCGCACAATTATTTTGTAATTTGTCATATTTTGTAGGCCTCGAATCACGTCAGAACGGCAGATTGCCAGAACGTCAGCAGCCAAGCAACGGTCGCCTACACTGCTGAGGCGAGGTGCCTTTGTCCAAATTTTCAAGTAGCAAAGTCTCGGGCTCAAGTGGCTCGACGGCCTACTAAATAGGAAATGCGGGCTCGTTGCCGTTAGGAGGTGGGAGGTCGTAGATAGAAGGGTTTATGGTAAGGGCTACGTTTTGTATCCTACCAACCAGCTGCATAATTGTTTGTATTTTACGCTTTACATGAAAGCTAAGCAAATCTTTTGTTACACTGTCTACAGCAACAAGGCTGCCCGTCCTTAAGCCAACCAGTCGCTTGCACCGCCAAACAACCTACCGCCCCACATCCCACGTTCCACTTTGCAACCCGTCCTCCACTCACGCGTGAACAGATATACCCCGCAATCATCTGGCAACCCTTTTCAGCAGCTTTTGTTGGCCTTACGCTTTGTGTGCATATTCTAAACATGGCGGCGCTTGGCGGCTACCTCAACCTACTTTTGGGGCCAGACTGCGTCGTCGCCGTTGTTAAGACCTTAATAGTGCCTACCCCCAATCCCTCATGCAGCAAAGCAACACACCCACTTCACTACCACCTCCGTCCTCTGTCCGCAATTCACCCACGCAACGTGCATCCAGTCAACAATGAGGCAGTCAGTCAGGCAGTTTTGTTGTTCTGCATGTTTACCTTGCCCACTCCAGCAGCGTCCACATAAGCAGCAACTTTTAATTCCAAAGAGAGGGTATAATAACTAAATCACAAGTCATCGTCCATATAGATACTATTTTGACCTTTAACATTTAACTTATTTGTTCCCATTGATAAATGACAAGTGTTTAATGCGTAGACAAAAATCAAATTTTAGTGTCTGTAGTATATCCCCTAGAGTATTTCGACTTCCTTGTTGCCCATAGCTAAATATAATTCGTCATAATTTTCATGTGCCGCAGTTTCTCCACACGATCCCCAGCCTACTTGCTCAAAACAACTCTTGTCCGTTTCTTTGGCTCGCTTTCGTTCTGCTTTTTTATATGCGTTTTTTTTGATATTTCTTTTTTTGCTTTTTGTTAAATTACATGCACATATACACAGTCAAATATTTATTTAAAACTTATGCCCCAGGCCTTTCATTACTGTGCAACGTATTCTATAGTTTCATTCATTTCTGCTTTTTTTCATATTTATACTTTTGATATTTTCGCTGTGCAAATGTGCGGCATGTTGTTTTATGTTTGCCGTGCGTCTCTTTTTTTTAGAGAGTTATATTGGTTACATTTTTTACTCAAATTTTGTGCCCTTAAATTATTTACTTCATTTGCTTTATGTCTCGCTAAGTTCATTTTTAGCTCATTCCCATAATTTCTAGTGTCGAGTGAAGTTATAATTAGTCCTGCTAGCCTTCACCATTGTTCTCGCCCGAGAACAATGTGTTCCGACGCAGCGAGGACCGAGCAAATTTCTTAAACATTTAATAGGATTTTCCCACCGAATTGCTTTAAATTACTTTATCCCGGCGAAACTATCGCAAGTAACTGGATTCATTAAAAGTAGGAGCTACTCAAAATTAAGGCTAATGAGCAAATACTGTCAGCCGATTATGATAGATGATAGAAATAGAAATTGCTTGCCAATGAAGTTAAAAAAGAAATGGAAAAAATGAGAGGAACTTGCTCACAATTAAGAATAAGAATCGAAAATTGTGGGCTGACAAGTAAATAGTAAGAAAATAGATTCAGAATAAAATTTGAATGCAAATATATGATATATATATAATATAATAATATAAAAAAAAAGATAATATTTATATTACCGATAAAAGTGAGAGACTATATCGGATGGAAACAGACTTATAGACAGACATGGCTAAATGGACTTGGCTAGTGATAATGGAAGGTCGGAGGAGACGGCTCTTCAGTTCTTCACAAGGCTTATTAGAATACGGATTTCTAATGGAATTAATTGGATTACCTGCATACGTATTTTCCGCTTTGAAAACACGGAATATCTGCCGATTGTAATAATGTATAATTTCATTTACAAATCGTTATCGATTGCTTATCGATGCATGCACTCCAATCATGGGCATAATCATCAATTGAAATGTTTTATTTTAGACAACGAACTACTGTCCCATATTAAATATAAATTTATCGAGTTTACATATAAAACTGTCCATTAACTCACCCGTCAAAATTGCAGATGGATTTATTTATTGATGGGCATTTCACTGTAAATGGCAACGCTAATCGAATCAATGAGTTTTGCGCTTAATTGTAAATTCTTTGGTTTAGTTCACTGATTGGTTTCTGGTTATTGTTAATTGGTTTCGTTATTATCCCGTTTGATAATTTAGGCGCCAAACTACAGTTAGAGTAACACACACACACGCGCGGACACACTGACACTTTCTCTCTCACCGTTTCTTTCACTCGCACTCGCACACTCACACGGAGACACACATACGCGCACACACTAACGGTTTATTATGATGACGTTTGTTGCGGTTTTGGCGGCGTCTGTCGATTGCCACTGGGGCAGGTTGCTAATGCAGTTTGTTTGTTTGGCGACGTTTATTGGATTGAGAGAAGCATAGAATGGGCTGGTCTCGTTGGTCTTTCAATTTATTTAGCTGCTGTGTGGCCAGAGTTGAATTTGGTTGGCTGTTGGTTGTCGGTTGTCGATTGTCGATTGTCCGTTGTCGGTTGTCGGTTGATCTGGTGATGTGAAGCGCACACAGGACACACACAACTTGACTGAGCGAAACTGCACAAATAACTGAATTGAAATTTTGCCGCACTGAGTAAGGGCACAGCGTGGGAGAGCGAATCACCATGGTTTACAGTTGGGCGGAGGAGGGAACGGTAAATTTTGGGGTTTAGCGGCAATAATTTTGCCTATTGCTTATTTTTGGCAGCACACACGCTAAATAATAAAAAGAACACATTTCTTACAGGAGAGCATGCACACATACACACATACACACACATACACACACACACACACAACTGAAAATGCACTCGAGTGCATTTTAATTGATTTTTTTCATCTCGCATGCACTTATTGTCACTGAGAGCGAAAGAGTGAAAGAGCGAGAGCGAAATCCGTGTGCCTTGCCTTGTATGCGTATGCGTAACATTTGCAGTTGCATTTGGCACGCACCTGACTTTGAGTGAGTTTCGACTTGATTGTGAGTGAGTGAGTTTTCGTCTTTCTTTCTTTTTCTGGTCAACATTTTGCGATCTCCTCGACGCGTCGTCCCCTTCTAGGTCAATTAATGTTGTCGTTCTGATATTTTCCAAGTTTTAATTACCGCTTTATATATTCAATTTCAACAGGCAACAGGCCAAAATGTAATGAAAAAACAAAACTGAATAAACTTGCTGTGGAAACAAAATTTTTAATTAATTACACGAAAAAATCCAAACAAAAACGAGTAGCCCACGCTTGAGTGTCGGGCTGGTCAAACAATTTGCATATTTTGCCAGACGAAAAATGTGTAATGAAGTTGCTGAAGGATGCTGCTTGTCTTCTGTGCTCCTCTTACCCATATAGACAAACTTTTTTTTAATATGTAAAGTGTGTTTAAGGGGGTACAATGTTTGAAAGGTGAGCAGAACTTCACACAGGACTGGGTAAAAAGAATACCCATTTAAGCTCAAATTTCCATTCAGATAGGTAAAAAAATCTGTGTCAGCTTTAGGCGGTTCACTGAGCTTCTTTTGGACCAGCATAATGGACAACTGATGCCTTGTCTGTCAGAATATGCTGCTGTAGATTGTGATATAAGCCAATAAGTCCTCAAAAAAAACAGCAGAAAGAGTAGCACACCTTAGAAGTAAAAGTCGGTTTCTCAGAAAACATATTTCAGCAACAAAGTACTTTGTTTATGAGAGTGAGTACTTACCTCATTCATCATAGATTATAAGTTCACAAGTCGCGATTGGAATAAAATATAGTATTTGAAGACATACTTGCGTGGACATCAGATCGGGATAATTTGTCGACTTGTTTTAAGTGACAGAAATGTAAATTTGATTTGTCATATTCATGCCTAATAACATATTTTCCAATAACCAATCAAAATATTACGCAACATAAGAGAAACGAATGTATTTAGCTATTCAGAAACTAAATTGAATTCAAAATTTAAAACTAAAACCAACCAACAAAGAAGCCAAATAACTTATCCTATTTGCGGGCACTATAAAGAATACTTTTATATCAAAGAAAGAAGTCTTAATTAGATAAGAATCACATTATTGTATACAAACTATAGTAGATGAACAAAGGTATATGTTTTACTGAATTAGACTGGGAATAATGCAACTTAAGAAATCATTTAATTTGATTGTTTATTTTTCCATCATTGTCGTGAGTGTGATGCCAAACCGGAATCGAAGCTGCATGTTTAACGATTGATATTCAGAAACGGAATCAGAGCAACAAATAAAAACATAACAGAGATCTTAAAGACGGTAGTATAAATATCGAAACCAAAACACCGTAACAATATCATCATAACAATATATATATATTTCAAATTTGAAGCTTATGAGATCCGTGTATTTATACAGACAGAGAGATGGACGGACATTGCTAGAACGACTTGGCTGTTGATCCTGATCAAGATCAAATATACTTTATGTTTGTATCAAAATTTTAATGCTTTGCGTTCCACAATCGAAGCCTAATTTCGGTTCGACTCTCTGGTCGTGACACATCTTGCATCGAGAATTATAAGTTTATCTATCAAACCAATTTTGTTCAGGAATTTAAAGCTCGAATTAAATTAATTAGATTTCTAAATAGTATTTTGGATCTTATGCATGTATATTCAGTCGAGTTTTTTCAACTGAAATTACCATTAGATTTATTTAAAAAAAAAAACACTTACAAAATTGACACATTATTAAATATTATGTAAATTTGATAAAATTCGAGTTATGAATACAAAAATGCATATACTTAGAGGATCGAAAGTAGATAAAGAAACTAAATGAATATAATTTGATGTTATAGACAAGATATTGAATTGATCTCGTAAGTTAAACTATGCAGTTTCAAATTCATATATTCTCCTAACAATATTTAAAACTTGAAACCAAATACATTTGTAACTGTGAATCAGCTGTGTACCAAACAGATCTTTTATAAATATGACAACAAATACCAGAATCGCTGCCTTCAAACGCAGTAATTGTAATACAACTAGCAATACAGGGTGCCTTGTTGGAGCCAACAACAGATTTGAGATGAGACATGCGCAAAACGACTGCAACTCAAAGTAAAATCACTCTAAAAACCCACTCGCAACGGAAGCAACTATAACAACAATCCAGTAAAACACCTGGAGCCATGTAATGCAGCAACAATAAATGACAGCAAGCGCTGGAGAGGAGGAGATGGTGAAGGGTAAAAATATAATACAAAAAATAGCAAACGTCAGCTGCTTACAATACTTACAGCCCATGGCACAAAGCGGAATTGGAATGAAATGCTATGCTAACCAACGAATACAATGCCAACAGAAACAACACTAGAAACGGTACAAAATTGTCGCCATAACGTTTTTGGGCAGTGTAAGGCGGGTTGCGCTGGATTTAAAAATTAATGAATGAAATGTTGTGCACAATTTGTGTACACAATTGCAAATGTATGTAACTTGTGTGTGTATGTGTGTGGGGGTGTGTGGGTGTGTGTGGGTGTGGGGGGTGTGTGTGTGGCATACAAATACATCTCACATGTGTGTGTGCAAACAACAAAAGTTTTTCAAGTTTTGTGACTTGTATTTTTAAGCGCAAATTGTTCAAGTTTGCCGAGCGCGAGTGCTCAAGATTCAGTGCAGCGTAATTTTCAATAATGTCATCCAATCCAAGTAGAATAACAGATCGCAATCTACGAATAAATAACTGTGCAAATTGGCCCTGTGACATACATGCATACATGCATAGATACACAGCAATAACAAGGCCAGCCATAACAAATGGTCTGGTAATGGGCTAGCAGTTAGTTCCACGGAATTACTAATCAGTTGACATATAATAATTTCTGGGCGGAATATTCCCCCAAAACGCAACAGCAATTTTTGAAATTTCCATTAGCACATGAAAGCTTTTATAAGAAATGGTTGGTTTGATATAAAGACAACTAAAATTGGGAGAACTTCATTTAAACTTCAATCTTTTATCGTATACCTAATCTTTATGAAAATATTTAACTTGGGTTGAAAAACAGCAGAATTTCTGGGGCTCGCCTTAGAAAACATTTTCCAATAATATTGTATAATTATATTTTCGATATTAGAATTATGTCATTAACTTTATGACTCTAACCATCTAAACTTACCAAGGTAACAGCCAAAATTAATAATTTCTGGCAAGCGCGGCGATCGAACTCAAACAATCCAAATAAAATCCTTCACAATGAACTTGTATTGCATTGAAAACACCAGAAAAACATTTATAATTATAGTTCTGGTCACAGTGTGGTTAATATTAATCGCTCACAGCCGACCTCAATTGAAGGGCGTTGATGAGCATTGACCACTCGGACCATTGAACCTCAAAGAGTTGGAAATTATACTTAAGCCAAAAATCACCCCAGTTGATATTTTAATGTCATGTCATCAAATTGTAAGGTTAATGACAGTGCTTATGCATTAAATCAGAAGTAGGCACTGGTAAACCCCTAAAATAAAAAACTAATAAAAAAAATATTTTAAATGCCTATAAAGTAAACAAAACTGTTGTTCTGAGTCATATGATTAATACTTATTTAAATGTTATACCCTGCAATCAACTACGAAAAACATATGCGCCCCTATGCGCATTATTGTGTACCCTTCATAGAAATTTACATTCCATGACCAAACTTCTTTATGGGTTTGATATCTATCAAACGATAAGCATAATTTCCTTCTTAAGTGGCTTCAAAAGGGATTCCAATCTTCATCATACTCCTCTTGGCTTCTTATCAATCTTCCCTTGTTGATTACCCCGCAGAAAAATATTAGTTTGGTCGTCTTAACTTTTCCCCCATTATAATAAGCTGAAATTCTTATTGTAAATGTTTCTTTCCATTTTTTTTAAATACAGCAATTGTAGCCAAATCTGAAACCTATACTTATCTGAAATGTTTGCATTAATTTTTGACGAACCATATTTTTATGCATGCCTATCATATTAGTAGTAGTTCAATATTTTTTTTATGGTAGAAGCTTTTATATTTTTTTTTGAATATGCAAAAGTTAAGTTTGACAGGGTAACTTCATGCACATCTTACTTATTTATATATTCATAGTGTTTTAATTATAGTTTGCGTTAATACCCTTTATTTGTTGTCAACCAAATTATAATAATCTCATGATAGTGTAATGAAGGTCTTTACATTTGTAAAATCTGTGCAAACGCAATTTTCGACACACTCCAATGAACAAACAATGTGCTAGCCAAAAAATAATAATAAAATTAAAAAAAAACGACAGCAACGTCAACATTCAGCAATTGATGATCAAATGGTGAATGATTAGGCGCTATTAAAAATCGTTTCAATGTACAAATTGGAGAAATAAAATAACATTTATGGTGTATAAAAACAGCTAACGCTCTGATTTTGGCAAGCAGTGTTCACAAGAATTTCAGTGAGATTAAACACGGGGAATAAACCACAAATATGGCATATCGGGATATTTCAACAAATCGCTGTTTTTGGCTATGCTTGTTAGCTTTGTTAGCTGTCCTGTTACAGAGCCAACTGGTGCAATCGCAATATAGTGGATATCCGTACTTTGGAGGAGTGGGCACTGGTGCGGGTGCAGGTGCTGGTGCCGGTGCGGGATATGGAGGCGGCTATGGTGGTTATGGTAATGGCTATGGATATGGATACGGCTATCCATCGTACTATTCATATCCCGGCTATGGGTACACATATCCAGGTTACGGCTACGGAGGAGGTGGCGGAGGAGGCGGCGGAGGAAACTATGGCTATGGTTATCCAAGCTATGGATACCCGGGCTATGGATATGGTTATCCCTATAGTGGGTTGAGTGAGTAAAAATCACCATTTCTAACAAATTCTTAAAATTTCTGCAATTTGCATTGTATAAATGTGTCAGTGTTTTGGACTTGTTTTCTCTTATAGACACAGCCTATGCGAGCAGCAGCGGAGGGTTTGCCAGCGCAAGTGCAAGTAGCGGCGGAGGCTACTATGGTTAAGTGAAGCACTGGACAAATGCATAAGTTAATTAGTCACTTACATTATACACATAGCGATTAAGTATTGAACTGTAGTTGATTTTGTTGTACTATTAAATGCATGACTTTAATATAAAAAGTAAACAAGTCTGTTATGTGCTTCTCATATATATATATATATATATATATAAATATATATATAGACATATCCTACACTTATCATGTATAAAATTTGATTCATCTTCCAAGTCATATAAAAAACAAAATATTAAAAACAAAAATACAAACCTCCCGCCAAAAGTCGATAACACATTTAAGTGCTGCAAAATGTAAGCATAAGTGGTGCACAAGGTTGGCGCGCTGCCAAATTAAGCGATGAGTGTCGTACGCAAAATTAGTCGATATATTCACGGAAGTAATCAATTTTTGAAATACAAACTAGGTCAATAGTAAGACAAATAGGCAAATAGACTAAAATATATATAATGGCATAGATACGATTGTTCAAATATTGATATCTTTTTAGCCTACTGTTTCATAAAATATTACGAACTTAAAACAAATTTTTTCCTTGCTTTATTCTCTAGTAGTCAAACACGTTTACAGTAATAAGTCTTGAAGTGGCTGGAAAGCGGCAAAACTATCGATAGGCATCAGCTGTGACATTAAACTAAAATTTAAAAGTTGAGCACACCTACACACACATTCTGTTCTAACGGATGAATACATACTTACGTAGGTAGTCTCGCAAAGGCCAAACAATCACAAAGACTTCTCGTGTCTCTCCCTCCACATCGTTCGCAAAATAAAACATACACAAAGTAAGCAGTAATTGACTTAAAATTACGATAGATGTAAAATAAAAATTAGCAAACAATAATGCTGACATCCTAGTGAAAAATTGGAAATAAATACTTCTAAAGTGAATGGCAGAGCTAAATCAAAACATTGCGTAATGCGGCCCACATACAACAAAACGAAGTGCATTCAAATTGCGCCTGTACGTAAACATATACATACGTACATGAGTGAGTGCATGTGTGTGAGTCTGCCAGAATCTGTGTATATCTAGCTTGCAGCTGAGTATCGTTGTATTTGTGCGCATGTTTTACTTGGCCTCAAAAACTTGTGACCATTTATTACATTACATACAGGCATATATATATGTATATTATGCTATATATCTACATAGATTAAGTTGCAGCCAGCTTATCGGTAATACTCAATCAATACAAAAGAATAAGAACACAACTAAACAATTCATTTACATACATATTTACTGAAATTAATACAACAAAAATTTACAAAAAAAAAGCTGACTTTACACTTATGTATGTATATAGATTGCACTGGGGTGCTTTTCGTGCGCTGCTTCTCGCTCGAGCTACCCTCATCGTATTTAATATATCTAAAATAAAAACCAGAACAAGAATCCCATTCCCACTTTCATGCACTAGTTTTGACAGTGGGAAATTTCCACAGTCGCAGCATAGCGAGAACAGCTGATACCTGTGTGTGTATTTATGTATAGATGTGTATGTTTATATGTGCACGTTCTGTGTGAGCTGTGAGAAAGAAACTCGCACGTTTACACAACACTTGCCCAGTTGGCATTTGCTTTCGCACGAGACATTTGATTTGATTGTAAATTTATATATATATATGTATATGAAAGTATTTTCATAGTACTTTGTTATCGGTAACATTGACAGTGAGTGTGTGTCTGTCGCACGTTTGGCTGCTTATCAAGTAAAAATCACGCTGCGCTGCGCCGGCTGCCAGAGTCAGGCCCCCAATGAACGTTCAAGGTTGCTGATAAAAGCGCTGCTGCTATAAATGGAATTAATGACGTTTCTTTTTTTGTTTTTTGATTTGTATTTTTTCTATGTTATCGCGCAGAGCAAAAAAATTCTAGCGTTTGCATAACAAGACAAGTACATCAGAGTCGACACACGAACCCAAACCATCATTCCCAGCAAACAAGATGTTACGATTGATGCGTTCTCCAGCCATCGGCTCCTCCTCCGTGCCGCAAAGCATTCTTCAAACGTAAGATTTAATCTAATTTACAAGCATATCTTTAATAATATTACAATTCTCCAATCGCAAACAGCTATGCACGAAGTTTGGGCAGCGTTGTTGAGCAACCACAGCTGAAGGATGTCGGTGTTACGAATGAGCCCATATTGGGTTATCGAAAAAACTCCGAGGAACGCAAAGCCTTGCAGCAGGCACTGAAGAGCACCGCCGCCAAATGTGAGGAGGTGCCCATTGTCATTGGTGGGAAGGAGTACAAAACAGATAAGGTAATGCATCAGGTGATGCCACACAACCATGCGCACAAGTTGGCGCAATTCTACTATGCCGATAAGAAACTGTTGGAGAAGGCCATCAAGACTGCTGTGGAAACGCAACCAAAATGGGACCGAGTACCGCTGGAGGATCGCTTACGTATTTGGGATCGTGCCGCTGACTTAATGGCCGGCAAATATCGTCAGGAGTTGAATGCAGCCACCATGCTGGGACAGGCTAAGACGGCCATACAAGCAGAAATCGATTCGTCCGCAGAGCTCATCGATTTCATACGGTTTGACAACACAATTATTTTATTTCATTTTCATTTTATAAATAGTTTTTCGATTTGCATTTTGCAATTTGACTTGATCCCGTTTATGGGTCATCTATTAACTAATTCTAACTTAATCTGAAGGGCAGCTGAGCTGATAAATTTTATGCCGTTTGAAAATACAATTTTTGTATTTCATGTTCATTTTTTAAATTGTTTTTCTGTGTGCATTTTGCAATTGATCCCGATTTATACATGTCATCTATTAACTAGGTGATAGCATTCTCAGTTTCCTTCGAATACTTTAAACAGTGAAGAATAATAAACATTTGTCTTATTCGCAGCATTCACGCCTATTTTCTCAAGGAGTGCGTCAAATATCAACCAATCAGCGAGAACATAAAGGTCACGAAGAACTCGATGCGTTATCGTGGCATTGATGGATTTATAGCCGCCGTCAGTCCATTCAATTTTACCGCGATTGGTGGCAACTTGGCCTACACTCCTGCATTGATGGTATGAGTGGAGGGATTGGGTATTCACAATATGTGTTCAACGATCCACATCAACATCTATTTCTGTCCGCTGTCTGTTGTAGGGCAACGCAGTGCTGTGGAAGCCCTCGGACACGGCTCTACTGTCCAATTGGCGGATTTTCAACATAATGCGCGAGGCTGGTGTGCCCGATGGTGTCGTGAACTTTGTACCTGCAGATGGGCCAGTGTTTGGTGACACAATAACCGCCTCGCCTCACTTGGCGGGCATCAATTTCACCGGCTCGGTGCCGTAAGTAGTTTTTTTCTGGTTTTGTTTAGTATGCCACACTTCATTGACTTTCATAACTGATACGCAGCACATTCAATCGACTGTGGAAGCAAGTGGGCAATAATCTGGATACATATGTTAACTTCCCGCGCCTCATTGGCGAATGTGGCGGCAAAAATTTCCACTTTGTGCACGCGTCAGCGGATGCTGAGTCCGTGGTCACCGCGACAATACGATCGGCCTTTGAGTACAGTGGCCAGAAGTGTTCGGCATGTTCCCGCATGTATGTGCCCGAGTCCCTGTGGCCACAGGTAAGCATTGCTGCTGGTCGACGAAATCCGAAATCCAAAATCCAAATAATAATAACATTTAATTTTGATGCAGATCAAGGCTGGCTTGTTGAGCGAAGTGGGCAAACTAAAGATTGACGATGTGCAGGACTGGAACACTTTCACATCGGCTGTTATCGATGACAAAGCATTTAAACGCATTACCAGCTACATTGAGCATGCCAAAAAGAGTCCCAATTTGGAGATTCTTGCTGGCGGCACATATTCCGATAGCAAGGGCTACTTTATAAATCCAACCATAGTGCAATCCAAAGATCCCAAGGATCGCATTATGACTGAGGAAATCTTTGGACCCGTGGTTACTATTTACGTATATAAGGATTCAGATCTGCAAGAAACCATGAAACTGGTGCATACTTCAACACCATTCGCTCTGACTGGCGCTGTCTTTGGACAGGATGAGTAAGTGCAGCCAGCGCAAGTCAATCGATCTAGATATATATATATATTTATAACAAAACTATGTCTTACAGAGACTTTATCAAATGCGCTCTGGAAGAATTCAAAATAGCAGCTGGCAATTTCTATATCAATGACAAGTGTACTGGATCTGTGGTGGGACAACAGCCATTTGGAGGCGGCCGGAAGTCTGGCACCAATGACAAGGCAGGTGGGCCACATTATATACTGCGTTGGTCATCGCCGCAGTCGATTAAGGAGACATTTGTGCCCTTGCGTGACATCAACTATCCCTATATGTCCGAATAAGGGTAAACGAGAAAGAATTACAAAAGCAAAAGCAGAAGCAAAAACAAAAACAAAAACACTGGAATCTCACATAAACTACTAACTCATATATATGCTTTATATAAAGGGATTGTATATGTATTTTGTTGATATATTTTTAAAACACACGCACCTTTCGCCCACTAAGCCCTTATATAACCGATACATTTGTATGTAGTTAACTGTTATATCGAATCTCTGCTGTATTTTTATCGCCTCGAACAAGCAAATGCCCTAAGAAGTTGTAAATTGATATGCTGATTACATTTTAAACTCTCACTTACACACAAATAAAATGTAGCTCGAATAATATATTACCTACTAAATTATATAAAGTAAAGTTTTACAACCAATTGTGATTATTTAATTATATAATTTGTAATTATTATCCATTATTCTGCTTTGCTGTCATAGCGCCCGCTTTAAAGTTACACGTAGTTACTATTGCCATAAACTATATATGCAGATATATGTATGTACATATATAAATGGCAAAGTTCGCAAACCCTAAACATACAAGCAAACAACTTGACAATACATTTTCAATACCAAATGTGTATATAATATGGAAAAATATGAAACATATGAACAAAATTGATATGAAGTTACATAAACACAATATTGAAATTCTAAATAAAATTATAAATTCAAAATGAATGTAAAATTAATTGATTTGCCTAAGGTGAGTATTCTTGGAAAATTAATTTGATTTATTTTAAAATTGAGGTAAATTTCGAAAACAGCGAAAAAAGTGTTAAAGTGAAATGAATATAAAAATATATAAAAAAATGTTGACTTCTATTCTTTGGATCTTAACTACAGTGTGTAGCGTTAATGTTGATTTTTATCTAAGAATTATTTAAATATAACTATATCGAAACGGTATAAAATGAGCACGACATATCACACCTTCCGAAGAAATAAAGTTGTTTGTTTTTCTTACGGATATCCGAATTAATTTACATGATCATTGTTACAAAGTTCAGCTCAGCAGTCTTCAGATAGACGGCCGATAATTTCCTCAAGGTAATCGGTCTTCTATCAGCAGAGAGATTTTCATGTTTTTCATTTCTCTGGTCGTTATTTTTTTTTTATTCAGCTCTCCGGCAATCTGCTTCAATGATCTGATCCAGTTGCTCGTCCTCTTTTAGACTAAGATCAGTAATTTTAATCGAAAAGGCGTAGCTGCTGAAGGATTTGACCAGCGATGCCATCACACTATGCATCCACATCGAGCAGTGGCAGCGATATTCCAAGTATGCCCCCTACTGGTGCTCCAGCCACAACAGTCGCGACTGCCGCCCCAGGTGCAAATGCCGTAACCGAACTAGATGGCACCTCCCATGCCGCAGAGCTTCAATTCGTTTGCCATCTTACCATATCTGGGCAATTATCGATATGGTGGCTTCCCACAGGTTCCGCCTCCAGCCAGCTTTGGCGGGAATTCCAGAAGCCACCCGGCTGGTAATAACTGCTTATCAGATTCACCCACATAAGTATTGCCATCGCAGTGTGTTCAGCCCGTGGCGCCATTGTCATTGTTTTAAGCGAATCTATGCAATGCATCCAAATGAAGTGTGTCAAATTGCATCATTTAAATATCATATATTAAATGAAATGCTTAACTGGATTATAATCCGAATAGCTATCACAATAAAATCAAATCAAATACAAAACAGTTTATTTCATACGTTTATTACATGTATGTTTCGCGCGCTATCTACAAAATGATTTATAGTCGATAATAGCGATTGATATTACATATTATATATTGAAGTTTCGTGTAGCAGAACAGAGCTACTCAAAATGATGAAATATTGAAGTTGAATGGTTAGTGATGCCATTCTATGATTTTATGCACTGTCGTTCAGCAGCGCTAACCATAAGTGATAAGTGATAACAAAATAAAAGTTATGTATATAATATGCTGGCTGCTGAACAACGGTTCATAAGTCGTCAGAATAAACATTATACCGATAACTGGCCATTCAATTAATAGTCCAAAGTATGCCTTATACATGTATGTGGGTGGTTTGGCATGTTTACAAACTAAATATTTAAGTTTATGTATTAAAATATGTACGCATATATATGTTATCTGCTAACATAAATCTAGTCAAATTTTATGGAATTGACGCCAGTGTCAATTTGACCGCCCCGATAGCTGCCGCGCTTCTTTTTGGTCTTCTCGTGCTTGAAGGATTTGCCGCGCGTGTGTTTCAAATCAAGGCTGGCGCGCTCTCCCCAGGAGCCGGCAGCGTTTTTCTATATTTATATATATATATATATATCATATATAAAAAGTTAGTTAATGTTATTATGTATACAACAAATATGTATTATATTTAAGGTGCGTGTGTTTGTGTGTGTTTGTCTGTTTGGGGGCGTTATAAAATAAAACACCAAATTAAATAATTACATATCATAATAACGGGAATAAAATATATCCACATTATTTTGACAGTTATTTCATTTGGGATTGCATTTTTCCTTTTTGTTTTTGCGTAGCGGGGATATCTATGTCTAAGCTAGTTTGCGTATCAATTGTCAAAGGTGATCTTCTTATTTTGTTTTGGCCCCGCATCAAAAGATTTATTGCCAAAGCCCCCACCACGACCACCACCGCCGCCGCCGCCTCGTCCAAATCCACCGCGACCACCACGATCGCCGCCGCCACCGCCACGACCACGGCTAAATCCACCGCGTCCACCACGATCGCCGCCGCCGCCGCCACGACCGAAACCTCCACCACCACCGCCACGACCGAAACCACCACCGCGGCCACCTCCGCCTCGTCCACCGCGCTGTCCATCAAAGGACTTGCGCTCGAAGCCGCCAAAGCTCTTGCGATCGCCCGTCTTCTTGAAGCCACCATCGCCGCCATCCTCGCCGTTTTCATTGTTAGTCTCCCAAGTGCTACGATCCGGACGGCCGGCAAAGCCAGAGCCGCCGCCCCTTCCGCGTCCACGTGGTCCATTGTTAAACTTCTTGAAACCATCCTTAAAGAGAGCAACGCAGAAATTGGTTAAACACAAATTAGCCAAGCAGTGCAAGCCAATGGCAAATACAAATTGAAATAATCCAAAGGCAAGTGCCACAAATGATTTGAGTTCGAAAGGCGCTTTAGCTAATTTGTGTGTAACCCCACCCACTTCTTCTCACTTCTTAGCCCCTCCCGGAACTGTCCTAAAAACATTGGAGTAAAAATGCCCCACAACAGACACACACACACACACACAGACAGCGCGCGTACCCTCTCAAATGCATTTTTGTGGCACTCACCTTCGCCTCAAACGAATTGTCCTGGACGCGTGCATCGACAGTCACCTCCTCGGTGCGCACACGCCGGAAAGGCGATCTTCGACGACCACTGCCACCACCACCACTTTTGTTGTTGGCATTATTATTAATGTTGTTGTTGTTGTAGGGCGTGGATGTGAGACTGTTTCGCTATTGCACATATTGCCGATTAGTTTATATCACTGAATATCTTTTGGGATCGGGCAGAAAAAGCAACTTAAAATCTTTCATCTTGATCTAATAATTTTGAATCTTGACAATTCTTCCAAAAAGTGGCTTTTGTTGTCCATTAAATATAGATTTGGCTTTGATTACGTTCAACAAGTTCTAGTCTAGGTTCCACTTACAAAAGCCTTCTCTTTCTGAATTGGGAGAGTTCGTTACTCAATTATTGACATATTGTTGCGACAAAAGAAAAAGTTCCTTAAACGTACAAATTTAAAAATTTTTTTTTCCCAACTTTATATTGGAAAAACATATTTTCTTTCTTTTTTTTTTTATCCCATTATAACTATTTGAAGACTGTTCTGCCCTTTCCTTTGGATTATAATTAATGCTGCTTGACAACTCACCTGCTGTTCGCCCGACTTGACAAAATTGTTGTATTTTTTGTTTGGGGTTTCCTCCTCCACATCGGCACCGCTGAACTTGCGCTTTTTTCCATTTTCCACTGGCTTTGGCAGGGCTTTCACCTCTCCGGATTCTTCTTCACTGTCCGAAGAGGAGCTGTCATCCTTCTTAGCAGCTGGCTTGGTGACTGCTGCTGGCTTCTTCGGCTTCTCATCTTCGGAAGAATCGTCAGATGATGAGGATTCCTCTTTTTTGGCAGCTGCTGCTGCGTTTTTCTTGACAGCCGGCTTCACTGCAGCTTTTTCATCCTCCGAGCTATCACTGTCTGAGGACGAGTCTTCAGAGTCAGCCTTCGCCAGTGGTTTCTTAGCTGGCGCTACGGCCTTGACAGCTGCTTTCTTGGGCGGTTCCTCATCATCATCCGAGGAGGAGTCCGATTTGGACTTTGCGGCTTTCTTGGCCGGTGCGGATTTAATCGGTGATGTGTTTTTGGGGGCTTCCTCCTCATCGGAAGAATCTTCGCTGCTAGAGGAGGCTGCCTTTTTTGTAGGCGCTGCCTTGGCAGCAGCAACTACTGGTTTCTTTTGCTCTTCCTCCGAGTCGCTGGCTTCACTACTGCTGCTGGATGCAGCTGCTTTCGAAGGTGCTGAAGTCATCTTTGCTGCCGGCACTTCATCATCACTGTCCTCCTCGCTGCTGGACTCGGTTGCCATTTTGACAGCAGCCTTAGGTGGGGGCTTAACGGTCGTAGTAGCTTTCTTAGCTGGCTCTTCATCGGAGGATTCCTCGCTGGAGGAGGATTCCTCGCTGGAGGAGGAATCAGCTGCTTTTTGAGGTGGTGCCTTCGCCACAGCAGCAGCCGCTGCCGGTTTCTTCTGCTTTACCTTCTCCTTCTCCGATTCACTGCTATCGCTGGTATATGCGGGTTTGGTCGCTTCCTTTGCAGCAGCAGCTGGAGCTGCCTTCTTCGCCGGCGGCTGTTCACCATCCGAGCTGTCCTCTTCGCTGCTTGAAGATGCACCAGCAGCTGCTTTCTTTGCTGGCCCTGCTGGCTTAGCAGGTGACGACTTTTTCGTTGGCTGCTCATCCTCGGAGCTATCCTCACTGCTTGAGCTGGCAGCTGGTTTAGATGTCGCTGCTGTCTTTCCATTTGTTCCGCCGTTTGTTTTCGGTGCCGCTACCTCATCTGAATCGCTGGAATCACTGTCGTCACTATCTGTTCCACCTTTCTTCAATGGCGGTATTTTTTTTGTGCTCTGATAAAAGGCCAAGATCTCTGTCAATTTCGGGGTATTCTTTCCAACGGCAGACTAAACACGCATTGGAAAAACACAAGAATGCAAGAAAAGTTGTTGGTTAGTGAAAACACGTGTTTTTCAGCATGGTCGGAAATCATGGAATAGTGCGCAAATTATCCAAACCAATAATTTTCAACTATTTTCAATTGTATCGATTGCACACACACAAACACACAAGTCACATTTGCCGACACAGCCGCCGCCGCATTGCACACAAAAAGCATACAAATTGCAGCTTGGGGAAAAAATAAAGTACGAGTAAAACTTACCGCTTTGGTTTTAGATTCAAACACTTTAGACATATTTTTATCCTTGGTTTTGAGATATTCGAGCACAATGGCATCGGTTAATTTTTGCAATTCCGCCATTGTAATTGACTAAATCCTTCTTTTTGCTTGACACTACAAGTTTTAAGCAACGTCTTGTTCGCTGCAGTCACAATAAAAGGCATAAAACCGTACGGCGCACACACACGTGTTGTGTCGATATATTCGATAAGTTAGCTGGAAATCGACTAGTTTTACACCACTTTTAAATGGTGTTGTACAATTCGAATATATTACTAAGCAGTTTATTAATCGAAATTATTGCTCATTTAATTTACTATATTGTATTAACATTTACTCAATTGATTTTCGATACTGTATTAATATTTACTTGTAAATAATTTTATTAATATTTACTATATAAAAATGTTCAACCAATTAATAGTTTTAGATTACTTAATTCTTTTATTTTTTAATTATATATTATAAATAAGTTGTAAATTACTTATTTCAATATATACATATATATATATATATATTTTTCAAAAACCGAGAATAACCTAACAAAATCGACACCACCAACCTAGTTCATTTGTCGTGGACCAGTTAGTGCGAACTTGTTCCGAACTAAGTAGCCATCTCTATTTGTCAACACTGGCCTCAAACAGCTGTGGTGCAATTTTGTTTGTTATGAGACGACTTTTTGTAAATTCGTTTTACTCTTGGCCAAAACAAACAGTCAATTAAACTTACTTAACAAACTAGAACGCAGTTGCGACCGAAAACATATTGTAAAGCAAAAGGAAAACAATTTGCAATCTTTCAGTTATGGCCGAAGAGCCGTCAAATGCACTTGCAAAGCCGCCGACGCCCGGCGGACAAACGGCGGATATATTCAAGCTAAACAACGATTGTCTGGAATGTATATTTGAGCGTCTGCAGGATTTGCGCAGTGAAGTGGCATTCTCCAGAGTCTGCCAGCGCTTTCAATGGATATGCCTGAACCGATGGCGCAGTTCTCATCTATATGATCAGCTAGAGTTGGAAAAGTGGCGCGAATTGTTGCCCAACTATGAGGATCTGTGCTACTTCATACAGGAAATGCGTCCCTTCATACGCCACATGCATGTGTCGACCTGTCTGTGCACCTTGTTGAAGGATTTGGATGAGATGCATGTGTATAAGCTGCCCAATGTGACCAGCTTCTATTACGATCCCGAGGAAATGGACTGCTACCCATCGGATCGCAGCATATGGAAAATGGCTGAATTGATGCCGAATTTGCTGCGACTTCGTCTACCAACACCAATTCAGGGCCGATATCTATCGAGCTTTCGTCACCTGCAAGAGCTGCACTTGTACGAGGATCAGCACAAGGAATACGAATTGCAGCAGGAATA
Source organism: Drosophila kokeensis (assembly GCA_035042145.1). Classification (NCBI taxonomy): domain Eukaryota; kingdom Metazoa; phylum Arthropoda; class Insecta; order Diptera; family Drosophilidae; genus Drosophila; species Drosophila kokeensis. The sequence continues at coordinate 193,545 of JAWNLT010000589.1, read as the reverse complement.
TCTAGATGAGATATGCAGGTATTTTATATATATTTCATATATTGGAACATTTCATCTACTTTCAAATTACAGTCAATTGCTAAATCTGCAAGTGCTGGACATACGCATGTATGATGTTATCAGCAAACTGCGTCTCAATAACTGCGTCGACTACCTTAAGAATCTCAGCATCTTAAAGCTTAATTTGGCCACGCTGAAATCAGTTTTAAACGATGTTCTCAAACTGCCAGCACTCAAACAGTTGATTGTTCTCCTGGACACTGAGTGGTGCATACCACCGTTGGCTAGTGTGGATAGCTATGATCACAAGATTCGTGAGGTGCACGAATTCTTCGAGATAATGGAACGCAAGGCGCCAGATATTGTTGGCGTTGCAGTCGATGGCTATTACATGCCACTGGAGCCGGGTTGGGATGCCAACTTACCTATTTGGTCACATCGCAAGCTTCAGCGCCTGGCCATATGCAGTTGGACACATGCCACTGACTTTCTGGAGCGCTACACTTGTATGACGAACCTGCAGCTGCTGTGCCTACGCAATTGGACATATTTGTGCGATGACATGCTTCTCAAATTCATTGAACTGTGTCCGCAACTGCATCATCTGGATGTGTCCTATTGTCGAGAGCTGACACCCAACTTTCTACAGCGTGCATTGAACATTTTAAAGCAGCGAGAGCCGAAAAAACAGCATAGTAAATTTACTCGCAGTCGACCACTGCTCATTTATTATATTCTCTGTGGCTTCGAGAATTATGTAGATATAACGGTGAGTGATTGGTATTAGCTAAATAATTTTAATTATTTTCTTTGTTTTCATTAATTGCAGGGACTGAAACATTCAGCAGATTACAAAGATTACATTGTGTTTATGGACGATTTTCCCGTTAGCTCTGAGCGGGGCCTCAGCTTCGTGGATCGCGGCTACCAGTTCGACTTTGAGTAGAGCAGCCTGGGGAGCAAAATTCTCTTGTATATAACACAACTTATATATGAAACATATATTTTGTAAATTGGTTTTTGTGCTACGATTGAAGACACAAAACTCTCAAATATGTACATAAAGTTATATGTAAAATTTATTAAGTTTACATAAATCCAACAATTAATCCCATCCCAGATTTCGTATTTCATGTCAGTTTGCTTTTTACCGTTCCGTTATCGACAAATTTAGATTTCTGTAGCTTGCCGTTATTGTTAGGCGCTATTCTCATTCAGTTTTTTCTATTTTGTGTCAAAATTTCACATGTATTCGAAAAATTTATTATTATGAGTGGCAAGAAAATTACACACTCCGGCGAGGGTATACGCCCCATACAAACAACAAATATATTTAAGCAAATCAACGCCGAAATTAATTCAACACAGGTAAAGCCATCTAAATGTAATTTGAAAGAAACTGAAGTCTTGTTTTCGTAGAACAAAGTCTTAGTGGGCCTGGGACTAGTTGCAGCAGCTGGCGTTTTTGGCTATATAACCTACGTGCGGAACAAATACGAGCGGCTCGGTTATTATATGGCACTAAAGGAAGATGGACGCACAGAGTTCATTAAAAAGAGGTCCAATTGGGAATTATAGGTGGCTGTCATTTCTTATTGTTTCCGCTATCAAATTTAATATGAGTTTTCATCATATATTAATATAAGCTAAATATTAAAAATTTATTTATTGATGGTTAGTTACTTACTTTTAATTTTCACTTATTTTGTCAAATACTTTGAATTAAATATGACGTGTGTTGACTATTAGGTTACCGGTTAACCCTAGGGGTAATTAAAATAAATGGACAACCTTAATATGCTGCACCTTGCGATACTTTTGTATTCATCGACTGTTCTGCCCAGCAACTGCGTATAACTATCGATATCGATGGGCGCACACATGTACTTTAGCTGTTTACCAGAATTGTGCAATGCGTTTTGAGATTTGTTTAAAAAATATAATTAATCTACAATGAGTGACAACAAACAAGAAACAAAGCCCGGAGATGGAATACGCTCCATGCGCAGCACAAGTGCTTTCAGACTCATCAACTTTGAACTGTACACGAAACCGGTAAGCGCAACATACACCCAAATTGAAACTGATTCAACACTAAATCAAGGATTTGTAAAAAATACTTTTATAGAATAAGATCGTAATGGGCCTGGGACTGGCGGCAGTTACTGGAGTTTTTGGTTACATTGCATATATGCGCTATAAATACGAGGGTCTTGGCTATTATGTGGCCGTCAAGGAAGATGGACGCGAGGAGTTCGTGAAAAAGAAGTCCAATTGGGAAACGTGAATGCGAATGTTTTTTCATCTGGAAACTATTTATTTACTGTGTTGCACAATTTGGTACATATACATGAGTTTGTTGTTCTTGTTGCTATTATTGTTATTGCCAAAAAATATATATATTTTCAAAAAATCACAATGGTAGAAAAATGTTTTTTTTTTTAACTTTGAAAAATTTGCGCACGTAAAGTAAACAGCACATTTTCACTTCTCTTAAAGAAAAATACAAGAAGTACGGAAGTACATAATATGGACGACACCCTGAAAAACGAACTTCCGGAGTGTTTCGAGTTGTTCTCATTCTTATTCTTGTTGTTATTGCAGTTGCAGTGAACTCTTGTTTTTGTTTTTTGTTGTTGTTGTATCACACATTTAACAGTTGATGGCATGCAGCATACGTCGCTCTTAGACGGACAATTTGAGCGCCTTGAGCTCCTCCAGATAGTTGGCTTCCTTTTCAATTTTATTCAATTGGTTCAATTCCAAGGTTTCTCCTTGACCCTGACGCGACTTGAGCTTCTTAATATCGGACAATTTCTTGGCAACACTACGAATCTTGCGATCCTTGTCGCTATTGCTGTTGTTTTGTGCAACATTGCCATTGGCATTGTCAGGATGACGTGGTGTGCTACCAAGCTCAGTCGACCTTTGTTGCACCTGTTGCTGCTGATGATGATTCTGCTGCTGTTGTTGCCGTGGCTGCTGTCGCTGTCTTGGCGGCGCAATTCTGCGCGGCGATTCACCAATGGTTGTTGCAGCCGCCGATCCTGTTCCCGTTGCAGGCAGTTGCTTCTGCTGCTCCAGACCATCAGTTGCAGCTGCATCAGTTACGGCTGCATCTTGCGGTGTGGCAGCAGCATCGCCAGTTGTTTCACGTTGTTTGTTGTTCATGGAATTGTTGCCCCTGGCTTTGTTGCTGCTGCTGTTGTTATTCTTCTTCTTATTCTTGCCCGAACCTGCAAATGATAAAGAAAAAAAGGTAATGAGAGCAATTAGCGATTGCCTGTTGATAGTTCGGAAAAATGTTTTGATGACCCAAAAAAATTAAAAAAAAGATAAAAAATTAAGACCTATGTTTAAGAAAGATACATTATTTGATTCACAGACCGTACTCTATACAAATTATTACATACAAATTTATATATATGCTTATGAGTCAGTCCATTTTTATTAAACATATTTAAGTTATTGTTTGAAAGAGGTTAAATCGTTTTAGAATAGGATATTTATATATATATATATATACTGATGAGGTTTGAGTAGGAGCAGTGTAGAGCAGGTTAAGAAAGGCTAACCCATAAAGAGCCTAGCAATAAACTTGTTTTGCCAAATATCATCGATAAGTCGGATGAAGAGAGACGACTAGAATTTATCTAAATAACCAATAGATATGTTGTAGGCAATACGATATTTATTTTACTTACAGCCAACGTTGCTCTAAAATCCTACATTTTGGGGGGTTTGTATGGAGAATGTGGAATGGAATGATGGATGATGTATCTTTACAACAATTTAGTAGCGCCTATGCTGGTAGGGTCGATAGCGCCGATTGGATCGCATTGAGCTGGCGACATTTGAGCCCTGGCCCTGGCCTTGGCCCTGTTGCTGCTCGCCCTGGTATCGCCTCATTATCGGATTATCCAAGTCATATTGTCTATGCCAAAATTTCCGGCTACTATTACCTGGTGCTGCTGCTGGAAGTCCCGGCACCGTCGGCTGCGGCAAATACTTTTCCGGATTCTTGCCCTCCTTTATCAAGCGCAAATGGGGCGGTGTGTACGCCTTCTTGCTAGCCTCAGGCTGACTGGACTTGATACCCTCGTGCTTGGCCTTCGTTATTTTGGGCTCGGCAAACGTATTGTCCGCATACAGCTGCCACTCAATGCCGAGCAGCTCCTGTCCCTGCGGCCAAAGTGTCTCATGCAGTAAGGCACCCGAATAATGATAGATCTTGAAGCTAATTACAAAAGTAATAATTTTTAAATATTAAATAGACAATCTTTGGTATCAGACTGACTCACCCATTGCCAATTCGCAGCCTGGGCGCAGTTGTCGCCGTGACGAACCACTCTCCATTTGGATGCCACTCGAAGTGCGTGGTGTCCGCACACTTCAGATTGGCGATCCTCTCCCGCTTACCGATGTCCCAGACTTCAACCGCGCCGGGCAGATTGCCGAAACCGGCGAGCACCATCAGATTGCCAAACGGATTGAAGTAGGCACAATTGCGCGGACCCTCGCCAAAGTCAAAGACAACATCACACTTAAGATTGTACAAGGCCGCCTTGGAGGGCATGAAACCGTAGACGACAACAAATTCATTGGCCTTTGGGCTCCATTTGACGCTGTGCACGGGTCCTTCCTTAGACAATGGTACGGAGCAAGTGTCACCCTTGGTGGCCATAAAATGAACGGCCTGGTTGCCATAGTAGGAGGCACCACTTTTGTCCACCTCGGTGCTGGTTAACAAGAGAAGGCCACTGCCACGCTTGTTCCACAGCATCTCGACGCGATCCGCTTGAAAGAAGCTCTTGCAGGCCACAGTCTGATTCTGGCCCAGGGCCGGATACTTGTAGAGCTTGCACATGGAGGGTGCGCCCTTCGCACCGGGCGTAATAAATGCCAAATACGGCGGACTATTGCCCGGACCAAGGGACAACATGCCGCCACGACTGCCGCCAATTTTGCGAGAAGTGCTCGCAAATCCCTCAGCAGAACCAGCGGTCAGATCATAAAAGAGCGCCTCGCCGCCCACAACCAATGCGAAGATCGATTCATCCGCTGACCACGAAGGCTGCCAGTCCATTTGATTCTTTTGCACAGTGGCAAAGACCTCCGTGCCCGTGGCCACATCATAAACGAGCAAATTGGGAGCACCTTCGGGACGATCCTTGGTAATGGCATAATTCTCCCAGGTGCACAGATAATTGCCACGCGGCGAGAACTTCAGATAGAAGGCCTTCGGGCGGGGCAACGTGCACTGCACCGGCCAACCAACCGCAGTGTTGTTGCCATCAGTGTTGGAAGTGGTGGGGGGCACGTTTAGCACCTTCACCGCAACGCCATTCGAGTAGGCAAAATAACGGCCATCCGGACTGAAGCAGATTGAACGCGAACTTTTCGTCTCCTCTCGCGGCAAATTGGACTTGTGTTCATATGGCTGCTTTGCACCAGCTGACGACCACAGTTCAACAGCCACGCTAGAGCGAACTACAAATACAAAGAAAAAAAATAAAACGTTGTAACCAACACATGTATATTATATATACATATATATATATATATATATATATGTATATACCAGTATGTGTATATGTATTTACACGCGGTTAGGGCGCTCAGACAAAAGCCCTTTTAATATGCACTGTCGGCGTTTCGGGATGACGCAAACACTTGTCTTATATAGTTCGCCTGTACAGCAATCGATGTGCATGGAATTAAATGTGTTTTAATGGTTGGATATTTACTTGCAAGGGTAGGAACAACACCGTTCGCAGCCGCTGCCATTGTCTTCAATCGCTCACACACGCACACACACACACACGGTTGCTGGCGATAGTGCTGGTAAGCAGTTGTTTGTTGTACGCACGGTTGTATTGTTGTTGTAGTCGATAACGCTAATGCAACATTGATTGGGCGCGCGTAAAACGAACATCAACCAAAACGTATTCAAAAACTGCAAGGAAATTTTAAATCTGCACGCGAATTTTAAACATTTTTAGACTAAAGAAATTCTCTTATTCTCCAGGCACACTTTTGAAAAATTTGACAAAAATTGATCGGCAAACCTGATTTTACTTTCTCTCCATCTAAAATTCTATACGCAATGTCAGAGTTTTCGCTTCTTTTTGGCAACCAAATGTTTAGTTCGTAAGCACAAAAACAAAAAATAAAAATAAAAGTACCGCACAATTGGCATTGGAACTTGTTCAGTTACTTTCGCTGAAAATGATGACCAAACAACGGCAGGTGCACAGTGGGCTCAAATGCAAATATTTTATATTATATATATATGTATATATATATGTATATATATATATATATATTATATAATATTGCCGTCATAACTGAAACCTTAACAGGATGTTTGAGCCCAAATTGAAATGGGCAAAACGAAAGAAATTGTGTTAGGGCCATTTTATGATGCACTTTGAGACCATGTCCAGTGCTGGGCCCACTGTGTGATAATGGCAGACGATGCGACGCGTCAATGACACCCGTGTGGACAGCTAGTAAAACAACAACAACAACAAAAACAACAACAATAACAACAACAATAACAACAACAACTAACAACAACCATATCAACATATAACGGCCTCTCATGTTTCAGCCACGATGTTTTTATTATTGCGCGCTGCGAGTGTGACATTTGTTTCAATTGTTACTATTAATTTAATATTATTTAGACTCCAAGCCAACAGTCGAAACACTTTTTCTGCACGGCGACAACGACGACAATTGACTTGAAATTTCTTGTATTTTACCAAAGTGAAATGTGAACACAAGCGCAACTTTGAAAGTTTGGTAACTGCGTGTGTGCGTATGTGCGTATGTGTGTGTTATTTTTTATTTCATCTTTTGTTAATAACCATCACAAATTAAAACTAATATCGCTTGGCAACGGCAACTTTCCCAAAATGAAAAGCGCCTTTAGTATCGACGCACATGCATACATCCATATGTATTTATAGATTTTTACAGAATATGCTGTTATGCAATACCATTAATTGTAATTCAATCAAATGCAGTCAGTCTCAGCCCTTTTGCAATGCTTTCAGTTTCTATTCATGCAGGTGAAAACTTCAATGGCATCTATAGACATATGTAGCTATAGACAGCCAGACAGCCAGACTACATTAGTCAGTGTCACAGGTGCGCTGAGGCTCTTTTTTATTATATATCTATATATATATATACTATATTTATGTGTATAATATAAATTATAATTGCATCGATCCGAATGGAAAAAAATTATATATACCCATTTCATTTGCAAACAAATTTACATGTTATAAGCTTTATATATATTTTTTTCTACTATTCTTTATAACGGAGGTATATTATGTGATCACAAGCAGCTAAATAGAGTGTACCACTTTTTTTTATTATTTTTTATTGCGTCGATCACAAAGAAAAAGTAAAAAATTCAACATTCTTAATTTTACATATTGTTTCATTTTTATTTTCTAGCAAATTTCAATTTGGTTCATAGAACTGTTTTTACATTGTAAAGCTACATTGTTGGGCCGTTCGTCAGATTCGCAACACCAAATAGGTGAGAGCGACATTATCAGTCAAAGATGTGCTTATACTCTGATACCAGACCCACTTCCGCCCGCAAAAACGATGTTAGCAATTTGAGAGGTATAGTTGGAACGTACTCATTTAGCTTATATAAATAAAGACAAACTACAATGATAAATTACTAGGAACAGCATTTTTTGGCTACAATGAATTATTGGACTTAGAGTGAGTTTAAAGCTCAATTTTGAAATGAATACTTTAGTCAATACTTCAGCTCACTAACCAATTTCTCACTTTGCATCTTTGACTTCGAATTCGAAAGTCATTTATGAGCCAATATTGCACAGCTTAGTTTTAACCAAATTATTGCATATATAAAATAAATAAAATGTCGCTGAATTTTGGGAATGTTTCATTTTGAGTTAATTTTCATTTTAATTATACTTTAGAGTGAGAAATAGTTCACAAACTGTATTTGGATTCACTCTGTCTTGATTGCTGGTCTTGCTTGGCATCCAAACGAATTTTCATATCAAAGAGCTGAGCAACTTAATCATCGCCTTCTTCGTTTTGATCCGAACAACAACACATGACGGCCAAACAAGGAGCGCAAACTATCATGAAAACACAAAAGAGACACAACACCACCAAACCCACAATGCAGCCAATTATGATAAAAAGAATCATCGATGCTCCCTGTTGACCTTCGTCTTCGGACATATTCATTGTGGTTGCTCCTGAAACGCACTAATGAAGAAATGCTAAATTAACGTGCGTCTTTAAAAAAATCGTTTGATTTGTTACAAGCCATTACCTCTAACAAAAAACAACAACAACAAATTCTGTTAAAAGTGGAACTTGTAATTTAGTTTGCCAATAAATGGTTATTTCCATTCATTCTTAATACACTGATTTTGATTGTTTTCAGGAAGACAATTAATTTTGATTCAGTTTTGGGATTACTGAATAACTGCACACTTTGTTACAAGCACAAATGACATTTTATTTAAAGATTTACAGTTAGTTAATTATACTCCTTAATAGGACTGGCCATCTCCCAAAAACATATTTAGCTTGATTAGGCGAAACCCAATATTGATCTGTTGAATTGGCATTCTTAATCTCATCTCCCAAAATTTATAAGCCCGATCAATCAATTTTTACAAATTTTCGAATAATAATAGTTATAATAATATTATTGCTTTGATATTGCATAATTTCTACACTCTGATATCGAAGTTAGAAGAGTGTATTATTTCAGCAATCTCGAAGTTAGAGACTCAAAACTAGATAAACATGGACAAAGTGTTCAAATTCTGGATTTACGTCGAATGGAGGCTGGGAAATCAATAAAACAGAATATTTTAAGGTTACATCCACCAAATGTGGAAGGTAGATTGTCCCCATCAAATATTGACCTATAAATTTCCTGGCCACGTCCACCGCGGCTACTACCCGAGCTCAAATTGGGTGACTGTAGCCTAACAATTTGGCTTCATCGATTTGCGACAATCGATTTTTAACGATTTCTAGACGTAAAACCCCAATTAATACACTTTGTTATGATTATATTATAAATATTATATTTTAAGCAGCCTTTTACTTGAAATTCTTTAAATTATATTATTATTATCTCTGAAATGATGCAGAAACTCTTTGTCAACTGTAATCAACTGAAGCTGTCAACTGCCAGCTGACAAATGGTTGCAAATGTTCTGCAACAATAAAATGACGTTCACGCTGCATTTGGGATTTATGCGCAGTTTTGCGTCAGAATTGTGCGTTCTCCGTTCCATTGCTGCATGTGCGTTTTGGCGTTAGACTGTCGCTGCTTTTACTGCAGTTTTGCGATGCTCGCGCACGCATACATCGGCCCAGACCATGGCCAATACGAAGACATAGCAAGACCGACACCGAACTAGCGACCGAGACCGAGACCAAGACCAATTCTCCAATTCCAGAGTAAACAACAGCAACAACAACGGCGACGGCGGCAACAGGTTACGAGCAATGCGTTGCTGTCGCTGCGCAGTCGCGATGTCGCGCAGTCGCAAACGCAGCTAACGTCAGAGGGGTGGCCAAGTGCTTAAGGAATGGTTAACGTTACCTGTGCACGTCAGTCCAAGGTGAGCGCTCGTGCTGTTCGGTTCGCTGTTTTTGCCAGCATCTTTCTCGCGTTGTTTTCTCAACACTCCTTTTAAAAAAGACCAAAAAGACGCTGAGCTGTGGAAATTGAAATTCTTTTGTGACTCGTGTGTCCGTTACGTGTTTCGATCGAGTGCTGTGAAGAAAGCAAATCAAATTTGTATACACACAAACAACAACAAAAAAAATAGAAGAAAAAAACGTTAAACACACAAAACAACAGAGCTGCTCCCAAGTACAGCAGATCAATAAACAACTCAACACACTTTAAAAATGGAATACCGGTGCTTAAGTAGAAGTTCTGTCAAAGTAAGTGACCTCAATAAGCTACAACAAAAAGAGAAAAATAAAAAGAAGAAAAAATTAAAAAGTTCTCTTGATCTCGATCGGCCGATACTCTGTACAGCTGTAAAATAATCTTTGCTAAAATAAAAATAAATTCTTGAAGAGTAGTAAATATTTTCAATTTATCAACTAAACTGAAGAGATGAGCATAGGGAATTACTCAGCACTTGAAACAAATGTGTTTACTGTTACATTTTAGCGTTAGTACAGCGTATGAAGACAGACAGTAGGCAACAGCAGGCAATAAAGCGCCTGCAAAGGAAGCTTCAGCTTCAAGTTGAAGTTTTCTCTCAGGCTGCCAACTCTCTTTGGCTCTTGTCATTGTTCTCAGTTGTTGTTCTCTTGTCGTCGTTGTGTCTGTATTCCTTTTAACGATGCAAACCTGTATGCCATAAAACTCTAAAAATATGTGTGTTTATGTACACATGATAAATATGTATGTAAGTGTACGTGCAGCCTGCCTGGCAGAGAGTCACAGAAACACCTTGGTGGGTCCATTAAAGATTAAACGATTTTGGGTTTGGCTGCTAGGCTTTTTCTTCTTCTTCTCCGCTTCATCAGGAATTTGTACTGGTTGCCTCTGCTTGCATGTCAACGACGACGATGACGACGACCTATTTGTGTTGTCAGCCAATCACTTGTTGAAATTAGCACCTTTCATTGACTTTCTTTTTGCCTGCTGTGCTCACACGCACGCACACCCAGCACACACACTCACAGTTACAGCCTTAACGCAACGAATTTTTAATGAATTTGCCGTGCTCAAATAACTTTTACTAGGCACTTTTTGCCAGTCGTATCACGTTTCAATTATACACTTATGGGATTTCCCTTAAATAGGTTTTATGAATACAACCAAAATAATTTTTTTTTTGCACACATTAATTTTAGCATTTATGTTCATTTAAAATCAATAAAAACTAAATTGATAGTGATAGTGAATCTGTAAAATATAAATATCGGTAAATATGAATAATATCAAGAAACATGAGCATAACTATAAAATATACATGCATATCTTATACAAATAATAAAAATAATAATTTAAAAAAATAAACAGCAATCTTAAAAACAAAATCTGTTAAGATATCGGCACGTTTCGCATTGAGTAATAATTCGAATGAAATATTCTGCAGGCATTTATTTACTCAACCTCTTTTTCTGCGATTGCTTAAGCTCATCGATCTGCAAACCTTTGACACTAACACTATGTTCATGCAATCCCGTTCCGCCTGTTCAGAAACCATGATGAAGACGATTCAAAATAAATTCCCAGATTGATTCAAAGAGTCGCGGGCAGAAAACAAAGTTTTCATAAAAAGTAGGCTAAACATATTCATACTTTGATTTTTATACGGTGTCCCGTGATTGTCGTTGTTGCTTTTTTATTTATTTATTTTTCTTGTTATTTTTGGTGTGTGTCAGTGAATGTGTGGAGCCGGTCTTTTGATACACACACATATACACATGCGTGTGTTCATATTTTGAGCGTGGAAATCTCATTCATGCGTGGCCACTTTTGTTCTTATTCTTGTTCCTCATTCCTCCTCTTGAGTGTGACGCGAAGAGGAAGCAGAGGAACCCAACCTTAGAAGCAACCAATCTGAATATTTGCAAAACGGTGCATAAGCGACATGAAAAACTGAAACTGTAAAACAAAGAAGTCTTTTCAGTCTTTCTAGGTCAAAATGTTGTTGCCATTGTTGCCATCTCTGATTCTGATTGCTGTTTTATATATGATAATTGTTATAAGTTTGTGTTAACTGGCTTATTTAATGTATCGCCAAGAACTAACAGTACTTGGCTCACAGCCCATAATTGATGAGTCGTGTCTGCCTCCAGCAGATATAAGATATAAGATATAAAAAAAGCGTGAAGAATTGCTTAGTGAAATTTTTAGGGAGCTGCCCAAAGAAGCAAAAAACAAAAGGCGTAATGAGTAAAAGTGTCAGCGACTGTATCTAATTATTATTGTTATTATTTCGGTTCTACTTGGGGGCAGCGAAATTTTTTGTTTTATTTGCTCTTAACCTCGTTTCCACGCGCGAACCGCCAACTTCAGCCGGACAATGGCCAGTTGGCCAAATGGCCAAAGAACGCACGCAGCATGCGAAGCAGCCCAAAATGAAAGCTGTCGTCATCAGTTGTGTGGGAGGAAGAGAGAAGCGGCAACAACCGCAGCCATTGCACTTGTCAGCGGCTATCTCTGTCACACAACAGCAGCAGAAGTGCTTGAAGCTCTCCAAGCTAAAGCTACAGAGACAAATGGCAATCCTCGTGCGCACCGTGGTTTGTGCCTGAGAAAACGTGCTTTGCATACCTCTATAAATACAAAGCGAAAAACAGAAAATACAAAAAAAAAAGAAACCGCATATTGAAAGTTTTGTCGCTTGGGGTTATCACGCCAAATCGCAGAAAAAAGAAAACAAAAACAAAAAAAACAACGGCTTAAAATCAAAGCGAGGCTGAGAACAGTTCGACAAATGATCAACATGCTCGACAAGTTGTACAACATATTGAAACATTTCGGATCCTGCAGCAACAAAGACCTTGAAAATTGTGCCAAGACAAGCAGAGCAAAGCAAAGCGAAGCGAGGCAAGCACAACGAATAGTAATTTATTTCAATCAATAGAGATTACCATCACTGACTTCCATCATGAATGTGAGTGTAAATGTGAATGAGGATGAAATGTGGAACTCTGCACTCTGCGTGCCAACAGCTGCTTATCAATAAACCAGTTGCGAGTTGCCCGCTGTTTGTTTGTTTGTTGGCTGTCAATTTAATCTGTCGTCGCCTCATTGCTTTCAAAAACCAATTTTCACTTGAACTATTGCTGAGAGCGCCCCACATTATCGGAGCCAATTGTTGCTTTGTGTCTGAGAATTAAATATTCTTTATTAAATGCTCATGCTTTTCTGTCACATCTGCGACAGATAGATTGAGAAATGGAGACAGAGAGAGATGGATGAATATGGGTCGTTAACCTCGTTATAACGGCACCTTATATGTCTGCACATATGTATATATATGTGTGTGTGCTCTTTATAGTTTGCTGTTTCTTTTGCTGTAGTTTTAGTTCTTATTCTTTCTCACCTTCTCTACTTTGTTTTTTATTTGTTGTTACGCGTTAAGTCATCAACTACAAAAACATACACACACATACGCACACATACATGCATACATATATAATATGACATTTAGTGCGTTTGCTGTTTTACGTTCTCTGTTGTTGCTAATGCTGTTGCTGTTATGTAAGCGCTCTTTTGTCGTCGCTTAATGACGCCGCATTAGTCCGAAAAAGTTCAAATTGTGGCCGTAAGCGCCTTCAATGGTTTTTTGATTAATGCATGATTTTACAATTTCTAACCCAATTATGAGAAGGAAAGAAAAAACGCTTATCATAATTATGATAATTATTTGCATCTTTTTTGTGTAGAGTCCCCAACTCAATTTGAATGAACTCACAGCAAGATGACAAACAGTTAGCGGCTGGCTAGTTACGAATATATTGCCCCTCATTAGGCTTTTCTCATTTTCATCCAAATTCGCCTTGGAGGCAGGCGGCCACAGCCAATTGCCATTCACACGACGACGAATGACGCTTGGAATGTTTCAAATTGCCATTAATGTGAAATTAGTTCGAGGAGTAACTGAGCTTCACACACATACACATTCACACATACATACATCACTCACCACTGTACATATACATATGTATTTATGATGATTATTAAATGAAATTGTCGAAAAACAGAAAGTTAAAAACCGGCATTGACAATGGAAGCATTTAATGACAACTACCAGAAGAATTTGACAAAAGGGCCAGCCAAAGTTCGAGCGTCGAGTTTCGAGTTCAGGTGAGAGTGGCCCCGCTGCGTATGAAGGAAGACCCGACTGTGAGACCAGACCAGACCAGACCAGACCAGACCAGACCTGCCTGAAAAGAGCAACGAAAGCATGTTCATTAATTTCATGTAATGTGAATTGTGAAAAGAATTAAATAATAGAATTTCGCTTTCATTCACTTCCCACCAGCGGCAAACACGCAATGGGCCGTAATGAGTTCGGTTGTCACTTAAATCATTTTGTCAAATGTGCAATTGAAAAGAAAGTTTAGTTTAGTTTTGTCGTTATTTTTTAATGCTTTCGCATGGAATGAAACATTTTATCACGCAAGATGCAGACAACGGTAATAATGGATAGGCATGCGTAATGCGAATGATAAAAGAAATGTTTTAAATCAATTTCAAAATAACTTCGCATGGGTATTGCAATTATTTATTATTGATAAACATCAAATGCTGCTAGTGGGGGACCAGTGTGTCGGGGGACGGCGACGGTCAGACTTCAGCTTATTATCATTTTAGCAAGGCAGGCGGCTTATGTGAAATGATTTTCTCAGCGGGAATCTCTTTTTTTTTTGTGCTGCTGCAATTTGATTCAATCGTAACTGGTTTTTCGGCGTTGGCCTCACGCCTTTGTTTTTTTTTTTTTGGTCAGACCAACATTTGATCAACAAAAATCTGCACAGAGAAAGTGAAAGAAAATACCAAAAAAAGAAGAAAAAATCAAGCCAACCAACGATATACATAAAACTAAAAGTAGTGGCAATAAAAAGTTCAGACCGTATTAGAAGCCAACTTTGCATGTGGTTTCAAAAATGTATTCACGTCTTTCTTGCTGTTGCTGTTGTTGTTGTTGTTATTGCTGTTGCTGTCCGCTTTTGGACGCGCCAATTGGAATTTCTTCTTTTGTTTTTACTTTCACGTATGATTATGGGGGCGATTGCGGTTGTCTTTGTTGCTGCCGCTGTTGTTGTTGTGGTTATTTATGAGTTCTACTAATTTGCTTAACAACTTACTACAAACAAGTTGAAGCGGGTCAAGTCTGTAACCGCCCGCCTTTATTTAAAGAAAATAGAAATTTGTCTTATTGAGCTTGTGGTTTGTTGATGATGAAAACGAAATTGCTTACTTCTCACAATTCATGTATTCATACATAACAAATATGTACACACATACATATGCACGTAACTTAGTAGATTGCTTGTATTGCTGGGAACTGGGAAATTATATTAGGCATTAAAGCCAGAAGCACACAGGCCAGGCTTAAAAGTTATGACAGAGTGATCACAGTTGCGTATATTTTACTAGAAAAATTACCCGCTTTTAATCTATCCTGACATAATATTAATTAGATCAATATTGTTCATCCCAATAATACAAAATAAAAAAAGAAATAAACTAAGTAAAAGATAATAAAAAAAGTAAAAAATCAGATTTTATGCTAAACGACTGATACACCTGTAATCTGGGTTCCCTACAGGGTATAATATCTTGCGAGCACGCATTTGTTGTATTTGTTGTCTTTATGATGGATGACGTAGCCGTTTTTGGCCTGACACTTATTGGCATGTTCGCGATTCCCGTTATGAGCGAAGAAAGAGGCTTGGCGCGCTAACAATATACATAGATAATATATTGAGATATGCATGCAAACGGTTTTTATTTATTTTTTTGTATCTCTCTCTCTTTCACTCGCTTTGCAGCAGCTAACGGCACTCTGCGTCATCAGCATTGCACTCAGATGCGCCAACGCGGCGCTGTGGCCGAGCTTCAGCAGCAGCAGCAGCAGCGCTGACGACGCGCCTCCGCCCAGCAAATGCGTCGGTGCGCGTGGACTTAAATACTTGTCGGGTGATGCGTTGACAGATTCCCTAGACTGCCTGGGTCCGAATAATGCGCCTTATCCGAGGTATGCATTTGTTTGTGTGTGTGTGTTTTGAATGAGTCAGTGTTGTCAAGTATGCAAAACTTTCTTTTCTAACGCCTCTGCTCCGATCATCTACATATGTATTGCAGTGCGGCCGTTGCGCGCACATTCTCCAATTGGAACGGAAATTCGCGACGTGGACGCCAAAGTAAATTGCCCAGCACGTTGGATCCAGCAATAACGACGAGTGCATTGTTGAGGGCCTACGATGAGGTGAACAATGAGGCTATCGGAAGCAATCGTTATGGTAAGTCGGTCAGCCGCAAATGCGTTAATGATAATCATGGCGTGGCCGCAATTGATTCTATCGTTTGATTGATTGATTGATTGACTGACTCTGTTTGATTGATGATTGCTTAACCGGTCATTTTTTTAATTTTGTATTTTTTTGCGATTCGCTTAGGTCGCTCGCTAAAGAACGCTACGCCGGCGCAACAGTGCAAAAGCGATACACCGGCGAGACTCTGCAAGACGCGCTACAACACCACAGCGCCCATGTACGGCGTGAGCTTGACCTCGGGTCAGCCCGTGACCATTGTGCAAAAGTTTCCCGATCTGCTGCAGCAGGTCGTCTTCGAGGTGTGCGAGTGAGTATTCAAAAATAAAACGAAAAAAACCCATAATGAATGTGTGTGTAAATATATTGTACATTCAACAACGCATGTAAATGCTTATGTGAATATATTACACACTTGCGAAAAAAAATATGTTTTTCGCAACTTTATAAGTGTATATGAGAGAGCTGCTGATCGAACATTATCGATCAAGCCATTCAGCGATCCAAAGCTTTTTTTCGCTCAAGTTCGTTCACGAATCGGAACCGTCTTCGTGATGTGTTTGTTTCAAGTTCGTGAGCGAACAACAGAGAACGATCGAAGCGATCGCGCATGAATTAAAAAAATGAAAATCAAATTGTAACGGTAATATAGTGATCATATTTATATTGATGATCTTGCTAATGATAATGTTTGGCAATACGATTAAATTATTATTAGTTTTGTTAGACTTTCCAATGTATTCTAAATTCTAAACGTGTTTATAAATAACAATATATTTTCACTCTGCAGATCCTCCGAATGCGACGTGGTACGCGGCGAGTGCACGCAAACATATGTGCCGTATTTGTTCCTTGTTATACCACTTGGCCCCGTAACGCTGACCGGGCAGGATTATGTGCTGGTTGAGAGTGGATGCGTTTGCAAGCCGAAGTATTCGACGGGCGCCGCTCAGGAGCCGAACATGATACCGTAGAGGGTGGGAGTGAGAGATGGGAGGTGGGATGTGGAATGGTGGGATTCGAAAGTGTGATCCTTACTGGTACACAACAGCAACCAAAAGAACTGAGCGAGTTTACGTATGATGGGGTGGAGCGGCAGAATGTGCTTAAATGTGGAATTATTTTTCGTAGCAAAATCAAATGTTCAATGTTATTTATTATTCGTTTCTAGTTTGTCTCTCTTTATCTCTCCCTGTCGCTGTAAAAATGGAATAGATTTTTGCTCGAAAAATAATGTTAGTATTAAGTTTTAAATTAAAATTAATGCATTTAAATTTAATATCATTAAACGCGCGCACCATCAGCTGCAATACAAATTATTAGATTTGTAGTAAAAAACAAAATAATAAAGCTAACCCGACAAATGAAATTAACAATTTACATGGCAAAACAAACAAATTTAGTTTATATTTACAAATAGTAAATTAATTATAAAACGCCTTTTTTAACGTTTTGTTAAAATGTATTTGTATGTACTAATTTTAAATGAATTAAATTATTTTAAATAAACCTTGTCTGTTGCCGCAGCGAATTTAATTTAGTCCGACACGCAAGTATTCATATCACAATAATGTTTCTCTTTTTGAAATAAAAAAAGTATCGAGTACGATATATTTGTGCACCTTGAGGTGAGTTACCTTGGCACACTGAAACTCACCACTATCGATATTTTGTTTGCGGTTAAAGTGCATGCGCTGCCGCTGCAACTATCGTCTCATCCCTCGGTTGCCGTGTATCGTTTTGCTTCGTGCCAGCACTAGCTACACGCATAAATTTTTAGCGAAAAATTAGAAAAAAGGCCAAAAAACTGGCAAAATTTATTGCAAGTGCAATCTGGTGTTTGGCGACGGAATAACATTGTGTGTTTATAGCACTTATTGCAACTGTGTTTTGTTTTCGTGTGCATTTATCGCACCGCAAACTTAGTCGCCTCGCACTTGCAATAACACACACACGCCGAGTGTGTGCGTGTGTGTGTGTATGTGTATGTGACAATTTTTGTTGCGTGGTGCCGGGTTACAGTTACAAATATTACAACATTATTTTTGTTGTTGAGTTGTCAAGCGCGCGCATCGATTGTGTGGCATGATATAAAAAAAACACACAGTAATATAAACAACGCAAATTGTTGGCCGGTACCCCAGTCAAAAACCACGTAACGCTAGCTAGCTGAGTGCAAGTGGCTCTCATTTCAAAATGATGTTCACGGTACGTGTTGTTACGCCTTGTGTTGAGTTGAACAAAGTTTAGCAGAAGGGTGCTTATCATACATATACAGCAGCCGATGCTTTCAATACAATCGATAAACTGCGGCCCTGCAGAGCTGCACACGAATAAGAAGAAGATGAAGAGAGAGCCGCAAAAATTTGAGTGTATTTCTCTTTTAATGATCAGCAGCAGTTGTTGTTATGATTTGCTTATGCTTTTTGTGTGTGCGTGTGTGTGTGTGTAAACAGGCGAATAATATTGGCGTCTAGCAGAATCAAGTAATCTAGTGTTGGAAAATTAAATATAAATGGATGTGTTTTTTATTCGTTTAGGGCACCAATCAGCAGCAGGACACGCGCTTCAGCGACAAGGAGAAGAAGCTGATGAAGCAAATGAAATTTGGGGATTGTCTCAACAAGCGCGTGGACATGTCCAAGGTCAAGTTGGATGTGCTGCGTCCCTGGATAAGCAAGAAAATCACCGATATCTTGCATATCGAGGACGATGTTGTTGTTGAATTTGTCTACAATCAGCTGGAGGAGGAGAAATATCCATGCCCCAAAAAGATGCAAATCAATATGACTGGCTTCCTGAACGGACGCAATGCGCGCCAATTTATGGGTGAACTCTGGTCGCTGCTGCTCTCCGCCCAGGACAGCGACAGTGGCATTCCTGCCGAATTCATACAGCAGAAAAAGGATGAGATACTCAAGCGCGAGGAGGAGCAACAACAGCAGCAGCAGCAACAACAACAGCAGCAGCAAAAGCAACGCCAGCATCATCAGCGTCAACGTGACTCGACACGCTCCCGATCCCGGTCACGTTCGCAGTCACGCACGAGGGACAAGCAGCGACGCCATGACAGATCGAAGTCACGCTCACGCAGTCGCTCCATATCCTCCAAAATGTTGGCTGCCTCGTCCAACAACAACAACAGCAACAACAACAACACTGCGGCACCGCCGCCCATTAACAGTGCAGCACGCGAGGCTGCCGCAAATGCAGCGGCACGTCTACGCAAACGGGGTGCGGGTGGTGGTGCCTCACCAGTTGCATCAACTGGTGCAGCAGCGGGTGCAACAACAACAACAGGAGCAGGAGCAGCAGCTCCTCCATCGAGCACATCCAGAGAGCGGCGTTCGAGTCGCCGTCGCTCACATTCCCGCTCACGATCCAATCGCTCAGCGGATGCGGCTGGTGGCACAGCAAAGACTCTAAATGGACGACACTCTGTGGCAAAGAAATCGTCGCCGTCGTCGTCGGCAAACGCCTCCAAAACCAAATCCAAGGCCAAATCCCGTTCACGTTCGCGCTCATCACGTAGTCGCACCAGGTACAAATAGACTCCAAAAATTGAGACCGACTCAACTTATTGAATGCAACACAATTGAATTAAATTAATTAAAACGATGCTAGTTGTGGAATTCTAGATTCAAATATTACACAAATTTAAAAGACATTTTGAAAAGACAAATTGTTACAAAATTGCTGAAATATGTTGAAAAATGTAAAATGTAAATAAAATGAGGGTTTTTTGTTTCTCTCGTTTAATAAGTTACAAATTTAAGAAATACGTCTTTCAAAACACTTCTTATGAGTGTGTGTTCGTAACGGTATATATATATATTTATGTCCTGTTTAAAGATTTGTTAGGATGTGTAAAGATTTTAATTGAAAATTGCAACTTTTGAAAATGGAAATGACGCAGAAATTGCATATTTTATTTCTCTTGTCTAAATTTAAATTTGATTTATTAAGCCAAAATGTATGAACTATTTTAATATCGCACACATTCAATGACAATGACACACGATATATCTATATATATATATATATAATGTAGATTTAGATGTAGATTCTTGCGATATTTACCCAATTGCTTGTTTATCCAATTGGGAATTGCAACATTTTTTAATTCGTACGAAACTTAAATTTGATTAAGCAACATTTTCAATGTTTAATGTTCGTTATTGAAAATGAAGTTTAACCAGCAACAATTCTGTTTCCATGGCAATTGATAACTTTTATTTGTTTTTTAGATCACGCAGTGGAGGCAAAACAGGAGGCAAAGGCTCGGCAGGTGGAAAAGGCTCTGTAGCGGCGCGTTCCCGTTCCCACAGCTCATCCCGATCCTCGGTCCGGAGCAATCGTCGCCGACGCAGCTCCCGTTCCAGGGCCAGCAGCATCTCGCTATCGCCCGAGCGCCAGCAGGATCAGCAGTTCGAGCATCGGCGCAATAAGAACAGCGTGCAGAATAAGCGACAGTATCGCAATAACCGAGATGATTCCGCCAGTTCCATGGAGCGTGGCGATGCTCGTGCCCGCCAATTTGGTGGAGGAGGAGGAGGCGGGGGCGGTGGACGACGATTGCCGCCACATGGCAGACGCTTCTCGCCCCGCGGACGCAGTCCCATGCGCCAGGATAATGGCGGCGGTGGACGTTTCCAGCGCTCCAATTCGCGACGCCGTTCACGCTCCCGCATGCTATCCAGATCGCCCATGCGCTACTCCAGATCACCCAGGCGGTAAGAATCCATAATATATATAGCTATTAAATGATTTATTTAGTTTGTTGAAGTTTTGTCTCTGTGTCTTTACATTGTGAAGTATTTACTGGAACTGAACTGACTTATAGAATACATAAAGCTGGACACGATACATGTGTGACAATAGCAATGATATTAATCGACGTAGCGATATTTATCGTTGCCGTTAAAATTCAAATTTATTTCAACATAATTATTATAGAGAGCCGTTATTGAAATTGGAAATTATATTTGAAGCACTTAACTTATCCACTTTTGAATATTTGATAAGCTTTTATTTTGTTAATTTGATGCTAAAATTTTGATAATCGTTTATTTTGACAGTTTTGGTTAACATTTTGAAAACCAATTGTTTTGACAACTTTTGTCCAAACTGTCAATAGGCAATTTTTGAGACAACTTTTGTCTCAAAAACCCCTCTGAGATTACAATCAAAAATTTGACTTACAATAAGGAATATTAGAAATTAATACTAAAGCAAAAATCAATTCGAGAAACTAAACGTTGCAGTAAAAAGAGTAAAAAACGCGAAAGAAAAATGTTTAGAAATAGATTTGAGCATAATCGGCGATTCAACTATCCCATACAGTATGTATATATATTCCAGAACTGCAAGGGCCAACAAATTGATTTGGCTGATAGCCATTTAAGAGCCATTTAAAAATGTGAATTCGACCTGTCAAAAATGTTTTTTTCTAATGTACAATTTTCAATATTTTTCTGCACACAGATTCAACAATCGGCGTCGCTCGTCACCGATGCATTTTCGCGGCGGCGGCGGTGGGCGCGGGCGCGGCGGCAATCCTCGTAACATGTGGCAGCAACAACAGCAGCAGCAGCAGCTGCACCGCGGCAATAGTCCCAACAATCATCGGGGAGGCGGCGGCGGTCGCATCCACTGGCAGGCCAGGCAGAATAGTCCCAATGGCGGCGGACGTCGCTTTGTCGATCGACGTCAGTCGCCGCCGCCGCCGTCGTCGCAGCAGCAGCACCGCTACTCACGCGACCGTCGCCAGTCGCCGCAGCAGCAGCAGCAGCCGCAGTCGGGTCAGCAGCAGCAGTTCCGCAAGCAGTTTTCGCCTGGGCGTCGCTTCGAGCGTCGCGGTTCGCCGCCAGCTAACTTTAATCGCTGGGATCAGCAGCGTCAGCCGCTGCGCAGTCAGCAGCAGCAGCAGCAGCGTATGGGTCGCTCCAGTTCTGGCAGCGTCAGTCCGCCGCCGCCGCGTCGCCAACAACAGCAGCGCAGTGTCAGTCCAGTGCCGCCGCGACGTCGCAGTCTCTCGCGCAGTCGCAGTCAGCATAGTCGCAGTCGCAGTCAGCGACGCAGTCGTAGTCGTTCTACTTCAAGGCAGCCGCAGCAGCAGCAGCAGCGCAAACGTCGTTCTGTGGAATTTGCTGGTCCCTCTGTCAACACCATCGATCTCTGTCGCGAAGAGCAGCAGCAGCAACAGTCGCAGGCGCAGCAGCAGTCGCAGCAGCAGTCACTGCGCAAATCGGAGTCTCTGCAGCAGCAGCCACCGCCGTCGCAGCCACAGCCGACGTCGCAGCCGCCACCGCAGTCGCAGCCGCCGTCACAGTCGCAGCGTCGCCGCAGTATTGCCAGCCTGTCGCGCACACCGTCGCCGTTCCTTAAATCACATGAGCGCAGCGCTGCGTTGGCAGCGGCGTCGGCACCAAAGAAAGTTCGCAGCGGCGACAACAAAAGTCAAAGCAGCAGCTCCGACAGTAGCGCCGATGACAGCGAGGACAGCGACGACGACGACCACCAGCAGCAGCTGCATAAGAAGCAGCAGCAGCGTCAACAGTCGCGTCGCGGCGCCAAAACGTCAAAGTCAAAGTCTGCGTCAGCGTCAGCGAAGTCGTCGAGTAACAAGGCTAAAGCGCCGCGTAGCTCTGCCAGCAGCAGCAGTAGCAGTGAGCAGCGCAGTGACGACGACGACAGTAGCGATGAGCGACAGGCGACAAAGAAGAAGCAGCAACAGCTGGTGGCGAATCAGAAGCGTAAAGAGGAAACAACAACGACTGTGGCGTCGTCGGAGAAGCACCGACGCAGCGGAGACAAGAAACTGCAGCGCAGCATGTCAAATGATTTGCTGCCAACGGATGCATTCATGGTGGACAACAAGCAGAAAAGCTCCGACAGAAGTCGCAAGCGAAGTCATAAAAAATCACGAAGCGGGGGTGGTGTTGGGGGGGTAGGAGGCGTGGCCAGCGGATCGGAGGATGAACGTTTGCCCAAAAAGAAACGTAAGAAATCAAAGAAAGCGGCCGATACAAGTGAAAGCGACTCTGCGTCCGATGCTGAGTCGTCATCAAAGCAGAAGAAGAAACACAAGAAGCATAAGAAGCACAGCAAGAAGAGCAAGAAGCATAAGAAGCATAAGCGAAAGAGCAGCAGCAGCGCCAAGCATCGACAAGACGCAAGCAGCTCAGACGCCAGCAGCGGCGGCGGCGGCGTCGATGACGACGACGAAGAGCTTCCCACGAAGGCTGCCAAGCGGAACGGAAAGTTGCCGTTGCTCATCACTGGCAATCCCGGCATCAATGAGGATCTGGAGAAACAGCTCCGCGAACGTGCACTCAAATCCATGAAGAAGTTGGACTGAAAAAACAACAACAAAAAGATCATCAAGAAGAAGAAGAACAGCTACAATAAACTGACTAAACTAAAAAGAGAAATGAAATAACGTTAACATAAATGCGAACTCCCTCATAAAAAATTATACATATGCATATGGACAGACAGACAGAGAGACGGACATACAGTTAGACAGACATGCCTAGCCATTTAAATACTAACGTAACATTCATACTTGCATGCTACACATTAATTAATATTTCTAACAATTTATTTCATACACTTTAAGTCTCATTATAAGAGGACTTCGTGCATGATAAATACATTTTTTGTATTATGTACAAAAAGAAAAAACAAAATATTTCTCAAAAAAAACACAAAAAATAAAAGAAAAGAAAAAAATAAAAAATAAAAACAAACATACATATAAAAAAGCCGATGTGCTTTAGATACAAAAACAAAAAGAGAAAAAAAAATACATAACGCAAACGCAAAACGTTTCGCGAAGTGTAAGTTGCTGCAGTTAATTGGCAACAATGTTTGCTTATAACACTACTGTTTAATGTCTAAGTAGGTTTTACAGAATGTAATTAATAATACCTAAAACGAAAATTGTGTGAGTTTGAAAGCATTATTAATTATTATAATACATACAACAACAAAAATAAACAATTGTAAAAGAAATCACTGGCACTTTGAATTTCGAATTATTGCGGGCGCGCTACTCACAACCCTAATCGTGCATACGTTATGCAACATTGTTTTCCTTGGCGTTGGTCACACTAAGTGCAGCGCGATGGCAACGCTGCCAACAGTTGTCAAATGGTTTGACAGCTCACCAACTTCCTTTCCTTTTTTACGTATCGTACGAGATGGTAAGACTAAAAACATAAATGCAATTTAAAGACGCTGCCATCGACGCGCAATACAAACAAAAACGCAGTGAAACACAACAAAAATTATGCTACGAACTATGCGATTGTTGAATATGTGAACATTTATGTGAAAGTGCGTTCGCTTAAATGAAAAAACTTCGAGTTTTGTTTGTTGTTGCAGAGGCGTCGAAAAAAAAGAATTCGATTTAATTTAAGTAATATTTTTGTAGGCTCGTGGACCTAAGAAACATTTGAAGCGCTTAGCGGCTCCCAAGGCATGGATGTTGGACAAATTGGGAGGCGCCTTCGCCCCCCGTCCCTCGACCGGTCCACACAAGCTGCGCGAATCGCTGCCGCTGTTGATTTTCCTGAGAAATCGCCTTAAGTACGCCTTGAATGGCGCCGAGGTGACCAAAATTGTCATGCAGCGTCTCATCAGGGTCGATGGCAAGGTACGCACCGATCCCACCTATCCAGCGGGATTCATGGGTGAGTCGTCGAAGAGAAGACCAATTTGCAATTGGCATTTATCTAAATTATTACGTGTATTTAATTATTTATAAAATATTTTTAATACTTTTATTATTTACTTAATATTTTTATTATTTATTTATTCTATGTAATTTTTAAAGATGTGATCACCATTGAGAAGACGGGTGAATTCTTCCGCCTGGTCTATGATGTCAAGGGTCGCTTTACCATTCATCGCATTTCCGCTGAGGAGGCAAAGGTAAGGAAAAAGGGAATACTAGCAGATCATTTGCCATTAGTTTATGGTGGGCTTTATCGAAGACCGTTTAGTGTTTATTATTTATCCATACGCTAATTGGTTCAAAATGAAGCCAAAAGCAATTTTTGATACGACGGTCTCTGATCCTCGAGCATTCTGTCAGCCGTTTCAGTAACTTTTACGTGCAATTACAAATCAACCTAATTCAATTATAAACTAGGATTACATTTAAGAGATTTCTTTATTAAATATTTCTATTGTATATTATTAAATATTATTTTCTGGCTATTGCAGTACAAGCTGTGCAAGGTGCGCAAGACACAATTGGGTGCCAAGGGTGTTCCTTTTCTGGTTACGCACGATGGACGCACCATCCGCTATCCCGATCCGCTGGTGCATGCCAACGATACGGTGCAAGTGGATATTGCATCCGGCAAGATCACCGACTACATCAAATTCGATTCGGGTAGGTGCTAAAGAGACTTATTTGATGATTATTCTTGGCTGGTTCGAAGACCACAAAGCGCATTCAAATTCAAGTTGCGTGGTTCAAAAACAAAGCCCAAAGCAATTTTTGATACGACGGTCTCTGATTTGTGCATTTTATCAGCCATTTCAGTAACTTTTACGTGCAATTACATTTAAAACAAAATCAAAAAAAATGGTAATAAACATCATATTTAAATTCGCAGGCAATCTGTGCATGATCACCGGAGGCAGGAATTTGGGACGTGTTGGCACCGTCGTTAACCGTGAACGTCATCCCGGCTCTTTCGATATTGTGCACATTAAGGATTCGCAGGGACATGTGTTTGCCACTCGCCTGACCAACGTCTTCATCATTGGCAAGGGCAACAAGCCCTACATCTCCCTGCCAAAGGGCAAGGGTGTCAAGCTCAGCATCTCGGAGGAGCGCGACAAGCGTTTGGCCGCCAAGACCCACTAAATAAAATGCCAGCCAGAGGGACAAGAGTAATGAGGATTTTTACTTTTTAGCATAACTCTGTACGTTAAAGCTACGGAATTACAAAAACAACGTAAAGAAAAAGTATTTGTCGTCTTTTTTATGGAATGGCAATTTCCGCAAATGGACGGTGTATTTAGTAACACTTCCAACAGCTCTCAATTATTATCGATACATAGTTGCTCTAAACTATCTTGTATCGTAAGGGTAAGATTAAAGTTATAATGAATTTTGGCAAACGCTTTCGAATAGTTTTAATGGTCAAGTACAAATTTTAAAATCAAGTCATGAGTTTGGAAATCGTGAGACGTGAACATTATGGTCAGACGGTGGAAATTCGGATTGTTTCACTTTGGCGCGCACTTTCTTTGGCTTATCAGTGTTCAGTGTTGTTAAATGTGTTGAGGGCAGGGCTGCAAAGCATGGCTAGTAAGAGTATTGTATTTATCGATAATAAGTTGTGTCTTTGTGTGTAATGCAGTGAAAGGCTTGCGCACTGGGCAAATTAGTTGAGAAGAAACTTGGATGTCAACTTGCCCACTGAAGTAAATCCTAGGTAACTAATACTAATAATTGGAAGCCATATAAATGCTGGCAACCACTGGTTACATGTGTGTGTTGGTGTGTTCTGCACCCGCAGACATACGACATACATATGTTTGCATATATGTGTTAGGTGCGTGCGTGTGTGTATGTGTATTGGTCATATGTTAGCTTGTCTGATAAACTCTGTGCTTAAAGTGAATCATTTGTTTAGCTCGCAGTTCGAGTTTGTTTGCTTGTGTAATGCGAGGGGCTTTAGCTTGTAGATAGTTGCGGTAAGCTTTGAGGCCCCAACATAGCATAACTCAAGTTCTTTGTATTCGCAGGCAGAACACACCACCCACAAAAAAAAAGACGAAAAACCCAAGATAACAGAAACAGATCTGGAGTGATTACATTTATAACGAAACAGACAAAGAGTAGGGCTGCTATCATGTCACAGGCACTCAATAATCCCACTGGAGGAGGCAGCACACATCGTGATTATGGTGCCACATCGGGTGCCACACCCGAGGTTAGCTTTGCGGCTGCCTCCAATTCGGGCAATTCCGGTTTCAGTCCCACAGAGTTTGTCTCGCTGAGCGAGGATATTGGCCACAATATCACGGCGATCAACAGTAGCACCAAGCAGTTGGAGAAGCAACTTAAATTGATTGGCACGCCCAAGGATGTGAAGGCGTTGCGCGAGAAAATTCACAGCATCAATAAAAAGACCAATACACGTGTCCAGGCGACCAGCAGCGATTTGCAACGGCTCCAAGCCGTGGTGCGTCATGGCGACCGCCAGCAGAAATTGCAGCTGGATAAACTCACCCATGAGTTTCAGAACGTTGTCGAGAAATACTCAACGCAGCAGAAGCGAATTTCGGAGGCCACCCGGCGTAGCTATCAGGCTGCCGCCGCCGAGCAGGAATCGGAGATTAGTGCCAGATCGGAGCTGCTGCAGGAGCAGCGGGAAGAGCAGGCGGGACTCGAGCGCCAACACGATATGCTCGTGGAACGTCAGCGCCAAGTCGAACAAATCGAAGCAGATATCATCGATGTGAATGTAATCATGAACAAGCTGAGCGACTTGGTCACTGTGCAGGGAGAGGTGATCGGTGAGTACAATCAATACATAAAGATTAAAGATCTTTTAAATTTTGGGATTTGTTTTCATATCGATTTCCTGTTCCGATAACGATTTTGTTTTGATTTTTCTATGAGGCAGCTGTTCGATCAGCTGTCTATAGTTTATTTATTTATTCTTAAAACACCCAAAAAAAAAATACAAAAAAGT
The DNA here is from genome assembly GCA_035042145.1 of Drosophila kokeensis. Lineage (NCBI taxonomy): Eukaryota > Metazoa > Arthropoda > Insecta > Diptera > Drosophilidae > Drosophila > Drosophila kokeensis. The sequence continues at coordinate 165,754 of JAWNLT010000589.1, read as the reverse complement.
TTAATTTCAATTTGAAATTAAAGAAACATTTAAATACAAAAAGTACAAAAGAATTAAGATTAAATTAAAAATAAAATTGAATATTACATTAAAATTTAAATAAATAAGAAATAATTATAAAATGTCTGGGGGTATTTAAATATTTAAATGTTAAAACAAGTTTAAATTAAATGATTATTATTATGAATTGAAGTATTAAATTTAAATTGCAGAAATTAGAAATATTTATATATTTTTATTAAAAATTCTCATGAATTGTTATGTATATTAAAATATCAAAATATTATTACCATATAAATATTATCATATTCGAATTTCTAATTTGCAGGCACCATCGAGGAATCGATTGAACAAACGACCGTCAGGGTGGAGGAGGGGCGCAGCGAATTGGAGAAAGCGGTTGCCAGTCGTAATAGCCACCGCCGTAAGATACTAATACTTCTAGTGATTGCTGTGATAATAGGATTAGTTGTAACTGGCATTATAGTCGGAAAATTGAGTTAATTGTTTCATATATGTTTCACACTTGAAAACATAAACATCCACACACACACACACACACACACGTTTAATAATTCATTAAAGTTTTCGAAAAATATTTTTATAAAAATTAAAAAAAAAAACATTATAATGCATTAATCACAAAGTGAGTAAAAGCGCGCGCCAAGCGAGCAAAGACAAAGCAGCATACATTAAATACAAATACGAGTTTAAATCGGAAGCGCGTTGTAGATTTTAGTTATGTGTATGAAAATAATAATTATAGTTATAAATATACATATATGTACAACAAAAAAAAAAAACAAAAAAACAAAAAAAAAACCCATTTAAAATTATATAACAACAACAATATTTAGCGCTTTTAAATGTTAAATTATTATCTGTTAAAACAAATATCAAAATAATAATTTGCGTTTTGCATTGAATGTCGAATTTTTTTTGTAGTGGCAAAAGTTAATATTCTGTTTGTTTAAGAAATTAAAAGATAACATTATATTATTTTTTATTAAATTATAATAGTTACAAGTTGTTTTCAGGTATAAATATGTATTTGTATAAATATGTACTACGAAAGGGAATATTAAATTCGACTGTCCGTCAAACTAAAAAGTATTCTTACAGAGGGCTAAGTGCGTTAACATGCTCACTTTCGCGTTAACATTTCGATAACTTATCGGCGTACCACCATTCAGTGCATCGGCCATCAGCTGTGTGAAATAAACACAATCTTAGAAAAACGTGCTTTTAGCGTAGCTATTGTTTATTATCAGCAAAATGCCACAAGGTAAATTTAAGAAAGCTAAGTTACCGGCTGCCATACAAAACAAGAAGAAACAGCAGAAACAAGCAGCCTTCACACGTCGATCAAGTGAGTAGATCAACAATAATGTAAAACTATTAAATTACATTTTGCTTGCCTTTTACAGATGCTCCCATCCAAGCGAAGAAGGGCAAGTTTAACGAAACGCAAAAAATCAAGGCAGTCATTTCAAAATCGGTTAACAAAAGTGTCGAAAGCGAGCTCCGTTCGCGTGCACACGAAGGATATATACAGCTAAGCAAAGCCCAGGAAGCGGTCGCCAAACACCATGCAACACAGGCAGCGGCAGCAGCAGCCGCCAGCACTAGCAAAACTGGGGAATAAATTTTACTTAGCTTAGCTTAAATTATATAATTAAAGAACGTTACATATTACAACATACCAAGACATTGCCAAAGTAAATTCCTTGGTGGCCCATATTACTAAAATACTTTATATTTTACTTACTATTTTTTTAATACGAATTTTGTATATGGTGTTCATGTTACGAGATTTACCGCTATAAGATTGAAAACGTACAAAAAATATTTATATTATTTGGCTCCTTATATTAGCTTACCTACTTAGCGTAGTAGACTTTTATTAATTAATCCTCTCTCCTCGCCTTACTTTTGGCGCAAATGGTTGGTCTATATATTAATCAGAATGTAAATTTCTAAAATTTATGGTTCTATAAACTAGGTTTTGTATTTAAAGAGTTTATAAAATTCATATGCTTAAAAAACAGGAATTCTAATATGAAAGGTAAGCCAGTAAGTTTCATTACGTGTTTCTCAATTTCGGAAAGATTTTTTCTGAAAATTAGAGTTGGCATTGCGACTTTTCAGAAATTTTGTTTTTAATGTTATAAAATGTTTCTAAATGGTTGAAACATTCTAACATTAAGATATTATTTATAAAAACAAGAAAAACTTAATTATTTTTTGGGGTGTTATCACATACGTACAACTGCCCAACCTTGCTATGCCAAAGACTATAGATATGTACGTAGATATATTCTTTGGTTATACCCTTATTTTCGTGCCATTTTTAATGGGTGCCGGGTATTATGTGGAGCGGTGGCAAGCGAAAAGCGTCCCCTCGAATCGAGTGGTGTTGTAATTGCAGGCTGAGTGCAATGCATTTGCATGCTGCTGAATATGCAAAGGACACTTCAATTTTCGCAGCATAAAACTAAAAACGTAAAACGTTGAGAGCCCGCCGCACCCAAACACCCAGACACCCAAACAGAGCACCTGGTCACACCTGGCTGCTGTCGTCGTGTGAGCGAAAGAACGAGCTCATTTGCATGCGATTGACAGGCAGTGGCTGGGAAATTGGGGGGGGGAGGGGGGGGGGCGCGGAATCAAAGTGCAATACGAATCAGCATAGAAAAACAAAGACAACAATCCGATTGACAGCGGATTTCCGCGTTATTCCATGCGGGGAGAGAGCGGACTAATTAAAAGCGCATCAAAAGCGCCAAATTTGCATAGCAAACGAAACGAAACGCAGCAAAAATTAAATAAAATTTGTTAGTTTTACAATTTTTTTTTTCTCATTGCGTTTTCATTTTTTCTTTTCACTTTTTATGCTGCCAATGTCGAATAAGTTTTTTGATGAGTTCAGTGTGCAGTGGAGGGGAAAGTGGGGTACTGGATTGGTGAGGGGAGGCTACACACCAAATAAATGTCAGCGCACAAAACTTTGTTGGCCAACTATTTTTATAATTAAACAAACACAAACTAATTGCGATAAGTAGCAAAATGACTTACCAATTTCGAGCACATTCCTTCGGCTGCCGGTAGCCGTAAACAATGCAAATGCCAATGTTGCATGTTGCACGCCCTTATTAATATTATCATTTTTAGTGTTCTTGTTGCTATTATAGTTGGTCAGCACAAAATGTTCCCCTCTTCAAATTAAAACTTTTTTTTTTTTAATGTATGTAAACCGCAGTTATGGCTGGTGAATATATAATTTAAATTAAAGAATCCAGAAACAGGTGGAAGATGTTGCAAGGGAGCTGTCTGAGAGTGGTTCTCATTATTTGGAAACACTCTGTCCGAATTCAATTAGTCCATTACATTCGGGGATCGTTTGACGGTTCTTAACGGGGCCTGTCTAAAGCTAGAAGCCTGCCAAAAGATTGTGACTATATGGTTAGAAATTGTCTTTGAAGTCTCTGTAAGATTCCAATATTATGCTTAGTATAAAAATCGTTTGTTATTAATAAAAATTTTATAAATTCAGGTGTAATTTTATAAGTGCCCCAGATTTCGTACACTCAACCGCCTTGATCTGATCAATCAAATTTAGTATTTTCTATGCAACCCATAAAGCGATGGATCTTCACCCAAGAAAAAGTCATGATTAAAAGAGCCGTTGTCTTGATGGTTTCCCGTTGAAATCTTCATTAAGATTGATTCATTCTACAGTTATCAATATCATCCGGATTTATCAGTTTTGCACAAAGATATAAAAAGGAGAATTACCAAAAACTAATATTTTATATACAAAATCAAAGATTACTAAAAAATGATTGATGGATGTACGCTCGCTGGATTTCCACACTGCTTAAGAGCTGCTCTTTAAATACAAATATGTTCAATAATAGGACACCCACACAGATGTACGTTTGTCACACGTACTGTCAAAGGATAACGAGCATTACAAAGGCGGAAATGACACGACCAAATATCCTTCACAAGTTTTTCCATTTCAAACATATTTGAGCGGTGCGATTAATGCTCAAATGTGTGCCTTGAGCAGGCAGCGCAAAAATGGAATGGAAAAAAAAAATAAGGGAAAAAAATGTATATATTTGAATATCGACGTGTGGCCATTGTCCAGTGGCCAGAATGGAATGTCCAGCCGTGCCTACCTGCGACTGCCTCATTGTGTGCGAGGCGCGCATGTAAATTTGTCCAACTGGATGCAAAGACAAACACTTGAACCGTTCAAAGACAATCGGACGGACGACAGTTTGTGGCCACCTGCGGCACTTATTTATTTCACTTTTTCGCTTTTTTGTTTTGTTTTTTTTGCATACAATTGCAGCTTGGCAAAACGACCTGTGTGCGAGTTTTGATTTATTCGACAATGACAATACATATATATATATATATATATATATATATATATAGTTTTCAGCTTTATTTTCGGTTAAGGCCTACATTAAATTTGCAGTTTTTCTCCTTCGATAAATGTAAATGTGTGGCATGAAAATAAGCTGTCAAACGGACTCTACAATAGAAGTGGATTCAATTCAATTGTTTGGTGGTGCAGTTTGTAAATGCTGTAAAGGATCGGCTTATAAAGTGGATATGGATGTGATTTTTGTTTTTACGTCTATTGTACAAATGAATTCGAACAGGTCACAAAATGCCCGAATAAAATTGGCAGCCATATCACAAACTAGTCACATTTAGCTAATTTCTTTCAAAAATCTTAGTAGCTAATGTTTGATAAGTTTGATCTTGTTATCTTAGCTTGGAAAATATATTTTCTTAGAATCCATTGTTTCAATCGCAGCTATCTATATATATTGATATATCCCAAGTTTCATTATCTTTAAAACTGAGATTCTTTTCTCAATGCTTTGCATACTTCACCACAAAATAATATACCCTTTGTAAGGGTAAAAAAATGAATAATGGCAGATTCGAAAGCCAAGTCTTGGACAACGTACTTAGCATTTTCACATTTTTATATATGCGACTTTTATGCAGGGTTTCGTTCGGTGTTATTCCCTTTCATACAAATTTAAATGCCAAGGCCTCTAAAACGCACGCTTAGCCATTATATAATTTTTATATGCATATGTTTTATGGAGCGCAACGCTGCTGATATCAAATTGTATCTACAACTTCAATTTAATTATAAGCCGCGCAAGGCTCATCAAAATGTCTGCGGCGAGTGTTGCAGGTGCAAATACAGAACTTCAGAGTCCGCATCGGCAGTCGCCACTTTGCCAGTCGTCAGTCCTGACCGATCCCAGCTCATTTTCGGTTCCACATTATTATTATCCACGCTTTGTGGCCCGGTCTCTGTCCCTGTCCCTGTCCCTGTCTGGTCAGGTTGTTCGACTTTGCCGGCCGCGATACAATTCATTTGCAAAGCGTATCCAAAAATGCTGATGGGATTATTATATGTTGAACTGCAGGTGGAATCTCAATATACCTGTGTATGTGTGTGTGTGTGTGTGTGTGTGTGATCAGGTCTTTATCTTTTTAATGTCATGGATTGCTTTGTGTTCTCTTTAAAGCATTAATTTTGGTATTACAAGTTAGAAATCCGTGTGGACAGGTGAAGTTGCCTGCCCCTGCTTATTGGGTACATATTTTTGTGGCAGTAAGGCTTCAGAAATGTATAATTTGGTATTGCTAGTGAAATTACTGATTATGAATACTTAAGAACAGGTGAGGCAAATTCAGTTGATTGACGCCCGGGAATGCGGCTGATGCGAATGTGGGAAATAAGTTTTCAGCGGTAGTCAATTCATTATGGCAAAATATTATTGATATATCTTCTTGATTTCCAGTCCCACTTAGGATTAAATAAATACAGAGCTAGAGATATATGTTCTTGATTTCGAGTCCCATTTAGTTTTAAATAAAATAACTTATGTTGCGTATTGTTACTTGAAACCTTGTTCTAATCGAATTATAAATAATAGAAAATGAGTTAAAAAATAAGTAAAAATAATATACTGCTAATATACAGAAGACTTAGAAACAAATAAATAATCTGTGCCAATCAAAACTGCTTTCCCCAATAAAGCTCAAGGATTATGCCTGTTTGACTTGTATCCATTGTATGGAAATTGATTATGTTACAATTTCCTAAATTCGCGTTATATATAAAAATCAGTAAACTAATGTGGAAATAAATATTAAAGAATTGGAATGCTTTTTACTTCCGCCGTCTGCCATTTAAACTAAAAACGGAAGAAAAAATCTGCTGTAAAAAGCGTTAACCGGATGTAAATGAAGTTCCAGCTGCATGCCGAACTGCAATTGTCATCAATACACCATCAGCAACAACAATAACAGCAAGGACTACAACGCCAATTCACAAAAACAAAGGCCAGCGACAACAACAAAAACAACCAAAGGCAAAAAGCGAATTTCAATAACGGATGTAAATAAACCGCAAGAGATCGATTACCTCCCCAGCGTGCGAGCAGCGGCCACAGCGGCGACTGCGACAGCAGCGGGGGAGGAAGGACGGGTCGAGTCCTCGCCTCACCTGCCTGCTGTCAGGATAACAGATGTGCACTGGTACAGCACACAGCATTTTTATTTGGCATGCAAAAATATCAGTTAACTGCATAAACAGCGCGATGCGAAACAGCTACAAGAAACATGCCAGTAAAAACTCAGCAGAAATGATATGGAAACCAGAGCGAGATGAATAACGTTTGGTTGGACTGCCAATTACCCTGCAGTTGGTCTAGTTCTCTAGTCTCTCTTTAAACTGTGATGTTCCTAAACAGCAGACAACTACATTTGTAGCATTGATAAGCCCAAATATTTATAAACTAGTTTCACTTCTTAAAACGAATTATTTACTTAATGACGACTAATTTAAGAAGAAATAGTCATAAAAATATACAAGTAAGTTTTAAATAAGTTAAAATTAAATTAAATTAAAAATTGTTTATTGTTTGATGACATCTTTTTATAATTTAATATTTGTTTTTTATTTTTTTATTTATTAGATCCTGCGATATATTTTGAATTCGCTCTGGATTTGAAGATCGGAATTAGTTAACAAATGCATGCAAAAATGTAATTGTCGGGAGGAAAAGCTTAAGATTGCTAATCATTACAGAGTACTCTTCATGCATAGAATAATTGCTCGTTCAGCGGTTAAGAGATGTGGTAAGAGTAACTTAAGTAAGTAGGTCTGGGGCGAACCACAAAGTGAATCAAAATTAATGTCAACGCAGGCGAATCGATTTCACCATTTAGTAACTTAACTACAAGCATAGCACATAGCATATGGTTAGTTAGGGAGGAGGTAACACACCCCAAAGATAGCGACGAAGCGACAGATTCCAATCTGACTTGGAGAATGGTATATTTTTTGGAAGATCCGTATGCCACAGTGTACATGTGTATACCCTCTAATGAAAATTACTAAGGGTATTCACAGCGTGCGTGCTGCCTGCAAAAAAAAGTGGCAAGTTTAAATTTATTTAACTTCAGCCAAGTAAGAAAAAAAATACATATAAACATAAAACCCAGCAGCCGCAAGCGCTGTCGATGTCGGCGACTCGTTAAGATCGACAGAGGCAACAGCAACTGCAACAGCAACATCACCCGAAACAGTAAAAAAAAACAACAAAAGCTCATTAAAGTATTGCACCTGGTGCGTCTGGGTGAAGAGAGCGAGCAGACTGAATTTGAAACTGAAACTGGTCCTGATCTGTGCGCCTGTGCAAATGGCTGAGCCAGAAATCGGTTGGACGCTTGAGGGCGATAATGTGGATATTTGTAAGATAAAACTGCGGGCAGGCATTCATAAGTGTGTTGATATTATTACGGTAAACAGTCTGATGCATTTTAAATTGAATTTAAGTCCACGCGCAGCCACACTCTCAATAATTGGCCCCGGGAAAGTGGTCCGTAATGAGGCAGTCTCATCTTCAACCTGATGACCCAGCGATTTAGCCAAATAGCTCATTGAAAGTCATCAATTGAATGTGTAAAAGTTTGCAAGCTGCTTATTATTTTTATACTTTAACTTACGCACGCGTGTGTGTGAGTGTGATTGTGTGTGTGTGTGTGTGAGTGTGTGTAACCCATGCTGACCCATTTTCAGCTGGCCAAATATTGTAAAGGTTCGATTCCTTGGAACAATAATTCAAAAGTCATCTCTCGTCTCTCGGTCTCATTGTAAACGCATTAAGTCGAAGAAAGAAGCAGCCGTCTCTCGAGGTGTAAAGAATGCTGCTGCGCCGACAAAGAGTCCAGCTCAAAACGCCTACAGATGCACAATGCCTCAATAGAAACAGTTGCACACAAAACCAAAATTGCCAGCATTGTGCCAAGGTTGAAGCATTAATCATGTAGCCAACATGCAGTTCGTATATATTTTTGACCAAGGTCATAAATGTCTCCAACGCTTTAATAAAGTAAGCAATGCGAATGTATGGCTGCCCCGCAGCTGAATACAAAACAAATGAATCCTGCGTACAGCACCCGGACCTGGTCAACTCCTTGCGGTCCACATTGCTGAACAAAGGACAAAAGTCATTTGAGATTCGTTAAAGAAAAATTACACGACGTTTTGTGGAGCAATTACCAGGTGTAAAAATGCTCAGGGGCGTGGACTAATTGTTCGACACGGTCCAACATTCGGCTTGCCACATGCAGCACCCTCTCTGGGCCAATGACAAATGCACTGGGCAGAACTCGGACTGCCAGCTTCAAGGTTTCGCACTCATTCTTCGTAATCAAATGCATGGACCTCAAAGTGCTCTGTAATTTTGTGACTCCTTTGTCCTTTGTTGTTGCAAAATTGTTTTACGGCCTTTGTCGGAACTTTTATTGAAATGCATATCGAGTAGTGGGTCTGCTTCTCCGAATTGTCAATTCTGCGCTTCTATTGAAGCGTTATTAATGTTGGTCGGCCGCTGGCCAAAAGTAGTTCTCAAGTACCTTTGCCATTTGATCTGTCAGTTAAGAACAACTCTGGACAACTCTGGTGTGTTTGCGACTTTTTGCTTGATGTTTGATTAACGACTTTTAAGCAATCGACATGCAATATTTTTCAGTGTAAAAAGCATGCTAATTACGGGATTACATGTTGCATTGGTAATTGAATAATATAATAATAAAAATTGATAAATATGCATAAAATATTACATTTTATTTCAGTTAATTTATTTTTTACTTGTAATTATCTATGTTGATTGCTCTTGGTCGGCATTAAATAAATAAATGAATAAAAGAAAACGTTGCAGCCAGGCGCAACCGACAGCGAAATACTCTGAGATATAAGATATATACTATCTAAACATTTTTTGTCAATCGCTTAGGGGAGTTACCAGTTACATACAATCAAAATTTGCTGACTCTAGTTTACAAATTGTGGCAGATATGCGCATTTCTGATTTCTACGGTCGAAGTTCTTGGGGTCGGCGGATGTGGGCATGGCCTGAAAGTGAATATACGGATCTGTGAAGGAGGTTACCAGCAGGTTACCTTCCACGCTGAATGCCTTTATCTTTAAAATTGTGGGAGATATGCGGTCTTATCAACTGTGGTTATAAAATTTTTATCGGTTTCTCCAACCGTACATATTGTATGTATGTCAATAAATCTCAACTTTGATTGGCGTACTTATTTAATTTAAATGTCGTTAGTTTACTCCGTTTTAAAATTTGGCATCATTTAATCTGTTGCATGTTTAAGAATGCTGTTGCGACTTTATGTAACATTACTACCACATGTTATTCTCTGTATCTCTTAACTGATATTCATCAGTACCCTTCGTCGGATAATATCTTGGCAAATGGTTCCTTTGCTTAGGCCTAATGCACTCAATTTGCCATTTGCCTTTGACAATATCGACGAATCGTTTATAATCGCTTAAAACTTATCGAGGAGCCTATCTAACTTTTGCACATGCAAAGGATGCTTTGTGCATGGCAAATTCAAAACACTTTACTGCGCCCAGACCACAGACTATTACCGGCGATGGCAATCTATCAACAACATCATAGGCAGCTCAGCTCAGCTCGGCTATGAGCCATTTCCGAAACTAAGTGTTGGGTTGTTCCTGTTCCTGGGCCACCACCTTTTCCTTGGCATTGTGGTTTTGGGCCCGGTGGGTATTCAATATTTTTTTTATTTGGTAAAGCGTCTCATGTGACACAGCACAGAATAGCTCTGCACAGAGGAAGTAGGTGTACATGTTGTGGTTGATTCAGGCTGCCAGTCTGCCACACAGGATACACACTGGATACCTGTACTACGAAGGGGCGGGAGAAAGATGCTGTTGCTTCTGTAAGCTGATACGAGCACATTGGGAGCGCGTAATTTTGGCATTAGTCTAAAATGCGGTCTGGCATTTAATTTCTATTTCAACATTTCATTGAAATTCGAGCCCTCAACACAGGTGTGTTGGGCAACTGGGGATCTGCCCGGGGGGAGATGTGAACCTAACCAAACTGAACTGCACTGAACTGTGGCTGGCCTCGCTACAAGTACAGGTATAGATATAGCTATATAGCTATAGCTACAGGTATGTATTTTCATCGCATTTGTTGGCTCTTTGGCCACGCTATTCACTTATGTGTATTTAACGTTCGTCCATCGTTTCTCTATTTATTTTACCTTTGAGAATTTCGCCTCAAATTGTGCGTGTTGCACAGTTGACATGTCAGAACAGCGCTGGGCAGGGCAGGGCAGGGCAGGACATCGACTTCTGGGCTTTACCTGTGGGGCTACTCGCTTGGCGCTCCTTAAAATGTCAAACGCTCTGGCAGCGGCAACGTCACATGTGGCGCTTGTGCCGCTAATGGAAATTGTGGCAAGCAACTGACGCACGACGACTTCCTGCCATGTAACGCGAAATTTATGCTAAAAAGCTGTTACTCAGGCAGGACTCTCTTCCTGTGTGTGTGTGTGTGTGTGTGAGTGCGAAAGTGCTGTTGGGGGTTAAGGGTGGACTGCTACTCGTTTTGGAGGCCGTTTGCCTTTTGATTATTTTTGGAGCAAGAACAATTTTTTGATCTACCTGAGTAACCTGGTTTTTTCTTTGTAATTTCAAGTACTTGCCAAGGATATAATTATTATGCTGGACTTATTGTAGCGTATGAATTTTACAAATAAAACGAAAGTAATTAAAATATAAGATGTATAATCAGATAAAATTTTTTTATTTTCAATAAAAAAAAATATGTAAACTTAAATACTGTTCAAGAATGTAATTATTATTTTATGATTGTCACTTATGATTTAGAAAATTTGAATTTTAATTGTAATATATAAAATATGTGATATTTGGGAATATTGAAATGGTCCAAGATGATGGCAATTATTGGGGAAACCCGAAAAAAACGAACAATCAAAAAACTTTTTACTATTTGTGGCAAAGTTAATGCAATTTACAATTTAAGTATTTTGAATCATACTGTATATAGTAATAGTTGACAAGAGTATTCAAGTTTCGTTTTGGGTAAAATTAAAAGTGTCATTTTCCTAGCCGAATCTCAGCTGTGCGTCCTTTATGCTGGCCTGCGGCACGTGGCATGTTTTAGCTTCAAGTTCACACTTTACAAACAACTGAACTGAATACTGGGGCTGCCCCTTGGCCCATTCGTTTGTTGGCGTTTGTTTGCTTTTGTCTGCTGAAGTCTCCATCGCATAATTTTTCACTTGTATCCTTTCGTGTATGTCTTCCTTGGTGTTGCACACATGCAAAGCACAAGGCTTATATGTATTTGTGTGTGCCTTTTTTTCTCTCTTCGTACACACCCATACACATACAAACATGGACATTTCCATTTGAATCTTTGTGTGTATGTGTGTGTGTGTTGATAAATTTGCTTAGATTATTATCCTGGTGCGGTTTGCTTTCTGGCGTTATCTTTTGCTGTAATTAGTCTCGAGCTTGTTTGCGCCGCAGTTACACAAAATGCTTTTTATGGCGCCACACGCACAGGACCCCAAACAAAACAGGATGTCAGACGTTTTGTCTGATAATGTACAAAAGAGCTGAGAATACATTTATTCTGTTCAAATTTCGTGTGAGTCGGCTGTGAGTTGAGGCAGTTTTGGGCTTGGCCAATTGGTTTGCATGTGAGGATAGTTTAGGTAATACATAAACGCAGACGGCTCCCTAAATCAAGAGTTTGAGTGAGAATGTTGCGTAAACTCGCAATATATTGTAAAAAAACTATGTATTGAAATTATCAAGGGAATTACGGGATGCTAATAACATTTGTCAATAAGATAGTCCACCCACAAACACACGCCTATAAGTAATGTCTTTACAATTTCTGCTCTTCTGTCTCAAGAACTGTTGTCTAAAACGAACTGAGATCATTGTAAAGTCGCCCTTGGCAACCGGAATCGCATACAAAGGCGGCAACCTCAAAATATTTGCAATGCTGTCGAACGCAACAATAACTAAATCCTTGCTGTGTCCTAGTAAATATGTTGCAACATGCGTTAAGGCGCTTAGGATGAGCTCGTTGTGTCTAAGCCATTGGATTAAATTGGCTCAGAGGGTTGCCGAAAACCGCCTCAAAGGTAAAAGGTGCATTTTTTTTTTTTGTCGGGAATTGATCCTTTTTCTTTTGACAGTAGGTGTGCACACCGCATAATTTTGCACTCAATACTAAATAGAAACCTCAAACCATGGGAGCCGAATTTTCATAGCCCTGGCTAAGACCATCAATCATTTCTTAGCCAGCCCGTCAAGCCAGCCAGCCACATTAGCATTTATGAAGTTTGCCTGGTGAAGTTTTTTCTTATATTTTTTTTTCAACTTTTCCCAACAAAAGGCTCATTGAAGCGTTCGCCTGGCTGGTTGACTTTAATAAGATTTTCATAATTTCATGCGCTTGTGCATATTTGGAGTCAATTAATGTCAAAGTAGTTTGGAAACGCTGCAATCGATCAAATTATGAATGCAGTGCCAAGGACTGAGGGGAGGCTATAAAACGTCTGGAGGGATTTTGTTAGTGCAATGAATTAAAGGGGGCAGTTCCAAATGGCAGACATGAATATGAATGATGATGACTTGGGCCATCACTGTATGACCTTTCACGAGAATTATGCAAAGAAAATGATGACTTTTGATTAAGCAGGAAACTAGGTGTTGATGTTAGCGATAAGGCGGTATCTGTTGCCAGTTTTCGTGGGAACATTGACAACAGCTAATGATTAGAATCAGTTGCTTTCCCGTCAATTTGATACGTTCATGCTCAGGTGCAGAAGATAGTTAAGAAAAAGTCAGTCAAATGAATCATGGGATAAATGTGCGTTTGACTTTTATGATTAACATGAATTTCGAATTTAAAGAAAGCTCATTTTAAGATATTTGGAAAAAGCATTTTGCATTAAAGCTAAAAGTAAATTAAATGAAACAAACAATGATGAACTGAGGAACAGATGTCTTCCAATCCATAAAGTGTACTATCGATAGCTCCGTCGAGGACTTGTGAGTTGCGTCAAGCGAATTCTGGCCTAAAAATAGTCATATGGGCCTAGGTGGAAACTTCAAAATGCCATAACTTCGTCAAAACTCAACTTAGAATAAAAAGCGAGGGCTTTTTGATCATAGTTTTGCCCCTAAATCAATCGTACATTTAAAGTTTAAAGCGTGATTTTAGGCCGGAAGACAAGTAAAAATTATAGCCTGAAAATTAATTGAATATAAATTACTTTCAATATATGATGGCATGAGTATAGGCACAAAAACAAAAAAAAATCCGTATCAGCAATATTGACAATGTTGGTTGATTCTCTGCTGCAAGTATTAGGCGAACAGAAACGCAAGATGATTGCTTATTGCTTGTCTGCTTTTCGTGCTCCTTTTGCTGATAATTCCGCACACGAGGAGAGCGCGTGCAGAGCTTTTGAGCGCGTGCTGAGCTTTTGAGCGCAGTGTTCATCTCACTCTATCATCTCATCACAGCTGTCAGCCAACCAATGGCAGCACGCCTCGGAGTTCGTTGCTCGCATTTAATTAAACACAGAGAAGATCGAAATCATCTGCTGAGCACATTCTGTTCGCCTGTTACTTGCAGTGGGGCAACAATACGAAAACTCGAAGAAAAAAGCGTTCACATGTGAAATACCATTTGATTCAGGTGATGTGTTAGCACCTGAATGTTGACTTGCATCAACGGTGTCAACAATCCCTGAATCGACCACAATTTCGGGGATAGAAGCAACAACGTCCATGGGCATAGTGTTGTTATCATCGCTTCTAACTGGTATTTGTAAGGATGGGAAAGACAGATTGATCAATTCTAAATTAGGTACAGAATTTGTGGGCAATTGTGAAGGGACGGGAAGTTCATTTGTGCCAATAGACAGCCTAAAATTGGCCTTTTTACGCTTCGGAGATTCATTCAAAAGTTTCAAACCTTTGAAATCATTTGCCATAGCAGAGAACCCTTCGAAAAGTTTTTTAAACCTACCGAAAAGATCTCCAAAACCATTTTTGGTCTGCCTAATGAAACCCATCATGTCCCTCTCAACATCCCTACACATTTCGCATGTCCACCTTAGACCTGATTTGGACTCAATCAGGTCAATAATACGGCCGTTTAGGCCAGCACATTTTTCGTGTGATACATTATCACACAGCCAGCAACCAACAAAGCCCATTCTAGTATTTGCACGGACCTGGCAATTTTTATTACAGCAGACATTCGACATAATTGAAAAGGTAAATAATTTAAATTAATAAAGTTTAAAAAGAACTACAGAGTAAACAAGCACCAGATAAACCCTAAGAACACACAAGGGTTAAAAACAAAAACAAAACGGCGCGGGCGCGACGACCGAAAAATGCGATGAGAACACACAACGGAATAGAAAACTTGAGAGAGTAAACAACCAATACCACCAACAATGTTATTGAGAGCGCGAGAGGAACATGCAATTCTCCAGGTAGATCGTTCAACTAAACATTTCTGTTCGCCTGTTATTTGAGTGGGGGAACAATACGAAAACTCGAAGAAGAAGATCTCACATGTGAAATATTGATTTTTATTTTCATAGCCATTTTTTATTACTATATTATATTTATAAAAATTCTGGCCTAAAAATCGTCATATGGGCCTAGGTGGAAACTTCAAAATGCCATAACTTCGTCAAAACTCAACTTAGAATAAAAAGCGAGGGCTTTTTGATCATATTTTTGCCCCTAAATCAATCGTACATTTAAAGTTTAAAGCGTGATTTTAGGCCGGAAGACAAGTAAAAATTATAGCCTGAAAATTAATTGAATATAAATTACTTTCAATATATGATGGCATGAGCATAGGCACAAAAACAAAAAAAAATCCGTATCAGCAATATTGACAATGTTGGTTGATTCTCTGCTGCAAGTATTAGGCGAACAGAAACGCAAGATGATTGCTTATTGCTTGTCTGCTTTTCGTGCTCCTTTTGCTGATAATTCCGCACACGAGGAGAGCGCGTGCAGAGCTTTTGAGCGCGTGCTGAGCTTTTGAGCGCAGTGTTCATCTCACTCTCTCATCTCATCACAGCTGTCAGCCAACCAATGGCAGCACGCCTCGGAGTTCGTTGCTCGCATTTAATTAAACACAGAGAAGATCGAAATCATCTGCTGAGCACATTCTGTTCGCCTGTTACTTGCAGTGGGGCAACAATACGAAAACTCGAAGAAAAAAGCGTTCACATGTGAAATATTGATTTTTATTTTCATAGCCATTTCTTATTACTATATTATATTTATAAAAATTCTGGCCTAAAAATCGTCATATGGGCCTAGGTGGAAACTTCAAAATGCCATAACTTCGTCAAAACTCAACTTAGAATAAAAAGCGAGGGCTTTTTGATCATAGTTTTGCCCCTAAATCAATCGTACATTTAAAGTTGAAAACGTGATTTTAGGTCGGAAGACAAGTAAAAATTATAGCCTGAAAATTAATTGAATATAAATTATTTTCAATATATGATGGCATGAGTATAGGCACAAAAACAAAAAAAAATCCGTATCAGCAATATTGACAATGTTGGTTGATTCTCTGCTGCAAGTATTAGGCGAACAGAAACGCAAGATGATTGCTTATTGCTTGTCTGCCCTTCGTGCTCATTTTGCTGAGAGCGCGTGCAGAGCTTTTGAGCGCGTGCTGAGCTTTTGAGCGCAGTGTTCATCTCACTCTCTCATCTCATCACAGCTGTCAGCCAACCAATGGCAGCACGCCTCGGAGTTCGTTGCTCGCATTTAATTAAACACAGAGAAGATCGAAATCATCTGCTGAGCACATTCTGTTCGCCTGTTACTTGCAGTGGGGCAACAATACGAAAACTCGAAGAAAAAAGCGTTCACATGTGAAATATTGATTTTTATTTTCATAGCCATTTCTTATTACTATATTATATTTATAAAAATTATTTAATATAAAAATTATACGAAAACTCGAAGAAAAAAGCGTTCACATGTGAAATACCATTTGATTCAGGTGATGTGTTAGCACCTGAATGTTGACTTGCATCAACGGTGTCAACAATCCATGAATCGACCACAATTTCGGGGATAGAAGCAACAACGTCCATGGGCATAGTGTTGTTATCATCGCTTCTACCTGGTATTTGTAAGGATGGGAAAGACAGATTGATCAATTCTAAATTAGGTACAGAATTTGTGGGCAATTGTGAAGGGACGGGAAGTTCATTTGTGCCAATAGACAGCCTAAAATTGGCCTTTTTACGCTTCGGAGATTCATTCAAAAGTTTCAAACCTTTGAAATCATTTGCCATAGCAGAGAACCCTTCGAAAAGTTTTTTAAACCTACCGAAAAGATCTCCAAAACCATTTTTGGTCTGCCTAATGAAACCCATCATGTCCCTCTCAACATCCCTACACATTTCGCATGTCCACCTTAGACCTGATTTGGACTCAATCAGGTCAATAATACGGCCGTTTAGGCCAGCACATTTTTCGTGTGATACATTATCACACAGCCAGCAACCAACAAAGCCCATTCTAGTATTTGCACGGACCTGGCAATTTTTATTACAGCAGACATTCGACATAATTGAAAAGGTAAATAATTTAAATTAATAAAGTTTAAAAAGAACTACAGAGTAAACAAGCACCAGATAAACCCTAAGAAACACACAAGGGTTAAAAACAAAAAGAAAACGGCGCGGGCGCGACGACCGAAAAATGCGATGAGAACACACAACGGAATAGAAAACTTGAGAGAGTAAACAACCAATACCACCAACAATGTTATTGAGAGCGCGAGAGGAACATGCAATTCTCCAGGTAGATCGTTCAACTAAACATTTCTGTTCGCCTGTTATTTGAGTGGGGGAACAATACGAAAACTCGAAGAAGAAGATCTCACATGTGAAATATTGATTTTTATTTTCATAGCCATTTCTTATTACTATATTATATTTATAAAAATTCTGGCCTAAAAATCGTCATATGGGCCTAGGTGGAAACTTCAAAATGCCATAACTTCGTCAAAACTCAACTTAGAATAAAAAGCGAGGGCTTTTTGATCATAGTTTTGCCCCTAAATCAATCGTACATTTAAAGTTTAAAGCGTGATTTTAGGCCGGAAGACAAGTAAAAATTATAGCCTGAAAATTAATTGAATATAAATTACTTTCAATATATGATGGCATGAGCATAGGCACAAAAACAAAAAAAAATCCGTATCAGCAATATTGACAATGTTTGGTTGATTCTCTGCTGCAAGTATTAGGCGAACAGAAACGCAAGATGATTGCTTATTGCTTGTCTGCCCTTCGTGCTCATTTTGCTGAGAGCGCGTGCAGAGCTTTTGAGCGCGTGCTGAGCTTTTGAGCGCAGTGTTCATCTCACTCTCTCATCTCATCACAGCTGTCAGCCAACCAATGGCAGCACGCCTCGGAGTTCGTTGCTCGCATTTAATTAAACACAGAGAAGATCGAAATCATCTGCTGAGCACATTCTGTTCGCCTGTTACTTGCAGTGGGGCAACAATACGAAAACTCGAAGAAAAAAGCGTTCACATGTGAAATATTGATTTTTATTTTCATAGCCATTTCTTATTACTATATTATATTTATAAAAATTATTTAATATAAAAATTATACGAAAACTCGAAGAAAAAAGCGTTCACATGTGAAATACCATTTGATTCAGGTGATGTGTTAGCACCTGAATGTTGACTTGCATCAACGGTGTCAACAATCCATGAATCGACCACAATTTCGGGGATAGAAGCAACAACGTCCATGGGCATAGTGTTGTTATCATCGCTTCTAACTGGTATTTGTAAGGATGGGAAAGACAGATTGATCAATTCTAAATTAGGTACAGAATTTGTGGGCAATTGTGAAGGGACGGGAAGTTCATTTGTGCCAATAGACAGCCTAAAATTGGCCTTTTTACGCTTCGGAGATTCATTCAAAAGTTTCAAACCTTTGAAATCATTTGCCATAGCAGAGAACCCTTCGAAAAGTTTTTTAAACCTACCGAAAAGATCTCCAAAGCCATTTTTGGTCTGCCTAATGAAACCCATCATGTCCCTCTCAACATCCCTACACATTTCGCATGTCCACTTTAGACCTGATTTGAAATCAATCAGGTCAATAATACGGCCGTTTAGGCCAGCACATTTTTCGTGTGATACATTATCACACAGCCAGCAACCAACAAAGCCCATTCTAGTATTTGCACGGACCTGGCAATTTTTATTACAGCAGACATTCGACATAATTGAAAAGGTAAATAATTTAAATTAATAAAGTTTAAAAAGAAATACAGAATAAACAAGCACCAGATAAACCCTAAGAACACACAAGGGTTAAAGTATTACAAGAGATGTTGAGTACTTACATACAAAAACAATGTTAAGCACAAAACAAAAATAAAACGGCGCGGGCGCGACGACCGAAAAATGCGATGAGAAAACACAACGGAATAGAAAAGTTTGAGAGAAGTAAACAACCGCTACCATGTTATTGAGAGCGCGAGAGGAACATGCAATTTAAATCGCGAAGAAAACAAGCAAGAGCGTAAAAATACAACTTAACAATAAATGAAACCAAACGTTTAACTAAACGTTTCTGTTCGGCTGTTACTTTCAGTGGGGGAACACTACGAAAACTCGAAGAAAAAGCTCTCACATATGAAATGTTGATTTTTATTTTCATAGCCATATCTTATTACTATATTATATTAATAAAAATTCTGGCCTAAAAATCGCCATATGGGCATAGGTCGAAACTTCAAAATGCCATAACTTCGTCAAAACTCAACTTAGTTTAAAAAGCGAGGGCTTTTTGATCATAGTTTTTCACCTAAATCAATCGTGCATTTAAAGTTAAAAACGTGATTCGATTACATTACATTACAGGATTATTTTATAGCTTCTGTAAGAATAACCGATAAGCTTTGTTTTCGGCTTCTGAATGAAATCAATTTCTTTTTGTCTGTAAGCTCAAAATGCATATGTATATTCCAGTTTATGAAGGCAAGTTAATTAAGTAAATTTTATTGACAATTTAACAGCAAAGGTATTACATTATTGGCACTTCGATAAAATGAGTTTCAATTATAACAATTATATTTATTAATTAATATTTTTTTATTTTATGTTAAAATTCCTGTTAATTAATAATTACTGTAAATCAATGCATGGCTTTGTAGACCTAATCTTATTGGTTAGCCAAACCATTGAAATCCTTACACAAAAACATTTCATTAACTAAATTAAATAAGCCTAAAATCCCGCAAACAAATGCGCCAGTTGAATGCCATTTTATTTCATGCATTTAATCCAATTGTTGAGGTGGGTAAAACCACTGTTCATTTACAAGTTTCATATAAACTGCTCATTTGTGAATTCAATTAATGTTTATATGCGCGTGTCAAAGTGGATTTAAGACTAATTTAATAACTGCCAAGCGTAAAAAACATGAATTTAATATAAATTCAATAAGCAAAAAAGAAAAAAAAGCAATCAAAGTCAGCGTTGAAATGGAAATGTAATTTTATGCTCTGCACTGATTTATGACACGGACTGCACACAACTGTCAACTGGCACGGATTGGAATAGTTCATATGATATGTTATGGATACTCCGAACCGTAGACAGCCCAACATTTGTTGACACATGCTGAATACTTTGGGTAAACCACAGCAGCCTCAACAGACGCGTTTACAACTCACTAGAACGCCCTCATATGCCCATATTAAGTGCCGACTGGCTACTTAAAGGAACTGTCAATCGCCAAGGATAATGCATTCCTTAAGTGTAATTTATGCATGGCATCTTTCAAGTGGATATGTTATTCCTTGAGACCCATCCACGCCTGCGCACATCTGTGACCGTATTTCTTCTCTTTTGTAACCTTAGACAGCACATGGTTCTGGGGGCCTCGCCAAATGCCAAGTTAATCATATTGTTGACTGCAACTGCAGCTAATTACAAATCAATTTGTGCCAGCCCCATTGAAGAAACCCAGCGCAAGGCAATTCCCCACAGGAAATGACTGCGGCTTAGTCGACACAGCCACCTGCCATTTTATGTGGTTGCCTTTTTGACAAGTCTATTAAATTGGTTTAGTATGTGTTTGTAAATGGAAACTATGTATAATAAATCAGTGGCGTGACTTGGATGTGTGCTTCTTGAACTGACTTAAAGTCATAAAGAGCGAAAAACTATTTGAAGATCGATTTTAGTACTCCTTAACGTGTAACACACACACACATGCACAATGCTTTTAATACTTCCATGTAAATTAAATAAGATATACATAGCAGCAGGGTGTCAAAGCGGAATTATAATTGGATTCAGCAAGTTATAATATTTGTCCCGAAAAGACTACATTCGGTGATGATATTTGGAAACTAGCAAAGTAAAGTATACATATGATTTTTAAAGACCCTTTTAAGATGTTTATTTATGTCTACATTTTGATGTTTACTCAACTTCCAGCTGCAAGGAGTAGAAATCAAATAGCTTCCTCAACTTTCCCTTCCTTATCTTTATTAGCACTTAGGGCTTAGGAATCCTTGTCTTAACTGTACGACGCAAATAAGCACTTCTGCTTTGTTGCCTGGCTATTGTGCTAAAAACAACTTGAAGCGTTTGTCTTCTAATTATGATTTCAATAGGTTTGCGAAATCAAAGAAGGCGTAATTCGCTCTCACCAGTCAGTCCGTCAAAGAACGACCGTCTTATGAACAAAAGCGAGTTCCCTTTAAGGCGGCAAATCAAATCAAAGGAATAACAAACAGCCAAAATAATAATAATAAATAAAAAAAAACCAAAGAACAAAACGTGGCCCAGCAACTAAAACACATGTATGTATGTACAAATGTAGGCCATTGTTGACAGGCTCAGACCGCAAACAAAAAGAGTTCTCTTTTTGTTAGCCCACAAAAGGAGCGGAAAAAGCGATCAAAGAGGCGAAGAGCTGCCAAAAAACAAAAAAAAAAAACAATAAGAAGTAAGTGAAATAAAGAAGGTACAAACGCTCAACACTGCGCCTTGCTCAACAAATATACCCTCGGACCCTAAGCGAATACATGTGTGTTTGTGTGTGTGTGTGTGTTTACGGATTCCTTTTGCGGCCAGCTTAGGACCAGTACTCATCACCATCATCTGGATTTTGTTGCCAGAGCGATGCGGTGTCTTAAACGCTTTAAGCGAAATTAAAACATTTCACGCAGCAGGCGAGCAAGTTTAGTTGGCTGCTTGTTATGCAAACATTGCTACAGATTTTCGCAATTTTATACCCTGGCCCCATTAAAAATGGGTAAACGGGTATATTGGTTTTGTGCAAAAGTATTTAACACGCAGAAGGAAGCATCCCCAAAATCTTTAATGCTTACATATAAATTCTTGACCAGAATCAACTGCCGACTCTGTCCGTGTCTACGGATCTCCGAAATTGAAAGAAATATAAATGTTCAAATTTGAAATTATGTTGTAAGTTGTATATTCCGAGCATATCAGCTTTAATTTATTTTATCGATAGCTGCCACCGTTCTCAGGCACCGCTTTTTTTATTATTATTCATCAATTCCATAAAAATCTGATAAGAATCACTCAGGTTATGGTCTCATATTGATCTAATTGATCTTCATTGCCAATCATAAAAAATAAGAGCAAACTAAAATAAATTTATTTAACTTACTTAAGCTGGGTTCAGGGTATATTATAGTATAGCGCAATTCTTACTTGTTTTTGTTCTCAAAATACACTGTCAAAAATTGTATTTGAAATTGAAGTCTTGGTCTTCCCACGAATACCAATGTTGTATTTAAGTAAGTTTTAAGCCTAACATTTATTGGTGTTTACGATAAACGTTTAATTAGTAGAGCATCAAATTTAGGTCGGTTACAGATAACATCTTATATGCATGCTGGGATATTGCATTCTAAGCGTGGCAGACATGCATGAATTAGATTCAGAGCAGAACGCTTATCATGTCCAGCATACTGTGCGCACAACCAGCCACGTAATCAGCACAGTCCGAGTCCAAGCCGCGCGTGCCAAACTGTGAAGCATCATAGAGAGTGTCCACGTGCTGGAGCCGCAACTCGGCGGCGCTTGTTGTTGGCCTGTAAACGGCATGAGCCCACTAATTAGTTTGGGAAGTTGTCCTCGCATGGGGTCACTCGAGATGATAAGCCCAACAACTTACATGAATAGTATTTTGAATATGCTGCCCAATACGCCGTTGTCGGCATCCAGTGGAGCAGCGCTCACCTCGCAAATAGCACGCAGCAAACAGGCCGTGCCATTATAGCCATACTGACCCAAATAGTTAACAATCGCGCGATAGAAGTCGTGACGTGTTAAGCGGTGCGCTCTAGAAATCGCACGTTTCTCCAGATTGCGTCCATTGATGTTCGTCACATTGTTCCCAATGCCCAGAAAATGTTCATCGACATCCCACTGTATGTAAAACCGCATATTAAGATGACTAGTCGGAATTCAAGCACTCACCCTATCGATCCACTCATTATAGGAGTTATTTGATGGCAAGCCGTAGTTGGACTCAAAGTTGAAGGCCATGTACACATTGCGATATGTTAGATCCAGTGGTATGGCCACAGCGGCCAAGATCTAAAGAAACATGTAACTAAAACGTGATTTTATTGAAATGGAATTGGCTTACTCCGATTGCACTGCCACGTGGAAAAAACAGCACTGCACTGGTCATCTCTATAGTCAGCAAGATTAGAGTCAATTCAACTAAGAAGTTGCCACAAGAATGGGAACGATTTGAACCCATCGCGAGCAATGCGCAATGTGAACTGTTAGAAGTTTCGAGTTGCAAGTTGCAAGTGGCAAGTTGCACATGAGCAGAAACAAATAGGTGTCAAAACAGTTAATCAGTACAGGGTGAGACTGACCGATGCTGAAAGTGGTATGAGGAATTTAATATTGAGAATGTTGAGCAAGTTGAACATAAACCTTAAGACTAAGTTATAAAACATCTACTTAAAATAAATAAATAGAAATAAAAAACATAAGAATTTCAGATTCAAAAATAAGAATTCACTTTTTATATCAATATGGAAATGCGCTTAAAATAATTAATTAACTAATTAACAACTTTATATTAAGTATAGATTCTTTAAAAATGACACCTTTCCTTTATGATATGTCTGAATTCTTCATAAGAACTAAGTTAAAAGCCTATGGGCAGTTCAGACCTCAGAATTTCCACATATTAAGTAGTGATCGACTAGTAAATACCCAAGTCCATTATATATCTTACACGATGGAAATATTAAAAACTATTAGTTAAAAATTTAGAAAAGTAATGAGATAAGGTATATTTCCATCGATTTATGTATACAGCGAGATTGACCTGATTTGCATATGGTATTTTAGATCTTGTTATGAAAATTTAAAGTTAAAATTCAAATAGTAACTTTAATGTGTTAATTTTCAAATGTATGGACTGGTGTTGACAGGTGTTGAGCAAGATCAAAGTAGATTTGCTTGTGGGTTGTTGCCGATTATATAAATAAGTATTTTAATCTAATTAAACTAGATCTTAAACATTCATAGTCTCGCATATCTGGCTTAACAGTTGTGCTAAAGGCAATTCTTGATTTTCCAATGAAACTGAGTAAAACTAGCAAGTGCAAGTTTCACACAGTATCAGAGCTTACCTGGTAGCTTTTCTGTCTGCTGGGTGGAAAGCGTTAATCGGTTGGTGCTAATTAATAGAATTTGTAACAGTTCATCAGTGTTGCAAGAAAGCAGACTCTGGACAACGGACTGTTGTTTTTATGACTGATTTTGTTTCGGTAATAAATGCTCAATCAAGAACTTTAGGAAGTTTTTTTTGTGTATTTGCTTTTAGAATCAGTAACTCGCTGCTGGGCAAAGCATTAAGAACGTCTGCAAACTGAAGTGATTTAAAATTAAAATACACATCTACGAAATAATTAAAAAATGAATGCGAGAATAAGTAGACTGTTATACATAGGTATGATCTGTAATTTGTTTTCGAGTACAATTGCTGCTTATGGAAGCCTATCGAAACACGCCCGTAGCAGAAGGGCTCCCATCCCGTGGCTCATCTTTCCGGCAACATCTCCCACTCGTGTTATGGTGTGTAGAGTTGTTAGAGTTCCAGGCTGAAGATTAAAAATAAAAACATTTTTTAATTAGTTTATTGGTGGCATTGGAATACCGCTAGAGGATCTCGACAATGAGGCGGTAACGACAGGTTATGTCCTCAAAGCAGAATATTGGCTGCCCGAGACGGTAAATTCACTGCGAACGCCGACAGCTCTGCCCATTAACCAAGTACCCACGTTGGGATCCGTGGGAGCACGTAGGCATCGACCCATGTTCGAGAACTTTCTGGTCGGCGTCGATGATTTGGGCAAGAGCACAAGGAAGTTACTAGCTAGAACTAACCAGGTGCTGAGCAGTTACCGCTGGACGATGTACAGGGGCCTGGAGGGTCTGTCCAAGCGTCTGAGCAACCAGGGACGCATCTGTGTCTTGAAGAGCATCTGCGAGGCAGCCGAGGAACCTTTTCATGAAACCAATGGACTCATTGCCGATCTACTGCATATACTCCTGACGTAAGTAAATGTTTTTGATTTTCAACCGGCAACTGGTCTGAGTCTTAAACTGATTATAGGCCATCTTCTTCGGTGGATAAGTTGTCTGAGCATGCGGATAATGAGTACTACTACGCCGAGAAGGTGGGACAAACAGGGGCAGGCTGTGACCGTGTCTTCAAAGAGTGTCGTCACAGTTTGTTGCATCACTTTAGTGAGCTGCACCACAATCTGGAAAAGTTAAGTTTTTAGCAATAATACGCAGAATTTTGTAAAGCAAAGTGCATTTCGAAGATTATAAGAATTTAAAATTATTTAACTGACTTTGATTTTATTGTTAATTGAGTACATCAAATTACCAAATTCTCTTTTAACTTTCAACTATAAAAGTTGTTTTAAAATGTAGGTTAATTTTCATCTATTCAAATTAATAATCAATGTTTGGTCTAGAGAATTGATTGGGAGATAGTAAAGGTGTAAATTGAAAGATCCCGAAGTCGGCAGTTTTTATAAGATTTATCGATTCTTACAGCCATTGAGCCAATGAGCAGACAGTGTTGACAGCAATGTTGGATATGGCTATCGTGATTCAACGGCATCGAGTTGGTCTTGTGCTTAATTTGAATTATCAGTTGGCACTTTCGTTTTATAAAAGAAAGTAAGAAGTTGCCTTTTCCAAAGTTGTTAGTATAGTTAAAAGGCAACAGCGGGTCTGTGTGGTTTGGCATACCTGAAGCACATTGGGAAAAGGATAGTCGATATATACAGATATGACACAAATACAGCTGATGTGGCTAATAGCACTTAGTTTGGCTCATTTGACTGTTATTTTGGCCCATAACGAAAGCCATAGCTATGAAAGTGATCTGCTGGTGCGGAAGGCACGCTGGCTGCCCCTCATCTATCCGCGATCCCGACCCGCCAGATTCAAAGTTGGTATGCTTAGTTAACTCAAGTCTTTGTAGTGCTGACGCGATTTAATTACAGTTAATAGCTGGCTTTGGTATACCAGTGGATGATCTCGACATTGAGTCTATTACAACTGGCTATGTGTTAAAGGTTCACTATTTGTTGCCCAATAGAGCCGAGCACCTTCGCACAAAGGAGTTCCATGAAATAACAGATCGAATGCTCATGGATAATGCGACAGTATTTCAGCAAATCATGCAGAAAACCGATCAAGAACTGGGCCTTGCCTCAACAGATGCAGAAGACACCACACAGGAGCTCAATGGATATCGCTGGTCCATTTACAAAAGTTTCGAGACGATGGCTCTTCGCATGCATCTCAATGGTCGGCAGTGTATTTTGAAGAGTATATGCGAGAGCTCAGCAGCGCCATTTGATGAACGTAACGGTCTGCTGGGGGAGCTGTTGCACATATTGCTGACGTGAGTGGAGCGAGTGCGAGTGTACTTGCCACATACTGAACTTACCGTATATTTTGATAGTCCTTCCAGCTCAAAAGATGCGCTGTCAGAGCACACGGATAACGATTATATGCAGGCCGAACGCTTGGGACATGCGGGTGCCGATTGTGATAAGGTTTATGTAAAATGTCCAAAATCCCTTTTGGAGCATTTCTCCGATGTGCATCATTTGGGTAGTGAATTTCTTAAGATGTTGGGCTGAAAAATAATAATTGATAGAAGCCCTTGTAAGCGGTAAGGAACTCTGAAAATGTAGTTTACGAAATCATGTGATAAAAGTTGTTTTTCTTTTGATATTCTAACTAAATGAATGCCTTATGTACCGGGTAAAAAGTTATTGTAT
This sequence comes from Drosophila kokeensis, assembly GCA_035042145.1. Taxonomy (NCBI): domain Eukaryota; kingdom Metazoa; phylum Arthropoda; class Insecta; order Diptera; family Drosophilidae; genus Drosophila; species Drosophila kokeensis. Next base: position 138,918 of record JAWNLT010000589.1, on the reverse strand, counting down.
ATAATTATACTTATAAGAATAAGTAAGCTTTATTTATTACCATCAAAAGCTATGTAGTTGTAAAGCGCGTGTTCAGTGTTAACACATCTGATATTTTTAAATACATTTTTAATACTAAACACTAGAGATCACTCTTCGGCTGTTTTCCCAGCTCTACTGAAGACAAACGACTTCCTTTTCTGGACACCCACATTGAACTCGAAAACAGTGATTAAGAAATTAATTTTCTATACTTTAAATACTTTGGCGATGCCTGAGAAAGCCAAGTTCCAGACATTCTAACAACTTCCTCTTGGCATCATTTCACTGGCAAGCGTGAAATTTATGCAAATTTGCACATAATAACTCTTTTTGTTTTCTTTATATGGGACCAGCTTCAGATTCAGCTTCAGCTTCATCTCCAACTCCATATCCATCTCGTAGCTCCATCTTCAGCTCTTTCTCCACGCTCGGGTGGTCGCTTTTTAACCTATCAAAATGTACGCATCTTGCAGGTCTTTAGCCAACGGCGAACCCAACGCATTGTCTGTTAATTTAATAATTATAGTTGGGCCCAGAGATGGTATTAGCTACTGGGTCTTAAGACCCACCACCGATCTGTTGCGTCTGTTGTTGTTGGCCTGGCCAGCAAATAGGCGTTTAAATGCAAATGTCTGCGCTGTAATTAATACGCATAATACGCGTATTATGCAAATGCCATTGTAATAATGACTTGGCCCAAAACTTGCTCTTGGGTAAGACAAAATATGCATTTCACACTTGAAATGCAGTCGAACGTGGGCCTCAAACTGGCTCTCTGAGGCGATCATATATTCGTCACTGCGGTTCATTGTTAATGTTTTTACGTACTAATTAGCTTTGACAAAACACAAAACAACACAGCTACTAAAAATTAGTAGGCAAAGGGTGTGGGTCTGAGTTTGGGTCTGGGTCTGGGTCTTGGTCTTGTGTCTTGTGTCTGGGTTTGGGGTCTGGGATCTGCGGGTCATCGTCTGCGACTTTCTCTAATGAAGTTCCCAGCGAGTGGCTTTTAATTTGTTGTCTGGTTCTGGTACACTTGTGCATCATTTCAAACGATGACAATATCTGATAAGAGCTGCATATTTGACAGGAGTTGCCCCTTCTCCCACTAGATCTTAGGATGCACTATAAACTAAAATCTCTGGTCGAGATAATCACAGCGAGATGTTGTTGCTGCTGTTGCAGTTGTTGTTTTTATTTATTTATATAGTGTAGGTTTATAGTTGCCACAACCCAGGCACCTTTCACAAGTTCCATGCTGTTGTGATTACCTTTAACCCTTGCCTGTTTGTTTTGGGGCAATAATTTTGATTTCCATTGCCTTTCTTTGGAAACAATTTGTACCAACATGCAACTTAACGAAGTAATCAGAGTGTGTGTGCCTGCATGTGTGTGTATTTGTGTGTGTGTGTGTGTTTGTTTGTAAAGGCAAGCGCTCTAGGAAGAGTCTGGGACAGACACAGATTCTTATCCCGCCAGGTTGCGACAACTATTTTATGACCTTATATGTGAGTGGGAGGACGAGGGAAGGGAGTGGCGGATGCTGTCTGCTCTGCGCTTCTTTATATGGTATTTGGCTATATTTGGTAACCCCTTTTATTTGGCTCTGGCGAAAGTAGGTCCCCAATTCAGGACTAGAGTTTTGTTTCTTATTGCCAAAAGTTGGCAAACGGGTGTAATAATTTTTATGTTCGCCCGGGCTAAAATGTAACAAATTGCTGTAGGTCGAGGTCGGCGCTTGAGGTGGGCAGCCTTTTGCCACTCCCCGGTCCAATCTTGAGTTTATGCAGTACGTTAAGTTATTTATGGTAAATTAACAACTGGCTCCCTGAAAATGGTAATTATGTGAGTTGCAGCAGCTGTTTAGTCGGAACAAGTTTTTAAAACTTCACAGCGTAAAATATAATTGCAAATAAAGTTTAAGTTTTCACAAAGTGTATAAAATGTAAGTAAATTCTGGCAGAAGTTTTAATTCAAACATAATGCATTTTTAATTGGATTACATATTTAAAGATGTTACATATATTGAGATCTTACATATCTGCTTTCAAGAAAATTTCAAAGAAACTACGAGACATACCGTCAACTATTAAGCCATTAACTTTTGAGCTCAGCTCAGATCGTGTAGCTACTTTTCTGCACATTTCCAAGGCATCGTTAAATGTTTTTACTATTTTATGGGTGGCATTAAGCTATAAAGACAGATATAAATTTGTACGACTTGCTGCCCCGGACTACCCGTTTTTTAATGCGCAAAAGCAGATGCATATCTCTGTTCAGCTTTAACGGTTCATCAGACTCGTTTCCCATATTCAAAGTTTTGATTATTGTCATTAAATTACACACCTTATCGATGACTCGGTGTATTTGTGTATATTTCATGCTAATTAGAAGTCAAAGATATTTACTTCGCGATACGGAATAAATAATTGTATTTAATTTTTGTCTTATCTTGGCCAACCTGCATGCAACAAAAGTTATTCACCTGTCCCGTAACTCAGTTAACGATTCACTGATTAAGTTGTATCTTCTGTGGCATCAGTTTTTGGCTACTAGCCGTGAGAGACTTTGGCTAAGCCACATGTCGTATGCGCATTGTCATTATTCTCCGAATCTGATGATATTTTTGCATAATTTCGCTTGTGGATGTGCGTGATGTGCTGTGTGTGTGTGTGTGTGTTTGTGTGCTTATGCTGCAGTTTATTATTTAAACAACGTGACTAAATTTACGTAGTGCCGCAGGGTAAGCAACAAAAAATAACAATAGGAAATGCGAGGAAACCGGGCAGTAAAATAATAATAGCAATGTTGGTTTGCATATGCAAAGTGAGCGTAACCCTCGCCCAGACAATTTTCGCATGATAAATCGTCAAAAAAATATGAAAAAGCGCGAATTGTAACTGAAATCGCGCGCACACACACACACACACACAGACACACACACAAATATAGTGATAAAGAGACAGAAGAATATGAAATGGGCTGAGACCGAGGGCGGCACAGCTGCCTCTCACCTGCCCTTTGTTTATGCAAAAAGCTTCGCAAAATTGGCGCTACGTACGTGCCAAAGCATTTCATGGTCTGGCAACTTAATACAGGCGTTTTCGTATCTGTATCTTCTACCCGAAAATGCCCCCGTGCCAGTCTTCCTTCCATTTTCATGCATCAGTGTGTGTGTGTGTGTGTGTGTGTGCACATTCCATTCATCTTGTGTGTTTGTTTTTTTTGTTCACGTGTAAATTTTCTCAAATAAATCATTAAAAGCTGCTCCCCAGTCGACCAGAGAAGTCAGCACATTGACATTGTCAGGGCGCCGCCGCTCTTTTCAAATGGGTCTCCTTTAATAATATTCATCGCGGGAGTGCTTATTGTAAGTGCTCAGGCGAGCCTGAGGCATTCTCTTCGCTCTTCGCTCTTCTGAGGGCTGAGGGCGGATGACGTCCTCTCTATTCATAGAACTGCATTTTCTATGCCCTATTCATAAAGCATACACCCAGGCGCCTCGTCGTGCCATTGCACTCCAAATTGTGTGAATGTGTGTATGTATGACTGTGTGTGTGTGTGTGTGTCTTTGTACGGGTTAGTTAGTGGCACTTTAGCGCTAAAGTTTATACATAAATTTGTCATTGGCATTCAGTAACCAGCCTGTGTGCATACTTCAGTGCATTTTGTAAGCACAAGCAAACATTTGTCTACTCTTTTCCACTGGTTCTTTAGTTCCCCTTTCATTCATATTCACCTATGTTTGAGTTTCGCATGTTTACTTTTAGCTGTTTCCTTTGGCCGCTTGAATATCTGTCTCTATGTCTTCGTTTTGCTTGTTAATTTAATCTACAGTTTCGTATTTCATTAATGCCAGCCCTTTGCGGTCTATAAGAATAAAATTGTTAGGGTATATTCTTTTTTTAAATGGCAACAAATAAACCGCTAAAGCTACTATGACCTCAGGAGAATAATACTTTGATACAGACATTGATTTGATTTGATCCCGATCGAAAACTTGTGAGCAATCATGAAAAGAAACCTGTTTTTGGGACTCCCCAACGCCAGAAACAGTCTTAATTTGATTAATCCTATGGGGAAACGAAATAATGATTTATAATAAGTTATGAGTAGGAAAGGCCAATAGAATGCCAAAAATATTTCGTTTACTAAAGAAGGGACATTTTATATGATATTAAATATTAATTAAATTTCCATTTGCAAAAGTATAAGCCTGTATATATACTCATCCCACAGACATAATTATATAGACTCATTAACCTTTTCACTATGTTGTAGATTGCTTGCATTAGCACCAAAGTATTTTGTTCCATTTTATTTGGCTTAACTTAAATCAATTTGGACTCATATTCATACATTTTTCTAGCCAATATACAGATTTGCAGCTTTGAGATCCATATCTAATAATAAACAATCAAGCCGGAAATAAGTTTGGATAGGGTTTCCTCATTTCTAAGCTACTGTTAATAAATTTTCCCATAGCAAAATTGAAAACGCTCTTTATAAGGCGTGAACACACTACATATCATAGCAAATAAAAAGATTATGTCTGTCATTTGCGCTAAAAGGATATTAATAATCGAACTGAGTCAATTGAGCGCAACATAAATTGTAAATTCGTTACATAACAAAAGGAGAGGGATGGGAACACAAAACGGCGGCGTTATCACCTTTTAAGGACAAACAACACAGGAGGTCCTGTACTCGGTCTGAGGCATTCATTACCCTAAGATTTTTGTGGGCTCGTTAAAATTTCATTCGTTTGCCTTTCATTAGCAAAGCTGTGGTAATTTTCCCCAGAAGAATAAGTTGATTCAAACTCTCTCGATGGCTGTTCCCAGTCCCAGCAAACGGCAACGGCAACGGCAACGTCGGCGGCGGCATTGGCGGCATGGAACTGATCTGGTTTAAATATTACAGTGGCAGCGGCAGTTCAAAAGGATCAGAGCAGGCGAGCCTACAACACATTTTGATTAAGCATGAAGTCGTGTCGACGCCGCCGGACCGGTCTCTGGTCTTAGCCCATGCACAAAGTCCCTTTGTTTTCTGTCCGCATTAAAATTCTTAATTTATTTGTGTTGCTGGCTGGAATTCAGGCAGCAGCATAGAGCGTAGTCATCATCAGCTGCGACTTGAGCAAACAGCGCTCAAGTGCAAGCGCATTAGGCACAGTCATTCCCTCAGCCATTCCAGAACGATTCCCTGATCCAAACGCCCAACTCCGGTCTATTTGTAGACCGGGTGTGAAGTGCAGCACATTTTCAGAAAGGTGGGCGATCGCACCGATTCCAACTCGATACTGTGTAGTGGGCTTACACACTCAACTATATATGTATATATTTATGTGTGTGTGTGTGTGTGTGAAGTGGGTGTGGCTGCATGTGTGCGGCATTGGCATTGCCCTTCACATCAGAGGCGCCTCGAGTGCAACACTTGTGCGCTGATTGTGCAATATAAATTTTGTGGGGCGGGTGGTCGGCAGGGCGTGGCGCGAGGCATTGCAAATTGCTGGACTGCCACAGCTGTGGCACATTCGATACGCTTTTCATTTCATTTATTTATGTTCATGTCGCGATGCGGTTTACGAGAAGGTGCCAACTCATCCACGAGCACATGCATCCTGCGCCCGGGGACCCAGAGATCTCAATTTGTTAAGCAGCTGATGCCAGATGGCGCTACAGTTGAAGGCAGAGTGTTAATAAGACTATAACAGATTTCTTATAAATTATGCTGATATTAATGGCGAGGGCGGCGATATAAAAACAACGACATATTCGTAAGAAATGTGTTAAGGGTGGAACGCTGAGCAGACATTAAGCTGTCATAGATTGGAAGCGGTGCTAAATATCTAATTGTAAAATGTAAAAATTAAGCGTAAATAAATACAAATTATTTTTGGAATATAAATCAAATCTTGAAGAACACATGTCTTTAACTAAGGTACTTATAGGTCAAGCTCGAAATTTGTGTTCTGATGCGGAGGGTATCATATATATGTATGTTTAATAAAATGTTTAACCAGTCGTAACTTTAAAGTTATCTTTATCAAACCTATAAGTACCATTTAACTATAAAAATGAGGAATATTAAGCTTAACGAAACAAAAACATAACATTTCGTGCCTAAGAGAGTTGCTCCTTCTTATTTTGTTATTATTTTATTAATTAGGAAATAAATAGGATGAGTAATGGCAAAGTGAGTAGTTAACTTTGAAACTCCGTAAATCTTCTTCAAGTTTAAATTTCGACAGACATTACATTACATGACATGTATCTTGAAGCTGAAAAGACAATTCTAACGTATTCGATTAAAGCTGATGCTTTAAAACAGTCTAAAGCAGCTCAGTTATTACCGCACTTATCACGTACGGTTGAGCTTGGAGCCTGATCACCCGTTGAAACCACCCACGGCAAAGCCAAGTAAGTCGGTTATCTGATGCCGTATTAGCGGCTGCAACCCACCACACCCATTAAGCAAACTCAGTTTTTAACCGACAATTTCATGGGCATATGTCACGAGTGGCTGTTCAAGTTTCCACTCGACACATTCATCAGCATCAAGCATCAAGCATCGTGCATCAAGCAGAATCATTACCGGCATGTGTTACTTGGAAACTTATCGCTGGCTGCGCAATGTCAATGTCAGCTATTATTATTATTATTTCACTCGCGTCTCGAGGGGCACACACAAAATTATCGCTTGGGATTAGCCCGAATCACGCAGCAAAGGAAAACTTCAGATGCGCTGTTTGTCACAGCCAAACTAACCAAAAATCCCCCAGCAAACATTTGTACAACACCTACGAGTGGCAGACAAGAAAACAACAGACATCATCTACACATGTGTCGTGTCGGGCTTTTGCTTTCATTTTTCAGCCTCGTTTGATATATTTAAAGTGTGATTATTTGTGCGGCGATAAGCAACTTCCTGCCCCTACTGATTGATGCTGCACGGCTCTGTGTCCTGGGCTACAGATAAGAAACGTTTGCACGAACGCCCGAGGTGTTAGTTTCCACACTCTGCGCAGCGTTTTGTTGCGGTTCCAACTGGGGTGTGATATTTGACAGTTGTCTCTCATTTAAGTGATAAGAATTATTTACATTTTTTCTCTGTTTTTTTTTTTAGCCGTCCTCTTTTTACTTGCTTTTTTGCTTACATTTTTCTCATTAAAAAGTTGAGGCCCAGCCGGAAAATTATTGCTATGTGCTGACGGGTTTTTCATTTTTTCCCCCATTTTTTTGTTTGCAAATAATTACCTCGAAATTCACATGCCGCCGGACCGTCGCTTAAACCACTCAGCCGAGCGTTATGGCAATTCATAAAAGCCTGCATATATTTGGGATGTGATGTGCCTGCTTATCCTTAGCGATGCGGGTGGCGTTTTGTGCATAAATCCTTTCACACAAACATTCCAGGCAATGAACAAAAAAAAAAAAAAAAAAAAAACAGAGAAATGTTGCAAAGGATGTGCTTGCCGCACGGTCATTGTTTGTTCCTGGCAATGAGCCGCACATTAAACCGTACATAATTAAGCTGTCGGGATTATTTTGATGTGTCACACGGCGACAGGCAGCTGATAGCCCGGCTCTGGGCATTAATTTAAGCCAACTTTTGTTTTGAATTCCCGTACTGTGAGAGTTCCGCCAGCTGGGCTTGTGATAAATGTAGGGCATGTCGGGAATATCAACAGGCTCCAGACCTTCAGTTTTTAGGAGCATACCAGAGGATGCAGAAATGAGCAATTCCGCATGGAGCCTCTTCTGAAACATAAAGATTGTAATTTAGTTGCATTTCACTTCAACTCTAAAGTGGGAAATATATGGAAATACATATCTTAATCAATCAAAAATAAAAGAAAGAAAAATAAAATCTTTTTGCTCTTGTTTTCAGCTTCTCTATTTAGTAAAATTTTCAGTCTAAGTCAATACGTGGTTCATATTATGTTTGATCATTAACCACTCCCGAAACCAGGAAATACCACTCCCGAAAAACTTTACCTATCACAATTCGAACTTGTACATTTGTAAGCCAAGCATTGCTTAGTATTTTCAGTCAACAACAACTCAAAGAAATGTGCCACACATGCCACATATTTGCATTGGAATTCGACGCTGGCTACATTTGAAATCTGACTTTGTTAACTTATTGAGTTACTTAGGTCGAATAAGCACAATACTAAAAGAAACTCAAACGAAAACATTTTGACAATATTACAAATATATGACATTAAGAGACAAAAAACACGGCAACACACTCAAACGAGAATTCGGTCTTGAATTTGGACACCAGGCGAGTGTTATCTATATGGGCGCCGGAAATCGTAGAGTGCACATTTAAGTTTAATTTATGCGACCGGCACCAGAGGGCGCTGCTTAGCATTTAAATGGACGACACATTTCCGCTCTGGTTTGAAGCGTCCCATTGTCTGAGACAAACGTAGGTAAACAATTTCGGGCGGCTCCAAAGAGTTAAGCGATTCAAGTACTTATTAACATTTAATTGGGAATCAAAGTGAGTGCAGTGATGAAAGAGGCTAATTACAAATTCACGTGCATTGTCCTGCAGATGTCTTTGACGGCGTTGAAGTGCTTCAAGCTTCAAGAGTCTGAGGCAGGTGCCAGAAATGTGCATTTGTCTTTCGGCCAGATGAGATTTCTATTAGCATTTTCAGTGCATTTGTAAGTATTTTGGGCCTGAGGTCAACAGTAGTGGACACTAATGAAATTTAAATTACCACTGAGCCTCGACTGAGCCGATCTCTCGGCTGCGGCTCAATAGGTCGTCGGAAAGTCTGCGGCTCTCTCCATTCTGTATGGTAATCGGAGGGTACGGCTTGAGGTCTCCCGCTGACGCAGGGCTCAACAATTTTTCTTTAGTGTTATGTAAATTTCGTTTTGTGAAGCGGACAAAGAAATTATTTAATTTACGCGTCACTCAAAAGGCTTAGACACGAAAATCCAAAGGGGGCCTCTTTACTTATTCGCATTTATTTACACGCATGTTAGGCGCATCGGGTTCTTGGACTTTTCTCATATGCTTTATGGTATTTATTTGTGGTTTTTACATAAATGCCAACATAAATATCATTTAAGACTCCTTTGTGTGACGTTATAAAAGGCAGTCGGTTGTTCGTTGTTTCGTTGTTTCGTTCTTGTGTTGTTGGGTGTGAAAAAATTTTCTTAAAGTTGTGAAAAATTGTTATTGATTTCGTGCCTAAAGACAACGTTTTCTGTTTGGCTTAGCTTTTTGGTCATAAAACGAAGCTGTGAAATGGCCTAGGGAACAGAAGTCTTGCATTTTTTTACGAGCATGATTACAGCTTAAAACGTTGAAATATTCTAACAAATTTTATAAGCTTAACAACTTAGCACGAAACGAAGAATGTACCATTAGAAAAGAAGATTCAAGGCCAGCTAAAAATGGTAGAATAACCAACTATTAGGGAAATAATGTGCTAGTCTTTAATACTATAGGTATATCTAAAGAATATGCAGAATTAATAGCATTTAGATAGTTTAATCTATTGCTTGCTTTTGCTTTATCCAATTCCAAGTCCTGTCAACTGTTTAATCTGCTTTATGACATGTTATTTTCTAATGTTGTTTTTCCAATTATAATTTGTTGTCTTGAACATATTTTCCTGTTGTAATTCATTTTCTTGTCAATGCTCGCTCTGCACAAACTGCAGATAAACGTAAACACTTAACAACTCGACAGTCATTGTCAGGCACTCCGATTGACAGCTACACATCACATCACAAGGAAATTGTAACAATGAGTGCAGAGAAATCACTGCAATTATGGAAGCAATTTTCCCAACAGTTCTCAAAAGAATCACCTGCAGTCAATCGCCTTGGCGAACGGCAATCAACACTAAGACCTGTAGCTGCTCCGCATTTTGCTTTAATTAATATATTTCTTTAGTGAACGTGGAACGTCGATTCATTTTTTATGGCTGGGCGACAGGTAGGCAGGTAGAGGCTAACTTCAAGGATAATACGGAGCGGAGTCACGCCTATAAATTAAAAGTTGCTGACCGTTATTAAAGACAGGTTATAATGCTGCTACGCACACGCAAGCTATGGCACAAATTATAGGGTCCCTAAGATGGGGAGTAGGAGAAAGGCAAACGGAGTCCTGTGCCTGTGCCTGTGCCGTCATTAATACGGAGAGCAGTCAGGACAATGCGTGAAGGCATTTCCAGATACTTATCCTGGCGCTGTGGCGTATGCAGGTGTATTTCAACGAAAACGAATGGGAAAGTGTTTTTCCCGCCATGCAATTTTGTATGCCAAGCGAAGTCAAGCCCAAGGTCTCTACAAATTGAGCACGTTTCGATCGCTTCGAACGCTTATCGCTCACTCAGCGTCTACTTTTCAAATTGGCCCAAGTGCATGGGGGCACTATGAGTGCTGTAAATCGAATTGGCTGGTGTCCAATTGGAAAAATTGAAAGCCAAAAACCAATAGATGTAGGCAGCTTAACGTTTTTAAAGTGTTGCAGTCGGCATACATACGCACAAGCAAACATACAAACAAACATACAAACACACATATACACATGTAGCGCACATTTCTACGCAAAGCTGCTTGTGTTGGCCCGGCCACATTGAAGACCATTCCACTGATAACGCCATGAATAATGTGCCGGTGCATTACTGCGTTTGTCTTGGCCTCACGAATCTCGGCTGCTTGCCAGAGACCAGAGTCGGCAGAGTCGATAGACCGGAGACCAGAGATACTGATGCGGGTCATTGGCACAGTCTCTCTCACGTCGATTGGTTTGGCTTTGCTTTGCTTTGCTTTTAATTAAAAGAAACTTTAGTTTAGATAAGCGCGACTAGATAGAGCGGCACAAGTGGTGCCAGGCCTCACATTATCGACATTTTCGGAGCACTGATTTTTCATTTAGTGGATAGCATATGTTTAATATACTTATGCTATCATTGAAATACGACCGTACAATGTCAGTGGATTGACCAAATTCAGTTGGTTGCGTTGCGAGCGACATTAATAATGTGATTTTTGATAGCAGGAACAGGTTGTCCCATCGACCGCAAAACATGAGCTTTCCATATTAAATTTATGTTGAGGCGGCACATTCAGATTGTTGTTTTCCGTTTTTATTTTCGAATTTTTCGATCAGATTCGGTGTAGAGATGTTGAGTTACGGGAGGCGGTACTATCAAAATGATATGAGTCAAAAAGGCAGCAAAATCTTGTATAGCTGCATTGAAAGTCTGGAAGAATAGGCGACAATACCTTATTCAAATGAGAATTTTCTACAAATTAAAATCGGAGCTTTTAATTCATTGAATTTTAAATTACTTTTAAAATTTGGTCTAAACAAATCAAATAATTTATAATATAGTATTTTAATATTGTACATTTTTTATTTTCTGTACAGATAGTGGGAATATCAAAAAGTGGAATTGTTGGGAAACATAAATTAAAATGTGGGAGTAATCATCTAGATGTTTTTTCAATTCCTACATATATTAGATAGTTTATATTAAACTGTTGCTTCTCTGTGATGGATAGGATTAAATTGTACTGAAATCTACGCTATTTCTATGTTTTCAGTCCGTAAATTAATTTTATTTATTATTTACACGCCCATTCAGATAGACTGAATGTGCAAATCTTGCAAATAACTAGTGATAGCGTTTATTTGCTAAAACCAATTTCACCTGCTGGGTTGCTCAGAAAGAGTCCAAAATGACTGCAATTAAACTAATTGAATGCTCGTTTTTGAATTTCAAATCACATGAAACATCTTTCGGCAATCATTTTTGATGGATGATGATTCCCGAACGGCTGCACGTCCGCAATGTCAAAGGATAACCAACAAGACGTAGAGTAATGCTCACATACATACATACATCAAACAAAACATCAACAACAAAAAGAAAACAAATTTCGTCCGAGACAGACAAAGGAATAAAATCCAGGTGCATTTACAAATTTGACGCCGTTGGCTTTCAAAAGCAAAACAGGCCGAAAGAAAGAATAAAACAAAAAAAATGCAAGAAAGATGCACATTGCCAGATAAAATGATGATGATGATGATGATGATGTTGGTCGACCACGAATGTGGTTCCAGAATGCACCTTGCAGCCGATTACCAACAGCAGCAACAACACCAGCACCAGCACCAGCACCAGCACCAGCAACGGGCTAATGATTTCAAATGCTAATCGTACGAAAGGTAGAAATATATACTACCTCTGGAAAAAGGCACGCGTTTTATACCTGCCTGAAAAAGGTAGACCCTGGAACCGATACAGTTGCCGCTCGTTTGACTGCTTCGCTTGAAAGGATGCAGGTGGAAACTGATTTTGAAGAAACAAACAGAGAAGAAAGGTTCGTTTGTGTTTTTAAGGCGTGTGTGTCAGTTTAAAGCGAGCGCCAGTCACAAGGCTTCACAGAATTACCAAGTATCTATATATTCGCAAATTTCAATATATATACAAAAATATTGCTATAATCTGAAATGGAATACACAACTATATTGGTTTTGTGGATTGTCCGTCCTGTCAACACCCTTAAAGCAAGATATTTAATACTTGGAACACATCTTATAAGTGCAAAAATGAGGTGCTACGTTGACTAAGGGGATATGAAACTGATAAAAGTTAAAGCAACTTTAGTAAGTGAATTTTGACCATCATAAAATGTATTTTTATTAATTGGGGATATAGTTTTTAGCTGAGCATTTAATGTTCTTTACCCACGAATTTTTTCTAGAGTTTATTTCATTTTATTTATTATTTTTATTTATTATTGGCTAAGCAGCTTCATATCAATATTTCATAATTTTACTACATTAAAAGTTTTTATAAAGTCGCCTCACATTTCAATTGCAGCTTTCGACGGGCATTTTAAATGCCATTTGTATGAATTTATGAATAAAATATGAATATGTCTCGGCGAAAAGTTTATTGAAAACGTGTCTTTTCATTACCCCTGTGGCATTTGCAGCGCTCAGTACTCAGGGCTCAGTGCTCAGTGGCAGGCTCATACTCAGTCGCAGTTTGCTTAGTCTAGCCGTTTCGCATGCGTTATAAATCACGCAAAGTTTTTGAAAAGCACCGCGGCTAACTTTACGGCGTGGCAGCAGCGTAAGTTTTATGTCATCAAGTTTGGCAAGTCGCAGCCAAGAAAAGACTTTCAACTTTAATTTTGGAAGCGATCATAGTTCAATGAGCAAATTGCACGCTGATTTGTTGGACTTGAATACAAGCAAGCGACTCGCTCTGTTATTTGCCTTGCTCTAAAGTTTCATTTGGAATTTTGCCTCAATTATTTTTTGTGAAGCTGGTCCTCTTTGTGCCGTGTGATTAATGAGCTAAGACCGCTAAAAACTTTACCTTAAGCGCATAAAATGCAACGCATCGAAAAGAAGTCGCAAAAAAAAGTAATGTTGAAAGTTATTAAAATCAACGAAGCGTTGTCTGAAAAATCCAAAACTTTTGGGTATAATTAAGCGGCAAGCGAATAATTCTAAAGAACTTCAATATGAAATCAACTTTAATAGTCGTCTACATTTGGAATCGACAGGCTCGCGTGACAAATGTCATTTGAATTTCGATACCCCCAAATGCCAGCAGGCGACCACTCCAAATGTTATTGGAATTTACTGGGTCTCGTTGTTAACGTATAATTTTCCATCACGCAGCCGTAATAATCGGCCCTGAGAGTGCACAAGCAACTGACAATTTGTTGTAATTATGGGTTTTAGGCAAAGAAATCAAATAGCTTTTCATGGTATTTAAATATAATTGGAGTTTGATTTGGCTGCCAAGAACAGCGGTTAACTATCTGAAGCGAATATGCTTTGCATTTGTTTTCGTCTTGGTTTCATATTTTCTGCAGAAGTTGAGTAAATTGAAGAATATCTCTCGAATTTGTTGGCAGGGCAAAATCTTATAAAAATATCTGATTGGCTCGGTTAAGGAATTTGTGAGCATTTCAGAAACTTCGGTATATATTGGTTTAACTGAAATTATTTTATTACGGTTGCCACAGTTATGATAGGATTACATTTTGGTTAAGACTTGACACTTATTTTCATTTGATAATGTTATAATTTCTGTACACTTTCTTTTGCATGGCCTAGCTGCTTTTTTATAGTTTGAAAAGACTTGAGAACAGTTCTTTGGCACTAAAATATATGTAGTAAATTTTATAAATTAATTAAAATACTTACACATTTAGCTAACAGATCGGATACATAATTGCAATTGTCAACTCAAGCCGAATTTAGGAGGAGCTCCTTCGATTTCAGCAGCTGGTGGTAAAATTATCAGCACTTCCTGCTAATGGCAGCAAACTGCGTAATAATAATTGTCAATTGCCGACACGTACGATGATTACACATGTTCAAATGGCAGCTGGTAGTGCAGCCATCTAAAGGACCTCGGCCATGGAGCCAGGGCCATTTAAGGAGGCGAGACCAGACCAGAGGAGCAACTAATGTAATATGTTTAATATGTGAGACAGTCCCTAAGTAGCCTTAAGGCAGGATAACAGGCATTATATGCGACGCAGACACTGTCAAATACACACACTCACACACGTACACACACACGCATACACACACACACGCACCTTCGAAGTGTAAGCGTCCCATGTTGTCGTAATCCTCAATTAAATTTTATTCTAAAGCAATTTCGCAAAGTAGTTTTTCTTCTCGTTGTCACCACTGCAAAAAAGATAAGCAAACGGTGGCCAACAAAAATTTGTAAGGGCATTTTGGGTATTCGAATTCGTATACGTTGTCGATTTTTGGTTATTGTTGAAATTCTCAGGGCACGCTGTAAATAGCCCCGTAAACATGAGGATTAGCCGACCATTTGGCTTTGTGCTCTGCCGCTTCCACAGTCCGGGCCAAAAGTGTCACTCACTCAAAGACAAATATTGCACAAGGAAACGGAAATGCCGCTACATTGGCCAGGCCAAAACTAACAGTGTAAGGAAGTGGCTCTAAGCATGAATCTCAGACAGCCACTGCCCTTGCTCCGTGTGTATGTAATCCTTGTCCTTTTTCGTCTTGGCCATTGTGCCAATATTTATGTGTCATTCACAATTGTATGCACGACATTGATGGTTGACAGCAGCAGCAACAAATCCAATTGCACAGCTGTTTCGAGGTTTCCATGTCTCTCCCTTCTCCCTCATCAAGTAAATAAGAAACAAATGTACGCTGTGACTTTGCTGTTTGTTTTTTAGCTACTCTGATGGGATTTTCCCATTTCCCACTCCCCCGTCGATCGGATGCTGAAAAATTGTCATGAAATTGTACAACAATAAGCAATGCATTGTAATGCAATTGCAGTTGTGATACGGTTTGCCATAAGAAATGGATTTTGTGGCTGTATCTTGGTTAGATGTTACCTCCTTTCTGTGTACAGGTAGAAGAATCTAATAAGTGTGCCTAATGTCTTTCGGAAGACTATAGAATCCAGAAGACAGGAAGTGCACAAGACAAATGTTAGGATGTACAGAAGTAACAATAGAGGAAACTAAGCAAGCAAATCGCAAGGTTATGCAATTCGATACACACAATATAAAAGTATTTCCTTATTAAAAAAAAAACAAAACAATAAAACCTGTGCAATCGTCAGTGTCCGTCCATCTGCCCTTATATTTAAGTTAAGCATAGAGACTATAAAACCTAAAGATATATGTATGTTCGATTCAAATGCTCCGAATTTCGATTTTAAGTAATAAGAATCGATATGCAACTGCAATTAGATTTGATTTTAATTAAGAGTTAATATTTCATCAAGATCGCAATTGAAACACACAAAATGTTCAAGAAATTGTGTATTCAAATCATCCAACTATTTAATACTATTCAACTTTTAGGTTTGAATAGCTGAGTATTCGATTTATTAAAGGTATGCTAAATAGTATCTCCTAGCTCTCTCTTAAGTGTAGAATGCAAAGTTTTAGGCATTCAACAGACATTTAATAATAATTCAAATAAGTCACGAGATTTATTTGATGTCGTTTCACAAATACTATATTCTAACACATTCACTGTGGCTTATGACTTTTGGCTTCGGAATAAAAACACACTCTCCACAACACTTTATAGCTAACATAAACTGTAAAGTTCAACTGTCCAACTTTCTTTTTTGCTTATAGATTATACTATAGTATACAATAATTTGGCCTTATGCGGATACGAACGTGAATGGGGTCTCAACCTTCGACTGTCGCAACGTTAACGTAGTGAGCGAAATTTGTGTTGACTATGCGACAAGTCGTTGGCAAGTCGAGCGTCAGCCCACAGCAAACATGGTCAAAAAATCAGAACGTCTCATAGTTGCAGTGGACTGGACCCATTTCATTGACGTTAATAAATGACCGGAAGGACATTGTATGGTATTGCCATGGCGTGGCAATAAACAAACGAAGCAGCAGTGGCAGGAGCAGCGGCAGCAGCAGGAGCGTCAAATTGGCAAAAACAATGCTGTATGCAGAAGGCGATGGACCAGGTCCTCTGTGAAGGTCCTGTTGCATTTTTGGTCAGCCGGAAGTTTACTGCAGCGTCGCACCCTTTTTGCCTTGGCTCGCTTGCTTTCCCCTGTTTTATTTGTATTTTTACTTTTCTGCTTTTCGGTGCAGTCATTTTTTTTTTTTGTGTGTTCGCAAATATTTCACAGACTTGCGCGCAGCAGCAGCTGGCAAGGATGTGCCAAGGATTTGAGTGTGGGAACTAACTGTTCGACTGGCAAAAATCAATCGTGGTTAGTGCAGAACTCGGATGTGCTTGCACTTGCGTTAAATTTTGCTATGATTAATTGCTGATGATTTGTTTAGTTTTTTACACTCACAGAAAAATGCAGTTATAACTTCAAATAAGATATGTATATCATATATTCCAAGTATATAAGTTCTTGGTTAAAGAAAAGTGTGTTGTATGGCAGCATTATTAAGAAATTAGAATTAAAGTTATTTGATTAAGAAATGTGTCCTATGTCTGGATTTTACTTTATATCGGTACAAATTTCTCACTTTCTTCTCAGTTTTTATAAGTGCATCTACTCGAAGCTTACAAGTAGCAGATGTACATTGACTTATCGAATCTTACCTTCGAGACGACCTATTTGAATTGAGAAAGAGATTAGCTAATGCAAATTTTGCGTAGATTTTTGTTGCTGTGCGAATATATATCTATAAAGGTATACGAACTGAATCTGTTGCTGATAATCAACACATTCCATTCTAGAAGACATTTCGCTTATGCGATTAGAACACAAATTTTCAAAGATCTACTTAAACATGTATTTTATAAATAATATTTTAACATTTTAAGAAATTCGCCACCAAAATGGGCAAGTCGCTGGATAACTTCAGCAACAACAAACTTTTCATTCAAATTGGAACTAACGGTTTCCTTATCACTTTATTTGTAGCTGTGTGAATTATCTTAACCAATGCATTTGTAGCCTGTACTATCTAATACCACAACAAACAAGAACCACTTGCCAGTTTCCAAACAAGTCAAGTGCTACTATTCCCCGGAGCTGCAGGCACAAAGTCAAAAGGGCGACAAGTGCAGGGCTTTTTGCCACCCACAAACAACATTCACAATCGCACCATCTGACAACACTCACAACCTTCTCATGGCTGAAGCGGCTCAGATGCACACTTGAGAGAGAGACCAGAGTCACAGCTCGCCGTCAACTGGCGAGTACTCATGTCAATTTTGCATTAAATAACTAAATCCAGCTCAAACAAGACGCCCACATGGGCAGCAGACTCAAAGATTATCGAGAAAGAAGCCTCTGGTAGGTAGTTATAGTAGGCCCAAAATGTTTGTTCGGCTCCGGGGCAATGCAGCCGGAGGGCAAACAAATAAGCGTTGTGGCAACCAAAGTGGATGCCAAATAACCATAATGGTGTTTATCCACAAGTTCATTTCGCTGTTTAAACATGCCTCCGAATTTACCGACACAATAAACAAACGGCCAAAGCATTGGCCTATCCAGAGGCGCCCAGTTTTATTTTTTCTTCCCTTTCCCCCCAAAACACTCACACACACACAGAGGCTTCTATGTTTCGTTTGGGGCAGGTTTAGACCATTGACGACTGCCACTGCCACTGAAACTGGGGTCCTAGGGGCATCGTCAGTGGGCAACGGTAGCCGGTCTCCGTCGTCAACAAAATCGAAGTGCATTGCGCTGTTATTTTAACGATTATGCTGATGAGCATCAAGCATTGACCATCCAGCGTCGAGCATGGAGCATGGAGCATTGAGCATTGAGCGTAGAACATCGAGCAGCAAGGAGCAGAGACGACGCGGGCGATGATCCATCAGAACTGTAGACATGGAAATGCAATTTGTGTAATTTATGCGGATGATGGCCAAGCATTGGTCCGAGAGCTCAGTGATATGTTCGATTAGCCGCGCGATCCGTCAGATACAAAATGCTGATTATCAGATGGAGACCACAGCGGCACTTGTCTTCCATAGCTCAGTTTGCGCAGCACACATTTTGATTTATGATTTCAACGGCTCACCGTACAAATTAAAAGCATTCCAGGGTTAGCATCGGTTTTTTGTTTTTATTTTCCTTCGTTTTTCTTTCTGTGACCTGTAGCAAATGTTGTCATCGTTGTCTAGACGTATAAATGCGGTGGCTGGCACTCATCAATTAATAAAATGAAGAACCTACACTCAGAACTAAGCAGTCTCATCGATTTTTGAGCACGTCAATCAGCTTATCATATCATTTGACTTGCGCAGACAATTTAAATGTCTATTGAAGGCAGGAAAAGCCCATCATTAAAAATAAATTATGGGGGTATTAGCCCAAACCCAATAAGCTTTAAGACGGTAGCCAACAGTTCACAGGTAGAAGAAAACTTAAAGACCCTTCTTAGGATTGATATGCATGATAAGCTGGCAAGTGACTCCTGAATAAACGTATGCTGATGTTTTACCTAGCGAAGATTGACCATTTGTATCCAAAGAAAGAGAGCAATCAAACCCAATTGGTCATCAAATTTGTAGACTTCAATCAAAATATACATATTTTTTGTTAAATGCTATCAGGTATTCGTTTATTCCACTTTCTTGAATGCACATTGACTATTTTAGTTATCTGCATTTAGTGTCAATTTAAATAAATAGAAAGAAGTAAGAATTCTCTAGTTCAGAGACCTAGACTTGGAGATACCCCGAGCCCAGCTGTTAATTATATTAAATTAAATGAAATGAATTGAATGAAATGAAAAATCTAGCAATCGTCAGCTTTCTGAAACATAAAATATTAGATTCCATATGCTACAATTATTTACTGCATATTATCACTATAGTCGGGAGTGTAGAACTATCACGATTATGCCACACACAGAGATTGTCGAGGTGAATAAAACATTCACCTGGAGCCATAGATAAATAACAGCGAGTTAAATACTGAGATGGAGATATAGCTAGAGATAGCTGTAGAGGCAATCATAAAGATAAAGGAACACACACAACTACACCGAACATATTGTTAAGAGCTCACAAAAGGCAACTTGCATGGAAGGATAATGCGTACATTATTTATTAGCTATCGACCAGCATTGCTGACTGGACGTGGATGACGAGTGCAGGCGCGAATGACAATTGCAGAAGTGTGCAGCTGAGGATGCTTGAGGATAAGGATATGGCTGGATGTGCGACGGCTTTGGCATTGCAACGATGCGGGCTGCATTAATAGCAAACAATGGGCAAACTGCTTTAAAGTAAACACAAAGGCGACCATAATACAATCATAATTGCATTTTTACAACGGCCAGGAGGGTATCCAAGAACCAAAACACTTTTATTGGCAGTTCACACCAAGGACATAGGGAAAGAAGAAGACAAAAATAAACAAAGAGAAATAGAATTAAATTTTTATCTAACAAAACGCGCAGCAGGCAAGGGTCCTTTGGTCCACACCAGTACACTCGCAGTGTGTTCGTGTGTAAGATATTTTTTACATTTAATTTTTTTTTGCACTGCGATATGAGCCAAAGGACCTTCCTGGAAGCTAGCGCTCCTACACGCACACACTGTCACTTTTCGCACCAACAGCCAACCGCTCCTTGGCTGTCCTTGGGTCAGTTAAACATTAATTTGACTTATCCCAGCTGAGCAATTGGCTTCCAAGGACACGCACTCAGCTGGAAAAGTGCAATTAATGTCAAACACAGGCGACTTTGGGACACACACGAACACACGCGACCAGCAAATGACCCAAGGATAAACACTGACCTTGCGCATAATTAGTCCACAATGGGTTAGCCAGGCAATTGACCATCCCAAAAAAAACAACTGTCCGCTTGGCGAGTCAAGGTCTAATTGTAGCCTTGAGCCACTATAGAGCATCCTGCTCATTATCCTGCTCCGCTTGACTTGCCTGTTTATTTTAACACGCGCCGCGCATGCGCAAAGTGAAGTCGACCTTGCAATGGGCGAACGCTGGGCGTGTGCTGATAATAAAGTCATAGAGA
This sequence comes from Drosophila kokeensis, assembly GCA_035042145.1. Taxonomy (NCBI): domain Eukaryota; kingdom Metazoa; phylum Arthropoda; class Insecta; order Diptera; family Drosophilidae; genus Drosophila; species Drosophila kokeensis. The sequence goes on along the minus strand of JAWNLT010000589.1, from coordinate 118,396 downwards.
AGTTTTCGAGGTCACTCTAAAAATCCTCGAAAATTTTACTACTTTCACGCAGATATCTTAATGGCATTTTGTCTAAACCCAAATAGAGTCGTCATGGACATGTTGAGTTCTGTATAATATTTGTAATTGCAGTTGCACCATAAACCTATCAAAGCAAATTATTCATTGACCAAAATTTCAAGGCTAAAGTGAAAATATATAATTTTAGTATTTTGCATGCTTGAAATCTGACATTCTGGGTTTTTCATCAGTTCATTATGATGGCTCGTGAGATAGTTTTAGGTATTCGGTGAAAGCTTATAAAAGCATTAGAAAATTATGTGAAAACTGCTTCATTTTTGTTCAGTTTTATGAGGGTGCGCCCATGTTGAAAAGAACGCTGTGAGAGAGAGTTAGTTTATTACATACATTACAAAATGTTGAAATTCACACACTAATGGAACTGGGAGGAGTTTGTTAGGCTGATTTACTAGTCAGAGCACGACTTAGAGATATCTTTAACCCAATTCTTAGAGCTCTTAGTTATTCAAACCAACATGCAAAAAAATGAGCATACACTCAATGTATATAAGTATGTATGTATGAATTCTTAATGGTTTAGGATATTTTAAAATCTTTCCGATTTTTATTTGCAAGCATGGCTAAATTAATTTTAAGAAGTATTTATACCCACCTCAGATAAAGTGATATCTCCCTTAAGCCGCCTTACACAATCGCTGCAAATTCATAGTTTCATTAGCAAGAGTTTAAGGAATCAAATATTGTGTTTTTTTAATGTTGTTGATGAAGTGTGTCACATATCGTTATATCAGATAATATAATTCTTTAGATTCTATCCAATTGTTTTCAAAATGAATGCTGAATAGGTAATAGATCTCATATTTCTCACAGAGCTTAGCTACCACATGGATTACAGAAGACTGCCAGTTGCAGTTCCCTAGCTACTCATAAATCAAAATAATTCAACATGCTGACAAACCCATCAGGACCCACCCAGAAATATAACCGAACGCCCGATAATTATGTAGAAAGTCTCTAATGATAATTACTTGATTTGCACAACGTGTGTTGATGTTTTCATAATGGATGCGAGCATTTCTGGCATAAATTACAAACTCATAATGGACAGGCAAAAGGGTCTCGCTGGTCTATGGCCCACCATGTGGCAAGCAAATGTTCGGGGTAAAGTCGAGAGGCAGATAAAGTGGCAGATTGATAAGCGAACACACGCGGAATTAACACATTTGCGTGTTTGCCTCGGCAAAAAAGGATAACGATGCTGGGGTGACTGCCAGTAATGCGATGCGTTGCGATTAGTTGCTGCAAAGGTGGTGGTGGTTCCTCTTTAGGGTGTGCCACGGTAGCAGCTGCCACTGCGCAGTTCTGAGGGGCAAACATCGAGTCGGCGCATGCGTCAAACTGCATTAAATGCGCTTTAATAATTTTTCACTTTTCATTACATTGCGCACTTTTCCAACTGCGTACCAGCGATTCGCCCTAAAGTACTCGAAATGCCAGTTGCCCGACATTTTATGTGTCCCGCATGGAGGCACTTATCGATATCAGTCAACTTCGGTCAGTTCTGTTTGGATTCGTTTTCAAGTGCATTCGAGTGCAAATTTATGAGCTCCCCGTCTGCCATCAATTGCAGAAAAGCATTAGCGTTGTCGATTTTTACTGCATTTGCAATTATTCTTGTTTCGCTGCTGGGCACTTTAGTCCACTTCTCTATTGTTATGGGGGTTAATTGTATCCTAGCCATCGGCTAATGTATGTGCAGAGGGTCAGTTGAAAAATGATTGGCTCGATTTGTCCAACATTTCCTCTGTCAGTGGAATTATTTAGCAAAAATATGTGTGTCCTTTAAATTATGTCTCGAAATGTGCAACGCAACAGAAGACACATTTTCAAATCCATAAACAAAATACATATATTTTTGATTAGCATCAGCGTGCAGGTCAATTGTCCGGAACAGACAAATTTGTGTCTAATATTCAGACCAAATTGTAGTTTAGCAATAAGAAAATTAAAACTTTAAGAAGGGAATGAGAAAAAGGAGTGATAAAGTAAATTAGAAAGACATAGGCATATTTCGGATTTTGACTGAACAATTTTAAATCGTATCGCAAATATCCAGAGAAGAAAGTGTCTAAGTCTAAATGATTTATAGCTGATTTTAGTTTTGCACTGAGCCCTGTCCATTATGACTTTTCGGAAAGTAATACCAGGAATACTACCATAATTGAATTGTGAACTTGATTACCCTAAAGCTGGGCTATCCATGGAAAGTGACAGAATGTTTCCCATGCAATTGCTACTCCACTGGAACTGCATTGGTTCAACAAATGTTAATTACATTGACCCTCTTATATAATTTTATATTCCTTGAAAGCTCCGTATAATAGCTGTTTCCAACACTTCATTCGTTGCACTGACTTTTTCAAAACCTATTTCAACTTGTGGCCATAACTGGCAGAGCCGAGACTATCAACAAAGTCTTAAAACTACTAAGACCTAAGCTTACTTAATGTGACCACTTTGAGCGGTGTCAACATCGAGTTGGCTGCCATTCCACCAACCCAAGTCAGAGCCCGGAAAATGTTGCTACTTTGTGCAACGATGGCGACTACAGGCCACTGACGGGCGACTACATCGTAATCGGCTTAGAGCAATACATCTTTCGTGGCACGACCGTGTGGACGCGCATTGCCGTTCGTGGCAACTAAGTTGACAAAATGACCAACAAAATGCAACATTTGCCAGCAAAATGAAACTACTGGCAACAGTTGCCACACGATGCAGGAGCCAACGCAAGAGCAAGAGAAAGAGCAAGCCCAGGCAGCTACAGCCCCTATTTTTTTCATTTTCCAATTTTCCCTTTATTTTTTTTTATTTATTTCAATTTACCACAATGATTAATCACCGACGGTCTGCAGAGAACGCGCCCATTTTCTGTACCGTTTTTTGTTACACACTTCCGTACAGGACTGCCAAGCCCAAAGCAATATAATATTTGTCATAGTTCATAATTTAGATATTTTTGCCCCGCTCAGTACGTGGGCATAGGCCAAAATTTGCAACACATTGCAAAAAAAATATTATATTCGTCCCCGGCGACACTGAATAAAACCGAAACTGCATGTGTTGCGGACAGTTCAAGTGCATTCGAGGGGTTGTATTTGTATTTGTATTTGTTGCAGTTGTGTAGTTGTTTTTACTTGATTCTGTTCTCTTTTTTGGGTTATCATGATACTCTTGTTTGTTTGTTTGCTTAGTTCTGGTATTAAGGGGTCTGAGCACTCTTTGATTTGGGGTTGGTTTCGAAAGTTCCAGCTGCGCTACTTATCTAACATGCGGGTAGGTCAGTTACTAGGTGTTGATGTGGTTGTGGTTTGGTTAAAGAGCTTATCATTTGTGTTGAGAAAGAATAACTCAGAATAGAAACTATATTAGAATCGAATCACACGTTCTTAAATTATACTACACATATGGAAACCTCTGATAAATATTATTATATTTTAAGACAGAGTATGCATGCGGATGCCACTTACAGATTGCGAAATAAAATATCTTAAATAAAATATCTTAAACTGCACCAATTCTCCAAAACCAAATTCGAACCGTTTTTAAAAATGTAGCTTAGCTTTAAACCAATTTTTAATGACATCAAGCGCATAAATATTGACATAAAATTCAAATTTAAAATAAAACAATATTCAAAACAGACAAGTTCAAATTTCATTGTATTAAAATGTGTTACTAATCCAAAAATGGAATTGCGTTGATAGATGTAGAAAACCAAGTTGAGAATCGAACTCCAGCGTGAAACGACTCATAAACAGAACTAACGATTATTTTCTGTGGGTTTTCAGGTTTGATTTTCGCAAAACTTTTTGTTTCTTAGCATTCTTGAGATTTATTTGGTTTGAAAATCAATGTTATCGACCGACAACCTTAACATCCAGGTTTCTTTTCACGTGTCCTATTTTAATATTGTAATTCCGTTATGTAGGCTAATTGCCCTATCAAATTGTGATACATGTTCGCACATGTAGGTGCGATTATAACCTGCCATCGGCATTTTGTCAAACAAATTCTTTGATGTGCGCACGGTCAAATGTCACAACACCTAGCACCTCACATGCCCACATATGCCAAATGTGTTTGCAAATAGCAGAAGGCAAATGTTGTAGGCACACAAAGAAAATGACATTTAAACAAAAAAACACAAAATAGCATGAGGCCGGTGAAAAGAAAAGAAAACCGTTGCTGATTTTGACAACTTAAGTTGGCAGTAGCAGAACTCTGGAGTGGTGGCTGCGTGGCAGGGCAAATGCCTCAAGTGTTGCACCCCCGAAGCATACACAACATGAGAAGTCGTGGCCACATTTCCGTTTATATTTTATTTCATATTTGTGTTGTTGTTTATTTGTACTGCGTTTCAGTTGGCAATTGGCTCTGTTGATCTGGTAGTCCCACAGGACTGGGAGTTATGCTCAAAGGATCAAAGCTGAAATTTATACATACAAATGTCACACCTACAGGATTATGTAGAACACACGAAACGCTGCATGTTTTGCCATTGACTTGAAGAATTCATTCTCTTTTTAGCATATTTTCTTGAAGCTGTTGTTATTTTGTTTGTTGTCGCATGTGTCATATCCACAGACACACACAATCCACACACAAATTGTTAACAAGATTATGTTGCGCTAGGCCAAAAAAAAAAAAAATTCCTTTTCATTCATTGTTTCCGTCGTTCGCTGGTTTTTGGCAACGGCTTTCAATGTTCATGTTTGTGGCATGTTTTCGGAGTTTTTCTTCCTATTTTTGTTTTTGTTTTCATTTTGTTGTTATTGGTGAATATTACGACATGTAACATTTATGCGCATGCCTTGCCCCGAGCAAGACTCCTTCCCGCATTCTAAGATTTTGCCACATTTGGTGCCAAAAAACATCGACACAAAAGGCAACGGCGTTAAAAGTTGCCAGCGAGAGTGAAACTTTTTGGTTTCTGTAAGGTATACTTGACGGCGTTGCTCAAGTTTATTGCCTCTGGGAATGATGGTTTTGTAAGAAAGTCATTGCGTGGCTAATGTTCTGGACAGAACATGAGTCTCCTTTTTTTTTTAATGATATTTTAAATAAATTAAAAACGTATTTAGAAATATTTTGTAATTATTGAAAGCAGCAGTGCATCAACTGGAAGGCTATGATATGTTCATTTCATTAATTTGCAGCTAATTACAATTTGGCAGTTAATTTATATTTACAATATCAAACTGCCTACTCTAATCACGTCAATGTTAGCATATTCAAAGTGTGTTTTATGCCTTTGTTATAATTAATATTTTCATTTAATTAGCCAAAGCCTCGTCGCTTGTCAACAGTTGTGCGCTTAACTAAACACAGCAAGTATTCATGGCTGCTGCTGGCCTAGTTTTTGGACACTAGGCGGCCAGGCATATCCCAAAAATACACAGCATCTACAATGAATGACAAAATTGGCAGCTGTGCCAAATATAAAAAGAGGAGTAAAAGATTGTGCAAACGTCTGAAAAACTACTGCTAATTATGTGTATTTTAACTTTTGGCGTCGCATCTTCAGCAGATGAAATGAGGAGACTTAGTGCCTAGACTAACAATCGGAGGACGACTACGAGTTGCATAATTAAAACTTTACATTTTGCTATTTAACTTGCCGCGTGCAAAGAATCAGATACAACATCAGTTTTCCTTTTGTGTACCTTACTTTTTCCCATATAAATTCTTTTACTTGCTGAGCAAATAACTGTGCAGAAGTTGCTTTCAGTGGCAGCATCTTTAAGTTCGCACAGAGCGGGTAAATAATAGCCAGAACCGAGTAGAGTTGAGGCAAGGCCACAAAGGACCTTTTAAGGTTGGCGATGCTCCCACGCCGGCAGCTGCTGCTGGTGCTGGTGCTGGTGCTGGTGCTGCACAGACAAATGCAGGAAACAGGATATTGGATCATTTAGCATTAAGGCAGCGCCTTCATTCGCCTTGGCTCTCTGGTCGGCTCTGGCACGCTTCATACAATGCGAAACAAGTTAAGCGCAGCGCGAACAATAAAACGGAGGCGACGACAAGGACGAAGACGATGGCAACGAGGAAGAGGACGAGGACGATGATGACAATGAGGCAAGGAACGCTGCGTTACGCTTTAATAACTTGCCGCCGGATTAAGTCCTGTGCAATGAGATGATAATGCGACCAGGCTTTCGCACCGCAGGAGGGAGCTCCTCAGCATTTTGTAGGCGGTTTGCGGTTTTTGGATAATGTTGATTATGCCCGGGCTCCCATAAAAGTGTATCCCCAACAACAACACAAATTACATTACAAAATGATTTCAGTGCCTGCCACCTCTGACTCTGCCTGCCCCACCCATTCCATTTCCATGTCAACCTATTGCATATTTGTCGTATCGTAAATATAAACATCATCAACGCATCATGAAAATTATTTTCCCTCGCCTTTTTTTTTCGTCCGTTTGGCTTTGAATCTTAGGATTTTGGTGCGGCTCGGCGAAGCTTATTATTTCTTTTATTTACATAATATATATTTATACTTATGTATGTGGGGAGCATACATATAGTACATACATATATAGGCTTAGTAGGGGCTGCTCTGCTTACCCTGCGTCGACACTCTTGTGTGCAATTTACATAACACAGCTAACAAATTTGTTTTTTTTTTTTTTTTCGTCTTCTTGCCTTTGTTTTGCCTGTGCTGATCAGCGGAATGAGTTTTTGGCATTCGGTGGGGGCGTGGTTTATGTGTGCTTTGTCTTATTTGTCATGTGGGCGTTTTTTATGAGCTGTGGCGTTCGACTGTTACGCGTGTGTGTGTGTGGGGGGGTCATGTTTGATTGGCCTGGTAGTTGTTTGTTGGCGTTGGTTGATGTGATGGCCATAAAATTAGTTGTCAGCTCTGGCAGAGGACTTGGGGTTTGGGATATAGATGTGCTTATTAATAGCTTAAGGGCTTTAGAAGCTTTATGGTTTATCTGCTTGGGATTACATCTTTATGTACGCTTCTTTAAGTGCAGCGGAACAAATGTGCGTCTGAAATTAAAGCTTGTCTAAGTAGGCTAGGTAATTAAATGTTACTGCCACCCTGTTGGCCTGGAAATGTTAATTATAAGTGAACGATCTTTAACCATGTGCTTTAAACTAATCATTAAGAGTTTTTTATCATTACATTCAACTGGATTTTGCATTATATCAAAAGCGGAAATGTCAGTATGTTTAGATGAGAATCTAAATGAAAGAGTCCAGGAAAATCCTGAGCCTTCTGAGAGTAAGTTACTTGTGGTTGATGCCATAGAAATTTCTATAAGTGTTACATATTACACTTGATTGCTGGGTCTTATCCATACTCTGTAACTTTTACTGATATCTGTAGTCCATAATGATTATATTTAACGAATCAAAGGGTTTCATTTGTCAGTCGAGTAAGCTAGCCTGCTAAGGCAGTACTTAGATCAGTTAGATGACTGTATCCTATTTCAATTTTTCTAGTTTTCCTATCAAGCTCATAATAATTTTTGTGGAGCACGGACTTCATTACTAAAACACAAGCAAAAACCATTTTGCCCAAAACAGTTTTAAGCAAAAGCAGCTGCGTCTCTGGACTGGTTTGTGATTGCATCCCAAGTACTTTCAACAATAACAGATAGTGCCTCTGTACTAAACAGGCAGACAGACTGGGCTGTGCATTGTTGAGAGACTGAGAGGTGTCTGGTATTTGGCTAATCTTAACCAAAAAACCATAAGGCATGGGCTGAGTAAACTATTTGCGATACAAACTGGTTGTCAGATTAAGTTCTTTACATACATTTGTATGCACATATATATACATATATTTGTGTGTTGCTTGGCTAAAGAATTTATTAATGTGACCAGAGAAACGAGGAATCAGAGTCTGAGGAAAACAAAAATAGGATTTGTGTATTGTGGCTTAAATTGGATTTGCTTGTTTGGGTGCCCGGGGTGACTGCAATTTGGTCGAGTTACGATGACTGCGGGTTTCGGGGGGCTTATGCACGCTCTGATGGACGATGCAACCTTGATGTCCTCGCAGGCTCCTACTCAGACAGTGACTCGTCCTATGTTTGTTTGCAGCTGTGCTTTATCAACGGCTGTATCTATATCTCAATATCTGTGTGGCTCAGTATCTGTATCTATATCGCTTACGTGCATTTGACAAGGTCCTTGTTGTGCCTCGTTGTGATTATTTGCTGGAATAACATCAACAGCAATACGACTGAATGAGTGTGTGTGTGTGTGTGCGTGTGTGCCATTCTGTGTGTGTATTAGAGTGTGTGCAGAGAGACATCAAGTTGAGTCACAGCTGCCTCATTCTCAGCTCTTGGTTTTCATTGCGTTTTGATTGGATTTTTCTGTAGCTGCTGCAGCTTCAATTAAGCATCAGCCTATACACTCGTTTCGTATCAGTTTTATACCCTTACTATAGTTATTTAATTTTGTCAGGTAATCTGTAACAAATCACTCACCCCTTAAGTGGAGTTTTTTGTAACTCTAAATAAATATAAATATTTTCATCAATTCACATTTTTGTAAAGCTAAAAGCTAGTTAAAAGATTTTTTTTTTTGCTGGCTCTGGGGTTAAAATAATTAAAAATCATAAAAAGAGGTCGCCAAGCAATAAACAATCAAATGAAATATATAAATATATATATATATATATGTAACTACGTATATTTATGTATATATATATATATATATTTTATATTTATATATTATTAATACCACCTAGACTCCCATTCCTTAGACTGATGACCTTTTTAATAAGATATAAAGTTCTTCAAAGTTCGATTATTCTCCACAACGGTAATACAAATTTGGTTTAATAGTTTTCTTACTGGAAGTCTCTACAAGTTTTCTGCCAAATGTGGGATCCAGGTTTAATTTTACATATGTATATTTGGTATCGCAATTTAATCAAAACATAACCATACATCTATATGATAGAGAGTATTAAATCTTCGGCATATTCCTTAATTTGTTTGTAATATTTTATTGCTGTCGCAATGTTTGTTATTTTTGACGCCGCCGTTGACAACTGCACTGGGATTGCGGTTAGGATTGGTCCACCCCATAAAATGGCTCGTGTGCTGCCTTTTGTGTGGCTGTCAATATGTCAATTTTGGCTGCTCCTTTACGGGCACTTTCTATGGCAGAAATTAAGTTGTCATTGTCCTCATTCGTTGCGTTTCGCATTCATTTCGATTTTATTTTCATTTTCGTTTTGGTGATTTTGATGGGTTTCGAGTGCGGATTCATTATATTTTTATTAAAAGCAATCAGCGCTGGCTCGTTTCGCTCTTTTGTCAACATTTGTTCGCTTTGATTTCCCTGCCTTGATTGGGATTATTTAGGCAATTAAATTCATATGTCGCTTTTGCGCAATTTTCCTATAATATTTTTTTTTGTTGAATATTACTCATATCTGTGCATTTTTTTTTTTGAGAGTCGTTTGCAGTATGTGCGGGCTGAATGATGATGTAGTTATGGTGGAAACTCTGGGCACAGTTGGTTTTATGGGTTTGTTAAACGACCTGTAGTAGGGGTGGCTGATAAGCCGCCATTGAATGAAGATTATTCGAAAAGCAGACTGTAATTAAACGTGTACTGGGTCACTAAGTAGTCTCAAATGTACCCCAAGTCGACAGAATGAAACTAAATACATATGTTGCACGTTCGCACACAGAAAGGGCAAACTGTTCATTTTGGTTGTCAACATAAAACACATCTATCATAGTGAAGAACCTTCTGTATTATGAAGACAAAATCTTTAAATTTCTATATAGGTGGGTTAGGTGTAGTTTAAGTTTTCCATGGATCACTTTTAATTCCAATGTCCAATATTGTGCAGTATTGGCCAAAATGACACAAATAACATGGCAGGCTTTTAATGGCCTCCCCGCACTTGACATAGTTTACCACTTGATCAAGTTAGCTCCAGCGACAGGTTTGGGCTGAGGTCGCTTTAGTTTAATAAAAACCAGCTGGGAGATGAGTAAACGGGCAACTCTGGTGGGTTGCCAGTGCTCGTAACTCAAAGTCATACAATGAAAATTGCTGTAAGCCCGTAGAAACGGAATGTTGCTTCGCATTGTGCCATGTAATTCACACATTTTGTAGCCAATTGCAATTGCAAATTGAAAGCCAAAGCCAAAAATTGGTTTAGCGAACGGAGAGCCGCGACAAAAAACACGCAATCGCAGCTGAGGCTGCAGAAGCCAACAGATTGGCCTGACTGAAACGGTGGCGAAGCATAAATCCTTGAGAGCAGTGGTCGCAAGTCATGTGGTTTCTCAGATCGTGCCAGGACGGCGGATGCAGAGGGGATGGGTAACGGACCCACTGGAGGAGGGCTGCGAGTGCTGCGCTTGCCACAATTTCCGTTTTCCGGCTATAGCTCAGATTCACTTTTTGCTCGCATATTGTGAGTGCATATTGCTTTAACTGCGGACCCTGTAAACAGCAACAGCAAATGCAATGCAAACATTTTGCGGTTATTCTCCGTACCAACCATTTTTCACCCTGCTTGCCACTGCCCCATCTCTTGGCCAATGTCGCTGACTACCGCAACGCATGCATAAATTATTATTTGCCCGACGCGTCGCTCGCGTTGCCTTGCTGCCAAATGTTGCTGCAACAGTTTTAATAGCACTGCCAGAGGTATATCAGTTACATCATCATATTTGTACACTATAAACTCTGAGCAATTTTTAAAGAAATTTTGAAGATGTGTAAGCAGAGATATCCTTATAATTATATAATTGATATAATTAATTTGATTTTAAATATTAAAAGTAATCTATAATTGACATATTTGTATGAGTACAGATGTCATTTCCGTTTGGTTAGATATATTTTTATAATTTAAAGCCCGCTAATTTTTGATTTTGTCATTTGGGTATCTAGAGCTCGTTCACTTTCTATTAGCTGTTGTGTTGACCTATTGTTTGCGCCGTTGTTGCTGTCCAGTGCATCAGTACGTCATCGTTTGCCATGCGAATGACAGCTGGAAGTGGTTCGGTTGGAGCTGGACGTCGTTGCTGTTTTTACTGCTTGTCTTTGGCCGGTCGACTTGCCGCGCCCACGCTGTACCCAAAAACATATTTGGCCGCTTTTGTTTTGCATTTTTATTATACTCGCACACACACACACATATACACACGCACACATACACACGCACACATAAAGACGCACACTCTCTCACATACATACGCACTTCTGTATACATAAACATTTCGCTTTGCGGTTTTTATCAGACACAAGCGAACCGAGCAAAAGAGCCGCCAACATTCACCAACCCTCCTTACGTCCTTCCCAACATCCGTCCATCCCCCCCCCCCAACCCTTCACGAACCGCATCCAGATGCACAAAGCTGCTTTAATTGGAGTCGATGGTGTTATTTGTATAAATGTTTGTCATTTCTCTTCGTTCGCCCTGTTTGCATTTCATTTTTTTGGCAGTTTAAATTGTAGGCGTCATGTGATATATTGTCCATATTGGATTTGGACTTCGTTTGGCTCTGCATGGCATGGCCTGGCGTGGCTTGTCTGCCCTGCTCTGGTTAACAGCTGACCTTGTTCTAGATCTTTTTCTGCTTTTTTTTCCGATTGGCTCAAAAATGGTCCATTGCAGAGTTTAAAGTTGAAAGCGTTGTTTTGGAAAATTGAAGTATCGTGTAGCTATGCAAGCAATGTGATACAGATAAGCAGAGAATTCGAAGGGGTCTGTCCAGTGGCTATGCATGTTAGGTTGGAAGACTAACAGCTTGCTCACATACATATATCGAAATATTTAAATATTTAAAGTTGAATATTAAAATTTATAGCACAACATTGAAAATGAAGACAAAATAGATATAAAAAAAACACAAACCACATTTGTAAGAGGTATAAGAATATTTCAGGCAATTAAGGCATTTAAATGAGAGTAAAGCTAAACATAAAAATCAAATTCAAAAGCAGTAACTGGTAATTAAAAAAATATGTAAATTAGTCCCGAGCTGTACTCAATGGATCGTGTGTGGTTAAGACCAGGCATCCGACTAATTTAATTAGTATTCCAAAACATGCTTTTAAGCAACTTGGAGAAAAAATTAAATATAAATAAGACCACCTGGAAACCTAATGCAATGTCAAGTTCAAGTGCTCGTCTTTTGTACTGTGTGCAGGCCATTTGCTTCGGGGAAGAAAGTGTCAGCCATAAAACCATGAAATCACATACAAAATGCATTTCAATGCCACGCGTAACAAGCATTACAAAAATCCCAAAACGCACACAATAACATTTTGGTTTTAATTAAGGAACAGCCAAAAAAAGATATATATCTATATACATGTATATGTAAAAGAAAAAACAAAGAAAAAAAATGTTCGCTCAACATATTTTAATGCTAGCGAGTGGTTTTGTGGCTGGGAGTGGGAGTGGGAGCTAAGTACTTCCGCTTACAACTCAACGTGCCGAGTCTCAGGCAAAGTGGAGCTCCAATGTCAATGCCACACGCACACATGTGGCACAAGCACACACATCCACCTACAAACAGGACAACAACAGGCGCTCGACTCAATTTCAGAAAATAATTTAACGACTCCATTTAAGCATGAAATCACAAGGCGCTCCCCCTCCCTGCCCCAGCCATGGCAAATGCCTGAGGAGAAGGGGAGTCCCTCAAAGTCCTAGGTGTCTCAGACAAAAGCCAACTGCGGGGCTATTCACCGGCAACTTTATCGCTAAGTGGGAAAATCTGTAGAATTTTAAGTGCTTCAGGAGACACGCTAGAACGAGAGGCCTACAGGAACCCAGTTGTGAATTGTCTATTGTCCTATTGCGCCTGAGACTCCAGTTAGCTCTCCCGTTTTCAGCTCAAGTTCAGTGCAGTTCTTTCTGTCCTGTTCGTATTTGTGCAGGGATTCTTTGTTATTGTTTTCAAGGTGTGCTAAGAGGCGTAAGCACAAAACAATTTTCATTTACTTTACGTTTTTAATCATGGTTAAAGGATATGTCAGTGACGCTCGTTATATGTAGACAACAACAGGATACACAACACAAGAGTGGTGAATGAGGCAGTCGTCTGCAGGATGTCAACGCAAATTCAACTGAAATGATGCACAAAGAAACGAAAAAAAAAAGGATTGCCACCGGATGAATGCACTTCATTTGAAGCAGAAGCAGACGTTGAAGGAAGGCCAGACAACAACCTGAAGAAAAGAAGTGGAATGCAATGCTCATTGTCAGACATTGACAGGTAGGCAGGAGGGCAGACCCACAGCTCAAGTCAAGCCCAAAGGATTAGATTTTGGGGTGTGCGCGAGTCTCAAGACATTCAAATGACAAATACATGTGAGGATCATGTTTTGGCATATTTGTGGCCGCAGTCAAAGGCAACACATAAACACAAACACACACACAACCAGCCCACAACTACTTGGAAAAGCCGATAGCGGTAAATCGGTAATCGCTGTGGCAACTTTTCCGGATAAGCGCAAGAGAGATGAAAATTTCCAGCTGCTTGGGCACACACATTTTTTACCTATGATAAAGTTGTACACTCACGACTTTGAAGCCGCCGACATGTCATTAATTGTGTCTGCCGCTTAACACCTAAAGGAACTTTCAACGCATCTGAGTTTGTCGCTGGCCAAGTTCACTTTTTGTTCTCACAGTAGCCAGCAGTAGAAGAAAAACACCGAACCGTGTACATGCATTTCTATCTAATTAAAACAGGTGTTTTAATTATTGAAGCCATTTAATTTTGTTCATCATAAACGCCGCCATTGCCTGCCCACTTGGCACATTTTTATGGGACCATTAAAAACAGTTGCAGCTCCTAAGCCGAGCTGCTCATTAGGAGGCTCCATGCTCCAGATATGATGAATTTTGTTTCTGTTTGCTTTATTAGGATCGTAAAAATGGCCAACGGGCAGCGAGTTTATTACGTTCTGTGTTTTGTGTGTGTTTTGCTTAACTAGCTTTTATTGCAATTAGATGGTGCAGTTGGAATAAGGGCTACACAAAGAAAACTCCAACACCCTCTTGCATATACACACAATATATGTATGTTTTTTTTTTGCGTCCCACAACTTTAGCTGAGCTCTTAATTAGACGTAAAATGCGCTTTACAACTTTTTGTTTGTTTCTTGAAAGCTTGAGGCTTACAATTAGTGACCAAGAGATATCTATTAAATATCGTGCACGTGTTTCGGCAACTTAGAATTGTTTTCATGTTTCACCAAACTAAACAAATCCAAGGAACGTCTAAAATGGTGTTTATACTTGCTGATCAAAATATGTGTTTCTATATATAGTAATTAAGAAGTTATTTATCTTTGATGATCACTTAAAATTTCAATTATACTATTCTTATTCTTCTATTATACTATTCTTCTTCTACTATTCTCTATCTTAATGTGCACTAAATAAATAAAATACATATTCAAAATATGTTTTTATATGTGGTTCAGATTTTAGGTTTTAGTTAAATTCAGTAAAATGCTTATATTTCATTAAAAGCGTTTAGTGTATATCAAATCATTAAGTCTTGATTATAGATAAACGCTGTTCAATAAGCATTAATTAACCAGGGTTAAATAGTTAGTTTTCCTTTTCATTTCCTATTCTCTCCTGCCGCCTTCCTATAAATCCCTCTTCAATAGATTTACCCTAATAATTCAACTATTAATTTGCTGGTCATCAATTCTGTGATGCATCAGCTATTCAGTCATACTCTCCTTATTCCAAATCTGGAGTGAGCTCCAAACCCAACTGCACGTAATTACATTGTTATTTAGCTCAGCAATTTTGTGTACCTTAACACTAATCAATTTTTAATGAAATAACGTAAACCCTTTTTTGGTCATCGCCTTTCCATACTTAATCAGGCAATAATAACATAAATTAAATAAACAAAGTCACCAACAATCAAACTTTTGTTTTCCTAGTGTTAAAAAGAGAAAAGTAGCGAGGAAGAACGTATACAAAGGCCAAGTGCGATGATGTGTGTTGAATTTCACGGGCAACGCTTGGAGCGCCTTTGCCCAGGCAATATGGGCACAATGCGATACAATAACAAGAGCAGCTGTTTGGTTGGGAGAATATTGCAAGTTCATTATACAAACACCAATCAAACATCGCGGCTGGGTTCGGGACAGGTATGAAAATCCAATTAAAGACGCGTAAAACGCAGCAACAGATGATGTTGATGTGGATGTTGATAATGATGATGGAGCGTAGCGGAGCTCTCCCTGGATGTGTGATGGGAAAACTGCAAACTCACCGCACTTCTCACTCAATTAGAACAGAAAATTCAAAGGAAACGTGTAAACAAAATAAATACGAAATCAAGAAACAGACTCAACTCAGACTTTGACTCCTGCCTTGTCGATTTTTCCCGCCCTCAGAGTTTTTGCCTTCGCCGCGCTTTCCCTCTAAAAGGCTTGAGTTGAATTTGGAGTGGACACAACGCCAGCCAACCGGCCAGCCAGCCAACGAGCTGAGTCTAACCTGGCAACGGAGGCACTCGAAACGATTTTGGCATTCTTCACCTGTCAAGGCGGTAGTTTTGGCCTCTCGGATTCCGACACCGACTCTGACCACCGTCCCTGCTGCTCAGCGGCAAAGTGCAATAAGAACGTCTAAAACCTCACACTTCACAACTCTTGCCGAAACATCAAAGTTGACGTACACAATGGCCATTGATGTGATACAACTGAAGTGCAAAGAAAACAAAACACGAAACCCTAGTACTGACTCCAGACCTCTGCTTTGCTCTGCTCTGCTGTGCTCCAGCTCCATCTCCATCTCCATAACAAGAAGCGCGTCCAGTGCCAGTCCAAGCCGAAGCAAGCAAGCAACATCGACAACGCTGTCGTCGTCATCGTTGGCGGTGGCTTCAACACTGTTGTCAGCTTCAACAAGCGTAAAATATTCTCAGAATTGCAACAACTTTAGTTGAGGTTCAGCCTTTTGGGTACCATTTTGACAGCCATTGGACTAAGCCAGGAGCGCTTCATCGTTAGGCGCCCAAATCGGGGCACCGCAATTTTGCTGAATACGTTGTTTGTTACTATTACGTTTAGTTGACATTAAATAAATAAATAAATAAATGAGAATTTACTATTGCAATCATGAATTAAGCTAAATTTGTATTTCAGACCATTTTGTTCCATTTGTCAACCTCCCTCAATTCAATTAGCAATAAGTGTATTTTTTGTCAGCACTAAATTTTGATTTGTTTATAAAATATGGCAGAGCGATTCTCTAAATCAAATATTAGTCGTGAGCGAGTTAGTTCGAAAGATCTGGTACCGACAAGTCTTGATCTCAACAAGCTAATCAATCAGCTCGTCAACTGTGAGAATCCCGCAAGAGGAATACTACTTCCCGAGAATCAAATACGATATGTTTGCACGGAGGCCAGAGCAGCCTTCCTCAAGGAGAGAACGTTCTTGGATATACAGCCACCGATTAAGATATGCGGAGATGTGCACGGCCAGTTTGTAGACCTACTGCGCATATTGCACTCAGTAGGATTTCCGCCGGACACCAAGTATCTCTTTCTTGGAGATTATGTGGATCGCGGCAAGATGTCCATTGAGACATTTACGCTGCTCCTCGCATATAAGGTGCGCAATCCCAATCAGATGATGTTGCTACGGGGCAACCACGAGAGCGCCAGCATTAATCGAATCTATGGATTCTACGATGAGTGCAAGCGTCGCTATTCCATCAAACTCTGGCGCTACTTTGTGGATACATACGATTGCATGCCGCTGGCGGCGTTGGTGGGTGGTCGCATCTTCTGTGTCCATGGAGGTCTGAGTCCTAGTCTCCATAGCTTTGAGGACATACTGGCAATAAAGCGACCCTGTGATATACCCGACGAGGGCCTCATGTGTGACCTACTCTGGAGTGATCCTGATGAGAAGGTGCTTGGCTGGAGTTCAAACGATCGCGGCGTTAGCTTCACCTTCGGCGCCGACGTTGTGAGACGTTTCTGCATTCGCATGGGCGTCGACGTGGTTTGTCGTGGCCATCAGGTCGTCGAGGATGGCTATGAGTTCTTTGCCAAACGCCAGCTGGTCACGCTCTTCTCAGCACCCAACTACTGCGGGCTCTTCGACAATGCGGGTGCCGTCATGGTTGTCAATGATCAACTGCTTGTCAGCTTCGTCATCTTGCGGCCGACTTACTCGGTGCGTCAGACGCTAAACCAGGATCAGGCAATGCAGGCAATGGGCAAGAATCGCAACTATTAGCCAAATTGAGATGTGACCTCCTTGCGCTTAAATGTAAATCCAAGTAATATTACATGATGATGTAACTCCTAATGGATTACGGATTTTCCAGAATAAAAACCTTGATAGGCTTTTTTTAAATGATATTTGAGAAAATTTGTGCAGAGTAACAATAAAAAATTCAGATAGAGACTTCAAAGTGAATGTGTAATTGAGAGTTCCCTTCACTAGCGACTAAACCCTTTCTAATTGCTGACCTCATTCTCACATGCGCCGCTACTGTTCCATTTGTGCAATTACAGGAAAACTTCCTCAAGCATTAGAACAACAATGTTTGTGGACATTGGACGATGGCAAAGGCTATGGCGACGTCGACATCGCCATCGACATCGACAATGACAGCACGACGTCTGCACTTAACAATTTCGGCAATGTTGCATGTTTCGTCGTGTGCTGAATGTTGCATAAATAAACTGCAGATCACACGCAAACAAAGCTGAGGCTAAGACTGTAGCTGTAGCTGTAGCTGTGGCTGTAGCTGTGTAGCAAAAGCTGAAACTGAAGTTGCAGACCAACGTTGGCAGCGGTTTTGCTGCTCGCTTGGCTGCAGCACACTGACACGGACAACATCAAAGTGTTGACTTGACATTTTGAACGACATTTTAACCTGTTTAGCCGCTGCGGCCAAGCTAAACCAAACAAGCGTGGCCAAAGCTAAGTCAGTGGCATCATTGGGGCTCGTTGTAAAGCCAGAGACTAAAGCCGAAACCCCAGCCAGTGCCACAGTCAGAGCTGAGGGGCAAATGGAACTGGCGAAGCAAACAACATGCAATGCCGCAATACGAATCACTGCACGCTCTTGCCACACACTATCTTATAAAGTCAACAACGACTAAGGTGTCAAGTACAGAATTATAGTTGCCTATTTTTTGTACTGGTAAAATATTAGCTGAGTTTATTTACTTATTTTATAAAGAAAGTTTTGAAGAAATTAAAAAATTAAAATTTTACAATAAACAAATAGTAATTTAAATATTTAAAAAGTGCATTTAAATTAAAATAAGAGATAAGCAAACAGTTAATTGAAATAAAGGATATATATTATATATATAAAGAAAAAATCCAAATCTGACCAAAACTGTTCAACTTCAGGGAAGTAAAACGCTGAGAATGAAGTGAGATAGGGTGGGAAAGAGAGTAAGATGGAAAATGAGATGAATGCAAATACGTTTTCCAGAATTTTATTTTAAGAACCCCACAAATGGTCCATAAACCAGAGCTATCAAAGTTTTTTCAGTCAGAAATTACTATGCAAATAAATGTTACTAAACTCTTTCAAAATAAATGATGTCTTCTCATTACTTTTTGGTTTATAGCGAAAGTTAAAGTTGTAAATTGTAAAGTGCATTTGGAATTCGTTATTATTGTTTGTCATAAGAGTTGTAGTTATTGCTGCTTGGATTAGTGCTGCTGGTGATGATGACGCTCATTCGTTTGGGCCGTAATGTTGACTCGACTGGTTAGTTGTTTGAGCTGTTGTTAATTTTCCCAAAATCAAAGCACAGTATTCACAGGAAATGTAAGCTCCGTAGCTGCAACATCCAAACCGACAACAAAAGCAACAGCAGCAGCAGCAGCAACAGCAATAGTAATGGCAACGGTGTCCAGCAACAGAAGAAGAAGAAGAACACAAACTGAAACTGGAACAGAGTTTAGCAAGAAATTGCATTTGGCTTTGTGTTTGCAAAGTGGCACTAGGAATATCCATTTGGTTCTTTAATGGCTCGTTTTATGTGTTCATCGGCATGGCTTAAATTAAAATATTAAAATTTATGAACAGAATTCGCAGTTGGTGCCCGAAGCTGTGCAAATGTTTGCGCGCATTCCTTGGCCCTGATTATAGTCCATGAAAAGAATCTGGCAAGCGTGGATCTTGGCCTTTGCACGCGCTGTTTGTTATAGCCTCAGCTGAAGCTGATGCTGATGCTGCTTAAAACGAAACTTAGCCTCTGATGTGGCGCAGATGATAAATAATCCACGCAAAGAGCAAGACCGGACCCGCGCCTTGGCCCATTGCTCATCCGGCAGGTGCAAATCGCATGTGACAGCCAGACACTTAACTTTTGTCCGCTGAGTGGCCGAGAGTAGTCGAGAGTTGCGCGTTGCTCGTTGCAAGTTGCAAGTTGCGAGGGTCTCGCAGTTGCAGTTGCTGTTGCTGTTGCTGTTGCTGCTGCTGTTGCTTTTGCTGCTGCTGTTGCTGTTCTCTGCCAATGCAAACACGTAAGCCAACTGACCAAGCAGCCCTGGCTCCCGAACGGCCAGCGGCCAACGGCCAAAAGAGAGTCAGAGTCCAGGTTCACGTCCAGGTCTAGTCAGACGTCTGGCCTGGTATGGGGCCAGTTGCCCTGGGTAGTAGCCTGCCTGGTCATTTTTTATCGCATGTTAATCACAACCTTGTGAAACTTTGTTTGCCTTGCTGCTGCTTGAGCTTGTGCTCCTCCTGGCTGCAACCAGGCAGGCAGAAGAGGCCTTAAACCCTTTTGTTGTATGGATTTTGTATTTTGTTTTAATGCCCTTGCGCTGGGCATATCACTTTGTAGCGAAGACAGCTTTGCTTAGGAAAACACCTGTCCAATTTACAAGCACTCGGCAGCTGAGCCGTGCAGCCAGCTGCTTGTGCTTTTAAAATGTTGTTAATATATTGATAAAAAATATCTTTTAATACATAATCAAATTGAGACATAAATAATGCGGCTGAATCGCTGTGCTCGTCATGTAAGTCTTTAAAATCAGTAAAAACCCTGAACTAGATCAAGTTGTGGTTGTATATTTAAAGTTGTAAACTAATACTATGTATATTAATTCAAATATTTATCTTGAAATACATTTGATATGATATGCTCGACTATCTCAAATACCCTAACTTCCAACTTATATTAACCACATCTCATTAAGTATTTCTGGTGTAATTTTTCTTAATTTTCCAACAGCTGAGGTAATTATCTTTTCTAGGGTATAAGAAGTTCGAAAAGACGACAAGAACATTTTCAATGGTTTCTGATTTTTTTTTTTTTTGTACCTAGGTCCTATGCATATTTTCATGGTGTTGTCTGGGAGCTGGGCCTCTATGCTGAGGTTTTCATAGACAACTGAGCCTGGGCTGCCTTGGCTAAGTGAATGCAATTAAAATTGACGTTAATCTGGTGGAATTCTGATGTTTTGTCATGTTTGCGCGCTAAAGATGTTATTTTGTTTTGACATGCTCTTGGCCTGGCTGCCTTGCAACCAGCAGCCGGCCAGCATGCTAGCCAGGCAACCAGGCAGCATGGCTGTCCGGTACTCCAGGACAGGACAGGGCCAAGTAAACAGAAATACATTGTAAGCGCAGTCAGCAACAAGGAGCTGGAGTCAGGGCCAGGGACAGAGCCAGAGACAGAGCCAGAGACAGAGCCAGAGACAGAGCCAGAGACAGAGCCAGAGACACAGAGCCGGAGTCGAAGTCGAAGCCACTTGGCCACGTTGTTGTCGTGTACATGTAGATCAATCTATCTAACTAACGCGTTTGGTGTTTGCCTGCTTCATGCTTGTTATTTAAATTGTTATATTATTTGTGGCCGGGCTAAGCTTGAGAACATGGGAACCAACCAGCCAGTGTCTCGGGCTTCCTGGCGTCTTGACTTGTAATGGCTTAACTTTAATCGAATTGTCTGGGGAACGATGGCGATGCTGGGCCAAGTCGCCTTTGCCATCAATGTTAATGATGGCACTTTAAATAAGTTAATAAATGCATTTAAATTTCTTTTGTTCCTCATTTAAGCTAATGCACGTCGATAAATGATGAATGGTGATTAGACTGAGCCACAACACAACCTATAAATCGATTCCTTCCCATTAATTTATTTTGTATTATATATGTATGTTTCAATTGAATCTCTTTTAACTAGATATGTGAATGCCGATACGTATGTGCATTCATTTCAAATTGTAACCATATTTGGGCCACCCTCAAACTGCTGGCTGGGCTATAAATCTTGAGCTACTATCTTCGGCTCTATACACACTTTTAGCTATTATTACTTGCACATTAAGACACCCAAATGGCCTGCTTTGTTGTCTGCACAGATCCTGATCCAGATGCCAGCCATAACTGCCATTAACATTGGCACTTAATTTACTTTTAGCCAAAACCAAAACAAACACATAAATGACCCAGCCAGCCAGCCAGCGTTCAGCTATCTCATTATATTTGGTCAACAATGTGCGAGAGCCACACAAAAAAGCAAAAACAACAACAAACAAAAAATTCAACAACAATTAAAACCATTTTCAAGCAAACAAACAGCTCGACGTGCCCGCTGTACATTGTCCACTGTCCTGGGTCCACTGTCCTCTGTCCACTGTCCTCTGTCCTCGGTCCACTGTCCACTGTCCTCTGTCCGACGTCCAGCCTTCTGTGCTTATTTATTGGAGTCCTGCACATTGTTTGCGCTGCCAAAAAGTGTTGTGTGGCAGGAGAGGGGAGCGAAAGTAAACTAAGGCAAAAGGCCAAGAATAAGATAGACACATAGATAGAAAAGAAAGTGGCTTGCTGTGTGTGTGTGTGTGTGTGTGTGTGGCGTACATTTTAACAATTTTCAATTTTAGCTTTTGTTGTGCAGTTCGCGCGCAGACAATAAAATCAAAAAGCCAGAAGGAACGAAATGAAACAACTACATCGCCTGGAATGTTGCCCCTGGACAACAAAGAGAACAACTAAATTTAAGTGGCTTCATCTTATCTGCCCCTCGAACGCATAATCCTGGTGGTCCTTTGTGGAATCAATACAATGATACAACAACGATTTAGTCGACAACTTTGCCCCTTGATCGACCATAAATTGAGTTTTAGCTTAATTTGATGATTGCAACATTTTGTATAATTTTCACAACATTTTGTTTCAATCTAAATTGCATAACAATTCAATTTGAATACAGTTGCTGTGGCATGCAACCAGACGAGTCTCGACCAAATGTGTCGCCTCATAAATTTGTCTAATCTCACGGCGGGGTGGCACATGCTCCACGTGCTCCACTGCGCAGGCGTGAATGCAATGCACACCCTTTCCCCCTCTCCCTGTTTCCCCTTTCAACCTTTCCCCCTTTCCCCCTTTCACCGGCGGGCTGCGTTGATTATGCAATTGTTTTCTGGAAACCCAAAAATAAAAACCTCATATTTTCTCCAACAGTGCTTTTGTGTGTGTGTTTCTGACAGTTTTCCGTAAATGGGGGGGGGAATTGATTTCCGGCAGCGTCGTCGCCCTCGTCACTCCCCTCGTCACTCCCCTCCGCGTTGCGCTTCGTCGCTGTCGCCAGGCGCTAATGAGCTGCAGCATTCAGTTGCGTTCAGTGTTGTTTTTGTTTAGTATCTGACAGATACTTTCGTGCTGCATGCCCGCCATGATTAGAATGTTTGTTCTGCTTGAATGCTGGTGCAGTTATTCAAAAACAAAAAAAAAAAAAAAGAAATGTTTCTATTTCCTTCCGCCAGCCACTGCCACTTGAGGAGAGGAAAGAGTGGGTTGTTGCAAGCTTGTTGAATTAAATTGTAATTTTTAATTAAAGCCACTTAATATTTATTGTTTCTAAGCATCGACCATCAATGGGCATTTAACTGTGGCACAGGGCGTGAAATTGCCCAATTTCCTGTTCCCGCACTTATGTTATTGTCCATTTTTTACCAAAAATAATAATCAAACTTAAAAGTATAAATTCTATTTGAAAAAAGCATAGAAATAAAGAAATAATCATTTAGAAGAATTAAATTAGAATAAAAATAAAATAGTGGATAGAAAATGGTAAACCAGAGTTGACCTAACCCTAGACTGTACTTATCTCTTATAAATTTATAGAGATATGAGTGTGTGTTCTCATTCCCCCTCTTGAAGTTCCCTGCTCGACAGCCTTGCTGTCACTTTGTTAGACACAATCATACATTTGCATACTAAATAGCCCAGTGTCAGATCAAAACAACCAGCCGATACATCAACTGTGGCGCGATGTCTTTCAGGGGCAGCTACCTCTCAAACAGAACTTGACTGCACTTTATCTATTTGTCAGCTTGTTAAAAGAGCGAGAGAGAGAGAGAGAGAGAATGAGAGGGCCAACTGAACTGCCAGCCATTTCCCAGGCCATTGAGGCATAAAAGTTGACATTTGTTTGGTGCACAGGAAACCAAGTCTTGACAGTACGCCAGGTATTTTTAATAACATGCCCAAATGTGGCGCCCCCTTTCCTCGTCTTGTCTGCTGTTTTCGGATATAATTAATCGTGTCGAAAAGCGTCCGAGCTTAAGTCATCATAATGGCTTCATCAGACTCTCATGAACGAACCTTCATCTGTCAGCGAGGCGGCCTAACTTGTCGCTAGCTGGATTGCCGGATTGCTGGATTGCTGCCTCATAGAAAAGGAGGCCCCCAACTTGCAGGCGAATGGAGTGCATTGCGCCCATAAATTACAATTTATTATGACATCATTTTTTACGGATTACCAAACAGCAATGCACTCGCTGAAGCCACATGTGCATGTCGATTTGAGGACTTTTTCAACGTTTCAACGTTTCAACGTTTTTCCATTCCCTTCGCTGCATGCTGCATAAATTTTCATAGCCTGTATTACGAGTATTTTTCGTATGGGGCCCGCGCATTGAATTGTCAGCGCCTCTACCTAGTCATAATTTAGTGCGCTTATTCGCTTACCAATGCCGTTGCCGTTGCCATTGGTTGACTTCATCTTCGATTTGCACCCTCATCCTCTTCTGGCAACTTTGTGTGCAACGCACTGTGCCGCCCGGCCTGTCAGCACTTCCGAGCTGATATTTTATGCCCTGTATATCAGAAATACATATCATATGTATAAGGTATAATAATATTGGCTTTTGCCAATGGTTCTGCCACTGCCACTGCCACTGCCACTGCCTCTGTCTCTCTCGGTGCTCTGATTGTCGTTTTCCTTTGAACTTGAAGGCCTTTCCGCTGGCAGCCGTGCGTCGTTTTGTCTATATTTTTAATATCATACGGCAATGATTTATTATGGGCTATTTAGCATGCGTGGAAAGGCGAGTTTACATTACGTTGGCTTCGCCCATTTTTCATGTGGTTCCCCCGTTGCATTCAACGCACGAAGATTGAGTTGTAATGGAGCATATTTAGAGAAGTTTCATGCCTCAATTTAACTACATTTTAAGCAAAAAGTTAATCATAAAAATTGTTTAGCTCACTGACTGGTCCTTAATTATGCAATCGGATTGCTCAGACAATGACCTCTTTGCTGTCTTTATTGCCTGCTTCTTGGCAGCATCAAGAAGCACATTCTCTGATCTTGGCACTCTGTTGCCTATTAGCCTTTGAGTTGGGAGACCTTCAGAAATTAATTAAAATGTGTCTCTGTCGCACTAAAATGATGCCAAGGCGCAGATTACCAAATGTGGCACACTCGCAATGTAGTTTAAAATAACTCATTACGCAATGGCAGGAAAACAACTTTATTACACTTAAAAACATTAAAAAGTCATTTAGAACAAGCATAAAAAAGCAAAGCGAAAATCCAAAAAGAAAAAAAAAGCAAAGCAGATGAAGACCCAAAAGATACACTAAGTACTTGAAGTGCGCGGCAATTAACAAATGTCAAATTGAGATAAGAGAGAATCATGTTGCCGCTGCTGCTGCTGCTGCTGCTGTTGCTTCTGCTGCTGCTGATGGTGCTTCTGCCACACACCAAGGCTGAAGGGGGCAGGCAGTTTGCAGGGCATGGTCAGTCAGCTTTATGGCTCGATTAAGTTGTAGCGATAACAGTTTAATTTACAATGAAATAGCTAAGTAGTAGACCTACAGCAAGGATACAGATACGAGTTTAACTATGGCCCAGAACATGTCGTAGCATTTAGAGAACAGGCTCAGGACATGCCTAAATCTCGAGCTGCGATTGAGTTTGAGTCTGAGCATTTTTCATAGAATCACATAAAATGCATTTTTATGGAGTCTGCTGAGAAAAAACAAAAAACTGAAACAATTGGCTCAGAGACCATACCCAAACCCAAACGCAGAGCAAACCTGAAGATTGTGGTCATTGATTGGGTGCCACACGTAGATTCTAATTTTCTAACGAAAGATAAATGCTGAGTTACGTTTGAATGCCCTTTGGTTTCCATAAATTTTCACTTGCCTCGCTTGTTGAATGATCTGAAAAGGAAACCCACTGAGTTGCACCTTTTGATACCTTTTTGTTCTTGCTTCTCTTATGTGCATTGTCAGCGTTTTTGATTACAATAAAAATCAAAATAAGTTGTAGTCCATTGGCGACAAACTGACTGCAACCTACTGGGAGTGGAAATGATCGTTTTCCATGGAAAACACAGCCTCCATCCAATATGCACACATATGAGCCACAGTTAGGCAATTGGTAATATCTTTATGTCTGCAGCAGCGTGTTTGGTTTTGATTGGGGAAATTCGTTCTCGGTTTATCGTTAAATTGATTTATTTATTGTTCAACAATTGTATTACTGTTTATTCAACATTATCAAATTACGGCATAAATAGCCTGGAATTAAATGCAGTATTAAATCCATCAGTTGCACAAAATGATTGTTTTCGTGCAACGCAATTAAACCGATATGTCAGAGTTGACTGAGCAAAGAGTTTAATTATGTTAAAGGATTATTCGAGTTGTTTTCATTGATTAATATTTCAGTTAGTTGCTGAAGAGTTCTGTTTGTGCCACACTGAAAATGCATTCCAAGCAATTCTACTGTCAGCTCATATCATTCGGCCAAATCTAAGGCAAACATGGCAGAAACAATTGGCGGGATAGTTAAGACTACCTTCGAAGAAGTCTAGGCTTAAAGATAGGTTTTTTTTTTTATAGGAATGCATTCTGCAAAAGCAATAATCACAGTCAGTCTAAACAGACACATCCAGCCAAACTTAATTCTTATAAGTTATAACCGCATTGTATCCTGCTGCTGATAGCCTAGGCTACAATTAAAGAAGAACCTTCTACGGACTGAGAATATAGGCTGGCCCCAGACTTTTTATGCATCGCTTAAAAATTGTGTGCGAAA
This sequence comes from Drosophila kokeensis, assembly GCA_035042145.1. Classification (NCBI taxonomy): domain Eukaryota; kingdom Metazoa; phylum Arthropoda; class Insecta; order Diptera; family Drosophilidae; genus Drosophila; species Drosophila kokeensis. The sequence goes on along the minus strand of JAWNLT010000589.1, from coordinate 92,007 downwards.
ATGCGAAAAAGTTGCAGATGCGTATTAAATGATAAGCTGCAGACCAAAACACGCGCCTCACCAATCACCCTGGCAACGTTGTGGCACATAATTGCGAGTTGCCAGCGTTTTGCTACGATTTAAAAATGTGCGCAGCAGCTAGAAATTAATACACGTGCAAATTTTGCGCCAGCAGCCGTAATTATTTTCCCATTTGATTTATGCTATCAAGTTGGGGAGCCACGAAACTAGAAAGACGGCTCCGCAAAATCAAAATATACCCAGAGCAGAGCAGAGCAGAGCCAAGCAGAGCAGAGCAGAGCAGAGCCAAGCAGAGCAGAGCCAAGCAGAGCAGAGCAGAGTGAACACATTCCCGAATCACTGGCCAAATGAGTTGAGCTCAGTTGGACTGCGGATTCCAAAAGCAGTATCTGTATCTGTGTATTTGTAGATGTGGCTGCTGCTGTTGCCGTTGCCGTTGCTGTTTCGGAGACCAGCGAAGCGTATGTGTGGCGCTGCGGCTGCTAGCCGCCGGTCAGAAAAATTACCACACGTTGCCACACTTTGAAACTGAAGCCTAGATATGTGTGCTGGCTTCCTTTAGCTGTTGCCAGCTTGCCCTGCGTGAGAAACACACCTGCCCCATACACATACTCGACCTGTACCTGTATCTTCAAGTTGCAATACGTTCTATGTGTGCGGCTTGCCTTTGGGCTGGCTCTGTTTGCACACGCATCGCTGCCACTGCCTCTGCCTCTGCCTCTGCCTCAGTCGAGGATGTGCGTCCCTGCATCCGTTTCACTCTCTTTCTCTCTTGCTCTCTCTCTCTCTCTCTCGCTTCTTCTCCCTTTTTATAATCTGCTCTGCTGACTTTTGTGCTACCCTGCACTTTAGTCGCGGACTTGCTTACCGCAACGAGTTATACACTGTGAAAATAAAATACTTTCTGACGCGCTTCGGAACGCATGACTTGGCTAATGCCACTTGACACCTATTCTGAGCAGGATAACGCTCAAATCAGAGTTGAGCTTAAATACGAACTTGACTTTAAGCAGTCACTTGACCTACGTCACTGATTCTCATTCAATTAAATGCAATTAAGTCACTTTTGAAATCCTTATTTCGGTTTAGTGGCCTATCAACTTAGCAACTCAAGCATATATCTTTTTTGACAAACTACATTTTTTACAAAATACATTTTTACAAAAATATTAATTAACTTGAAGTGATGGAATTAGGAATCCTTATCAATCAAAGTCATTGTATTAATATAGAATAATTCAAGTTTAACTAAAGAAAGAAAATAAATGAATAAAAGATATAATAAATCTGGGAGTAAAACGGTCAAACACTTTAGGCAAGGATTGGGAAATCCCAGAATAACCCAATCGTTGTTGACATTGTAAATCTTGGCCAAGTGAATATTATTAGTTTTCCACATAACGATTTGCGCTTTAAAAATATTTATAAACGGATTTATAATAGCAATATGGCATCAGTGCTTGCTGAGCTGACTTCAGATTATATCTACATAATTTGCATGGCATACACCGGAAAAGTGCAATCAGAAACAGATGTGCAATTGCACAGGAGTCTCCTCTTCAGATCCTGGAATGTCCACACATCCGTTGCAAGTTGTTGTTGTTGTAGTTGCTTTGCTCATTTAATTTCTCGCGCATTATTTATGCAAAATGATCGGTAAGATTGCCTAAGACAAAACAAATGTTGGCTTAACGCTCGTGGATCAGCCAAACAGCCAGACAGCCAGGCAGTCATAGGAAATGCCAACAGATTTGCTTATGCATTGAAAATTGAAAAAAATTGCAGACGGCCAGGCAAACTTCGAGGCATGCCAAAAATAGCCAAGGCAAAAAAGGAGGAAAAAAAAACAAACTGACAGGCAGCAAATATAATCTATGAGATACGCATATCGCATTTGAGTTATCTGAACAGCAGAGCAAAAAACAAATTATGTGTCAGGCAGCCGGCAACCGACAACTTGCAACTGCAACTTGATATGCCAGCCGTGGCTTGGTCTTCGTCGTGATAAATGCCGCCTGATAAATGCGTGTCGCAGCCAGGCACAGACAATGCGGAGACATATGTTTGCATAAGGCATTTGTGTTGCATGCAGATCGACGGGCGGAAGGATCATGCCTCATGGCGTAGCCAAGCAGCCATCCACTGGACATGGACACATGTAAGATACTCAAGTGGCACAGCCAGCTAGAAATGGGAGTTGGAGTGCAGTTGGCGTGATCAGTCGCTAGCTGGCCAGGCCCATCATTTGCTGGCTGTCTGTGGTCGGCTCGGGTCTGGTCTATAGCAAATCTATCTCAAAGATTGATTATAATCGGTAGTCAAGTGTCCAGGTTTGAGGCTGCTGCCGGCTATTTCTGACCCAAGACCAGGCAAATTATAATTTATGAAGTCTACAATATCAACTTGCACTTTGCGTGCTGCCCAGCTTGGCCAGTCGTTGCATTTGTAAATGTATCTCATAGATAAGCACAGATTTATGTTTTGTTTTTGGAGTTATGCCACATGCTGGCTTCACATGGCACTGCATCATCAACAATTTCATATTTTGACAGCACGTTAACGTCATTTATTAATTGAATCCAATGTTAATATGCCCCAAAGACATTCTCCACCTTTTGTTTTTTGGTGCCCACCTCCACCTCCAGCGTGGAGGTAATTATACCTCCCTGTGGTCAACTCAAGTCAAGTCTTCGTTGGAAAACAATCTTCGACTGGCGCCTGGGTTTTCCATTTCATTGGAAATTACCCAGGGCTCGAATTTAATTTGTAGGGTTACCAAATGCTAGAGTGGTAGAGTGGGCATGTTGTGCAGTTAATCGTCTCGAAATCTGAATTTCTATTTTTCCACAGAGATACTCTCTTCGATTTCACACTGAAATTATCAGGTCGGGCATCAGGTGTAGGCTTTGTTCTCTCGGAGTTTCTACTCTGGGCTCCATTCTACGATATGAGTCACAGATCAGCGGAAATGAAAAGTGTGGGTTGCATGTGTGTGCTTGTATGTGTGTGTGCGTGTGTTATGGGCGGAACTCTTAAAAAGAAAGTGAACGATTCGAGATGCCAAAAATGAGTTCACTATCTAGATCTCGAATGATCGAATATTTAAAGTTGTTTCTATTTAGATGGATAGTTGGATCGATTACAAAGTTTATAGAAAGAACTTGCAATAGGAATTGAGTAATGACCACAGCTTAAATGGAAAAAACAGCTATCAACTTACAGTTTAATGCGTGAAATTAGTATAGGGAGAGAGGGTAAAGGGGGAAGAGCAGATTTATTTCATACACAGTTTTCTGCACATTGAAAGTTCTTTTAAAATAATTTAAATAAATTTCGTTGTCATTTTTAATTCTTCTGGCAAGAGTATTAAAATTTTGTACTCACATGTGCGACATATTGAAGGAGACGTCCCGAGCCCAGAAGGTATACATGTTCTTTATCACCATCTATATGAGCAAAACTCGCTCAGTCTCAAAACTAATTTGATAAAACTTTCTATAAGTCCATATTTTGGCTCGACGTCGACGTTCATACATATGTATGAATAATTATACAACTGCAAAAGGTTGAAAAATGTTGTTGTCATGTTAAAAAGAAATAACTGCTTACAAAGCTTACAAAATATAATATATACATATAATATAATATATATATACATATATAATATAATATATAGATATTGTACATGCACAATTGTACACATAATTATATTTATTTATATTTACCTTAAAACTTCTTTAAACAAAATACATTTTCTTGGTCTGATGTCGAAATTGTCTCTGTGATTTTACAAGTATTTCGGTTGCTTTTGATGTCTGCTTGTCACACTTCCTTAAAGTATTTACAGCTCTCAGAGCTTAAAATGCACAAAGCTGAAAGCAAGGCGACTTACCTTTGATAACTGCTGAGAACTCAGAAATGCCACACATTCGATGATGTTTTCAGTTCTCAGTCAGAGATGCATTAGCAAAGCTCAGACAGAAACGGTACACGAAAGGGGAGAGAGAGAAATATGACAAGTCAGCAAAGGGTCAGTTACCTATAAACAATTGAAACAGAGACAGTGAGAGGGAGAGCAAGAGAGAGTGAGAGATGGAGTTGTGTGAATGTAAGTACAGACGAATGTACATACAGTGGGCGACAGCTCAAGACGACCAGGGTCAAAGAAAATAGGCTACTTTTTTACATAATCCTACCTAGCAGGTGGGGAAACCCCAGTGTATTGGGGTCATATATTAATTTTGGTGGTTAATACATGTACCTACCACCGGTCTTTGGAATTTTTGAAAAATAATGAATGATTAGCTTATGGCAGGCAATTAAATTTTTTCTTTGACCCTGGTCGTCTTGAGCTGTCCCCCTCTGTACATATGTATGCATGTTTGTATGCATGCATGTGCAAGGTTGTGGGTATTTACTTACTGTTCATGGCATCGATTTAAACTTAACCTATGACGGGGCTAAGTGGAGGGGGGTTGGCAGTGGGCAATACGCAGTCGGCGTCGCAGTCGAAGACGAAGTCGGAGTTTCATTGTGTTGGTCTCTTTGCGTTGGTCCATTGTGTGCTGACTTCCGCTGCTGGTTTTTGTTGTTGTCGTCTTCGTCTTCGTCTCATTGCATTTAACGCTCATTTTTTGATTCATTATTTATTGTGAGTTCGCTCTAAAAACGAGTAGCAACAGGAGACGACTTTAAACCAGAGGTGAATAGAAAAAAAAGTGTGAAGCATAAATGAAAAATGAAGAAGAAGAAGAAGTAATGCTGAACAATGGGACAAAGAGACTCCTTTCCGGTTGCTCGTTGGCTCGTTTGGCTGGGCAATAGAATCCATACCAATCCGTGCTGCAGTCAGCATTCTTAGTGGCCTTTGCACATTTAGGAATATGATTAATTGCAAGTCAATTGATATTTTATTGGGTTGAAGACAATGGGAACGCCGTAGGAAATGGGCCCGAGCAATTGCGGAAGTTGCATTTGCCACCGGAACTGTCTCTGTCTAGGATGGCAACTGGTCTTCTTCAAATGTTTGACTAAATGCTCTGACAAATGGGCCTGGAGAAAAGTCGACAGCTGAGCTGTGTTCAAAGCAGCCGGCCGATGACTTTGTCGCGTCGAGCAAACAATTTTGATGAGATTTTCTCGTTTTCTCATTTTCCACTTACCATTTAGCATTGAGCATTTTCCATTTGTTGGCCTTAACCCGCTGCAACTAACAAGTTTCTTGTTAAGACAACGGCTCTAATAAAGCAACAACAACAACAAAAAAAACAAAGCGGCAACGGCTCACGGCGCATGCGCAGCCAGCTGCAATGTGTTTCCATACCCTGTAAACATCTGAGGGTAGAGAGTTGATCAAACAGATATGTGTGAAAAACCCGCTTTCAAATATATGTGAAATATCGCATTGAGATGACTAAAAAACTAATGTCCCTACGACCAAGCCATTTTGTGTCCCCTTTCTATTGTCTTCATGCACAGCTGATTATGCTTTGCACAATTCTGTTCGTGTCATCTGTAAATACTTGTATTTTTAAATTAAATTTTAAATATTAGTTTTATTTTTAATCTAAATTTAATTCGAAATATTTTTCTATTTTTATTTTTGTCAACTAATATTGGTTAACATTAAACAAATACAAAATAAATCATTATTTTATTTCACGTATTCTTTATCTTGTCTTGCTTTTAAACTGAAGTAATTTTGTTTGTTAAATTTATTTAATTTAGAAATTGAAAATTTTAATTTGAAATATTTTAATTTGTTGTGTAAGTAAGTTGTAAGCTATGACAGTTAACATTAAATAAATATATTCAAATATATGTTAATATCACTAAATTTGTCACATTAATTTTAATTTTAAATTAAATTTTAGATATAATTTTTATTGAATATTTTAATAGCTGTTTCAAGTTGTTTACTGTTATTAGTTCACATTCAATAAATAAATTAAGATATATTGTCTCTTAGCAACACACACATTTAAATAATCACAACTGAAAATAATGTCTCTCTGCAGGGTATCGCATAGCTGGGCATACTGCGAGTGCGAATGGATGGCTGGTCACTTTAAGCGTTCCCATAAGCTACGTCGCCCTTCGCTTTTGTTTGTCCAAAGTGCGTCGTTGTCGTTTGTGTTGTGTTAGTTGTTGGTTGTTTGTTGTTGTTGTTGGTTTTGAGCTGCTGGCTTGGCTGCATTTTGAGTCTTTGCCCGGCCATTATTTGCATTTGTGCTTTGTCGAATGCAACGGTAGTTGCTGTGCTGCGTTGTGTTTTACCTAATTACACACGGCTCCCCAAATCTGTCTAATTGTTTAAGTGCTTTTAGCATTTTACTAAACAATTTCCATATGCAGCGAGAACAAACATTTCCAGTTATTGTTTGGATGCGATTACCCCTTTTGGTGTTGCCACAAAAAACAACTGCGTCAAATGCTGTCAAAATTTATTGCCAAGAAATTCTCACACATTGTCGCAAATTGAAAGTTGCGTCAAACTGAAGTTTGCTTCACTTGCTATTGCCACTCTCTGCAAGAGTATGTGTGTGTTTGTGTGTGTGTGTGTGTGTTTGTGTTTGTGTTTGTGTAACGTGAGACCCCAAAAAGCTTTCCACACACCTGCTGCTGCAGCTATTTGTGGCTTTAGATTTAGATCAAGTGCTGACGGAACGGAGCAGCGTTGCATTTCTGGCTTCAGTTTTTTTTTCTTAAGTTTTCCATATTTTTTTTTTGTTTTTTTTTTGTGTTTGCACTACGGAAATTGTGCAAAGTTTTATGTAGCGAGCTGTAATTAGTTATGAGTCAGTTGCTTCCCATGTGGCAAGTGGCAAGTGGCAACCTGCTGTCGCCATCAAAACATAATTGCTGTAACCTTTTTACCAATCCGTTTCGGCATACTTTGTAGTGCAACATTTCTCTAAGAGTTCTACTGGTGACTCCAGCTAGGTCAGAAAACTTTCTAAACCAAAAATTTCCAAATAATTATTTAAGCTGTCAAAAATAAAATAAAATGTTGATAATTTTAGGTTTTCGGCTGCTTTTCATTTTAAAGGCACGGAATCGCATAGAAATTGATATTGGTGTGAGTCTAATATGTGAATATATTATAAATATATTGTTTTGTGGTTCATATAATAATATACAATAATAATATAATATATAATAAATAATATATAAATTAATCTATAAATAAGTCAATAAGTCTAATATATATAAATTATATATTGACTATAAAGTCAATTACAATTTGTATATACAGTTATATTTGTTTAATTTACTATATTCCTTAATTTAAATTTAATATATTTGTAAGTGGATCCCTTTCAGAATATTTTCAAATTTATGCACTTTTAAGTAAGCCAAACCAAAATTGAATATTTGTCATTTTCAGCCGTGCCCGAAAAGAGCATCGAAATCCAAAATGAAAGCAATGATTTATTTGCCGTTAGATTTATGAGCTGCTGCAATGATTTAATTCCAGTTGAAACTGCTCTTGGTTACTTTTGTCATGTTTATTGCATTGCATTTATTGACGTTTGAGTTTCGTTGGCCATTTGTGAAATAAATTACCAGCCATTTTTGTAGGTAACCACAAAGTTGACAACGATTGCAGGCGGCACACAAAAATAATTATTGGTAACAAGTCAAATAAAACAGTCACCAACAACAACAACAACAACAACAACAATAAGCTGTGCAGACTAACATTTGTCGACACACACACACACACACACAGCCGAATAATGTTTTGCATACTTTGCAAGAATTTCGAGATGGGAAAAATATGCAAGTTATGCAACCGGCAAATGCCAGCAAATGCCCCCCCCCCCCCCCAAAAAAAAAATAAAAGACAGACAGAAGTGGAGTGCTCCGCTCCGCAAGCCGTTCGACAAAGTTTTGGCGATTTACAGTTGATTTTCTTGTTGTCATAGTTGGCTGTGCGTGCGTGCGAGTGTGTGTGTGTGTTTGTAAATAGTTGAACAGTCTGCATATTTTGTTGCTTTTTTTTTTATCTGCAAGTATCTTTCTTTCCTGGTATGTGTGCAGCCTCGCTCGGGGCTATAACTCAAAAATGCATCGAACAACGAGCAGCGAGTAGATAAACAGACAGCCTTGTCCCAAGTATCAAGTGACACTATAAATAACTATCTAGCTAAATGTCATATGCGTATATGTGTGTGCATGTGTGTGTGCCGAAAAAAAAGGTTTGCAGCATTTGAAATAATTCTAACACTTCAAAGCCGCTGAGTTTGAAGTTGTTTTCGATTACGACTTGGAAAATATGGCATGTGTGGCAACGAACTGAATTGCGCCAAGGGAAGTGTCCTGTTCAAAAAGATATTAGTTTCAGTTAGTGAGAATTTTCGCCTTAAGTGTTGCTTTTAAATAAATGTTGTGTTTTAATGAGACTCAAGTTGATTGACATTTTTACAGTTTTGCTTTCAATTTGCTAAATAAAAAGCAGGTTCAAAAAACGTGGCTACTTTGGCGCTTTTTATGGTTTTGGTCGCAGCACTCAGTGCTTCGTGTTTATGTTGATGGCAGCCCGGCCTCAACTGAACCACGACGTCGTGCTGCAATTGCATTAGCGAAGCGTCGGAGAGCCCGAAATGCGCTCAGATAAATGAGTGAGTTGCTTTGAGTGGTTTTTGAGGCGGCGGCGTCGGCTGCTCTCAGAACCAGTTTGCTCTCAGCTGCGTTATCTGTGCACAACTTTGTGCTCTGCTTGCGCTCTCTCGCTCTCTTTGTCTCTCTCTCTCTCAGCTGGCAGAATGCAAGGCCGCGCTTTGTGGTGATTATCTACGGTTGCCTGCAGCTGTGTCTTCGGCAGCCGAAAACACTCGGACCGAGGTGTCGTCAGTGCGCTGCTCGCTCAGCAAAATCAGTGTAGTTCGTCGCCTCGTCGTGTTCGGTTGTCCACTAGCCTAGCACTGACTGTCTCTGTTAGTTTGGCCCAAACTTGCCACAAATGAAAAGAACGTAAACCCAAACGCCGTGTGACAACAACTTGAAGCGTGCAGCAAAGCGAGCCACTGGATTATCGCGCACGATTTTCAAAAACACACATCTTCAACAAAATAATACACACAAACATCACACAACAATAAATAAATATTTTTTATTTAAAAAAACAAACACAAACACACCAAACCCATATAAAGTTATGAATTGGCTAAATAAATATTATTGGCTGCATGTGAAATTTTGAGTTTATCACAAAAATATTAAAAGTGCAGTGCAGCATTTTGGCTGAAAAGCAAACAAAGTTCAAATTGGCTAAAAACACCCAAAACAAATTTATTTTTGTTTTTATCATTTTCCAAATCGTGCTGCAGATTTCAACAAATGGTTGCTGTGCACAATCCAAAGATTAAACGGTAAGTTTTACTACCACAAAGTGTAGAAATTGTTAAGTGTTGTGAAAATATGAATTTTAAAGCAAATTAAAGTGATGATCCATTAATTGGCGACATAACTATAAAATATCAAAATTATAGCAAAAGTAGAAGAAAATATTCAAATTTATAATTCTGAATTTGTTAAATTATAAAAATAGTCAGTTTACGATCTGCGGAAAAATGAAGATATCAAAATAGAAAATAAAATTCAAATGCCAAGCAACAATTAAAATTTGTTCCCTTTGAAAATTAAAATGTTTAGAGAGAAATAAAAATAATTAAAACATAAACATATAAAAAAATATATAAAAATAAATCATTAAACACAGTGAGAGGGTCTAAAAAAGTTAAGAATATTACAAATATAAATGATATAAAAAAAAAAGAAAATGTATAAATAAAGCAAGAAAAAAATAAGAAATTAAATGATGTCAACAAAAATTGTAAAAATAAATCGTTAAAAGTCGAGAATATGAAAATGATGTAAATAATGAGAAACTGTAAAAATAAATTGTTAAAAATAGTAAAAAAAAGTCTAGAAATAAATAGAAAATTTCTTAGAAATATATATTTTAAAATATCACTTAAAAATAGTTTCGAATCTAGCTAATCCACAGTTTTTCCATTTCTATTTTCTCATCCACAGCAACATGGAAAACTAGGAATCAGCCACACACAAACACACACACACACACACATACACAAACACACCCAGAAGGGCGATATTAAGCACAAATCGAGGAAAACAACGCAAGACAACAAAAGAAAAATCAATTCGAAAATGCAGAAACTAAAAGAAAAGTTGATCTGCATCTGGATGTGGAGCATCTGCATCATTCTCATCGCCAGCTGGCCGAGTCAAACAGAGGCGCTGGCCAATTGTCCGCCCGGCTGCCAGTGCGACGACAACACTCTGGTGGTGCAGTGTGGCGAGGGGCAGCTGGATGTGTTGCCCATAGCACTGAATCCATCCATTCAACGATTGGTCATCAAGAGCAACAAGATCAAAACGATCGATTCCTCGATACAATTCTATGCGGAGCTGACTTTTCTGGATCTGTCGCATAATCACCTGATGACGATCCCACAGCGCACCTTTGCCTACCAGAAGAAGCTGCAGGAGGTGCATCTGAACCACAACAAAATTGGCCAGATCAGCAACAAGACCTTCATGGGACTCTCCGCTGTGACTGTGCTGAATTTGAGGGGTAATCTCATCTCGGAGCTGCATCAGGGCACATTTTCGCCGCTGCTCAAGATCGAGGAGCTGAATCTGGGCGAGAATCGCATTGGCTACCTCGATCCAAAGGCATTCGATGGCCTCAAACAATTGCGGATTTTATATTTGGACGACAATGCGTTGACCACGGTGCCAGATCCGGTCATCTTTCAGGCCATGCCCAGCCTGGCCGAACTCTACCTTGGCATGAACTCCCTGCTGAGCATTCAGGCAGCCGCCTTTCAGGATCTCAAGGGTCTGACGAGGCTGGAGCTGAAGGGTGCCAGTCTGCAGAACATCTCCCACAATAGTTTCCTTGGCCTCGAGGAGCTGCGCATCTTGGATCTCTCAGACAATCGATTGGCCGAAATTCCCACAGCGGGTCTCAGTCACCTGGTGCGTCTGGAGCAGTTGTCGCTGGGCCAAAATGATTTCCAGCTGATCGGCGAAGGCGCCTTTGTGGGTCTGAAGCAACTCCAGCGACTGGACATCAATGGAGCACTCAAACTGAAGCGCATCATGACCGGTGCCTTCGCAGCCAATGGCAACTTGGAGTCTCTGACTTTGTCCTCCAACAAAATGCTTGTCGAGGTGCAGGAGGGTGCACTGAGTGGCTTGCCCCACTTGCGGCATGTTGTACTCAAGGCGAACGCTTTGACTTCCCTGGCCGAGGGTCTCTTTCCCTGGAAGGATCTGAGCACGTTGGATCTATCGGAGAATCCTCTGTCCTGCGATTGCCGTGTGATGTGGCTGCGAAATCTGCTGATCGCCAAGAATGCCAGCCAGGATCAGGATCAGGATCAGCTGACGGATCAGCTGCTCTGCGAGTTTCCCGAACGCCTGCGTGGTGAGCCGCTCAAGCACTTGAATCCCACCCTGATGGGCTGCAGCCACAGCGATCCACGCAAGCAGGCGCTGATCGGTGCGCTCCTCGTGGGATCTGCGGCAACGATAACTGCCTTGGCCTTGGTCATGTACCGCTGCCGGCATAAGATACGCGAGTATCTCAAGGGTGGCCTGTGGGGCAGCTCGGCGCTGGGTCGCAAGGAGCGCGAGTATCAGAAGACCTTCTGCGACGAGGATTACATGTCCCGTCTCCAGCACCATCCCTGCTCCCTCGGCATCCACTCAACCTTCCCCAACACCTACACCGCACCACATCAGACAACTGCTGCGGCTGCAGCTGCAGCTGCTGCACATCATCATTATGGCATGTGTCCAATGCCGATCAATGATTTGAGTTCCGGCGATGGTCAGCACAAGTTGCAGCAGCTGCAGGTGCCTGCCATGTCTGCCACACTGTTGCACACTGAGCAGAAGCTGAACAACAACAAGAGTCTCGCCGGCAGCATCGATGACAGCGCCAACTTTGTGCTGCACATGAAGACGGCAACAATGAACCGAGATCAGCAGCAGCAGCACCAGCAGCAACAGTTGCAACAGCAGCAGCAACATTTGCCACATCAGGCGCAGCATCCTCAGCAATCGAAGCTGAATCATTATACGAAGCCGCAGTTTCTGGCTGCAACAGCGACTGTGGCCGATTCGTGTTACTCGTACGCTGACGTGCCCCTGGTGCATGCCCCACAGCAGCTGCGCATCACACACGAGCACTTCAAGCAGCGCGACCGCGACTTTGACACCGGCAATCCGCTCGGCGAGATGATGGATCCCAATTACATCTACAGCAATGCGCATTACTCCCTGCCCCTGGAGCAGATGGGTCGCAGCAAGACGCCGACGCCGCCGCCGCTGCCACCAGCGCTGCCACTGCGTAACGGCCTGTGTGCCACAACGGGCAGGCGCTCCTTGCAGCACAGGCCAACGCCAGCGACGAACACCCTGCGCCAATTCACGCACTGATCCTCGGAGCACTATCGTCGCAGGCAGCTGAGCATTTTTGCTTAGTTCCTTGTCGCGCTGTCAACTGTGATGCCAAATTCTGTAAATTCCCCACAACAACAACAACAACAACAAAAGACAAAAACCCTCCCACAACAACAACAACAAGAAAAGTTAGTAGTAGACACACAAGACACTAAAGCCCTGAGTTTGCACGTGATTAATTCCATTCTAGTAACCCTTACAAATCTATGAAATTCATATAGTCTTAATACGAAAACAAATTTCAATTCTTGTTACATTTTTTGCAGTATGCCATGAAAAATATTTGAATTTCATCTGATTACACGTGTAAGCTCTGCTTAAGGCATAAGTTACTTAAAGAAAATCTTTGAAAAATTCTATTGTTCTGTAAATAGCACCAAAAAAAAAAAAACAAAAAAAAGAAAAAGAAAATATGAAAAGAAAAGAAAACTTAATGCGATCTCTAGCACTTGACTTACTTACTGTCTTTCTACTACTATTCATTTTTCATTACGATATTGTATTTACTTAGACCGTAAGCTTAGCTCGTAAGCCATAAATTGTACATTCATTTAAAAACTAAAGATTAACAACAACAAACAGAAAAACAACAAAGCACTGAGAGTCACTTGTAAGATTAATTTAAATTATTTAAACTACAAACAATTATTGTTAATGCAACAACAAGAAGAACGTATTTGTAAGCAACGACTATGTATTTATTAGTTAGTGAAAAAATTTATGCAAATTTAAGCAAATATCGTAAAAAATATATGCAAAGCGAAACTGAAAACAAAAAACTTCACCACTGTCCATTTATTTTTTCCAACGATGAGCTTGCAACTTTGCGTCTAGTTTGAGAGCAGGTGGCAGCTAGATACAACAACCAAAAAAAAAAAGGGGTAGGATATATATTGAATTGAAAATTATGCACACACACGATAGTTCTCTCTCTCTCTCTCTCTCTTTGTCTCGCCTTCGAGTGTTGCAAGTATGTAGTGTCTGTTAGATTCATGCTTCGCTTGGCGGCGGCACAATGCTGCAAAAGTTGCGTAGCTTGTTACTATTAAATAATAGCGCATTAATTTTACTTTTTCTCAACAGACTTTTAATTAAATTGAAAGTCAAAACTTGCTGCATGCGTACCTTTTTCAATTTGCTTCTTTTATTTAACAAATGAAAAGGGAAAATGAGTCTGTGAATGAAGCCAAAGTTGCAACTTGCATGTTTCAAGGGTACTACAATCATTTTTTTGTTGTTTACATTGGTGGCATAATTAAAGCAACTTTTTCTGAAAGGAAAATGCCTTTGAATATTTTTACGGTCGTCAAGTTGACTTTATTCTTCTTTTTTTTTTTAACCGAAAAACCCAAAAATTTATTTATTTAATTTAGTTATTTTTTCAGCCACTCTCAAAATATTATTTGTAAATTTGTATTTATTTTTTTCACAGCTGAAACTTAATATTGATATTTTTTCCCAAAATGTTCGTCTTAAAGGAGCAATTAATAATTTACAGCTACGACTAAATATTCGACTTTGGATTAATTTGGAGGCGTCAATTTTTAAATTAACCCGAATTTTCTCAACAATTTCTAGCAGAATATTAAATAGGAAACATTTTCAAAATTGATATAAAATTGTTAACTTATTTATTTAAATATTTTGCAGCAATACACATTTGAGCAAAATAGCCCTAAAATGAAACCTTACAAACTAAAAAAAATTGTCTTGCTTTTAGAAATAATTTCTAAATGGAAGAAAACATTGTTTTAAGATCAAGAAAAGCTTGCACTTAATCGACACTCACAAAAAAATATTTTTTATTTTTTTCCTTCTATTTTTATATATATATTTCTTTAAATTTTTTCTCTTATTAAGAAATGCATTTCTAAAGAGTAAAAATACAAACTGATTCCTTTTGAAATTCAGAATATAGAAATGCATACTTTCTCAACTTCTGAACTGTAGTTTCGAAGTTGTGGAATTTGGAGGACAAGTAGCCCAGTGGGCGGCAACTTCAGCAAAAGCTTGACTGCAAAAGGTCTGCAGCAATTTAGTTGTGCAACATTTAGGAATACCACTAAACCGCTTACAAATCGCATTTATGAATTTTTACTGTGGATTCATTTGGCCACATTAAGTCAAAGTCACAGAAAATGCTACTGAGAAATGTGAAATGTGAATCCGAAAAAGCAGCCACAAAGATCTTTGATAATCTTCAACAATTTCAAGCAAATCATGCGGCGGTTAAAGTCTGTTACAAATACCAAAAACCCCAAGCCCATTTATACAATTAAAAAGTCGAGTTCAAAAAAAAAAAAAAGGAAAACGAAAAAGCAGAACACAAGTAGAGGCATGTACTATAATAACAATAAATAAATAACAAAGGTAAATAGCGGCGAGGCAAAGCCTCAAATGGCCAACAATAAAAGCACCTCAGCTGCGGTGCTTCAAGTAGCATTTCGAGAATCAAGCCCAGTCGATTCGAATCGAATCGAGTCGGAGTTGAGTCGAGTTGAGTTAAGTTGAGTTGAGTTGAGAATTCATCATCAAATTTCGATTAAAAGGCGCGTGGTGCGGCTGTCTTGCCCTCGAGGGGCCAATGGCCAATGGGCAACGGGGCAATGGGCAATGGGCAATGGGCAATGGGCAACGGGCAATGGGCAACAGGCAACTGTGTGGAGTCATTCGCACTATTCAAGCTTCATTAGGAGCTAAAGTAACGAAAACATTTTGATTTCGATCATTACAATTTCCTTTTGCCATGGGAGCAGGCAACAAGCCAACAAGCCAGGCCCGGCCCGGCCCATAAGCAGTCGAGCGAAAGAGCTACCGAGTGAGTCTCAGTTACTGGCCATTCGAACTGACTGAACTGAGAATTTGGCCTGTGTTTGCATTAAGGGGTTACTGGATCAAGCCGCAGAAGCGGCCAACGTAATCATTAATTCCCCAGCCGATGTCTGATGCCCAGCTATAAACTCGATACACCACATACAGATTGTTCGCCACTCTTTGGCTTTTCGGGCCAATTCTGGTGCGGCCGGACAGCAGGCAGTCGTCAGAATAACAACAATAACACAACAAAAAAGTAAAGAAAGAAACTCAAAAAATAAAACTATGCTTTGGGCAGTAATTATGACGAGCCATGGTCCAAATATTGGAGCCATTGTAATACGTAGATGCTGTCCGTCTGCCTCTGCCTCAGCCTCAGCCTCTGCTGCCGCCTCTGCTGCTGCTGCTGCTGTCGATGTTGATGTTGATTGTATGATGACCATGTTGAAAATGCTCATTAAAGGTACTTCAAAAATTAAAGCATTTCACAATTGTGCTTATGGGCAGTTCCCTCCTCCTCCTTTCTCTTAACTCTTGCCTCTTATCCCTCACCACTTGCCTCTTGCGCCTTGCTTCTTGCCTCATGCCTTTTTGGCCGCAGCGCTTTCGATTTGACGCGCTATTTATCAGCTGTTGTTATCTATTGGTGGGGCATAACACAAAAGCTTTGGGGGCAATTAAGTTGAGCATGCCACGATTTGGGGCAAGTTTTGAATAGCTTTTTAAGGGGGCGTTTTGACACTGGCGCACTGCTGCAAGACTTTAAAATTACTTTGTGCCGAATGTCGATTTTTAGTTTTACTTAAGAAAATCAAATAAAATCCCCAAGCGAAAGTTGCTAGAACAATAACTAATTTGTCTGCTTTGTAGTGGCAGAGTATCGAAAGTCTGGGCTGCAGTTCCGATTCGGTTTATATTTCTACACATAATAGGTAAACCAAGCCAAGGGGCGTGAAAACTCTAAGCCGCAAGAGCAGCGCAGAGGGGACAAGATGCAACAGCAGCAGCAACAGCAGCAGCAGCGGCAGCAGCGGTAACAGCCCATAAAGTGTCCGCTCAAACGACAATTTCCATTTGACAAAATTCTATGGTTGGGTTTTTTGTTACACCTTACAAAGCAATGATCGCAGAACGATGACGACGACGACGACGACTCTTTGTGGACCCCGTGCGGAGCGCCATGAAATTTCCCAACAATGCTTAGCACTTTGTCCCGCTGAGCGGACCGACCGTGACG
Source organism: Drosophila kokeensis (assembly GCA_035042145.1). Lineage (NCBI taxonomy): Eukaryota > Metazoa > Arthropoda > Insecta > Diptera > Drosophilidae > Drosophila > Drosophila kokeensis. The sequence continues at coordinate 75,434 of JAWNLT010000589.1, read as the reverse complement.
CTCTGGCTCAGCTCAGCTCGGCTCACGCTGTGCCTGGACTTGGCCCTGGCCCTGGCCCTGGCCCTGGGTCTGGGTCTGTGTCTGGGTTCGGCTTGGGTATCTGTGAAATGTGAAATTGTGTACGCACATTAATTTCTCATCATTGGCACTGAGGAGGTTGCATGGCCAAAAGCAGCGCAGCCAACCGCTGCGTATTAATGGAAATGTTAAAAGAGATTAGGAGGCAAAGAGATACAAGCTACAAGCAGACAAGACAGCAACTGTTTGTCATTCAAATGCGAATCTGTATGCCTTGCTCATACAAATGCTATTTGCAATGTATTGGGTTGCAGTTGCCAGCAACAATAACATTTACTTTTTGCCCAGGGTTTGGGATAGGGACGGGACAGTGAAAACGAGCCGTCAGCTACCTAAACTCGGCCCATTATGGTCAACATTGTTCCTGTGCTGGGAAGTCAGGCAGATTTGGGATCCGCTTATGGCTGACGCAGTGTTTCTCAAGGTTATGAATTTTAACTGTGTGCAATTGTTTGCCATTTTTTACTTAATGAGGCATCAAATTATATTACCTATTAAATATTTAAAGAATAGAAAATAAATTGTTAAACCAAGATATAAATTTATTTTTATTTACTACATTTATGTACATATATAGTAATATAAAAAATGAATAAGTTACTGTAAATCAGAATATAGACTACAAATATATGTATAAGTAACTAAAAATCAGTCGAAATCAATAAATGCATATTTTTCGCATAATTTAATGTTTTGTTATTCATTTTGATTCCATATTATTTCATATTCAGCGATAGTAAAATTATAATACTATTAAATATTTAAACAACAAAACACAAATACATATATATGTATATATAATATGATATGCTGTTTGTAAAACTACATATTTTTGCTATGCATTTGTAATTCGAATTCATACTTGCCTTTATAAAATAAATATTAAAACGTATAAGTTTTCTGCAAGCCAATAATTGTTCATATTTTGCATTAAGCATTAAAATATAATATATAAAAAATAAATAAATAAAATATAATATATATATATTTAATTTACAGAACCTTTTACTTTATTAGCATTGTATTTAAACATCAGTTGTAAAATCTGTATAGTATCTGACTGAGTATGCTATAATAATATTCGCAATTGACCCTTTGACCTTTGTTAATGTAATTGACCCATTTGGTGTCCTCTTCTGCAGCAAGTGTTTCCTTATTATGCCACACACTTTAAAAATAATTATTTTTCGCCGCACTACAAAGAGAGCAACAAACTTAAAAACTTATAAGCGCAATTTCTGATAAAAGAAAAATACAAACCAAAATTTTTAATGAAATAATTATTATAATTGCAGCTGTAGTTAAATAAGATTTTCGTTTCATTTTTCGCATGAGTGCACGAGACATTATGAAAGCGAAAAAGTCCAAAATATAATTATGCCAAAATATAAGCGCTGAATAAACGAAATATGCGTATGTGTATGAATGTGTGTCTCTCTGTGTGTGTGTGTGTGTGTGTTTGAACATGTGTTAAAAATATTATAGGATACAAATGTATTATAGGATAATCAGAAGCAAAGGCTGGTCGGAAATACCCTTACTTTGTGCTTATATATTGTGTTTAACTAGCTCTATTTTCAGATTAGCATTTATTTATTTAATGTGAACTAAAAACTGTGCACAATATTTAAAGCCTATTTAAAATTAAATGTACTATAAAATAGTAAGAGTATTCAAGGATTACTCAATTAACCCAATAAAAAATATATACCTCAATTGCGTTTTAATTGCTAAGTAGATTAATTATTATAGATCATTGTTTCTTTATCTCAGTTGCAGCTGTGTCGGGAATACCCTTGTTGTGTGCTCATACATTGTGTAAAGGAAGCCTTACTATAATCGCAACTCAGATATATTAAATAAGAGAATTTAATATTTAATTATTTATTTATTTAACGTTAACCAAAAATGAAATAAATATTAAAATAAAATAGTAACATCATTCTAGAATTACTCGATTAATTAAAATTAATTATTAGTTAAAAAGTAGATCAATTATTATATGTCTTAACTTAACTGACTTAACTATACTGATTTCTCTTCTTAGATGCAAGTCTCCTTACTGCAATCCTTGTTCAACTCTTAACGGTAAGGGTAATAGCCAAATTCTGCAGTTGGCTATTTTGGCTGGTAAATGCGTATAAGTCTGCACCAAAAGTACGACCCCGAACATCCTTGCAACCGGCAACCCGGGCGCCATATAGAGACCGGGGGCAGATGCACAGATGAGGTATGGGATAAGGGTCGAGATGGGGAAGTGCACGCAATAATATTAAATTGCTTTTCAATTATTTGATAGGTTTTGGCTATATTTATTTTAATTAAAAACAAATACGACCGCCTCAGAAGTGAACCCGACCCATATCCATTTCCCAATTTTCGCGGCACGACTCAACAACAGCGCTTCATGCACTTTGCCATTAATATTTTTGTAACTGCTACATATTTTTTTGGGGCGATTGCAATTTAAATCGAGAACGAATATCTTTCGTACGCCGAAGCTTAAATGACCTTTCGAAGCGGACCGAATGTTCCCAAGCTGATAAGAGCATTAAGTAAGTACAATTGGAAAAGTTGTGAATATAAGAATGTAAGCAATCTTCCGATCCGATCCAAGTTTCATCAAGTTAGCATCAAAATTGAGAGATGAATATGCAAGGCAAAGCAGATTTAAACCTTTCAAGTATTTGTTATGTTAAGCGGTTGTCAACCTGTATGAATAACGCACATAAATTTAATATATTTTTAATTAACTTGAATTTTAAAATTTAATTATATAATAGGTTAGCACTCGTTATGCTTATTACTTATTACTCTTATTACTATGATTAAAAAAATTAAAATTGCTAAGTTAAATACATTAATTGGCGTATTTGTAAATATGAAACAAATGATAATGTTGCAGTCGAGCTTATCCGGCTGCGAAGCACTCTGATATCTCTTGGCGAAGATGGGCATGTCCTGTTACTCTTTTCCTACTGGGTATAACCTCCCAATTTTGGTAATTTTAGCACTAAGGGAAGGTAGGATAGTGACAATAAATGTTGTTAGGCGATCTTCGAAGGAGTTTATCAGCAATCTTTCTAATATCAAAGGTGGTGACTCTTAAGGTTGTGGGAATATATATAGGGATCTTTACGAACTACGTTCAGTTTTAGAAACTAAAAATTAGGCAAGGTTCAAACCTGTGTTCAAACTGTGACACGAACCGATAACAGTGACTATATCGACTTGGCTATTAATGTTGATCAAGAAAGTGTATGCTGTATGGTTTCTGCTTCGTTACACACTTCACGACAGAGTTGTAATACCTTTTGCAAATGCGAGAATTGGCAAATGGGTTTATTTGCAGCACAAAGAAATTATTGCGGATAATATTTTGTATATGTTGTCGTCCCTGACATCTGGCTCTTGGCTGCGTCTGCTTTTGGGCAGGGGGGAGGGTGGGGACAGGATATGTCGGAAATTGTTGTTTTCTATTTGCAGCACAGCCAACAACGGAGAGTATTTTTGAACTGTGGACAAGTTTTTAATTGAGTTCCGCGACTAAGTTTATTTGGGTTCGGTAAATCGAAAAAAAAATGTGTTAACTGAAAACTGAAATATGTGAACGGTATGCGATAAAAATCCGTAAATATATAAATTTTGTTTGATGTTTAATTTAATATTTTATGTTTTTATGATACTCAAAAGCGATAACTTACAATATAAACATAAATCGCAGGTCTGAAATGTTCTTTGCAGGCGATGTTAAGTGAAAAACATTATTTTAATACAACCCTATCGAAATAGGAGGAGGACTACGGGAAACTGCATTTTTATATACATATACGCAATGCCTGGAGCAACTAATTTGATACATTTAAAATTCTCGCACATCAATTGAGATAATTAAATTGTACCAAACTGCACTCAAAGTACAACTGAATTATGAATTTTCCTTGCATTTGAGTTGTTTTGCCATGGCCAGGATTACAAACATTTTACACCGAAATAACCATTGCAAATATTCATATTTGTTGCCAAAAATGTGCGGTGAGTGCAGCCATTTACCACTGGATTGACTTGTATACAACGGACAGGGAAATGGAGGGAACTGTTTATGTAACTGCCAGCAAACGCTGCCAGGCAATATTGAAATTTCGAATACATTGTCAAAAAGAGAGCTAAAGAGTTAACGTCGAGGTCTGCAAACAGGTTTACCCACACAAACACTCAAATTATCATAATGAACATAATTTTGTGCTATTTAAGGAGAAGCGTGTGCGGAAATTTAAGCGAAATTTGCACCACAAACAATAACAACAACAACAACAACAAAGTGACTACATGCAACGTCAACGTCAACGACTGCGTGCGTTGGCTGCATTAGGAAAACTTGCAATTAAAACTCATTTCGTTGAAAACGCGATTTTGCAGCGTAAATTCCATTTAAAAAGTTTCATTGGCAACAAAACTCATCAGACTGCCAGACCAGTACCAGCAGTGGAATAATCACCAACACCCGCAACTTTTGCATTTTGCACACCCCGGTGAGACCCTCCTCACCCTGCCGGACCATCAACTTGTTGATAAATGAAATGAATTTTAAACAGTATTCATTGGGGCATCATCAACATCGCCCAGAAACATTTGGACACTGTTTATTGTCCAGCGTAAGGGTATCAATAATCTGGTTATAAGCGTGTTAACACCAAAATTGCATAATAGACCCTAGATTAAGGACTTTACATATATAATTATAATCGCTATGTAATTAAAATTATTGTCTGTCAACTACTAGTGATTTTGAGTCCCATTAACTGCACGCAAAAAGATCGATCTGAGTTTTGGAAATTCGCCAATGGTAAGTCACTTTATTAATCAGAAATTATATATTTTTAGTAAAATCCAGGGTTGTCTAAGGGGTACATCTTTTTTTGTTCCTTATATTATTAATAAACATTATAAATTCTTAAGGCTGAGCGGTTTCACACTGAGCTAAGCGGCCCTTAACACATTTTCCGCATTTCCTATAGGATTTTTTTCACTCAAAAATTAATGTTTACGATTTAGAAATATTTTTTATAATTAGGAAATATATTTAAAAAAAAACTAAAAAAGCAGCTCTTACAATTTAAAGAATTTATAAATATTTGTAAAAGCAATAGAAATTTTCTAGTTTTCAGAGCGTCTAGTTTTCATTGTGGCGCAATTTTCTAAGATATCGAGCGATTTTTGTTACATAGTGTGGCAACTTCAGTTGCCTTGCCTCCCTGAAGCAAACAAAAATATCTACATTTCATTTCATGCACAGAGTATTTAGTAAGTAAGTGCATTCAAACATCGGCGTTATGCGTTGAGCCTTTTCTATAAATTTCCATGTATGACACATTGTTTCGTGTCTTTGTCAAAGCATGTCTGTTCGACTCGATTGTTAGTGCATCAAACTGAATTTGTATATTGGAAAACAATTCCCCAGGTGCCACTCCAAGCCGCGCTCGTGAAATTCAATTATGAGTGAACTCTTCAGCGGTGGTCCACTGATTGACGATTGCATTTTCTGCATAGCGTGAATTGTTTCGCTAGCTTTGTATTTATTTGACCATCGCATCGAAATTCGGGTATTTTTGCATGGTTTTATCAAAACTGTATGCCTCAACTACCCCTCTGCCCCTTGGCTATTGTTTGGCTGCTCTGATGAGTTTTTAAGCTGGTTGCTAAACGTTTTGACTGATTTAAATTTGGATGAAAAATATTTTCTCTTTTATTTTCTATGTTCTTTATATATAATATTTCAATTGTACAAAATTTACAAACACTTTCCGTTTTTTTTTTCATCTTTTTATTCTCGTAAATTTAGGAAATGGAAAAAACCAAATTATGCATATTATTAGTTTTTATGTACTTCAAAAAGACTCTTTTTTTTATTATTTAGGGTATTTTATAGTCGAGCAAAATGTGTAGTTTTTTTCAATGTTTGCTGGTTGTGTTTGCCTTAGATTTTCTGTTGAGTTTGTGCACATGAAAATGCAGTATGAAATTCTATAAATTTGGTTTTTTGTTTGACGTTTCGTGGCATCGCGCATATCCGCAAATTGAGTTGAGTTTTTAGAATGAGTTGTGCTCCTGTCGGCATTGTAAATATAATAAATTTATTTTGTAAAATTGGTTTAACAGAATTTAAGTAGAAGTAGAAGTAGAAGTAGAAGACACTTAGGAAAGTCTTGTTAAAAATGTTTTTTTTATTTGTGAGTTGAATATAATGACATAAGTCAAATGAAAAGCTTTCTTAGAGCAAAAGAAAATATTATGCACATTTTTGTTATATAATAAATGAAATGTGAGCCCTAACAAAATGTGTTTTTTCTTTAATATTATCATCATATTCCTTATTATTTACCTTATTTTAAATAGTACTAATTTCTGATAAATAATATGCAACATTCCGTTGCACAATATAGTTTTACTAAATACATTTCCCACTTACGTGCTTCAGCTGGCTCTTCAAGTTCTTTTAGCTTTCTAGCTACCTCAACTAACACTTTATTACTGATTCTCAGAACTTGAAATGTGAAAAACCTTCGACCTGCTGCTGCGTTACTCTTAATTGACTTACCAACACTTTGATCTGCCAGAATATTAATTGCACAGCTTTAGAAAAATCGGCCCTCAATTTTTTTTTTTCTGTACTTTGACAAAATACCGCGGTATGAGTATGAGTATTTCAAAATCAATAGAAAATCATTTATTATTATAATCACATCAAGCATGCAAGAGCAGAACCCAGAAGAAACGAAGAATTTTTATATTGCTTACAAATATGAAAATAAAGAAAAACCGACCGTGACAGATTATGCAAACTAATTACATAAAATTAGTTGAGATTTATGCGTTCCGAGTTCATAATAAACGTAACCAAAAAGTTCTTCACGACCAAAAAAAAAAAAAAAGATCAGAAAAAACGCTGTAAGCAAGGGCACAATTATTAATTAATTCAAGTTTGGCTGCTCGGCATGCGGCATGAGAGCTTGGCGATTTGGTAAAGAACCCGTTTTAAATTTTTTTTTTTTTTTGGTCAGCTTTGGCGCCCAGCGACAAGTGACAAATTGTATGACATAATAAAAAGAAAAAGGGTTAAATTCAGTAATTTTTATGTTTTTTTTTGTGGCTACAAATTTGTATAATGTATCGCTTAATTGGTGATAAGCCACCTGTAGCTTGTGGCACAGTATTAAACCTTTAACTCCCTGGCCGATTGCATTCTCAAGTGTCTCGTTTTGTTTGGAAAAATCGAGCCTGGAGAGACAAGCCACGTTTTATTTGCCAGATCGTGTTCTCTTAAACGCTTTTAATAAAACGAAGCTGAGCTGCAAATGAAGACAAAGTCTTTGCCTGCCTCCAAAGCAAATGTCACTCCGGCTTGGCCACAGTTCTAGTTCTGGAAAGTGGGGGAAAAATAACAAAAAAAAAAAAATAAAATAAAACCAAAAAGATTTATGGCTACATGCTCTGGTTGTTGTTGTTGTTGTTGTTGTCTCCCAGTCACTGTCAGCAGTGTTTGGTCGGGGCATTTCCGTGGAAATTGCAGCTAGGGGCCCGTTGGTTGGGAAAATAATTCATTTCGATTGGCATGCCATGAGATTTGTCAAAGCCAATCCATGGCAGCGAGGCCAGCGCTTAGATTATCTCTCCATTAATTATCGTTTATGGTTTGTTTGCTGGGGTGCAGCATATTGTCAGTTATTATGTTTATAATTTGTAGTCAACTTTTGCTGCTTATCAGCAACTTTTCCACATCTTTGGGGGCGTCAAAGAGCACGGCCAGGCAAACAGTTACCAGTTACCAGTTCCCAGGAAAGTAACCACAGATAACAAGTCAACTCCTACCTGGGGGGCTTCGGCCACTCAAAACAAAAATTAAAAGCAAATTGCCTATTTCAATATTGAGGCATCAACTGAGCCAAACACACGCCACAGTTTCAACAGAGCTCCACACAGCTCCACTCCAACCACACTCCCATATATAGCAATTGCCACTATTAGCATGCTAATATAAACATGAAAACTAAAACTTATTACAAAACCCATTAGTTTTTTCTTTTTCCGTGAGCTCACAAGCGTACATAACGTGCTATACACTCACATTACACATCTATCTAGACTATACAGAAATCTTGTTAGAACCACTGATACAAAACAGCAAAAGATTTGTGTGTTTTATATGTGGCATGAAATTTACTTCGAACGTTTGGGTATTTTTTTGTTTTCTTCTTTTTCTTGGTATAACTTCGCATTTTAAACCTTCATATTGCGAATTTAAAATTTATATATATTTATTTATAATTTTATATATTTAGTTTTAAGTAAAACCCAAACACAACTTATCTTTCTATTACGAGCACAGCTTGCCAAAAGGGTATACGCGATTCGTTGTTTTGCACTTGAGCAATTTTCGATCAAATTTTTTTCGGTTGCGGTTACATGTGCAACCCAGCGGCGCTTTTGTGTGCTATCTACGAGCAATCAATGCCAAACTGATGATGTTAATCTGAACCACTCTTTGGACTGCACTACCACGCCACCCATTTACCCTTAAGTTAAAATTCATTTGAATATACAACATCCTATTTCAATTTAAATTCAAATCCGCAAACATTTGCCTCGAACGTTCGTTCGGCTTGGACTGACATGGGCCACGCCCACCCAACTATGTAAGGGACAGTGGGGCTTGCCATATCAAGAGTCAAGCAGCATTGCCACTGCCATCCCCACCCTCCCACTCCTACGTTTCATTTCCCTTTTGCTGTTCCTGCTCCTGCCACTGCTGATGGTGGACGCTGCAAAATGCCACTTACTCCAAAGTGCCGCAGCGATTAACATCTACGACCTGACGGACGACGGCAGCAGAAGGCAGGTGGGTAATGGGAGATGAGACGATGGCAACCAGCTACCAATTCACTTGGCTCCAGCTACAACCTAGAGCAACCCAACTACCCAGATACCAACCGTTATTTGCTTCTCCATGCTGACTGTGTGTGTGAGTGTGTTGTATCTTTTGCATATCGAGCACTGTGTATCTCTAAGTATGAGTATCTCGATGGCGCTGCCGTGACACCAATAACAACGAATGCTACCAAATTGCAAAACCAATTTAAAAAACGTTAAAATATATTTGTAGATAGTTATAGTTACGGTTCCTTGGGTTTGCTAAACCTAAATTGGAAATGGTTTGCCAAGCGATACATTTTTTCAATATTCTCGTATATATGTATACAACTTTTATATATAATTATCAAAGCGGTTTTAGTAACTCTTCTTTGATGCTTGCAGCACTGCTGCACAGATGACAAGCAAGGATTTTTTATTTGATTTGAATTTGAGCTGAAATGCTGGTTGGCAATTTAATTTGATTGAGTTGCTTCCACAAATAGGTAAATGTGACAGAAATCAAATTTGTGATGTTGTTTGCTTGTAGTTAAAAATAAATTATTTAGAGATTTGCTTCAGGCTGAATGCGAATTTATTTAGCATGGTTAAAAAAAAATATAGACTATTCGATTTATTTATAGAGAGACCGAAGCGGAATATACAGATACATTTTAATACTAGAGTCGCAGAACATTGCTGCTTTAAATAATGAATAGATTTTAAATAAAATGTGAAATATATTATTTGTTGAAATATAATCGTGTTCAATGGCTGTCCGACAACATTTGCTACGACAATTTCTTAATATTTGCTGACACTAATGGCCAATAAGCGCAAAGAGCCCAACATAAATCTACAGTAAGCCCCAATAAATTAAATATATTTTTTGTATTTATTCGATTGCTTTGCCACAGAGACAATGCAAAAGACAGAGAGAGAAAAATAAAAAAACCGAGAAAACGGTCTCATCGAAGAGTCAAAGCTTATCACGATCGGGACAATGCACAGCCGTTTTTCTTATAAATTATTTAAATCGAAAATAAAGCATGGCCAGCACAGATCTGAGAGACTGGACGCGGTCTGTTTGCAAATAAGGTCGGGAGATGTCATGGAAAAAGTACGAGTAAATATCAAGAGCCAGATACTAAGTAGTAAGTAGTAAGTAAAACAAATTCACAAAATCGAACATGAACCAAGCAGGAAAAATGATAAGATCACGATTGTGGTTGGGACTGCTTGCAACGAAAGTTTGCCAGCCTCAGTAGCAGGTTGTATTGCAGCATGTACAACAACAGCAGCAGCAGCAGCAACAGCAACATGCAACTAAAGCGGACACAGCAGAATCAGACCCAGAACAGCAGCATTTAATTGCAAGCCACGTTGCCCCAAACAGAAACGGAACGTGAGATGCCAGCCAGGGGTGGCTGGGAGGGAATACACAAAACTGACCGCCTTCTTGTGCCAGTTATGTATGTGCACGTATGCAAACTTTATCTGACAGATTCGCGTGATAAGCCCAGGTGAGCTGGCAGACAAACGGTTAACCGAATGCAAGCAGATCGATCTGCGACTCAAGTGAAATATTGCCCGAGTCTCAGCTTCAAGTGGAGCAAACAATTCTTAGCCGCTGGCCAAATTGCCAGTCAGCCAAAGATGAGGCCCAAACTGAAGTTGAGGATACGCAAAAGGGACATGAGCTTGCAGCATTAAGTTGCAGCTGTAGTTGGCCTGTGCCTAACAATCGAAGCACTCCTCAAATTGTTCTGCCGGCCTTTTAATGAGCAAATAACTTGCGTTTTGGCTAACGAAATTGGCCTTTGAAAGTACGTAATGTATGCAAGAGGAGCAAGCAAAACGAATGAGAACAACAAAAAACACTGGGAAGATGCAGCTAGTTAGCATGACGGTAGTTATGGGCTTAACTCTTGAGAGTGAGAGATAAAATAGCAAACATAGATACACAAGCTTGAAGCAATTTAAAGGTATTTTAATGTGCATACCGATAATAATCTCTGAACTGATGTCCCTTTGAGTCTAGATCATCGTTAACAGCTGAGACTTTCGTGCCAGAAACACAACCCTCACCATTTTAAGAGGTCTCACTTGCATTTTTGTCTTATTCTCCAACAGATTATGTGATTATCTTATGATTGCAGACTAGGTCAGGGTTTGATTTTCAAATAAATACTGTAAGAAACGCACTGTGTTTATAAACAATTATTTTTCGCACACAGCCGCAGCCGCATTTATTAAACTTCCATCTTGCTGTGATCTTTGACTATGAGTTTGAGGCAAATAACAAAAATTTGCAAGTCACAATCCAACCGATCCCTCTTGGAAGCTTGTCTTAGTGATCATATGTTAAAGCAAACCTTTTATTTTTAGTATTATCATAACTAACCTTTTTTAGGGCTATCAATGTGAAAGTCTAGGACCTAGGTGCTGGCACTGTTTCGAAGCTGTCAGCTAAATCAATTTTAGTTATCGGGGGAATTTCACCTTTTTTTTGGAGAACCTTTTGGTAATTGCATTAAATATGCAGAAACAAATTTCTCATGCATCCAAAAGACGTGCCAGCGAACGCGTGAGTTCCCAAGTGCTTGACAAGGCTGCCGAACCAATTAAATGGCATAGTTTATGTGTCGAAAACCCTCAAATAAACACACACACACACACACACACACACACGCACACACAGACACTAGCTCATAGCGAAAGGATACGCAGGCTTAACTCAAACAGGCATTAAATTATAAAAAACAAGAAGGTGGCCTATTTTGGATGCTGTCGATTGTTGCAGAGTCGGCATTAGGACTTGTGTATAACGGGTCAGTAGCCAGAAAATAGTGCGTGCCTTCGTTACAGATTTACAACAAATAAAAATAAAAATAGCTAAAAATGGCTGGCAGCAGCTTAGTGGCTTTTGGGGTTGGCAGGACATTGCGTATACGCATCGTGTGTTGTCCTGCGCTGATTGCCAGCATAGAAAATCAATTCGAGCGTATAAATGTGGGTCACAGCAATGTGGGTGTGTGTGTGTGTGTGTGTGTGTGTGCATGTGTGACTCAGCAAATTGTTTCAAATGCTACAACTTAGTGAAGACTTGGGATCCAACTTCAACCTATATGTATAATTTAAGTGAATTTACGCCTGACTCTCTTTAACTACGCGCTGTTTCTTAGTGCAGCAAGTCGACAAGTTGACGGTGCACCGAAGCGTGTGTCCAAAGAGGCAAAAGTTTATTTTCCAAGCCATAAAAGACAATCGACAAAGCATCATCGATGACTATGGCTCAACACTCGCATAAAGACATTTCCAAGTGCAATCAAATTCTACACTCGAGTAGACATTTACACATCTCGCCCCCCCCTTTTGCACCCCTCCATCCTGACTCTTTCTTCTGTACTTTGTCACAATTTGCTGATTTCTTTTCGTGGGTTAAGTTCCCAACAATCTTCTCCACAAAACTCTGTCAACTTTTAGGTGAAAGTGTGCTCTGAGCTTTTCAGCAAATGTTGCAACTTTGTTTTCTTTACTGCCATTGCTTTTGGGCGTCAGCTTTAACATTAAGTAATGGAGCATTAAGTAAAACACAACAAGTTCAGATGCCTATATATATGCATGTAATCTGAAGGGTTCTCCAATTGACTTTGGTATAAGAACAGTTTACCAAAATGTGAAGAGAGCAATCAAAAAAACACTATTAAGCTATTGATTTAAGAAATGAAAGTGATAAATTCTAATGTATATAATACTGCCTTATTGATTGAGAATATTTGATTAGATTTCAGAGAGGAAAGAGGATTTTAAAGGAAATGAAAAGCAAGCTTAATTTAAAAGCAAATGCGAATCAAAATCGAAAGGCACCAATACATATATAAATAATTGAGAAGCGCTTGTAATGTCTCTAATACCATAAGCCCATTAAAAATGGGAAAAACGCATAATGAAGTTGTGCAAAAATAGGCAGGAGAAACCATGCTGAACATTGAACATTGAACATCATCATAAGATTATTATAGTTTCGGGTTTGTGAATTTAAACATGCCTAAGCTTTTCCTGAGCATATTTGCATAACCTGTGCATAAAAGTATTAATTTATTTAAAATCTGGGCTCGTTGCATTTATTAGTCGAGGTTTCTCGACTGCAGCATTCTTACTTGTTCAACTTAATGTTTGCAGTTTAAATTTATATATACAAATAAAATGGAAATGGAAATGAAGAAATGTATATATTGCAAGCAAAGAAAAGTAAAAAACATTTGGAAGTAAATTCCAAATAAGCGTATTTTCTCACTTTGCGTATTTATAGAGGAACGACTCTCTAATAAACATATTCTATGCTGCTCTTTGAGTTAGAAACACAACAAACTTGAACATTATCATAATTGCCTCCTCACCCAGCAATTACATCTTATTGCTACTTGTTGTTGGTCTTCCCTTCCATATCACAGCGGTCCAACTTTGAAGAAGCGCCTCCCGCTCAAAGTTTCCTTTTCTTCCCGATGCACAGCAGAAGAAGAAGAAGAAGCAGAAGTCCATCCAGCGATTTGGCATAGATAAAAAGGCGGAGGCCAAATATTTGCTGAGAGAGTTTTCCTTGGCGCTTGCTGTGAAGTTCCCTGTGCGCGCTGCATATGTAAATAACTCTTGAGAACATCATTGAATCAACTTTTGTGCGCGTCTTCTGAATGGGTGTATGGGTTGTGTTTTTGGGTGTGTGCGAGTGTGTGCGAGTGTGTGTGTGTGTGAGTGTGCGTACGTGTGTGCGCCATCTTGCGGCCAGCGAGCGTATATTGACTTGAGTTGTCGGCTCGCGTTCGCGGCTTTTATAGTGTGTTTATTTAGCACTTGAAAAATATAACTTTTTCGCCAGCAATAATTTTAATTGCTTTGGTAGTCTGGGGGCTGAAACTGGCCCTGGGATTGGGATTCAGATTGGGGCACCTTGCGTTGCGCTACTCCCCTGCCCCTTTGGCCATGATGCATTCAGAAAAGTTAAGTGGCAAAAGTTTTCGCACTAAAGTTGAAGTTGGCTTTCAGTTCCTCTCGTTGCCACTGCTTGTTGCTGCCGTCCCTGATGTTGCTCTTGTTGTTGTTGTTATTGTTGTTATGTATTTTTGTTGAGAGAACATCAACGCCCACGAAAGCCCGTAGCATCAACAGCCGTGGCATATTATTTGAGTTGGCCCTTTTTCGTTTTTTTGTTGCACTCTCGCAATTTGATTGTTTTGAGATTTCGCGGCAACACATAAAGTTGCGCCTGGGAGCTGGGGAGCGTTGGGGAACAGTCGAGTGGCAAGTGCCGTTTTAGCTTTGTTTTTATCATTGCGAAACAAAGCATCAAATTTAAATAAAATAAAAGTTGAAATTGAGATTAGCGCAAGTGCTGCGAAATTAGTTTCTCCATTATTTAACTTTTAAAGCATGTATTTTGGCAGCTTGGCAACTTCGCACTTGTTAACTGTGATGAAATCTCGTCAAGGTGTGTTTCGCCTTAGTTTGCGAATGGAATGCCAACAATAATATTTTTAAATTGTTTTGTAATTGCATAAAAAGTTAGTAACGATAAACTTTTAAATTCTTGTATTATTTAAATTATTACAATTTCTCTTAGATTGAACTAAAATTTAGTTGTCGGCAGCTTAACTCCGATCCAGAATAGTATGCAATATTCGGTCTAGTCCTATTCCATCAGTGATTTGACCTTTCACTTATTTGGCATATTTGATAATAAGTCTATTATCAGTATTTGTTCTTTTCAACTCGTCTCTTGTTATCTACACATTTATGTACATTTCTAAGTATAAATGTTGTGTGTACATACATATATCAATATACATATATCTGAATAACTAAGCCATTAAACTGCCGCCTAAATTGCATCAAATATTTAGTTGCCGACTGGACGCACAAGCTCTCAGGTGTGTGTTAATTTAAGTGTGTGTGTGTGTGTGTGTGTGTGTGTGTGTGTGTGCAAGCCTTAGCCAATACTGCCAATAAATAAACAACAAATATTTTATGCAAATTTCCAATTTAACACAACATTGCCCACATTTAGGCAAATGACCTAACAATTTCTTACACATACAAACATCTAAATAAATATTGCATTTATATATACATGTTATATATTCTGTATATTTGATCAATAACAAAACATTTAGTGTAGATTCTAACAACACACTTGTGGCTTAAATGGCGTAAACCACCTCATCGTGTATTTTGCTGGCTCCAGCAGCCTATTCCGTATTGTGCAGCATTTTGTGGTCAATTTTCATAATGTCCGCACACACACACTGCGGCAAATTATACACACACACACACACACACTCACACGCAGGGACAACAAACACAATCAAATTTTGGTCTGACCAATATTGAGTTAGAAATCACTTTATAATATGTTTGCAATGTCCTTTTCCCCCAAGTGCGAGATGCACACAAATGCATGGTTGGGCATTTTGAAATGCAATTATGTGGCAAGTTGTCAAGCTGCTAACTCGACGTATCAATCATCAGCACGTTGTTACGCTTGTCAGCTCAGAATCGTTTCGAATAGTTAAAAGTACAGTCGACCATTATCTTGGACCGATAATGTCCGAGTGGGAAAGTCGTCATTATGATGTTGCTTAAGTCACTCCTCGCCTCACATACCTTGTGGCACATCTTTCGAGAATGTTGTGAAACTTTATCTAAAAAGTTCATTGCAAGAACGTCACAACAATCGCAGCAGCATTGTCATATTTTATACAAACTTTTGACAACATTTACGCTAGGTGACAGGTGCATGATTAATACGGGCCAACCATAAGGTGGTTTCCTTGATAATAGCCAACTCGATTCGGCCCAACCATAGGCCATAAAATGAAACTTTGCCTACACTCTTTTCGAGTGACCGATGCCCTTTTCTCGGATTGACAAGCATCTTATAACTGATGTGAGGTACTTTTGAATACCCTACAATTGAAGGGGTTACTCTACCAAGGAGCTCTAAGACAGCATCAGTTTGCGTTTTAGTCAAGTGTTTCTTAAAAGGAAAAGAGCCCCACTTTTATTTTACACTTCTCTTTTGTACGATAGTGTAATAGCCCCTAAAACAAATCTCTGCAGAAATTTCGATAAGCAATCACGAAATATGGTCTTTAAACTTTCGCCGCAACGCCTCAACACGTAACCTTCTGGAGAAAGGTCCTGGTCAAGTGACAGGCGACTAAGACTTGACACACATCCTTATCAGAGACGAACGGATATTTTGAAAATTTACCGCCTTAAACAAATACCCCAATTTAAACCACATGATTGATTGCTGCTGTATTGGGGCATTTGGGGCATTTTGGGGTAGCAATGTTGCCTGACACTTAATATCAACAAAAACTGGAAAACTGGAGGGAGTGCCAGGGTTGTCGCTGAGTTCAGCATGAAGCCCTTCTTGCTGCCAAGTCAGCACGGACATTGCACTTTGGCTTTTACCATCGAGATTTTTGTGTGCTACTATGTGGGGATGTGGGTGAGGGTGTGTGTGTGTGAGCTGGTATCGTTTTGCCTTTATGGGAGGGATTCCTCTTGAACGATTTGCTTCCTGCTTGCGGCAGCACCTCATTTATAAAATCGTTTTTGTTCTAATGTTCTGTACATATATGAATGGATTAAATGGGTGTAATAAGCTATAAATTAAACTGAAACCCTGAGACTTTTGAGGGCACACAAATACATTATATATATATGTATATATGAATATTAATTGTAGCTAATATAAAACAGTTTTTTCGTTGAAAGAAAGTTTGAGTTCCAACTATTATTGTCTAATTTTCATAGCTCCATTAAAATCAGCTTAAACCGAAAAGTTATGTTTCTTTTACTCGCATTCTTTTCTGTACATTTTGTTGTGAATTATTTTAAGCCACTCAATCTAGGAAAAGTTAAGGAAAGGTGGTAGCTCATTTGAATTCATTAGCCTAACGGAACTCGCAGCACAAATTGTAGTGCGTAATGTTGCCCTTCAATGAATTTTCATTTTGAATTTGGTGGTTGACTTACATTCTATTACTCATTTTAATTGCTCAGTGGGCTGTTCCAAGTTCTTCAAGGCAAGGGTGGCTTTAGTTTCATGTGCTGCACTGTAGTTGACAGCTCTGCTGCGTTGCTAATGGCATTGGGGATTTGATTCTGCATAGCCTTGGGTCTGAGTTTGATGTAGCATAATAATGCTTGTATAATTATATAAATAGTTAAATGTCTGTGCCACGCCCCGCCATGCTGCAAGGGAAGTTAACTTTTGCTTAAAGCTTGGAGTACAATAATTCCATTACGGAAGTCGACAACTTTTTACTACACTTTTTACAAAATTCAATTACGGAATAATATAGAAATATTCACAAAAATACAGAATGTTCATATTGAAGAACATTTCCAATACGAATGTCCATATTTTGAAATACTGAATAGAGTGGGTTTAACAAGGTTTGCAATTCTCTTGATTGGTTGGGCATCTCTTGTGAACTGTCTGAGTTCACCCAAAGAGCCACGCAACTCAACTGGGCTCAGTTCGAAGTCAAGTCATCGTCTGGAACTTTAACACTTATTGCACACTGTTTCTTGCGGGTGGTTGGCACGACCTTTGCCCTTTGGCCACCACACATCACAATGCGTCTCCTAGTCCAACGTCTTCGTGGTTGCTGATGACAGCACCGTCAAAGCCCCGATGACTTTGTGGCCTTTAACAGCTCGCCTCCCACTTCTCCTCAGGTGGCTCCTCATTTCCTTGCTGTCTGTTTACATAACCATGGCTGCCTGCCACTTTAGGAGGCGTGGCCATTACCAGCAACAACAACAGCGACAACAACGACAACAACGACAACAACGACAACAACGACAACAACGACAACGAAATAAGGAAAGAAACACTGTGGCAAAGTAAATGCACGACCTTATAAAGCGCTCTCATATGCAGCACCGTCTGTTAACTGGCCTTTCATCAGTTTTCGATCACTCGAAGATGCCGCAACGATTTTTCGAACCCATAATTACGATCTTTGTGTGAAATATACACAAGAAAAATCATTGCTCGAAGCACGTCTGAAAGCAGAACTAAAAGAGCCGGGATCTAGCCATGTGGTTTTCTGCTCTCCTTTTCAGTCTGGGCATGATTTAAAGGGCAGACGGCGTTTCCTCTCTTTCTCGTTTTTTGTTGATTTTGGTGTTGAAAGTGATTGTACTTTATAGATTGTTCAATGTGGACTGCACATTGCTGTTGTTGTTTCATTTTAATGCTGGGCAATGTCGTGTTGAAAGATGCAAGCAACTTTGGTGGCAAGCTTTGTAGTTTGTAATGGGAATTGCATAAGTGTTATGACGTGAATTCAATAAATAAGTGAGAAAAAATCGTAGAGAGTGGCTAACGTAGTAGGTAGTAGATAAATATCCATCAGCTTATTAAAAATGCGGAAAAGATTGTATTGAAATCTGGCAAGAGTATGTATCAGGCAGAAGAAGTAAAGTATATAAGTATATCCTGATCAACATCTGCACGCAACTCGATGAAAGCTAATTATCAATTGTGGGATTAGAAACGTCTGATTGTGAATATTTGTTGCTTGTAGAGTCAGAGAAGTGGTTTTTAGTTTGAGTTTTGTCGTGTGGGAATCTAGAAAGTATTCTATCTCAAATACTCGCTTAATCAAACCAAACACTGGTAAGTAATCAACTGTAAATAGATCTGTTGCCACTAAAGTCACTCACTTATCAACCCCGAAAAGCCAGCGTAACGCAGCAACACGTTGAGCTGCCCCTCAAATGAGCCACACAAATGAGCACCAAAAATCCGCATTTCATAAAAAATGAATAAAGCTTTGCCCTCCCTCACATGATGATGATGATGATGATGTTGGTGATGATAATGATTGTCCCTCGCAATATCCGAAAAGCTCTTAAGGTCGACTGGCAAAACGGTAAATATATGAATTGGCTTTTGAGCTGGCCATGGGCTTGAGGATTAGATAGCGACATTCGCGCCAAATGGCTTTATGTGCTTCCCGTAAATTTACACCTCGTAATCGAGATGAGTTTGCTGGACACAACACACACACACACACACGCGAAGGACTACCGAATCCCGGCTGGCAGCAGCTGTTACATATCAAAAGCTTAGCGTGGGTCCAAGCGGTGGTTTTGTGTCTGTCGCACAAATTTTCATTTTTATGAGTGTGAAGAGCACATTAAAGCCAAGCATTTTGGCCATTTGAGTTATGGGTTATACAGAATGGGGACAGGAAGCAATTCCAGTTGGCCTAGCCCAAGCCAATTATATATGCTGAAGTACATAACAACAACACAAGCAGCAGCAACTGATAGGGAGGCACGCAGAGGCAGGCAGACAGGCAGGGAATGCAAACACGTACATCAGCCCCAATGAATGGTGTTGGCCCTTGCCACAGTGCAAGAGCAACAGCAACAGCATCAGGAACACCATTAACTGATTTGCATTTCAATCTTAGCCGGACGATGCTGGCGGCATGTGTTTAGTTTTGGCAAACCTGTTTCTCGTCCCCCAAGAAGTCAAGCCAGCAGAAAGGCAGCTGCAATTGCAGCCAGAGATGAGAGCGTGACACGACACGACGTCTGATTTGATTTGACTTGGTTGAGAGATGAGGCTGGGCAATGAAATGTTGTTAGTAATCGCTCATCGCTAATAGCACAAACAATTGCTGCAACAACACCAAAAACAAGTGAGATCCCGACCCTCGGCTTCTTATGCTTTGGTTTTGCTTGCACCGTGACTTAAAATGCAAATGAAAATGCAATCATTGTTTAATCTCGCACAGCGCCAGCAACAACAACAACAACAGCAGCAGCAACAGCAACAGCCAAGCAACAGCAGCAACAGCAGCAACAGTTGCTGTTGTTACGATCGCCAGTGAAGCATCCACGGCTAACAACAACTTTTGTACATGTTCACCATGCCCGATATGAGATTCAGGAAGCTTCAGCTTCAGATACACCACTTTTGATAATATTCAGAGAGTCAGTCGGTGGTGGAGGTGGCTGTGGTTTAACACAGCATCCCACAGTTCATGTTAACCAACCAACCATCCCTTCCTCTCCACCTCCCTGCTGCCGTGGCGAGTGATGCAACTAAAAGTTGTGGCTGTGTGATAAATTCTTGGCATCACTGCACACAGGCAAACAGCGCAACGACGGATGTCTACAAGAGTTTTCTATCAAATAACATGAAAATTAGATCGCATTTCAGGATTGCAATTGCTGTCTTTCAGTTGCTGTTGCCATATTGCTGTCATAAGGAAGGAAAAGATGCCAGCAGATTCGTTGGACTTGTCTGCTCAGTTTCAATGGGGCATATAGATTATTCTGACAACAGATACATATAAATGAAAGAATGCGCAAATAATGCGATGGCTCGATGTCCAATACGGTGAAAACTGAATAGAGTTGACTATCATGGACTTAATAGTTAAAATATATACGATACGACAAGTATCTTTAGTGTGGTGAAGATATAATAACCTTTCGGGCATATATTTATTTTGTTAATTATACCCTGGACCCATTTAAAATTGGTAAAAAAGGTATAATGGTTTTGAGTCATCTCCGTCTGTCTGTATGAACACGCGGATCTCAGAGATTATAAGAGATAGAGACTTCAAATTTGGAATATAAGTTCTCAAATATCCGGCAGAATCTTCTTATTAATACACAATATGTATATACATATTATTGATCAACTGCCCATATTTCATCGAGATCGGAGAAGGAGCACACAAGTTATAGCCAGCTACAAGCCAATACAATTAGCTTTTACTATTGGCATTCAGAGGACAAAATTCCTAGAAGAATTCATATAAGCACCAAGACAAGTTGAGTTGATCGTCAAAGCACCATATCTAAGCTAGGGTTCATCCACAAAAATAGCAGATTGCTGGCTTTGCTGGGGTGTCTGTCCAGTTTGAGTTTCATTTTCAGATTCTAGCCTTCGTAAAAATTTAATTGGGATTGCTTTTGCCACTGCAAGTGGCAGGAAACTTTTGTGCCCAGCGCCGACAAACTAATTAACCTGCAAAATGTGTTTATTTTTTTTCCAAGGAAATTATACAATTTCGCGCGCACAGCCGTACACATACCTAGAGAGTGAGACCCTTAAAAAAAAAACACATTTTATTTAAAGGTTGGCTAAAAAACAAAACAAAAAGCAGAAAACAAGAGCAACAACAACAACAACAACAACCAAAGAATCGGCTTATGCCCAGCAGCCTAGAATACAAAAATAAAAAAGAAAGAAATCTAAACTAAAACGAACAGGCAACTACCGCTTTATCCGCATCCTCCACGCGGAATCCTCGTCAAGGCCGTTGAAGCAAACAAACACAGGCACACATAAGCACACACACACACACAGAGCAGCAAAGGCAACCACAAGATTGGCCTCGGACTCGGCCTCGGACTGCCAAAGTCTTCGACAGCTTCACACTGCGGCTTTTACCCTTGATGCCCCCCTTGGGCCCCTTGGTGTGCACCACTTCAACAGCCTCGTTGTCATCGTAATCATCATCAACAGCATCATTATGATCGTCATTCGTAGTCGACGTTGTCGTTTATCTTGGCTTCATTATCGCTTCATTAATTGCTAATTAACCATGTTCTACATGCCCCGTTCGGAGAGCGTCCACAGTGCCCGAGTTTTGTGTAAAATGTGCAAGGCGTGGAAATATTACCAGGCCGTATTTTTCAACAGTTACAAAACCTCCTCCCCTCGTTTCCCTACCATCGCGTTTTGTCCCTATTTGGTTAGCCTTTTTGTAAGTGTAAATAAGTCGAAATCATGCCAAGTGAACGCGTCGTCCCGCTTTTTATCGCGCTTTAATCTAATGCAATTTGTAAATGGCATCAGGCGCAGACGGACTTCTCCACTGACTGGCTAGTAGGTTGGGTTGCAGAGGCAGAGAGAGAGAGAGAGAGTAACTAGGCCAAAGGGTCCCAGTTTCAATTCCAGTTCCCAGTCTCAGCCTGGTACCTCGGATTCAGTTTCAGTCGCAGTTAGCAATTGGAGCGGGCATTCAGTGCTCTGCCACATAAATTAAATCAAATATTTTTGCTTATTTATTTGCCTGTTGCCGTTGTTGACCAGCCGCAGGCCAATTAATTAATTTATGAAAGCAGACAGCAAAATATAAACAAAAGCCCTAGCGAGCGGTACGAGACAACCACAAAGACCCATCTGAGAGGGAAGAGAGCGCCACGCATTCAAAGCACATATGAAATGAGATCTAAAGTAGAAAATCGGATATGCAAACAGACAACACAAAAACAGAAAAATTAGATCGACTCAAGCAAATAAAAGTGGAAGCCTTCCGGAAGTGAGGTTCCTAGAGTTTCCAATGATTTGCTAAACAGATTGTATTTTTGCATCAATATGTGCATCATGTTCCAATTATTCAATTAAATGGTATAATTAATATTGTAAACAATTCATTTTACAATAATTGGATTTAACCGTATATATTTATATAAATTCGAATTATATTATCGCTTCTATTTGTATCTTCATTTTATTGTGTGTGCCTAAAAACTATATAGCTCTAGGATATATAATAAAATAATTATCTGTTTTTATTCATTATTTTTTAGTAATCCTTCGCTTTCTCAGAAGTGAAATGCTCGGCATACCGAAAACCTCAAGCGAATTTTAAAGCTTAGTCAAAAGACAGCGGAGTGCGACGGTGAGTATGAACATCGCCATTGGTGTTGACTTGTTAAGGCCACGCCAATAGGCAAAAGCATTTTCCACTTGAAAAGTGCCAAGAAAGAAAGCTAAAAATAAGCAACCAAAAATAAAAAATAATCAGCTAAGGTGCAGGTTGCTTTGGAGAAGCTCAGTGTTAGCACAGTGTTCTGTTGCTATTCTTCCAGTTGGCTGCCCTGGCTGCCATCTGTGGCGCCAAACCGCAAAAGGCGCAATGCCGCTGCGACTGGTTAAGAGATTAACAAGGAGCCGTCACAGGAGCAGGCACAGGAGCAACGAGAGTCGACGCGATTTGGGGGACGGCGAAAGGCGCCTTAAAAGTGACCGGGTCCGGGACTGTGGCCCCTGCACGTTTAATTAAATCAGAGTTAATTAATGCTAACGTATTCATAAACAGGGTCATCAAACACCAAAAACGCCAGTCACTTGGCTTCGGTCCTTGTCGGAGTCGCTGCTTGTTCTGTTTGGACTTACTTTGTATAATTATGTAATATTTTTGCTTGACGAAGCTCCTGAATATGCAACAGCAACAGCAACAGCCACCATCCAAAGGTCTCAAGCCGCCACAGCAGCCAGCTCGTCTTTCTGCCTGCCTGCCTGTCCGCCTGTCTATCCGTCCGTCTATCTGTCTGTATGTCAGGAACAGGAAGTCGCAACAGTGGCAGCCACTCGATGATGCAGCAACAACTCGCGTCAATGGGTTCAGCTTGTTTTGCTTATCGCAATTATGACAGAAAGGCTTAAACCAGAACTTTTCGACTTTGTACAATTAAAAAGGCATTTTTCAAATATTTATATACATATTTAGCAGAGATACAATTAGAAGCAGATATGCCTGCTGGGCAAACATTGTCATCACAAGGACTTCTGTTGTTCTTCCTGTTGCCAACTTTAACTTCAAAAGTCGGTATGGTTTTAGCTACGCGCTTTCTGGAATTTAATTAGCCGCGAGTTTTGTCCTCTTCAGCTCCAAAATGGGATGGCTGAAACTTGCTTAGAGTTGGCTCGGCAAACTTTTGATTCGCGTGTTGAGTAGGGGTTCAGATTAAATATGTGGTCAGGACAGCAACATAATTATTTTATATGCCGCGCAGCTGGCACAACTCAATGCATCTCAATATGCGCAACTAAAAACGCTGTTCACCCAATAAAATCACGAATACTTTAATTAATGCCATCACTTGAAAACGCATCAATGGATTAAAAAACATAGCCAGAAATCGACCTGTATTAAGCTAGCAGCTATTGCAAATGCCCGATTGAATAAATGCAATGAATTAATACCGGGCATACATTTATTTATTTTTTTTTATTATATTAAGCGTCGAAATTTTAATTTTCATATTTTGACACGTAGCAGCCATTTAAATAAATCAACAGAGAGGCAACAATCTGTACACTCATAAAATTGATGTAGATAAAGTAATTTAAGGGATACAAAAAAATCGAATCGTTTATTTTTATGCACTCACCGATGGTAAATGTATGCATTAAATAACTTTCAATATTCACAATATAATTCCATAGACAAATACGAGTTTATTTTAGGACCAATTATGGCACTGAGCCGACAGAGTCATATATTTACACACATATGTACAAAACAGTTGGTCCCATAAATACATACGATAAGTATACAAAATTATAGGGGAGTAAAATTGAAATACATTTTAAAAATAGATCGATAGCATTAAGAAATCGTTGATAATAATTATTGGTGGATACTTACTCGGTGTTGAAGGCAAGCTGTGATAATTGATTGATTGACTGAAATATTGGCAGAAAATAAAAACTAATTGTTATAGGAAAAGAAAAGATCTTTTAGACACGCAGAGGATGTATGTAGTGTAGTGTATATGCTCACCTCCATAAGTTAATAGTGTATAAAAATATCGACCTATTTATTTACATATTTTTTATATTTATTTAATGCACAAACTTTAAATAAAATAATTGGTTTGAATAATTAAAAACAATATTGAATAATTGTACATCGTCGCCTTCGCTTGTTATTCACAACTGACGTGTTTATTTTTTGCGCATCGCTTTCATCTATTTTATTTCGTTTTATTTCGTGTAAAATCTTGTGACATTGTGTTATAACGGTTTTATGTAAAACACATTTGTCGAACATTAATAACTGTTAAACAATTAAATAGTCTTCAAAGAGCAACAACAAACAGCAGCCCAAGGTCAAGCTCTTGTGCATTATTTCGTGTCTGCCTGCATTTTTGTTGTTGTATTTTTGCGCTCTTGCTTGTCTTCTTCGCGATTTAAATTGCATGTTCCTCTCGCGCTCTCAATAACATTGTTGGTCGTAGCGGTTGTTTACTTCTCTCTAGTTTTCTATGCCGTTATGTTTTCTCATCGCATTTTTCGGTCGTCGCGCCCACGCCGTTTTATTTTGTTTTGTGCTTAACATTGTTTTTGTACGTATGTAAGTACTCAACATCTTTTAAGTTACATATATATTCAAATACCAAATATATATACATACATATATATTAACCTTATCTTGCCATTTACCTTGTCTTCCGGAGTAATGGGAAATTGCATCGTCCTATTAATTTTTATATTATTTATATTCCAGTCCAGTATGAACTAACACAATAAAATATTTATGAAGAAAGTATCAAAGACAATTAAAATGTTTAGAGCAAAAGAGGAATAGGAATTTGCATTGGATATTCTAGTTTGTCATAATGTGCGTTCCCTGTTGGGAACGAATGTGTAACAATCCAGCAATAAAATAATTAAAGCCCCAACAAACGCAAACAACATGACAATGAACAAGTTTTTAGACTCAACGCTGAAATTTGTTTCCCCCTTCACAAATTTATTATTTAGAGATTTCAGCTCGCTGCATGTTTTGGCATTTTTTTAACAAATATTTTCATGCAAAACTATGCGCTCGGGTATTACGAGAGCCCGCATGCATTTCAAATAAACATTTATATGGGAACACCCCCCTCTTCAGTGATATCCCGGCACCCTGTGCAGCTGAGTAAACACTATCTAAGCAATAAAACATTCAAAGGATTAAATACTTTGCTAGAATCGCTTAAAACATTTCGAAAATAGTTTTGACTCACAAACACACACACACACAGTTCGACAAAAATTGGGGTTTTTCGAAGTTAGGAGTTCAGAACAGTTTAAAGTTTAAAATGGTTCGATGTGAGCATTGAGCATGTATTTGGCGGTGTTTGAATAACAATGGGGTATTAATTACGGTTTTGTGTGGATAATGTATAAGTAGCTATTTTAATTTATTTGCTTAATGTTGACAAGATTTAAAATACCTAATTTTAAAAATACATTTTACATATAGTTTATAGCGCATTTATTGCAAGAGGTAATCTTTAAATTTTAGTTATTCAGACACAATAAAACTATTATTACTATGTTTCAACTTATTGAAGCTAATTAATATTAAATATTAATTAATATCGAATTTGCAATTAGTGGTCAGTGCTCTTATAAGTAATAGTGCAAAATCGAAGCAGATTCCAAAACTCTGAGTTTTGTAATAAATAGGCTCAACGCATTTTAGCAAGCGATTCTCCAAATTGGGTTTGTTGCACTAATTACGTGTTTTTCAAACGAAAAATTCAGACAGAAATACTTTTAGCCAGGAACAGTACAAATAGAGAAAAACCACACGAACTCAACGGGAGACGCAATGCAAAGAGCTGGACTATGAGATACCAATACCTAAACATATGCATTTAAATATGGAAATCAAGGATAAAGACATACCATGCCAGATCGAAGAAACTTTTGATGCTGACGTTTTAAGTAAAAGTATCTGAGACTATACCCTTTATGCATATCCATTTCATGAGTACAGGGGAATGGAACCAAAATGTTTTCTAGCTGCTGCTCCACTGGGAGCTTTTGCGATTGCCAGCTGGCAACTGGCAACTGGCAATTGGCAACTCTCAACATTGCCGACTCCTGTGGCTCCTTTTATGGACGCTCTGAAGCGTGGCTGCATATGCAATTACATTTTACAGCAGCAACCAAGTTGATAACAAACAAAATGATCAAAAAAGTAAAAAAGAGAGGAGAACGCAAGCAAATGCGAGATGGATAGAGAGTGGTGCAAGGAGGGCATTCAACAAATTTTGAGCGTCAGTTTTGGAGGCTTCCATATGTTTTTCATCTCAATTTCTTTTGGTTTTTTTTTTATCTAAACTTGCATAACAAACTGCTACGAGCAGCTTTTCAACTAAAATGAATGAAAAAGGCAAATTTCTTTAGGCAAGCAGAAAATGCCACAGTACGA
Source organism: Drosophila kokeensis (assembly GCA_035042145.1). NCBI lineage: Eukaryota > Metazoa > Arthropoda > Insecta > Diptera > Drosophilidae > Drosophila > Drosophila kokeensis. The sequence goes on along the minus strand of JAWNLT010000589.1, from coordinate 48,402 downwards.
AGTAGAGAGAGAGGTACATGTTGGGGCAGGTTGCTGGAATATGTGCAAATAAAGTCAAAAGAGCTTCAAACACATTCTGTGCACTCGATATTAGAAATTTGCACTGGGAACATGTCATTTGAGAATTTATCGAAGAAATTAAATGTTATTATGAAAGCAATTAATGTATGAGTTTATATGGACGGAGGGGTGTGGTCAGCTTGAGGCAAACACGCATTCGGCGAACTGAGATGGAAGCACCTTGATAAACCCATGACTAATGGATGTGAATGGTCGAGGGTGAAAATACATAACTACAAAGCGACCAACTTAATGCAGACAGCCACAAAATTCGCTAAGGGTTGGCTGCTTTGCTCTGGTTGGGAATGAGCCGAATGCATTGAAACAAAAGGCCCCAGGAAAAATTCATTAAAGCCCGCCTCACACAATGTAGGCCAGCAAGAAACACAAGAGCCAAAAACATGTGGAACACGCATATTGCGAGTTGGCTCACATGTGCAGCCATAATTCATTAACGATTATGCACGACACCCAAAAACATTAGACGGAATCGGTGCCCAAGCCACAAGACGACAACGAGGACTTTGTCACGTGCGATTAGTGTGAAAATTTGCCTCAGCATTTGCTGTTAATTTTGTTACGGTGACCTAAGTAATATACATACGTACATACACATACATGTATATATATTATGCATTCATGCCAGACAAATGCTTGAAGTAGAGCTACTTTTGGCGGCCCTTTCTTTTTGGGCCGGAATGGGGAGGGTGATGGATGGATGGATATGTGGAGAGGGGGCAGGGTTACTTGACAAGATTTATAGATTTTGCAACGAGTCATCGCTCATACGTAGATATCGCATGTACTTTTATATATATGTATGTATGTATACATATACATTCATGCGAAAACTAGCTGAGCAGTTGACTGAACCTTTGGCACAAAGTCTGTCGTAAGTCTGTGGTGTTTTTAGCCAAGTTATTGCTCTCGTGGCTGGGGCAACAACAACAACAGCAAAAGCAACTATTTTTGGCTGGCATGTCTAATGCTCGGGTTCAAAAGGGTAAGAGGCGGCTTAAGAGCCAAAGCCTTAAGTGCCATCAAGAAGTTAGCGAAAGGAAGCCATGACGAAATATTGTTTCCAAAAGTCAAGCGGAATAATCAAAACTGACTGCCTTTAAGGCAGACATTGAGGGCACTTTTCCCCTGCTATGCAATCTTTGTTGAGCATTATTCTATGGCATTCGTCGAGCACTTGGTTAGTCTGGCAGTTAGCCTCTTCGGTAGCCATTAAACAGCAATTAAGCATTACAATTGCTTTTCATCATGTCTATTGATAGCTAATCAATTTCTTCTTCAGAATCAACAGCAAAGTCAAACGCCTCTTGTCAGCCTTGCAGTATATTTATTAATATATTTTTCAATACCATGAAATCATGCTATTGTCTCACAATCCTCATTAATTATGCAAATTTTGATGACAATTCACCTGAATATTTTATAGGCCATATGGCTTAAATATAGACATATAACTATGCTATGCCAGACAGGTACTTGGCGCGCTCTGCCTACAGTTGGTCCATTAAAGCCCCTTAAATGTAGAGAGAGAGAAGACATAAACGTAATAGACTGGCACTGAAAGAAGAACTCCCTGAAGTACCAGTCTAAAAAGTGTGCCGTCCATTACAATAATAAACCCACCACAGCAAATGCGAAGCAACCCCCGAGTTAGTTCCATTTCACCCACTCCGCATGTCTCAGTTGGCATCTTGTAAAATGTAAAATCAACATTATTTCCTTCCACGCAATCAACGATGATTTCTTAATAAAAAGACGCTTCACATCGCGTGGTTGGGCCACAAAACATACGCAGGAAGCAGCCAACCAATCTACAACCTACAACATACTACAGCTTGTGCATAATACAATTTTTGACTGACTGAGACTGAGACTGAGAATAAAGTAGTAATGGTTCGTTGGCTGGCCGTGGCATTGTGGATGGGTTGTCATCCCCATTGTGGGTGGGTGGGTGTTCGCCAGCTCAGTACTTTGGCATTTTTTAATACCCAAGTGTCCCCGTCTCGCAATAAGTGCGCTGCGCAACACTGCACGCATACAAATGAGCGAGGATGCGGGTGGGGATTGGTGTTTTCTGGCAGGAGGTTAGTGGAGGTGGAGGCGGACATAAATCGGAAATATATAAATTATTAAACATCTCATAATAAGGAAGGCTGTGGTGCACGTCTCTCTCAGTGGGCCGCGTCTTGTTGCTAATGAGGCCTCCTGATTAGTTTATGGCCAGCAAGTTACGACAAATTGCGGAACACTGCGAAATATGATATGCCAGTAAATTTGGACAAGTTGATGGAACTGCAAATATCAAATATCATCAAATATATCAAAGCTTGTTAAAGATGAAGTGCCAAGCAAGTTGTTAGGCTCCACAGTAGGCAGGGTGTTCGTTTGGTGATGAGAGTTTCATTAAGATGCTTTGGCAAATCAAGATTCGCGAATTCATGAAATCGCTACCGCCATAAACCTGTCAGCTGTCAAATAATAATTGTCAGTTTTCTTCTCGCTCTAATGCCGAAGTTTTGCCTTCCCTTCGCCAAACACTTCCTGCACTGACTGACATTTTGCTTCACAATTCGGTTTTGTTTTTCTGGTTGCTGTTGTTGTGTTTTGTGTTTTGTGTTTTGTGTGTTTTTTCTGACAACTCCACTTGGATTGGTGTGAGGCGACCCTCTCTGATTGTGTGTGCATGTCAAGTAGCAATTGAGACGAACGGCATTTGGGTGTGTGTATTACACACACACACACAAACACACTCGCACATACACACACATATATGACATCTGACTTCCACTTGTCAGAAAATATTTGCTTTCAAAACACAAAGAGCGGTCGTCCGACCCACCAACCCCTCTCCTACACTCCTACTGTGAGCGACTTTACGCACGAGTTGCAATCTGCTTTTCCATTTGCTATCGTTCTCTCTTTCTCTGTTTCCCTCTCATTCTATATCTATGCATGTGTATGTCTTTTTATGCTGTCAGCCATAGCTTAACACAGTGTGTGTGTGTGTGTGTGTGTGCTTCGTTAAATTGATAGAATAAATGAGCATAAATTGAAAAAAGAAATATCGACGAAACAACAGCAACAACAACGGGGGTAGTGCAACCCTCTGGGGTGTTGAAAAGGGTGGTTCGTTCATGTTACAGTCCTTGCTCCTGGGCCACATATGGGCAATTATTTAGTGCTTTGGCACAACTGAGACTGGGAATTCGCTTCACACACACACACACACACACATATATACACTCTCTTGCCGTCCCCAAACCGCCATTACTATCGATTTGAGGGTGCATTACCTACTGGACCAGCCGAGGGAGTGGGGTGGTGTAGGCAAGCTCGTCTTGGCAAAACTTTTCATTGAATTGCATGCAATCAGCACTGGCTCGCCTCCAAAGTGGCAAACAGGCGAAAGGACTATGGACGCAGAGCAAAAGAGCATAAAGTAATTTAAGCAACCCATAATTCTATTCCCAAGGAGTGCAGCATATAGCGTATGTAGGTCCGTTTATTATTCCTGGACGTCATTGAATGCCTCTCTACCCTACTCCCGATCCTCCTCTCGTTCTCATCGCATCGCATCGCATCGCATCGCGTGTGTTGCCAATTTGTTCGACATTCATTGACGACGCCCATGGACGTGTGCGTTCTCTACTCCTGTTCCCGTTCCTGTTCTCGTTCCTGTTCCAGTTCCAGTTGCTGTGACTGTTTTCTACCCGCTCCTGGGCTGACTGCACTCGCGGCTGTCGTCGCTGTTTGTTCTCAAAACCAAATTTAGACGTAATTAAATGTGAATTGTTTATTTAAGGCGCACGCTCTGCAGCCCCATTCCCCCCTGTGCATGGGTCCCCTGCCCTAGCCCTAGCCAGCCATTTAGCCATGCAGCCATCCAGCACAAACAGCTTGCAGGCGTTCAATCAAGCGCAGACATGACATAGACCAGGGGAGGATGAGGAGGAGGCCTAACTCCACATCCATGCAGCATTTCCGATGGCTTTCTTTGGCACAACTTTTGCACAATGCCGGGCCACAGACTGCAATGTTGCCACTCATTTTCATTTGTTTATTATTGTTGTTGTTGCTGCTTTTGTTGCGGGTGTCGGCCAAACTGCGACGGCAGCATGGCGCGGCTCGTCGTTGCAATTATTGCCCCGTGGCAACTATCAAATGAAAGCAGGTGTGTCAAATGTAAACTTGCCCGGCACTGCAAAAAGGGGCAAGGAGCTGCTTAAGTAAACAACGCCATAACCTGATTGGCTCCAAAATGCATACAAATATGCCGCAGGGCGCGGGCAACGGGGCTGTGGGGGGTATACTGTACGTTGCCGTTAATAGAATTTTTCATGAGCTCCGGCGACGCATTGGCATTGTTCAGGTCGTAGTCAAACTTCCTTCAGATTACTTTTTAAGTAGTTAATTTGATTGGCTGGGCAGGTGGCAGGTGGCAAAGATTGTCAACTGGGTTGGGGCAGAGCTGTGATATGAGCCAACAAGTTATGTGAGGCAAGGAAAACTTTGGAGTCGCTTTAATCGCTGGGGAGGTAACTTTGTAATGATGTTTATGAATAGACTATGCCACTATGAGGAAAGTAGTGTTTGACTTAACTTTTCACCTCAGCCCATTTTTGAGGCTCATAAAAGGTGACCACTGAGCTAAGAATATTAAGACATTATTGAAAGGAACAAAATTGACAAAACTTAGTCGCAGGCCAGGGCACAAAGCGGACGAGATTATGACAGAAATGATAGATTTTTAAAGCTGCTAAAATATTGATGAGACATTCACAAACTTTATTATCCGTGTAAATGCAATAAGTAATTTTCAGTATGTTTCTGCAAAGAAGAAGGCAATTTCCATAGAACTGCTGTTTAATTTTAACAATGCGTTTTTAATATTCTTAAATCATCCACTTTATATTATTCCATGAAAATAGGTGTGGATCATTGATAAGCCTGCCATTTGTGTTGCAATTAAGTCTTACTTAGCCCCTTCAGAGTTTTTGCCCTCGATTAAGTATTCTTTATTTAAATCATTTCTAGCAAGGTAATTATAAAATCAAAATGCAAACACATATACCTTGTAGATCCTTGCAATTTCCCATCAGACCATTTTGTCAGTACTTGTGTATCGAATAACTAAACACATTCTAGACATTCAATAGCAGACCAACAGCTTCACCTGCTCCACGCCCCATTAAGTAAGTGAGCCACAGCTGAACGCTAAGGGTCCCCCAGACTGGTTAGCGTGGCCAGTTCAGCCCTGACAAGTCTCTTCTTAATGACTTACAACGAATTACTTGCCATAACAACAGCAGCACAAACAGCAACTACATAAGCATAAGTATAAGTATAAACAAGTACACCCATATATCAAACAATTAGCGACAAATGAGTAAACATGTTAGGGGCGGGTAAAGGACACCACTGCAGTGCAAAGAAACCACTGCACCATCGCCCAAAGCCCGAATCATTGTCCACTCCTGCACCGCCCATTGCACTTTCCGATATGCTTCATAAATTCACGTTGCCGAACTGAATTGCTTAACCACCCTCGAAAATAGAGCGCTGGCAGGAAGCAAAGCGGGCTTAAGGACATTGTCGCAGTAAATGCAATTGCATTTCAGGGTGGCAACTGCAAGCTGCACTGCTCTTTTTGTGCCACAAACAGAAAAACAAAAATACTTTGTTTATTGAAGTGAGAACATTAGCAACGCTGTACAAACAACTAGCAGCTATAACGACAACTAGGCTTGAAACCAAACCCCCTACTGACATTAAGAGCCCAGCAACGAGCACAGTTGGTGCACTGTTGGCAGTTTTACTTGGCAACAAATTGCCTAACCAAGGTGCAATTATGGCAAAAGCCGAGCCGAGTTACGAATTCAGTTTCCTACAACATCAACTTAATTTTTAGCATAATTTCTTTGTCCGTCATGCTGTCTCTCTGAAGCTTGAAACATTTACTGGTCTGTCCCGCGTAAGACGAAGGCTAGGAAATCGATAAAATCAGTAATCGATAATCCCAGCACTGGTTCCGTGAATGGCCTGCCAACTTACTGGACAGCACTGTCTGGAGATTTGAGGTTAGATTGTCACTCTGCTAAAACCAATGCGCATGGCTGCATCGCCACGTGCCACTTGCAGGATATTACTTTTATTGCCACATGCTCTATAACGACGCAACGCCGCCTGATAATGCACAGTGCGATAGCGATGCGGATATCAGCAACTGTCTGATATCAGGTCGTTCCATCGGAGCGTTGTTTCAAATTAATTTCGGCAAATTCATTAAAACCCAAAATCACATTAAGTCGATAAGTAATTTCACACAGAACGGTGTCAAGTCAACCAAAAATGTCAGGAAATTGAAATATTTATTGCATGCAACGCAGGTCTGATCCGGTTCCGCTGGGACTTATTAGCAGTTTTAGATCTATAGGTTTATAAAGACAACCGATCTTGACTTGTATCCGATTACGAATATACAAATTTGATTGATGTAGAAGAAGATTTGGCTGCTGTTTTACATTGTGTTTAGGTATAGGACGCAGGTTCAGAATTAAAAGGGAAAACTAATTTGGGTTCGCATCATTATTATTACTTCAAATCTGGCTATATACTTAGCGGATATTTAGGAAAACCCGCTTAAAACCTTTCAACACCTCCCTAAAAGGATATCCGTTCTGTTTGCTGGAAGCTGTCGTGTCTGCGTTGTGGTGCAGACATCATTTATCAATTTAAGCAAACAAATCAAAACGAAGCTGAGACCTAGTGGAAGCCGAGCTAGATGTACGACCCAGGAAATACAAAAGTGAAAAATGATTTGAAATGGATTACAAGCTGCTTTCATCGTGAAGGCAGAATGTGCAGTACCAGAACAAAAATCTATTTACCAAAACTTCGGGTGATAAATGCAAAAACTCTGCACCCCTCCTCCACCTCCAACATAGTTCGGTGTTTTCGTTTGGTTTGGTTTGGTTTGGTTTGGTTTCGTATCGTTTTGGTTTCATTTTCGTTTTCTGCACACTCACTTAACATCATTAAAATGACGCGTAAATGAAAATTGCGCTTGGCGGCTGCCTCAAAATATTGTGTGCGGTGTTTGTTGGGTGGCATGTTGCAAGTGTCGTTGCCGTTTTTCAAATTTTCTCTCTTGCAAATATGAAAACGCAGCAGCCGGGTCTCAGGATACAGGGGTGAGGACGTAGACACAGACACAGAGCAACCAGGCAACATCATTCATCAAGGATTTAGTTAAACGACGGCGAGCGTCTGTGTAGGTTGGTGTGTGTTGGAGACCATTCATCATCATTCGTCTGGGATTATGCTTTTTAAACATACGATTGCTGTCAACATTGTCAGTTGTAGTCGTCCTCCTAGTCGATGTCCTCTACATGCTGCCAGCCAGCGCAGTCAGTCGGGCATACTATGCTCGATCCGAGAGCTGAGTTTTGCATGCATTCAGGCCAGAGGATTCGAAATCGCATTCAACCACAGCTCCTACATGACTCGACTGCTTTCACTATTTGCGCTGCATTTTGGACTAAAATCTGGATTGGCATTGGTATTGGGGAGTGGCAGCCCAGCAATGAATCAATCATGTTTAGGAAGTGTCCTCCCACCGCCCACACCAACTCTGCATTGACAACACATCCATGGCAAGCTCCAGCTCCAAAGAACTCGCGCTTAATTCTGCCAAGAATTTTGACAAATATTTATCAATAATTTCAGGGCTATACCATAACAAACAATATGCTGGCTGACACCCGGGCCTGCAGCGGCTGCAGGGGGGCTCCACTGTGTTGTGTCCGAGGATTAACAACAGCAAACATCTCCAACATTCAACAAAGTGTCTGTCGTTGGCCCGTTTGTCATGCTGACAATTGGCTTTGGCTGCCCATTGAGTGAATGGCCAACAAGAGAGACAGAGTAACAACCAGAACCAGAACCAGAACCAGACATGGGAGCTCAACAAATAACAACACAACAACGAAACACATGTGGGTGGCGTGCGTCTGTGTTTGTGCTTTGTTGTGGGGCGACAAACAGAGGCTTGTCAAAATCACAACCAAGTCGTAGACGACAAGGATAAGAGCCAGGATGGGCATAGATGGGATAGACCAAAGCTGGACCTACTGCTGGACAGATGCGAATAAATTGCTACACTGGAGATGGACCTCCTATCTATTATATTGAAAGTCACTCAATTTAATTGGAGAACAGAATTAAACGTTTGTTGGTTGGATTCAACTTGACACCGTATTTTGTGTTGCTTTATTTTGGGATAACTCTAATAAATTAGCAAATATTTGTTCGAATAGCCAGCAAATGATATTCTAAAAACACTTGATTTTTATATATGTTATATGTTATATATGTTAATAATTTGCTGAATCAGTTATGAGTCAGAGACTCTATGTATGGCTTAATCGAAAGGCATTTCCGCTGCAGCAAATATTAAATAAATAAACAAATAACAGCAAATTAAATTAACAGCAACCCACAGAGATGGACTGAGTCGATTCCATAGTTTAAAACATCCAATGCGGAACGTGTGGCGCACAATTATCATAACAATAATTCAAGATCTGTGCGAGAAATTACGAGGCAACTCTTTTAATGGCTTGCCCCAAGTCGACGACAATTTTCAGGCGAAACACTAACATCATTTTGAATTTACAACATAAATTTGAAGAGCTGCACGCTAATTATCGATTGAATAAAGTATAACAAAGAGCTGCCCATGGAGATTCCGAAAAGGGAGAGTTCATGAATCGTTTCATCTTCAGTTGAGTTGAGTTGAGTTGAGTTCATGCTTATCGGGGCTGTCCGATTGCCAGAATGTGTTGAAAGTGGCACCACACCAATTGTGCACAATATAGCGGATCTTTTTGGCAGAGTTATTGACAGCAGCCTCGACTGATGAAAGCGCAGTGAGTCATTCATTTTTATTTTTTCTCATTTTGCCTGTTTCTGTGGTTTCACACAGCAGCAGCGGCAGGGGAAGCTGCTAATTGATGGATTGCAGCGGTTTATGAGTAATGTAAGAGGCAAACTCGAAGTCGAAATGTCGCATAGCATTTTTAATTAGGCTTGCCAAACTGGACTTGGACTCTGCGAGGGAATAGGAGGAGGTAGCAAACTGGCTCTTCAATAATTCAAAGCAATTTGTGCGACAGTTTGCCGCAAAAAATGTAAACGCCACTCAAAGCAAAGCACTTAACCCTTTTTTACTCCCTCAGTTTTCATTTTTTCAGTTTCTGTCCTGCGGCCAGCCCAAAATGTCTATAATTATTTGTGCTGCGTAAGTCAAAGTTTGTGGGCTCACTGGCAACCTGAGCCACCTAAAATGCCGACTTACAAAATAAATAAAACGAAAGCATTGCGAAAGAAATGTCAATATTATATTTAAGACGTCTTTCATCGTTGTCGTTCCCGTCGTCTGGCAACCCGTTACGACAAACTCACGGAGTGAAACACACAAATCACAAAAAAAGGTAAACTTAAACGCATTTTTTTTCTCATCTCCAATTTTTTGTGTTTTCTGCATCTCTTTGTGCCAGCGAGATTTTATGTGGCTGGTCGAGAGAGCTGTTCACAAAATATTATAATTGCCCAGCCAAATGGAAATAAGTTCTGGCATTTTAAGTGCCATTGAAGCGACAACGATCACGTCAAGATGTTGCCTCACCGAGGAAAGCAGCTGCCTGCTTAGCCACTAGCAGAGCTCAAGTTGCAGCTCCAAACGGCAACCAATGGTGACTCAGTGTCTCTGGCTACATTCAATGTGAATAAATCTATTAAGTATTCCACGCAACTAACTACCATTTAGTTCTACAATTATGCATTTCAGCTGGCAGAGTAATTTCCAGTTGCATCAAAAATATGCAGGATTTTTGAAAATGCTTACAAAAATACCAATCAAAATTACATTTGTAAAGTGCTGCATACGAGAGATGTAATATTAAATATAATTATAAATTCCATCTTACTAGTTCCTATATCTAATCAGTGATGTCATACTTACGACTTCTGTTTCCTATTTTCAAAATTCACAAGTTATTTATATACACATATTTTTGATTTTTACGAAATTAATGAATTGTGATTTGCTTGAGACTTTAGTATAGGGTATCTTTTGCTCCAGCTCCCTTGACTAGAACACCTTTACTTGGTATTAAATACACTGGAAATCAATTTGATAGAAGTGTTAAACTTTCATCTCGCTCCATACAATAAGTCCAATGAATTTTGAAACCCATTTAAGCGAATATAAGTAGCAATTTTCAACAGTTTTCTGCTCTCCCACTGCCCAATGTAATATGTAATCAATCTCAGCCAAGATGACTCAGTCGGAATACAAACGCCATCAAAACTTGGCCAAACTTTTAGACACAAAATCTAGCACAATGTAAGCTTAATGCGTTCCCCAAAAAAAAAAAACCAAAAAAAATTGTCTTGCCAGCCAATTAAATTGTCCTTGCCATAAAAATGTGCAGCAGGAAGGAGCGATAAAAATAAAACTAAAGCCCCGATACTACTATACGCAGCACGAGCCGAGCATTGTGATAAAAGGCCTGGCCAGTCAGCCGTCAAGTGAACGAAATTTTATCACACACCACAGTCGCAGCTAGTATCGTTGGGGGATTGCTAGACGCCAGGACACCAGGACACCAGGACACCGGCACACGAGGACACGAGACACCACAAAGGCCACACAGCCCAACCAACCCGTAGCGATGAGCCTGCCGCATGACGTTGCACGTTTTGCGCGTTCGTCTCGATTGCAGTTTAGTGCAATCAAAGAGGATTCATCAGCCCAGGACCAGCAATGTCCAGCGAAGCGTTTATAATACCACCAGACAACAGCTATCGGATGCCCAGGACCAAGGGCTGTGGACCGCTGAGCGAGCGAGTCTTAAACCAAAGAAATTAGTGTAAAACTAAAATCCGATTTGGGAAAACAATGTGATCAGAGTAGGGGAGGGGGGTGGTAGTTTTGGTGGTTGGCTGCCTTGTCGCCTTGACGTTTTGCTACTGGTGCCAGTGCGGTCCTGTGGGAAACACCAAAACTCTCATTTAGGGGTAAGTTCAACATAGTCAAGACTGTTCCCCTCGTCAGCCGGCTAATCTGCCTCTCCTGGGTTTTTACTGATTCGACGCTTTTTATCAATTCAGAAATATCTGATAGCCGCAACATTTTTATGACTTTCCAATGATGGGAGAGGAGAGAGTGCAATTCTATTAAATTAGATGGCTGGCTGACTGGCTGACGGGCTAACTGCCTGGCTGTTAGCTGAAAGTGCGCATATGCATGAGTGTCGCGGAGTTTGAGGCGCCTCAAATTAGTTTCTTACGCTTGAGTTTGCCTTAATGCACAAAAAGTGCTCAGGGGATTTGCCGTAATTCGATTAGAAAGGGATTACCGGGCGAAAAACTTGAACTATGTATGGCTCTAATGGGATGGCTTTTGTCCTCGCCACGCGTTTTGATGAATGATGTATCGAATTTTTGAGCACCAGCAGCAGTTGTTCTATCAAGCGTCTGCGGAAGTTCCGGCATCTGGAGACATGTGAGCAGCAGCGCTCAGGAAGTGCCGAAACAACAGCGTAAAGCTTTTAAATGGGCCATGGCCCATGAAGATTAAACCCAAAGTGCACCGGGGGCTGACAACAAATGTGACAAGGGCAGATGTCTAAGGGCTTCAGATATGATGGAAGGTAATGTGTGTGAATGAATAGGTTTTCCTTAGAAACATAATTTTATCATATACAAATATAAAAAGTTTTCAAATCAGTTAACTCTTCTTTCGAGCCCATGTGTGCCGGCTTTATGGTCAGGGGGAAAAAATCCAGGAAAAAATGAATATGGCTTTATATTTGAATGGAACTATTTTAAGTTAAACTATAAAAATAGACAATTTAATTTTATTTAAAACTAACACACAATTTGCTGTAGCTCTGGGTTGGGAATGTCAGTAGGGGAATATGGGAAATTTAAGGGTATCTGCTTGGTGCTAAATGTGTACAAATGAGCGTATGTATCGAAAGCAGAAAGAGCATTTCCGATTCCAAAAAGTTTATAGTTGTTTCAAAATTCTAGGCTAGCGCAATCCTGTTTACCTCAGCCATATGGCATTGTATTGTATATGTGCAAGTACTTTCATTTCTTAAGGTCCCCAAAAGCCCGCCCTCAATGCACCGAAACGAAAGTAAGTAATTCATGGCTTCTTTACTATTCCTGCTGCCAACAATAAAGTCCAAAAAAAAAAGGCATAGAAGTCACCTTTCGCCAAAAGTGGCAATCCCAGAAATAATGTGGGACAGGCTGACCCAAAACTGTCAATTGAAAACCAGACAGAAACGACCAGAGGCAAGGGGCAAGGGGCAAGGGGAAATGGGCGAAGAAGCAAGTGTGCAAAATTGATTTAACCACGAATTGCTAAACGATAAGTAAGAAAACGGTGCAAAAAAGTGGTCTAGGAAATTGAAAAAGGGGGCATGGACTTGGATTCGGTTTCGGTTACGCTTACGCCTGCGGACAACGGGAACGTATATAAATTTCCGCGTGTATAATTAATCTGTCAGATTATTGTGACATGTCGCACCAAAAAATGTGTGCGATACATTTGCGGAAAAGGCGAGGAAAAAGGAGTAACTGCTCGGAGCACTCGGAGTAAATTATATTGTCGCATTGCTAAAGAAAAAAAAACGCAAATCCACGGGGCGTTACACGTACGTGTAACAAACGGTAAAGTATTTGGCACCCCATACATTAATAACTGTAATTTTCTAGCTGGTGCGTGTTTTGTCCTCACTGCCATTTCCGCTTTTATTTCGCAAACTCTGCAGCACAAAGGGTTGCAATTTATAGCCGAATATAATGCTCGCTGCTGGCAGCTCTCTCTCTCCCTTCCCCTGACTCTTTTTCTGCCGCCCTATCTCTGTATATTTAACCATGACAAAGAACCCCAAACAGAACCCAAGTGGGATCGAACCAAAAACCCATGTTGCATTGTGCAAATGTTTCGCGTTTTGATTTCGCGCTCGCTCGACGCCCCCCAGGTCGTCAAAGCGCTTCTCGTAAATTGTCAAAATGAAAAAATTGCATACGCTCTGAGCTCCATTCAGTTCACACCCCTCGCTCACTCACTCACTCACTCACTCACTCACTCACTCGCTCACTCACTCATTTACTCGCGCAGTCAGTCATTCAGTCAGAAGTTAGAACACTTTTTTCCTGGTGCGCCTGATTGCGAAAAGATTCTCCTTGCTTTCTGGATTTTTTGCGTGTCGCGTTTTAGAAATTGTTCACTTGCCCCTAAGCGCTAAGCTGACGAGAATTACGAGTGCGAGCCACAGAATCATGCCCCCCGCAGTGCGGTAAATCGAAATACGCTCTTTATGTCTAATAGTGTGGCTGCGGTGCGTTAGCGCAAAAAGTTCACTTAAGCAAAACCCCGGCGGGGGGCATCCAGTCAAATGAAAATGGCGACCAACTTTGACCAAGCTGCATATCTGTGACGGCGAGGATAATACGAGTACTTAAAGCCAAAATATTAATAAGCGTTGACAAAAGCATGTCACAAGTGATGGAAATGTTACAGAATTGCGACAGACTCTCCCAAAACGGGGAAAATAGACAAGGCAATAAAAATATGCACAGATATAGTACGGTATGAAACTATGGGGTGGAGTTTGTAGCTGTGAACTTAATTTCAACGCGTGTGAAATAAAATTATAAATCAAGTAAGCATGCTGTAGTCGAGTGAGCTCGTTTACGAGACATCCCGAATCCAGCTGTTGAATATATTTTCTTTTATATGCGTAAAGAAATTTGTAATTTGCCAGGAGATATTATATACCAATTGGAAGACTTTCACTCGAAATCGATTTACCGATATTGAACTAACATTCCAAACTTGAACTAGGCTGTTAGTCCTGAGCAAGAATATATATACTTTATGGGTCGGAGATGATTCTTTCTACATGTTACTATCTATCTATCTTCGTGCCATATATCTTTAACTATTGTTTTAGACAGTCATCTTTCTGAATCATTGAATAACAGGAACGAACTTTTTGACTGAAGGATTCAATATATGTAAAAATATGCATCAATTCCAGTCTTTTTGTCGTATAAATAGGCACTCATATCTGCATCGTCATTTAGGGTCGTGATAACTTTATTTTACTCTCTGCAAGAACAAAATAATGCACACTGCTTTAGCTCGTGGTGATTTAGTTATTGGAATTTGCTAAAAATATATATGCAATTGAATTTGCTTCCCCAAAAACTGCTGCTGACAAGTTAAAAATAAATTTTAATTGAATGCAAACAGAGGTATATTTATAGATTATTAGATTTATTTAATTTAATTGGCAAATACAGGAGATAATATAGGCATCTACATATTTCAGAGATTTTTGTGCAAATTAAATTAATCCCAAGTATAATGCCAAAGTAGCTATAGTAATCTGGCCAGCCTGCAAACAAGGCCCACTCTATGCGGCTCATTCGAGTTCAACAAACTGCAAACAAAGGGCTACCAAAGATTGCAAACACATTTCCCAGCCCACAAACGGCAAATGAAAAGAGAGTTGGCCACTCTCCCTGCGCTGCACGCAGCAAAGTCGTGCAATTTGTATAGGGCACCCAAAAACCAACGCCTATTTGCATAGAGCCCACTTCAGGGCGGTCCAGTTGCGGCTGAGAGTAGCGAAAAGTGCCAACTCACACACAGAGAACAACCATTTTTCTTGAGCTGACGCCCAGCAAAGCCAAAAAAAAAGAAAAGAAAAAAAAAACAAAACATAAAATAGAATAAAGAAAAGAAAAGCAAATTCCGCTGCGTTTTAATTTTCTATTGAAATTGTTAAAAGCAGGACAGAGTACTAAGGCGCAGGATATGCAGCGTCGATTTGTTTGCTGAGGTCTCTCCTCTCTCTCTCTCTCTGTGTGAGTGCGTGCGTGTGTATGTGGGTGTGGGTGTGGGGGTATGGCTTGCCTTTTTTCGCAGCTGCCCCTCCATTAGAAAGCGCCCGGCCCATGAACAAAAGAAATTAAATGCCTTAAAGGCATTTTTAACGATACAGCTTGCAAAAAAGGCGACCATAGAAAAGAAGCGGAGAAAGCAGCCGTAAAGCGGAAGGAAACACCAAACACAAAAAAAAGAAGAAGAAAAAAGTGGCTGAGGGACTGGGAGATAACTGAGGGAGCGAGAAAAGCATTTAAGAAAAACATCATCAGAGTATTTGCCTGAAACCACAAATTACTTACAGCACAGCGGGCTGTCGAGTGGGCGTGGCTCTTTATAAAACATATGACTCCCACACAGCCCACAGCCCACAGCCCAGAGCTCAGAGCCCAGTCAGTGCCTAGCGTCCTAGCAGCGTATGTAAAGAAGGGAAACCAGCGGGTCGGCAGTTACCGTGTCCAGCAAAGCCATTTGCCATATGCACTGGTACAGGAGAGACTCCAGCAGCTGCTCCTCCGGCAGGCAAATAAGAATATGCCCAGCTCCGGTTGCTCTCGCTGCTCTGTGTTGGCTGTCAGGAACCTGGCAAAATATAAAGAAAATAACAATTTTTTGCAAACAAGCCAGGCAAATGTGTAGCTTACCAACTCTGGCCAAAATGAGAAACGCCGAATTGAAATACTTGCAATAAACATGAAAAAGGCAAGCAAACAACAAATATCAGTGGACTGGGCTAGGATGCTTTTGCCTGCTGCTGCTGCCGCTGCTCCTTTGGCTGTTGCGTTTATTGCATTGACAGGCCAGTTACCAGTTGGCAGTTGCCTCCCGGGGTGGTCCTGGACCAGGAGCCCAACAAAAGGCAGCAACAAGCGAATGGAGATGCGCCGCAAGCTGAAAGATGTTTTATTCACGGCGGGTGCGAGTTTAATGTTGAAAGGAAGTTCCGACTTTTTTGATGCTTACTCCTCAAAAAGAAGACCAAGAAAAGTGCAATGGATAGGATGGCTAAGAGCATTTCTATAAAGCTGTCTTACAAGAGACTATACAAAGGTGCTCAGACGCATATAGAAATTTAACATTAATTAACGCAATCTGTATGGGAGACGTGCACTTCTAACTATAGAGCTTTGACTATAAGATGATTGGCACAGAAATACGACAAAATATATGTGTGTTTTTGCTGGCAGAAAGAAAAAGAAAATTCCTGCACTGATAGCTAATTTAAAAACCTGATTCTCTCATACAGCTCCAAATAAAGTTGTCCAGTGATGCCGAAAGCAATCAGAATATGACAGGCTTAACTCATCAACCTCATAGTCGAACTCTCCTTTATCAAACAGAATGCGGCACACTAAAACCCAACAAGACAAACCGGGCAATGGCAATTGCGTTATAATTAAGAAGACGCATAATAAGTTCATTACGGACTGGGACAGAATGCACACAGTTGTGCACATGCAAGCACTGAGTCAAAGACAGACTCAATTTGAAGTTTTGCCAATCCCGATATTAATGAACTGACAAAATAAATTCAAAAGTGCAACCAGAGCCAAAAGAGTTGGTAATTTGTTTATGAACAGCTCGCTCATAACTACGATCAGTGGGAAATTCCGAAAAAAAATATATACAAAAAGTGTGAAAAAAATGTATAGCAGAACTGACAGATGTAGATAATGCCCCAAGCAGAGTGTTTTTTTCTGGATCTCAGCCGTGCCTTTGTGCGAGACAAACTTGGCAGCATTGCCACAGAATTTGCAAGTGTCATTAAAGTGTTAATTGCTTTCATTTGAGGCAGAGTCTACATTGAGAGCACAGTGCCACTGTGTATGTGCAATACACATGTGTGCTAGGCGACACCAGCAGCGAAAAGGATGTGACAACAACAACAACAACAACTCCTCTGCTGCTGCTGCTGCTGCTGCGAAGACTCTGCAAATAAGTCTGGCAGCGATGCGGCACAGCAGCCTTGTTGTCGTCTTTGTCCCCGGGTGGCGCTGCTCCGTGGCGGAACTTGCCAAAGAAAAGTAGCGCAAACGGAAGTTTGCAATTAAAGTGTTAATTGTGTTAATTTCTTGTGAATTTCACTCGCACAGACAACAAAAAGCAGCGGCACCAACTCTGACAGTGGCAAAAAACGCTGAAACAAAAGATATCAACTCGAAGAGTAGTCAGTACCGACAGTAGTAGAACATGGGAAAGAGTCCCAGGCATAGGGGACATGTGTCATGCCTATTTGTGGTGTTACACTGACCGACTGGCAATTGAGTTAAGGTTGCAAGCGAGATCATAACTGAGATATAATTTATGCAAACAATGCAATGTAATAATACATAAGTAACTACAATATATGAATTCATAGATCTCTCTTTTGAACTACCCCTAATTAGCTAATGGAAGTGAAGTATGCACGACTAAGTTTCGTAAGTCCAGTTAAATACTGCGACAGTAGTAAAAGTAGTAAAATAGTTAAATCATTAGCATCGCCTTGAATAAGTTGCACTACTTAATTAAGAGAGGGAAGTATTCCAATACACAAATTGCAATAAAGCTCTCTTGGAATAATGACACCATTGACCATTGAGAAATATTGATATTATAAGGCTCGAGAAGCTAGCCCAGAAATTTGTAACAGGTTAATCAATAAGTTTTGTAAAATGTCGCTTTTAGAATACATTAATTGGTTGGCTTTGAGAAAAATGTTACCACACCCCAATTAATTTATAAGCATGTATTACAACAGCCACCTAAATTCATAATTAAGTTAATGAGTTCGCACAGATCCGAATTCTTAACTGAGTAATAATATTAGCAATTTTGCAGAATTGTTATAAAAGTTTAACTTAATTTTAATATAATATAAACATGCAAAAATCGCAGGCGACTACTGCTACAAAATAATAATGATGATATTTTAAAAGCGGAAAACTTTGCAACAAAGCAAATATAAAATTTAAGTTTCTGCTCCGAATTCGTTGCATTTTTAGTACATTAAAAACTTTTTCTAATTAAGTAGATTACAAAACTATACGTACAGATTTCGTGGTTATGAATAAGCTGTGGTAAAAGTCTAATTAAATTATACTGCTTAGTTTGTTTCGCAATTTCTCAACTATGAAAAGGATTTTGGCATGGCTTAAAACATTTCCATTTAAGACTGTGTGCAGTCAATTTAACGCAACAGCTTTTCAATACTTCCAATTGGCCAAAGAAATCAACATTTCGTCCGCTTCTGCTCAAGTGGCACTAAACATGCAATTAACAGCACTTCAAAGTTTGTCTAGACATTGGTCTGCACCAGCTGTAAAAGTGGGCCAGAAGCAACAGCAACAACAACAACCAATGTTTATATGTATAAATTCAGAAAGGCTGCTACATCGTGAGTCTTTTGGACATTTATAACTTTAATTGCAGACCAATGAGGCGCAGCAGAAAAGGGCAGCCAGCTAAAATTGCATTTTATGGCTAGCAATAAACTGCTTAAGCCGATGAAAGTAGCTAATTGGACAGGTGAAATATCAACAATCAAACGATTAAAGCGTCAACCCAAGGCAAAAATGTAACTTGCAAGATGTTGAGTTAAAACCAAACGAAATACTATATAAAGGATTGTATTTATGTACATAAATATGTGTTGAGTTTGGGTTTATATCCAGCGGGTGAACTGGTGATGGAATGTCTGCTTGGTATGTCGCGCATGAATGCTTCGGATAACAAAGAGCCAGGGCCAAGTCAAACCCAGCCAAGCCGACTCTTTGTGCCGGCAACCTTTCGCACTGAACTGATTAAGCCGCTAGTGGAGCGCAAGCTTTGCCCCAAAGTATTTGGGTCTGGGACTGTGGCAGGCTACGGGTCTGAATCTGGATCTGGTCTCAGCAAGCTGTTGGCTGACTGACTGCTGACTGCTGACAGCACACAGAGTGTGGCACATGGAAATCATAAAAAGCGCAACCAAGCAGCAAGCACAAAGTAATAAAAGCCAAGTTCCAGACGCCGAAGTGGACCCCAGCACAACCCATTCAGCTGCTGCAGGCCCCAAACCCTGCCTTGCACTCGCCCTTTCGGTTGGTGTTGGGTACTTTACGACACATCGTCACGCTTTTGTGACATTTTGTCCTTTTCCACTCAAGACACACCTCACACACACACACACACACACACATTTCGGGCACTTTCGACACTACACACAATGGACTTAAAAATTCTTTTTCATCAGTTGCCTAAACAGCCGCCGTTCTCGCTTGTAAAAGTGAAGAGTGAAAAAAAAAACCAAAAGTAAACAGTCCATAACAACAGGAACAACAATACAATGAATCGTCAGCTCTCAGTCTTGACTGCATATGAGCAATCCTTTTATGGACTTAATGCGATTGAAGGTCCATCTTCGTCTGTCGTCTGTCGATAGTCGCATTTGGAGTCGTTCTCGTTGTTGTCGTCGGTGTTTGACAGTCGCGCATTTGGACACAGATTGATGGTTCCACATTAACCGAATGATGTTGGAGAGAATGATAATTTTTTGTTATTATATTCTGGCGAAATTTTTGTTAAATGCGCCGCCAAGAGATGTATAGCAAGTGGATGGAGCTTGAAACTGAAGTTAACTTCCAGGAATTTACGGCCCCAAACTGCAACAAGTTGGGTTTCATTTTCATATTTCGTGCTCGCCAAAAAGGTATCCGCAATACGCGTGTTTCATCTTCATCAAATTGGACTTTTGTCTTTCTATATTGTTTATTGTTGATCTTATAATTTGATTTGTCATCAAAGCAAATGGTGCGCTTGATAAGTTTGTGAATGTCTTAAACTTCAAAGTCAAGCGAAAACTCATAAGAATTGTGAAATCTCGAATGGGCGTGCAAAAATCTGATTTTGTGCTGGAAAACTAAAAGATTGAAATAAAAAAAAAACTTGAATACCAGTTAAAGATTTTAAAGCTTCCAAATATTTTCATACCTTCATTTGCTATTCGAGAGAATTGTCGAACGTCCCTCGCATCTGGAAGATTGTTTCAGTTTGACCGTTTCTGCTAAAAGAATGGGTATTTTCAGTCAACATCAATTTAATTTGCGATCATTATATTGAGCTGCCTTGGCTTTGGCAACTACAAAGGGATGTTGAGACCCTTTGTGATCTGGCCAGTGTGCAGCTTATGAAATAATAGCTCGGTTAGGATATTCCACCGATTCATATACACACTTTGAATATATATACATATTTTTACCAAACTAAATTGAGATCCAATTAGGCTTTGTTTAGCCCCTAATGATTGTTATTAAAACTAATTTTGCCTGTTGATCCATGCAATAAGTTTGGATGTGTATACAGAGAAGGTCTATGGATTCCACGTGGGAACCACAGACAGCTGAGAGCGACTGTCGTGCCTATTAATTGCGCCCAAGCTCCAGTGGTCATGCCCAGTTCTCGAACCGGTCGCATAACAAAAGCGTAGCCAAAAGGCTTGAGAAAAGAATGCCAGGCATTTGTCTTCTTTACGCCACAATCTCATTGAGAGGAGGCAGCAGCGCTCGCTAATTTAGCAAAACTAAAGCAGAAATCAAGCAGGCAGAGCCGGCGAGCCATTCCAATTGCGATTCCAAGTCCGTGGGCAGCCAGGCAAATCGGAGCCAGCTATCTTCAGGCAGCACACAATTATATGTATTTGCACAATTTACAATTAACGTATCAAAATCTGTGCGCTAAACTAAATCTAATTACCAACGCGCGCAACTGCAAAGCAAAGCATTGAAAAAAGGAAACACATATTAAAACAAGTGAGAACGTTCTGGTCGTGTGTAACCGACTGCGAAATACTCTGATACCATAAGTTATACTATCGGATAACAACAGATAGAGATTCCTTGTGATCTATCCTCCAAGTTTGCCATTAAAAATGCGGTAGGCCTTTGTGAATTTTTGTGACGGAAGTGGGCGTGGCCAAAAACATGTTTGAAGAGTTTATATTAATATTTCTTCCATGTTTCTTGGGTTTCCCAAGTTCCTTGAGGCGTCTGATGTGGGCGTGGCATATGCTGATCTTTGTAGCATATTGCTAACAACCTACAAGCCAAATTTGCCTTAAACTTGTTGGAGATATATGGATTTTCGACTGGCGTCTATCGATTTTATCGGTTTCCTTGTCTCCTATGATACATTGACCACATGACGGTATCAGAGTATAAAAACAGAGAAACAACTAACAAATAATAATGACGAAGCTGAAATGCTGTAGTAAGTGTAATTGCCTTTAAATCCAAGTCTCCGATTCACAGTTGATTGCTGAACCGAAACTAATTTAGTTCTACTTCCACTATTTAATAAGGTAACAATATTTACTAAGAGTAAATAACGCTAGTGCGAGTAGAGTGTGGACAGACAATACTGATTTTCAATTTGTCAAACAGTTTTGGTTCTTACGACTAAGACCTTACTAACAACTTAAATATAACTGAATAATTGCAAATCAATTATTTGATTTATTAAATTTCACTTTTCATCAATGTGTTAAGAACAATATAAATTGAATTTATGCTTTCTCCAGATAGTGCAGATTATAAATATTATTAATAATTGTTGTAATTCAACATGCAGCTAAAAGACTACTGCAAACTGCATGCCAAAGCCAAGCTGACCAAAGCGGTCAGCGGCTGTCTTAGCCAGAGCCCAGTATTGTCGGCTCCCTGGACTTTGGCTAAATGCTCCGACGAGTGGCGACGATGGCGTTGCTGCCATTTGTCAGGCAGCGGACCGATAAAATAGTTCCTCAGCATCGCTTCTGGCAGCGTTTCAGTTTTTGTTGCTGCTGGAGCTTGACGCGATAATAAGAGCGATGAGGAGAGTTAACGAGGCAAGGCAAGGCAGGGCGAGGCAGGAACAGGCCGCAACCGGCAAGAAAATCGCAGTGTGAGAACCGCTGCCACTCTTCTTTTTTTTTTTGCTGCTTTATGTTTCGTTTTTCCAGTTTTCGCGTGGAAAATAAATACCAATCTACATAAAAGTGGATACCAAATAGAAAGAAAAACAGTCGACAGTCGGAGCTGGCCATTGAAATGAAAGAAACCTGCTGGCTTCTCCTATTGAGAGCAATCCAAACATAACAGAAACAACAACAAAAAACCAAAGGCCGAAAAAAAGAGTGGAAAATCAAACGAAGCTAGAAAAAGCAGCGGTTCCCTGTGCTTGGACGGTAACAGAAACAGAAACTGGGACTGGCACCGTGGCACCGTGGCACTGGCTGTGGCACTGGGTAGTTTGGTGCGGTTACGATTTGGAGCAGAGGCCGGGCCCCATCTAGTTTTGATGAAATTGCTCGAAATAATAGGGTGCAAATGCTTCAGCTGCGTTCCACTGAAGCTGTTGCTGGAACGCCGTTTTTCTGTGTGTGTGTGTTGTGCCTTTTAACTCTTTCGCGCTTTGCTTTTTGGTTTCTCTGAAAGGCGTCACCAGCTCACTACCAGCTACCAGCTACCAGCTACTAAAAACCATCCACCATCCACAAGCTCGACAGCTCGCGTGCTGGCTCCGATGAGAGCCAAAAGCAGTTGGCACAAAACTTTGAGTTTAACCAGCGCAGCACACGCATAGAGACCGCCGCTCTGTTAGAGTTTTTTGGTTTTATAAAAAAACAAAAAAATAAAAGCGAGAAAATACTCTGAGGAGTGGAAGTTCAAATACCCTTCTACAAAATAGTATTGAGTTTCCCGATGGTGAAATTTGTATCATAATACAGTTACGAAATTCATAAAAATCATTTTTATAAAACAAATAATTGATATTATCAAAATTACAATATCGAGCCATGTTATGTCATCTTACGATACATTTATTTGCTCTGTTAGAGTATTAATACATGTGTATATCGTCTAAACTAGGTTGCAACAGCAAAAAATAAATAAAAATTGGTGCGGCTGCAGTGAAAGATTTGTGGTGCAGCGGCATTTGGAGCCCGTTTGAAATTGGATCTATGCTGTTGCTGCCGTTTTCCGGTTGCTGTTGCAGTTTGACTTGAAATTGCGGAAACAAGGCTGAGATTTCTATGTGGTTTGAATATGATTTGAATATAAAGAAATATTTGACTTCAAAGACATCCAGCAAGCTGGCTTTTGTGGAATGTGAGCAATAGAAATGTAGACAGCCTTTTGGCATACTGCTTGAACAATGGGGTCGGCTTGTGAGCCAACCTTCTATCCTTGAACTCCGCTTTTGCTAGAGCCTTAGTTCATCTAAATTTATTTCCCAATTCTACATATCTACATCTACATATTTGGAAATTCATGCAAGTGTGCAATAATTATATAACTACAAAACGTTGTGTGTACAGATACATATTATATCTTTGGACATGATAACACCTGAGTTTGTACTTCTTTTTATTATTTAGTCAGCATAAGTAGTCAGTATGTGTTTTTTTATCTTTTACAGTCGATTCAAATCATGTTCAGTTATCAGTTTATTTTAAAAATCCACATTGTATAGTTGACGAATCTTTAAAAATGATGGACTGGGTCACTTTAGAGGTGTGCCATTTATTGTATAGCCTTCAGGGAAAAAATATATGATTTAAGCTTGTTTTATGTATACATACATGTATTTATATTGCTTAATGTACATATACACAGCATCTCGCAGTTTGAAGTTCTCTCCCTGTTTACTGTACACACTTATCCACTAATTCGGAAAAAAAAAATAATACACAGCACTTAGCAAATGCGCTACCCTTTCAATAGTAATTAAGTCATACCCTACTTAGTAGGTAGACCGAAACAATTTTAAAATAAACTGGAATTAAATATGTATGCAAATCTTTCACGAGAGTCAACATTCCTTCATTCCCTGCTAACAAACTGGCCCAACTGATTATTACTCTTTATGCACAAGCAACATTAATCTGTTGAGAATTTCCCCAGCCCCTTACCGTCTCCTCTCCCAAACTGCCTTGCCTCACTCTGTCTCCGCTCCCCGACTGGTTGACCAGCTCTTACAAATCAATTACTTTAATCAATTTTTAACACGTTCGCGTCTTTGCACCCAAGAGAGTGCCTTCTTTGGTTTGTTCATCCGGCTGGTTTTTTTCACATCATCGTTTTTGCCTTGTAATTTTTTGCTAAACTTTTAATTATAAAGATTAAATACTGGCTGGCAGAAGCGGTGAGCTGAAGAAATAGCAATGTGCGACTAACTAACCTGCCGTAACAAACTTGAAATAATATTCAAGAATTTTTATTGAAATAATAGCAGCGATGCAGGTAGACACACAGACACTGGCTCAGTCGCAACAGACAACATACAACAGGCACCCAGACAGAGTTACCCAGAACGAGGCGCAGTTCGTCAGAGCACATCAAAGGCGGAACATTTGTCTGGGACTGGATGAGATGGCTATGGAAGTTGTGATGGGGGCGACGACAGGCTGTCATCGTTCCGAAGTTCTTTTTCTGACTTTTTTTTCTAATTGAAATGTTTTGCACCATATTTCTGCGCATTACCACCTGCTGCTTTGGCTTCAGAAGAGCCGTCACTTTGCCAGGTTGCTGTCTCTCAGGGCCCTTGCTACATAGCCTAACTCTATGCTGTTGCATGCAACAGCAGCTTTGCAAAATATGTAGTTCACTGCCTCGCCTCGGAAACTGCTAGCCAAACCGCAAGAACAATGCGCTGCACTGACCATCATCAATTTGCGAACTGCGCTTAACCGACCAACCACAGCCCTCATCATCATGGCCATCATCATTATCAACGCCAAGTTGAGCGCATGATAAAAGCAGTTCAGAGACTAGATGCGATTATTTTTTCAACACTTTGGCATATTTCTGTTCGTGTCAAAGTAAAAATATTTCATCTCCTCTTTTCTGATAATCGCTGTTTTGTTGCTCTGTAATCACGATACATTTTATGGCTTTTTTCACGAAAGATAAGTAAGAAACAATGTTTAAAATAATCATAATTTGAATACATTTTGTTAATATTATTTATGGTGCTACAATGTGTAGTATAAACTTCAAATTAGTTAAAGTTGAACTTGAAAAGTGCAAGTAATTGCATGAGTCATTAAGAATTGACTTCCCCAATTAAGAATGTCTAATTCCAAGAGAGAATATTTTTTATTCTACTAAAGCCTGCTTGCCTTTTGTGGCCCTCGTTTGTCTAACCATCTGGTCGGCTGGAGCATTTCTACGAAATAATTTTCTTTTTTTGCTTTAGAGTTTTCATCGTCGTCTCGTCTAGTTTACATCTTCATAGTCGCCCCATTGCACCACAGAACTGGGCAGGCAGACTCCACCTCCCCTCGCCGAACTGTCGGTGCACTGTCACACCTGTCACTATTGTGGCTGATCACAAAAACCGCCAACAATGGAGACGGAGCTAAGAGACCAGAGACCAGAGGCAAGAGACGACCTCACCCAGTCCCAATGCCCGTTCAAGTCCTATGAACTAGCGGACAAGGTGTGAACGTCAAATAATCACCTTCGCACACGGCATGCTAACAAAAAAAAAAAAATAATAATAAAATAAGCAGAAACTGAAGACTGGGGCAGGAAAAGAAGGGAAAACTTGCTGCTTGCTTTGGATTTTCACGAGTCTCGACGCTGTCGCTTAGTTATTTGCTTTTCGTAAGAAAATTCGCGCATATTTTTTGGTTTTTTCTCTCTATATATGTATATATCTATTTTTTTGTTTTTATTTTTTTTTTAGCTCTGAGGCGTTGGCGAAATGTGTGAAATTTCAATGGAAGACGAGGCAACAGAAAACGCAGACGCAGACGCAGATGTCTGTGGATGTGGCTGCGGCTGCGGTCTCGCCTCCAACTGGCAGCTACGCCGGTGTTTGCAACTCTTTCACTGCTGCTTTTGTTTGCATAATTATTTTATTGTAAGCACAAGGTGGCCACGCCCACAAAACTACATGCACGAGTGCGGCCCGCATGAATATTAAAACAAAGACGATTTCGTCTTACCTCGTTGCCGTTGTTGTTGTTGCCACAAGTTGCAACTGTTTTAGCAAGTGCCCCAAAGCATCTCAGACACTCCACACCTACACAGCAAAGTCTACACAATTTAGCTGGGCTCCCAAAAAACTTTTCCCCATTATACTCCACTGTGCGAGAGCCGTTGCCGACTCTTTCAGCTGTAGGCATTTCTTCAATTAGCGTTTTTATTATTTTTAATTAACAATTTTGCAACTTAATCCGGCTGCATGGCGTAGTGTTGAAATTTTCTGCAGAGATAATCGAATCAGGAGGGGTTCTGCTTAATGCCTGGCTAAAGTTTGTCTAAGGATAAGGCGAACAACAACTTTTGCCGAACCCGAGACATGTGCATAATTATATTACGCACAGCAGCAGACAAAAAGGTTTGCCCCCAATTCCTGAACGGATGTCTGAGGAACTGTTGCCAAACGGCAGACAAAATAGCAGACAGGGCTGCAGGCCAATTTCGAGACACTCGAATCGAGAGCACTGGACTGAGCAAACTTAAAAACTACTGGGAATTACGTGCTGCAGACTGGAAAATGGACAATTACTGCGCAGATCCTATTACAAGTGGCACGATTGAAACAAGTTGTGAATGCAGGGAACATATACAAATCAATATAATAAATTTGTATAACGCAAAACATGCAACAGTCAAGATACCCTTCACTGGAACTTGTTATTAATCATTTATAATAATGTCACTAAAATATGATATTAATGTTGACATAGGGAAAAGTACACTTGAAGTTTCACATATATATGACAGCTATAAGACTCAGTGGTCCAATCAGACCTAGTTCTAGATATGATAATGCTTATTATTTATATTATATTATTAGATATTATTACGTTGAAGAGAGAGGAGTATTGACAAGTTGATAAGGGTAAAGCTACTTTTCCTTTCGATAGGTAAACACATCCACACTGGTCTCATCGCTTGTGGTAGTTTTGTCAGTTGTCGCATCAATGGGCAGAAGCTCCTCGCAGTTGACGCACATCCTTTTCATATCCCGACTGCACTCCCAGCAGAACGGAAAGCCGCATCGTGGACAGAAGACAAATTTGCTATCTTCCAGAGCATTGCAGGTGAGGCACTTGCGCTTGGCAACATTGTAATTGCGCAGCCAGCCAAATTTATTCGGATAGGACAAACGGAGCACAAAGAATATGTTGATTTCACCCTGAACGTGGCGCTGGGCCATATTCTCCTCGGCCCGAATATGCATCTCGTCGACAACGGAATTCCGTTGGCGCAGTATGTTGCTGTACAGAAAGAGGATGCGTTGCTTCTCCCGCTTATAGTAGAAGTAGCTGCAAATGACGCGACGCAATCCCACCAAGGCGGCACTCTGGAAGATCAGCAAAACGATGACCAGATACAGGAGAATCAGCTTCACGTAAAAGCTGCCGGGCAACACATGAGCCACTGGCAGACAAGCCTCGTTGCTCAACGAGGTGGAGACACGTTCGTGTATATTGAAGTTTTTCATTGTGGTGCGCAGCAGACGAGCCATCAGACCAGTGCCATCGATCTGAGAGGTTAATTGGAAATGATATTGAATACTCATCAAAAAGTTGCCCTAAATTTTGGTAAATCTATGTTCTGTATTTCTAAATTTCAGAGTGGATTTTTCTAAAATTGAGAAAATGTTGAACGACTTTATACTCACGCGAAAGCGAACCTCGTGCTCGCCTTCCTGGTGGTAGGTGATCAGTGATCGTCGGTGTATGATGGTCAGCAGAGTCACAACCATGTGGTCCAGCAACAGGAACAAGCAGGCAGTAACGACCTCTACGGAGAACTGCAACATGTACAAGCAAATATAGTTGGCCTGCTCCTGATTGTGGCTGCATATTCGATCGACATCCACAAGCCGAGATTTCTCATAGTTGCGCAGTGGTAAAAGTGAACGCAATGTGGCCTGCTTGCGGCGAGCGTCTACGTGCTTGAAATAGTCCGTAATATAGAAGTTATCGAACTCAATATTGACACGATATCGATAGTGGTATTTGAAGGCTGCATACAACACGCCCAAAATCATGAGGCATAAAATCTTCTCAATTATCAGCATTACCCGCTTAAAAATGCGCCGTTTGCTCTCAAACTCCGCGACAACCTCCTCGGCCGTTGCCTGCGCACTTTGGAATTGGGCAGATGTAGATATGTTTTGTAGCTGATGTGTTATCTCGATATTCGTGCTATTGTCGAAGAGCTCATGCTCCGCTTGCAACATCTTAACATATGTTCTGCCAAAATTAGCGGGCACCACCTGAATGAGAAATGTAAAATTGGCTTTAAGGATTCTGCGAGACTAAATTTGACTATCTTATCTCAGTTAAAGTCTCAATTTACCTTGGAGGCGTCACAGATTCGATCGGGATTGCCAAACATATTGACCTTGCATATAATATCGACCCGGTAGGGCCAGCATATGGCGTTTGCCAACCAATCTGGAAAATTGGTGCTGCACTTGCGATAGCCTTGTAGGAATACCTCCTGGCAAACCTTATGTCCACTGCGCAGCTGATGCTTGCAGCGGTTACGCAAATTACGTAGAAACTGGCTCTGTACATCGGCCGCATTGGAGCTTGTGCTATTGGATTCCTCAACAGAAATATTCGCAGCTCGTCGGAGTTTATTGTTGCCGAATTTATCATCCTCAATGTCCGAGTGCTGCACGGCGTACTTGAGATCGTTGAGAACGTCCTGTAGCTGCTTGAAGTTGCCTTGTATTTCGGCTAAATCATCGGCCATGTACTGCAGCGTATTCGTGAAGGGCTTGGCCATCAGATCGAAGCGCGTCTTCGTCAGATTATAAGTTAGCTCCGTGGTGCAGGCGAACACTCGAGCCACCTCACCCGCATTCCACACCAGATTATCAATGGGGCCGGCAATGATCAACGCAAACGCAGCCGCACGGAAATAACGACGACCCGCCAGGCCCAGCAGCCCCTCAAATATCAGCAGAGTCACCGCTCGCGCAGTGCGGCTGATCACATATAGGACTCCATTGAGCAGCAGGATTACTACTGTCACCATGCCCTCTCCCACAATGTGGCCGTAAAGCCTGCTTACATTTATGTTGATTGAAATGAGCAGCCACATCAAATATGCCAGCAGAACACCAAGCACGAATCTGCCCCCGATCCGCGATCGGCGGATCCAAGGGGTAGTCTCTTTCTCGTGTCCATAGAGAACACAGTAAATCGGTTTGCTTCCCTTAGCGATCGCCTTGCGAATTTGCCTTGTTATATACAGCAGCATTGTAAAGCCAGTTAACAAATGCCAAGACAAACGGATCAAAGCTACTTTCCTACTAGAAGCTGACACAAACAACTAGACTGATGTAGACTAAAGTTGTTGCAGTCAGTTGCTGCTTAAAAGCATTCGTGATTGCTGAGTTTGGTCGGAAATGGATTATCTTTATGTCGGAGATTCCTCCTCGAATACATTACTATCGAAGCCAGCTGCTCATTCTTAATCTCCTGGACCTAAAGCTAACTACATATCAATAATAATAAGAAAAAAAGTTTTCTTTTGCTAGACTTAAATTACAAAGACAAAACTAAGAAACTTAATGCATATAGCATTGAGTTTACTGTAACCTAATCCATCTTACTAGTTATTTATAAGCACTAACCAATTATTTTATTATCAAAGGATAGTTCAAAAGATTTAAGACAAAAAATTAAATTCGAGTCTGATAAATAAAAATGGAGCAGACTTTATTTGAATGTATTTGCTCCATGCAACTGGTTCCAAATTGTCATTAAGAAAGTTAAAAAGAACCTGAGATCAGCTAGATTATATACGTGATAATTCCAAAAGCTCACATTATCTTTATTATACACAAGATGATACACCGGCAGCTGGAGTTCAAGGTTGAGCAAGGGATTAACACAATGAGCTAAAAATGGCCGGTGGAAGCGGCGTTAAGCTGCCTCAATTGAGGCAGCTGCACTTAAAGCTCAAGAACTGCGTCGCTTTTAACCGTTTTATGGCGCACTCAAAACTGCCTCAACTGTCTCAACTGCCACACGCAGCATGCCCCATGTAGCACCAGCACCATCACCCGCAATTCCCCAGTGTTCCTCTATTCGGGGCTGCGGGCCTCGTTGTCATTTAAGAGCAGCCGCCCCAACAGAGACTGTAAATGACTGCAGCTCAGACGATGCGATGCGATGCGATGCGCTCGTTAAAAATGCCACACCAGCAGCCCAGACAAGTCCACACATTCCCAGACCCAGTTCCACTTCCAGACCCAGTCCCAAGCGTAGACCGGACCAGACACAACAACCTGAATAAGATGCGGCCAGTACTCAGCAGTTTAATGTACGCAGTTTGCGAGGTCCTTGGCAAAACCATCCCAGTCCAGGGAACACAACAGAACTGAACTGAACTGAACTGAAACTGTATGTAATCCAATTATAATAGAGCAAAAGGAACTTTTGCACCTGCCTTGGCTGCGTTGGCTGGCAGCCACCAACTCGTGCGGTGAGGCTAATTCTAAAATAAAAATTGATTACATGCGTGTGTCTGCGTTGCAATGAATAAATTACCGAGTTGGATCTGGCAGCTTGTTTGTTTTGCAGGCGAACGCTTAAAAATTTATGAACTGCACCGCTGCGCGATGAAATGCATCAGAGCAGCCAACCAGTCAGCCAAATACTGCAACCTACCAACGCCTAGCCACTTCCCATGGCCAGCTCCAAATTGGTGCAGTTTGCTCGACGAGCTTGGCGATGCTACTCGCTGCATATTAAACAGACAACTCGCAGTATGCAGCTCGCAGCTCGCAGCTCGCAGCGGCGGCACTTCATCAGCGGGAGTCGTGCTAAAAAATTGATTGATCCTTGAAGTGCAACTGAAATGGGCTGGATACTCGTAACTGCGACCCGGGACCTAAAGCTCTTGGCTGGCACTTTGACGACATCATCTCATGGGTGAGGGGCGTGGCTGTCAGATGCTCAGTGCACGCATTAAAACAATTTAAAATTCCAAGAGACAAACATTAGGTGTTGCACAGTGGTGCAAATCAGTGAATTATTAACCATAATTAATTTTCTACATATGAAGTTATCTATATATTTTTATATATTTGTATATATAAAATATTTATAGATAATTTATTATATATTTTCATTTTACAAGTAAACTACAATTTGACCCACTGTGCTTCGGGTATCGGCCAGCACGAGTAACCTTTAAATGCATGAAATTGTCAAAGCAATGGCTATGCTTTAAGTTGCTGGCCATAAAATTGCTTTTGGCGCAGACAAAAAAGGAATCATTGCCAGCCAACAGGGACCAGGACAGGCACTCCGCCCCCTCGTCAAACTGACCGACGAGTCAGGCCAGGCAGGCAGGCAGGCAGTCAGTCAACTCGAAAAGCGAATGAATGATGAATTGCCTGTCACTTACAATTTTTGTGGCAGACGAAACACAGCTACAATATCGAGCTTCGTATTCGCCTTGTTTAAATTTTTCATGTTTTCTAAGCCGACTACAGAGCAGAAGGACCAGGATCTTGTCGGCAAACTATAATGCCCCACGGTGACAATACTTGCCACTGACTGCTGACTGCTTTTGTGGAATTTGCGTTAAAGAGGCGGCAACATCATTGCCAACCGACGCGTCACCAGCTTTTTGTTGCTGGCCAAATATTTTGCTTTGGTCACAACCGCAAAATTTAATTGGGCGGCAACGGCTCAAAATATGAAATATTCTTGTCGAAAATATCGAAGAATAATGTCTGGAATTTTGTAGAAAGGTTTCCGAAAAACCAACTTTATTAATTAGCAAAGCAGACGGAGAATTATCGTCATACATTACATATACAAAACAGCATTTAATTATAAAGGTGCGCTAACCGAGAATTTCCAATAAATCTGTATTTTGTGTAGTCAGAAATCTGAAAATAACAAAGTCTCGTATCAGATACATCTTCTATAATATCTGTAGCTCAAATATTTCCCAATCGCAACGTGCCCAAATGACTTTCTTTAAGATTTCTTTATTTAATCGTTATACTTAATATTGTTATACTTAATTTATTTGTTTTTTCTTCCACTGCCAAACACTTATATTCCTGATCGTCTTGATTATTTATGTTCTGAAATAGCCCCTATAATGATTTGTATCTTTTGATGATATCTATGCTAAGCTCTTTTATCAAAGATTCGAAGCAACGAAAGAGTCTCGCCACCTGCTCTGAATTAAACTAACGTTTTCAGCTGACAACTTAAAGCCAATTAGCGCCACTAATAAAACGCAATAAATCAGCCTAAATTAACCAAAGACAACAACAGCAAAATCAACAGAAATGTGTACAAATAAAATTGTACGCAGTGCACCCTGCACATTTGTCAAAGAATTAACCCTTTGCAAAGAGGTTAGAAAAATAGCGGCCAATATGAAAATGACATTAGCCAAGCGTCGCCAGACTGTGGCTAGACCGAAGGCAGACAGGGGAAACATAGAGCGGGTGACAACGAGAGGGGCAGGGAGAACAGGCAGACTGGCAGCTGGGGAGGCTCGGGGTTCGAGCCTGTGTCTATGTCCGTGTTGGCTGTCTACACGCAAAACCACTTTTAACTCGTTTACTTTATTTATGGCCATAATTTGTTAAGCAAAAGGTCGAAAACTAAACTGGTGGCAAGAGGGCGCAGCTCTCGGACGGACTTGGACTCGGACTCGGAATCGGTCGCGAACGTGGACGTGACAAGGTGCGATGCATAATTAAGATAATAAAATATTAATTAAAATTTAGTTCCTGCATATGCAAACACAGTAGCAGCAAAGCCCACCGAGAACACAAACCAAGTACAAATATTTGCGTTTTGCTCTGGCCGATCATCATCACGTTGATTAGAATAGGGAATGATAATGCGAGTAACGCCGACGTTGATAGCCTCGTTATTGCCACCAGCGACATAAATGAGACTCACCTTAATTAATTAATTAAAAATGCACAGAGAGTTTTGCGTTTCGTTTGGTAGGCTTTATGCAAATCCCAAATGCCTCCACATTAGCCAAACAAATACACTGTGCACCTGTCCGAAATAGACGTCCTCTCCCACCCTGGGAATCCGGCAAATGAGTGGAACCTAAGGGGTTTCTCGAATGTGTTGCGATGCGAAATCCGCGGGGGACAACATACATTTAAAAACGTCAATCAGAGATGAGAATTTTAGATACCCTAAAACTGACTGAAAGCATATTGGTAATCATTCGCATCACATAACTAAATTGAGAGTGAATAAAAGAAAAAAAAGGTTTAAGACAATAAAAGTTAAGAAAAGCAATTCATTCACAACCAAATATGTCAGCATCAAGTAATATAATAATTTGAGAAGAGCATACAGATATCGGCATAGCGCAACTGAATGCTATTTTTCACATTTGTTTGGAATACTTTGTCGACTAATGGAAGTTTGCTGTTTGCCTTCGGCTTCGGCAGCATATTCCCAATTAAAAAATAAAAATAAATAGATAAAATAAATGGAGAAAAATAAACCACAAAGCGCGAAATGTGATACACTGTGGTTTTCGAAGTTGGCATCTTTCACTGCCCACAAT
Organism: Drosophila kokeensis; assembly: GCA_035042145.1. Classification (NCBI taxonomy): domain Eukaryota; kingdom Metazoa; phylum Arthropoda; class Insecta; order Diptera; family Drosophilidae; genus Drosophila; species Drosophila kokeensis. The sequence goes on along the minus strand of JAWNLT010000589.1, from coordinate 14,808 downwards.
TTATTCGACTGTTGGCATTTACAGATAATATTTGGTTGTAGCCAGGCGCTTAATCACTTTACCTGTCACATATGTGGGCATCTAATTGCTGAATATTTCTTCCCCTTGGGCAATTTTGAACGTCAATCGGGCCGTGTCTGAAAGCGAAAGCAGCGTTCGCTTCCCGTAGCAACCCTCAAATTATTTTTAATCCAAAACTTTTGACACACAACAATTGAGCCGCCACAGTCGACTGAAGAGCAAGGTTCGCCCCATGATTGATGGCGACCCGCGTCCAGTTCTGCTCAGATTTTGTGTTTGTGCTGCATTAATTAACTAATTTAATTTTTTGTTTTTTTTTTGTGCTGGGCAGTGTTTTGATTTGAAATTTATGCAGACACACTTTTTTAATTTTGTTGCTTTTGCAGAAATTATGTACATGCAGAGCCCAGAGCCCAGAGCCCATGTCACGGCCTTATCGCTAGCTTTCACTCTTTCCCCTCCAATTTGTTGTGTATTTTTGGGAGACACATTGTCATAATTCACGCTGGACGCACGCCTCTGGCGATCTGGGTGTGAGCTGAACAATTGTGGGTGGAAATGGATGGGCTTTGATGGATTTGGACAGCTAATGCCACCAAATTGTGTGAACGGTACTTGATTTCGAGCCTGGTCTTTATTGCACCATAAATTTTGTCTATTTTCACTTTAGTGTTTCATAAATTCAAAATGTTGTGCAATATGCATTTGCAATTCCAATGATGCAGCTGCACCAAATCTGAGCAACAATCAGTTTTAATCAATTCTAGCCACATGAAATATTTGTTCTAAACAACATATGGATTATGCTTGCTATTGTAATCATAAATTGTAATGTTTTGACTTTCCAATTGACAAAGACTGCCACAAAAATTACTAAATGTTTGACATATCTTTATGGCTGTGAACCGCACCAGCTATAAATTATGAGTTGTTGTCTAATTTTGCGTTCACTTTGAGGACATATAGGAATATTGTGTAAAGTATGTTTAATATAAAACCGGTGGTATTGATTGGTACATTTCAAATCCTTTATTTAAGGTAATGAACTCGATTAGCTTATTGGCTTTCTACTCGTCATTACTAATGGTTGTTAACCTTTGGCCACGGAAAGCGGATTGTTCATATGATACCAGTTGGACTAACCACAAGAGCATAGCAAATGGTAAATTGAACCAGCTACTGGGCACGACACCTTAACTACCAGTAATATTTATAGCCCAATCGTATATCATATTGCATCGGGCGATGCTACTGGCAATGACAGTCAATATTTGAGCTGAGGGGCCAAGTGGGAATTCGAATTCGATGTGCTCGTATTTCAATAATAACTCTCAACTCTTGACATACATTTCATAATTCATTTTCGATAGACTCTCACTTTTATTTTTTTCGCTTAGCACATTAACATTGAAAAAGCATCAAGCGATAAGCGATGCTCCGCCCGTTTCGAATAGGATGAAGCCCATCCAAATTGAGAGGTTGAGCACCTGATGCTGCCCTTCAGGCATAAATATTGGTAACCACAGTTGAAAGTTGTAATTTATTACGAATTAAAATAAATCAAAAAGAATAATCAACCGCAAGAGCAGGAAAAAAAAAACAAATTGAAAAAGTAAATAAAACTATGGCGGAATTCCCATATGTCTTCAATATATTTACATATAGATGTATGTATGTTTTTTTTTAACATTTATATGTATATGAGAAGCAGCTCTAATGAAAGGGGTCAAATAATGTCTCTATGAGGCAGACGAGCATTCTCCAGCCTCGGATATAAATAACATTTGCATTTTTAGTGCAACGTATACCGTAATAAAAATGATAAACGTTAATTTTTGTATCTGCTGCTCGAGAGGAAATTGTAACTGGAAATGATTTGTCAAAGTCGAAAGCTGATACAAAAGTATTCCCATAAATATGCACATGCGCCGGAAGAGAAAACACAACACAATTAAATGATTTCAATTCGAATTTTAAATGCTAAGCAAGAGCATTTCATTTGAAAGTTTCACACCGATGTGTCATCGAATTAAAAATTTAATTGCGAGTGTTTTAGAACCGCTTTCAATCGAATGGTTTCGTAGATCAGGTACAGCATTTCTTGGATTGTCATTAGTTCGTATATAAATTAAGCATTTTGGGTTATCTCTGAGATAAGTACTGAATTTAATTGCCACAACTGAATTTTGTAAGAGCTTGCATATTTAAAAAAAATGTAAGAGAATAATATATGTAAAATGTTAAGTCACACACAAAATCTAAATTGTCAATATCACCATATATTTAAATATTATAAAAATGGGACTAGTGCCTTAAACAATAAGCTGAAGTTTGTATCACTGAGAAAGAAAATACCAATAAGTATCAAACGCAATCTACATGTATAACAACACAATAAATTTGAATATAAAGATATTATTTCATAACAGCGTGGAACGTGCACCTTCAAATTTAACTGTAGATTTTCTTATCGAAATTTTTATAGATTTTCTATATCGATTTCAAAGACGTGGAAACTGCACTCCCGGGCCAATAACAAATTGTAATTCGATATCTAACAAAAGCAAACAGAGTGCAACAGGAAATGCCAGCTGGCCGCTGTCACCGGGAATCAATGGACTTGTTTACATTTTTAAATACCAAACACAATCCAAGCTTGAATGGCGATGTAATAAAAATCTCAGCGAGAATACGATTTCGAACACTTTAAAGCTCCAGCTAAAATCCGAAAAATTTGAAACCATAAATGCCGTAAAACTGAGTGAAGTGCTTTCATGGAGCATGGGGCCACAATAATTATGTAGCACATTCATAAGATGATGTCGTGTAGGAAATGAGCGCAGCACGTCTCATTTTGGGACTGCATTTCCAACTGTCAAATGTCACTCGCTGTTCAATATCGTTTATCAAACGTTTATCGCTGATTTTCATAAGCCCTGTCCAGCGAGCAACGGGGCACACGCATTAATCATTGCCGGCGGTCATTTCGGTCATCGCGGCTCGTCATGCTGTGCACTTGATTCGGTTCATGCAACTCCCAACGCTACACTCCCCTCTCTCTCTCTCCCTCTCTACCTTCATCGATGGGTTGCGCATTAAAACTTTTGGAGTCAGCAGTCGCCAAAATAAAAGAATATCAATCAGAACGAGCTGGGTAGCCAGCCAGATGGGAATCGTGTGCCGGCTGCTAAATGCACAACAGCCACAGACTAATTAAATTAATTGAGGTGATTTTTGTCGCAGATACTAAATCCTTTCCTTCCTTTCCACCCGCACCTACCACACTGTCACCATCCGAAAAGGAATTCGGCTTTAAAATTCACAGTATTGTTGTGCAGTGTGTTGAAACTTTTGCACTCATTTTAAGTACAAGCGATATTAAAATCCGGATACGGTTGGATATGCCAAATTAGAGAATTAGAGAATGAAATTCTCATTTCCACATTGTTTTGTATTCTTGGAGTTGCTGCACAGAAGAAAATTTCGGTAAGTTTTAAAAAACTGTTGCGTTTTTTAAAGCTTAATGTTTTAAAGTTTCCTACCAATTTGGAAATTTGGTTACAGAACTGTAATTTAACAAGGATTGAAGCTACGTTTAAGTTAATTTGGGCTTATCAAAGCTACTTTTAATATAAATGAAAACAGATTACATTTCAAAGAGCATCTAATATTCGTTGGTCCGATTTTGTTGCATCTGTTTGCGATTTGTTTTCCTTTTTTTATTTAAGGCACAACGGACATATCCGTAAATGCTCGACGCATGTAATCCTACGATATTAATGACCGGACATATTTTTACCAGATATGGTTCTTGTTTTTGCCGCTTGATTGAATGGGTATTCATATTTTTGCCGATGGGGCTACTGAATTTGGAGTGTGTTCAACGTCGGTGCGGGGCCGGCAGTGAAGCCTCTTTTTATGACCCATTCGAATTCATTACGATAAAAACCTCTTTGTTGGTTTTGGCTTTAAGCGTTCGTGTCGCGGCATGCTTTATTGCACATGTTATAAAATATTTAACGATTGCAATCAGAATATTTGCTTACATTATCAATCGTTGTCTGAGATTACTGTATTTACAGAGAGAAAATAAATAATAAACGATATATTTTCTACGCTCAGCTGCAAATACATAGCCACATCACAAAAATATCAACAAAACCTAAGATTTAGATATTTCACATTTATTCAAAATATTATACAACTTTTAAGACGCTAAGTATTAAAATATAAATATGTTTAAGTCTCTTGAAAATCATTCGACATTAATATAACAATTTTTCGAATGTTCAATACTTAAATATGTTTTAATATTGTTGTCTACAAATTTAATATTAAAAAACTATCCGTTTTGTAGTTGAAAATGTTTTTACACTTATAATGTTAAGATTTGTATAGCTTATGATAACTGTGGCTTATTTAGAGTCCACTACAGAAATAAAACAAAATTCGAAATATGTTTATCGCTAAAGACGCGATTACTTCCTGTGATATAACAACTTTCTAACTAATTGAAATTAGCTGTTCGAAGCTGCCACCCGAAAAGTCCTTCTGTTCCGATAAAATACACTAATCTTACGAATTCAGTCAAAACATAATCTTTTGAAGAAAAAGTTTGCAGGTATTTGATAATATCGGTTTTGTAATAACTGCTGTTAAAATCAACGTATGCTGCGCTAAATGTTTTGTTCGTTTGAATGTTTTGGAAAGTGGTGCAGTGTCAACAGCATTCGATTAATAAATAATGCAATTGAATTGCTGGCTGGCAATTGCTGAGTTGCATGCCGCAGTCAACATGGCGCAACATATTTTACAGACGACACCAGCAGAAAAGGCAACAGCAACAGCAACAGCAACAGCAACAACTGCAATGTGAATGCTGAAAATGTTTAGTTTTAGCACCGCAGGTGGTCAACAGACGGCGGGCAAAAGGGACAAACCACACGGCAATTCTTTTTGTTACGGTGTGCTCCAGGATAATGACAGGCCAACAACACCAGCAACAACATTAACATTATCAGCAGCAGCACCAGCAATTGCACCAGCAACAACAACAATGCAAACGGGATGAGCAGAAACAAAGCCATCGAGGCATTGCCATTGGAGGCGATTGTCAATTGTTGTTGTCAATTACGTGAGCAAAACATGCACCGGACCAATGTATGAATGAAGCCCACGGCACATCGGTTTCAGTCCCGCCTCCCTACTCACTGCTGCTCCTCCTCCAACTGTTGACCACAACAACGAACCGAAAATTTGTACCCGAAATCATCATGTCAATTGCCAGGCAACGGGCCGGAACCAGCCAAACAAATGCAAAGCGCTCATAGCACAAAGACCAGTCCCTTGCAGCAGTTAGCAGTTGGTAGCATTTTGGAGTACTTAGAGATGAGAGCTCATTTAACGATTAAAGCGCAGTTGCGAATCGAACAAAAGCTCTCGCTTTTTAATCTAAGTTGAGTTTTGACTAAGTTATGGCATTTTGAAGTTTCGATTTTTAGGCTATAATTTTTATAAATATAATATAGTAATAAGAAATGGCTATGAAAATAAAATCAATATTTCACATGTGAACGCTTTTTTCTTCGAGTTTTCGTATTGTTCCCCCACTGAAAGTAACAGGCGAACAGAATGTGCTCAGCAGATGATTTCGATCTTCTCTGTGTTTAATTAAATGGGAGCAACGAACTCCGAGCCGTGCTGCCATTGGTTGGCTGACAGCTGTGATGAGATGAGAGAGTGAGATGAACACTGCGCTCAAAAGCTCAGCACGCGCTCTCCTCGTGTGCGGAATTATCAGCAAAAGGAGCACGAAAAGCAGACAAGCAATAAGCAATCATCTTGCGTTTCTGTTCGCCCATGCATGTTCCTCTCGCGCTCTCAATAACATTGTTGATGGTATTGGTTGTTTACTCTCTCAAGTTTTCTATTCCGTTGTGTGTTCTCATCGCATTTTTCGGTCGTCGCGCCCGCGCCGTTTTGTTTTTGTTTTTAACCCTTGTGTGTTCTTAGGGTTTATCTGGTGCTTGTTTACTCTGTAGTTCTTTTTAAACTTTATTAATTTAAATTATTTACCTTTTCAATTATGTCGAATGTCTGCTGTAATAAAAATGGCCAGGTCCGTGCAAATACTAGAATGGGCTTTGTTGGTTGCTGGCTGTGTGATAATGTATCACACGAAAAATGTGCTGGCCTAAACGGCCGTATTATTGACCTGATTGAGTCCAAATCAGGTCTAAGGTGGACATGCGAAATGTGTAGGGATGTTGAGAGGGACATGATGGGTTTCATTAGGCAGACCAAAAATGGCTTTGGAGATCTTTTCGGTAGGTTTAAAAAACTGTATGGAAAATGATTTCAAAGGTTTGAAACTTTTGAATGAATCTCCGAAGCGTAAAATGGCCAATTTTAGGCTGTCTATTGGCACAAATGAACTTCCCGTCCCTTCACAATTGCCCACAAAGTCTGTACCTAATTTAGAATTGATCAATCTGTCTTTCCCATCCTTACAAATACCAGTTAGAAGCGATGATAACAACACTATGCCCATGGACGTTGTTGCTTCTATCCCCGAAATTGTGGTCGATTCAGGGATTGTTGACACCGTTGATGCAAGTCAACATTCAGGTGCTAACACATCACCTGAATCAAATGGTATTTCACATGCGAACGCTTTTTTCTTCGAGTTTTCGTATTGTTCCCCCACTGAAAGTAACAGGCGAACAGAATGTGCTCAGCAGATGATTTCGATCTTCTCTGTGTTTAATTAAATGCGAGCAACGAACTCCGAGGCGTGCTGCCATTGGTTGGCTGACAGCTGTGATGAGATGAGAGAGTGAGCTGAACACTGCGCTCAAAAGCTCAAAAGCTCAAAAGCTCAGCACGCGCTCTCCGCGTGTGCGGAATTGTCAACAAAAGCACGAAGGGCAGACAAGCAATAAGCAATCATCTTGCGTTTCTGTTCGCCCATGCATGTTCCTCTCGCGCTCTCAATAACATTGTTGGTGGTATTGGTTGTTTACTCTCTCAAGTTTTCTATTCCGTTGTGTGTTCTCATCGCATTTTTCGGTCGTCGCGCCCGCGCCGTTTTGTTTTTGTTTTTAACCCTTGTGTGTTCTTAGGGTTTATCTGGTGCTTGTTTACTCTGTAGTTCTTTTTAAACTTTATTAATTTAAATTATTTACCTTTTCAATTATGTCGAATGTCTGCTGTAATAAAAATTGCCAGGTCCGTGCAAATACTAGAATGGGCTTTGTTGGTTGCTGGCTGTGTGATAATGTATCACACGAAAAATGTGCTGGCCTAAACGGCCGTATTATTGACCTGATTGAGTCCAAATCAGGTCTAAGGTGGACATGCGAAATGTGTAGGGATGTTGAGAGGGACATGATGGGTTTCATTAGGCAGACCAAAAATGGCTTTGGAGATCTTTTCGGTAGGTTTAAAAAACTGTATGGAAAATGATTTCAAAGGTTTGAAACTTTTGAATGAATCTCCGAAGCGTAAAATGGCCAATTTTAGGCTGTCTATTGGCACAAATGAACTTCCCGTCCCTTCACAATTGCCCACAAAGTCTGTACCTAATTTAGAATTGATCAATCTGTCTTTCCCATCCTTACAAATACCAGTTAGAAGCGATGATAACAACACTATGCCCATGGACGTTGTTGCTTCTATCCCCGAAATTGTGGTCGATTCAGGGATTGTTGACACCGTTGATGCAAGTCAACATTCAGGTGCTAACACATCACCTGAATCAAATGGTATTTCACATGTGAACGCTTTTTTCTTCGAGTTTTCGTATTGTTCCCCCACTGCAAGTAACAGGCGAACAGAATGTACTCAGCAGATGATTTTGATCTTCTCTGTGTTTAATTAAATGGGAGCAACGAACTCCGAGGCGTGCTGCCATTGGTTGGCTGTCAGCTGTGATGAGATGAGAGAGTGAGCTGAACTCTGCGCTCAAAAGCTCAGCACGCGCTCTCCTCGTGTGCGGAATTATCAGCAAAAGGAGCACGAAAAGCAGACAAGCAATAAGCAATCATCTTGCGTTTCTGTTCGCCCATGCATGTTCCTCTCGCGCTCTCAATAACATTGTTGGTGGTATTGGTTGTTTACTCTCTCAAGTTTTCTATTCCGTTGTGTGTTCTCATCGCATTTTTCGGTCGTCGCGCCCGCGCCGTTTTGTTTTTGTTTTTTAACCCTTGTGTGTTCTTAGGGTTTAACTGGTGCTTGTTTATTCTGTATTTCTTTTTAAACTTTATTAATTTAAATATTTACCTTTTCAATAATGTCGAATGTCTGCTGTAATAAAAATTGCCAAGTCCATGCAAATACTAGAATGGGCTTTGTTGGTTGCTGGCTGTGTGATAATGTATCACACGAAAAATGTGCTGGCCTAAACGGCCGTATTATTGACCTGATTGAGTCCAAATCAGGTCTAAAGTGGACATGCGAAATGTGTAGGGATGTTGAGAGGGATATGATGGGTTTCATTAGGCAGACCAAAAATGGCTTTGGAGATCTTTTCGGTAGGTTTAAAAAACTTTTCGAAGGGTTCTCTGCTATGGAAAATGATTTCAAAGGTTTGAAACTTTTGAATGAATCTCCGAAGCGTAAAAAGGCCAATTTTAGGCTGTCTATTGGCACAAATGAACTTCCCGTCCCTTCACAATTGCCCACAAAGTCTGTACCTAATTTAGAATTGATCAGTCTGTCTTCCCCATCCTTACAAATACCAGATAGAAGCGATGATAGCAACACTATGCCCATGGATGTTGTTGCTTCTATCCCCGAAATTGTGGTCGATTCAGGGATTGTTGACACCGTTGATGCAAGTCAACATTCAGGTGCTAACACATCACCTGAATCAAATGGTATTTCACATGTGAACGCTTTTTCTTCGAGTTTTCGTATAATTTTTATATTAAATAATTATTATAAATATAATATAGTAATAAGAAATGGCTGTGAAAATAAAATCAATATTTCACATGTGAACGCTTTTTTCTTCGAGTTTTCGTATTGTTCCCCCACTGAAAGTAACAGGCGAACAGAATGTGCTCAGCAGATGATTTCGATCTTCTCTCTGTTTAATTAAATGCGAGCAACGAACTCCGAGGCGTGCTGCCATTGGTTGGCTGACAGCTGTGATGAGATGAGAGAGTGAGCTGAACACTGCGCTCAAAAGCTCTGCACGCGCTCTCCTCGTGTGCGGAATTATCAGCAAAAGGAGCACGAAAAGCAGACAAGCAATAAGCAATCATCTTGCGTTTCTGTTCGCCCAATACTTTCAGCAGAGAATCAACCAACATTGTCAATATTGCTGATACGGATTTTTTTTTGTTTTTGTTCCTATACTCATGCCATCATATATTGAAAGTAATTTAAATTCAATTAATTTTCAGGCTATAATTTTTACTTGTCTTCCGGCCTAAAATCACGTTTTAAACTTTAAATGTACGATTGATTTAGGGGAAAAACTATGATCAAAAAGCCCTCGCTTTTTATTCTAAGTTGAGTTTTGACGAAGTTATGGCATTTTGAAGTTTCCACCTAGGCCCATATGACGATTTTTAGGCCAGAATTTTTATAAATATAATATAGTAATAAGAAATGGCTATGAAAATAAAATCAATATTTCACATGTGAGATCTTCTTCTTCGAGTTTTCGTATTGTTCCCCCACTCAAATAACAGGCGAACAGAAATGTTTAGTTGAACGATCTACCTGGAGAATTGCATGTTCCTCTCGCGCTCTCAATAACATTGTTGGTGGTATTGGTTGTTTACTCTCTCAAGTTTTCTATTCCGTTGTGTGTTCTCATCGCATTTTTCGGTCGTCGCGCCCGCGCCGTTTTGTTTTTGTTTTTTAACCCTTGTGTGTTCTTAGGGTTTATCTGGTGCTTGTTTACTCTGTAGTTCTTTTTAAACTTTATTAATTTAAATTATGTCGAATGTCTGCTGTAATAAAAATTGCCAGGTCCGTGCAAATACTAGAATGGGCTTTGTTGGTTGCTGACTGTGTGATAATGTATCACACGAAAAATGTGCTGGCCTAAACGGCCGTATTATTGACCTGATTGATTTCAAATCAGGTCTAAAGTGGACATGCGAAACGTGTAGGGATGTTGAGAGGGACATGATGGGTTTCATTAGGCAGACCAAAAATGGCTTTGGAGATCTTTTCGGTAGGTTTAAAAAACTGTATGGAAAATGATTTCAAAGGTTTGAAACTTTTGAATGAATCTCCGAAGCGTAAAATGGCCAATTTTAGGCTGTCTATTGGCACAAATGAACTTCCCGTCCCTTCACAATTGCCCACAAAGTCTGTACCTAATTTAGAATTGATCAATCTGTCTTCCCCATCCTTACAAATACCAGATAGAAGCGATGGTAGCAACACTATGCCCATGGATGTTGTTGCTTCTATCCCGGAAATTGTGGTCGATTCAGGGATTGTTGACACCGTTGATGCAAGTCAACATTCAGGTGCTAACACATCACCTGAATCAAATGGTATTTCACATGTGAACGCTTTTTTCTTCGAGTTTTCGTATAATTTTTATATTAAATAATTATTATAAATATAATATAGTAATAAGAAATGGCTGTGAAAATAAAATCAATATTTCACATGTGAGCGCTTTTTTCTTCGAGTTTTCGTATTGTTCCCCCACTGAAAGTAACAGGCGAACAGAATGTGCTCAGCAGATGATTTCGATCTTCTCTGTGTTTAATTAAATGCGAGCAACGATCTCCGAGGCGTGCTGCCATTGGTTGGCTGACAGCTGTGATGAGATGAGAGAGTGAGCTGAACACTGCGCTCAAAAGCTCAAAAGCTCAAAAGCTCATCACGCGCTCTCCTCGTGTGCGGAATTGTCAACAAAAGCACGAAGGGCAGACAAGCAATAAGCAATCATCTTGCGTTTCTGTTCGCCCATGCATGTTCCTCTCGCGCTCTCAATAACATTGTTGGTGGTATTGGTTGTTTACTCTCTCAAGTTTTCTATTCCGTTGTGTGTTCTCATCGCATTTTTCGGTCGTCGCGCCCGCGCCGTTTTGTTTTTGTTTTTTAACCCTTGTGTGTTCTTAGGGTTTATCTGGTGCTTGTTTACTCTGTAGTTCTTTTTAAACTTTATTAATTTAAATTATTTACCTTTTCAATTATGTCGAATGTCTGCTGTAATAAAAATTGCCAGGTCCGTGCAAATACTAGAATGGGCTTTGTTGGTTGCTGACTGTGTGATAATGTATCACACGAAAAATGTGCTGGCCTAAACGGCCGTATTATTGACCTGATTGATTTCAAATCAGGTCTAAAGTGGACATGCGAAACGTGTAGGGATGTTGAGAGGGACATGATGGGTTTCATTAGGCAGACCAAAAATGGCTTTGGAGATCTTTTCGGTAGGTTTAAAAAACTGTATGGAAAATGATTTCAAAGGTTTGAAACTTTTGAATGAATCTCCGAAGCGTAAAATGGCCAATTTTAGGCTGTCTATTGGCACAAATGAACTTCCCGTCCCTTCACAATTGCCCACAAAGTCTGTACCTAATTTAGAATTGATCAATCTGTCTTCCCCATCCTTACAAATACCAGATAGAAGCGATGGTAGCAACACTATGCCCATGGATGTTGTTGCTTCTATCCCGGAAATTGTGGTCGATTCAGGGATTGTTGACACCGTTGATGCAAGTCAACATTCAGGTGCTAACACATCACCTGAATCAAATGGTATTTCACATGTGAACGCTTTTTTCTTCGAGTTTTCGTATAATTTTTATATTAAATAATTATTATAAATATAATATAGTAATAAGAAATGGCTGTGAAAATAAAATCAATATTTCACATGTGAACGCTTTTTTCTTCGAGTTTTCGTATTGTTCCCCCACTGAAAGTAACAGGCGAACAGAATGTGCTCAGCAGATGATTTCGATCTTCTCTGTGTTTAATTAAATGCGAGCAACGATCTCCGAGGCGTGCTGCCATTGGTTGGCTGACAGCTGTGATGAGATGAGAGAGTGAGCTGAACACTGCGCTCAAAAGCTCTGCACGCGCTCTCCTCGTGTGCGGAATTATCAGCAAAAGGAGCACGAAAAGCAGACAAGCAATAAGCAATCATCTTGCGTTTCTGTTCGCCCAATACTTTCAGCAGAGAATCAACCAACATTGTCAATATTGCTGATACGGATTTTTTTTTGTTTTTGTGCCTATACTCATGCCATCATATATTGAAAGTAATTTAAATTCAATTAATTTTCAGGCTATAATTTTTACTTGTCTTCCGGCCTAAAATCACGTTTTAAACTTTAAATGTACGATTGATTTAGGGGCAAAACTATGATCAAAAAGCCCTCGCTTTTTATTCTAAGTTGAGTTTTGACGAAGTTATGGCATTTTGAAGTTTCCACCTAGGCCCATATGACGATTTTTAGGCAAGAATTTATATAAATATAATATAGTAATAAGAAATGGCTATGAAAATAAAATCAATATTTCACATGTGAACGCTTTTTTCTTCGAGTTTTCATATTGTTCCCCCACTGAAAGTAACAGGCGAACAGAATGTGCTCAGCAGATGATTTCGATCTTCTCTGTGTTTAATTAAATGCGAGCAACGAACTCCGAGGCGTGCTGCCATTGGTTGGCTGACAGCTGTGATGAGATGAGAGAGTGAGATGAACACTGCGCTCAAAAGCTCTGCACGCGCTCTCCTCGTGTGCGGAATTATCAGCAAAAGGAGCACGAAAAGCAGACAAGCAATAAGCAATCATCTTGCGTTTCTGTTCGCCCAATACTTTCAGCAGAGAATCAACCAACATTGTCAATATTGCTGATACGGATTTTTTTTTGTTTTTGTGCCTATACTCATGCCATCATATATTGAAAGTAATTTATATTCAATTAATTTTCAGGCTATAATTTTTACTTGTCTTCCGGCCTAAAATCACGTTTTAAACTTTAAATGTACGATTGATTTAGGGGCAAAACTATGATCAAAAAGCCCTCGCTTTTTATTCTAAGTTGAGTTTTGACGAAGTTATGGCATTTTGAAGTTTCCACCTAGGCCCATATGACTATTTTTAGGCCAGAATTTTTACTTGTCTTCCGACCTAGAATCACGTTTTAAACTTTAAATGTACGATTGATTTAGGGGAAAACTATGATCAAAAAGCCCTCGCTTTTTAATCTAAGTTGAGTTTTGACGAAGTTATGGCATTTTGAAGTTTCTACCTAGGCCCATATGACGATTTTTAGGCCATAATTTTGATAAATATAATATAGTAATAAGAAATGGCTATGAAAATAAAATCAATATTTCACATGTGAGATCTTCTTCTTCGAGTTTTCGTATTGTTCCCCCACTCAAATAACAGGCGAACAGAAATGTTTAGTTGAACGATCTACCTGGAGAATTGCATGTTCCTCTCGCGCTCTCAATAACATTGTTGGTGGTATTGGTTGTTTACTCTCTCAAGTTTTCTATTCCGTTGTGTGTTCTCATCGCATTTTTCGGTCGTCGCGCCCGCGCCGTTTTGTTTTTGTTTTTTAACCCTTGTGTGTTCTTAGGGTTTATCTGGTGCTTGTTTACTCTGTAGTTCTTTTTAAACTTTATTAATTTAAATTATTTACCTTTTCAATTATGTCGAATGTCTGCTGTAATAAAAATTGCCAGGTCCGTGCAAATACTAGAATGGGCTTTGTTGGTTGCTGACTGTGTGATAATGTATCACACGAAAAATGTGCTGGCCTAAACGGCCGTATTATTGACCTGATTGATTTCAAATCAGGTCTAAAGTGGACATGCGAAACGTGTAGGGATGTTGAGAGGGACATGATGGGTTTCATTAGGCAGACCAAAAATGGCTTTGGAGATCTTTTCGGTAGGTTTAAAAAACTGTATGGAAAATGATTTCAAAGGTTTGAAACTTTTGAATGAATCTCCGAAGCGTAAAAAGGCCAATTTTAGGCTGTCTATTGGCACAAATGAACTTCCCGTCCCTTCACAATTGCCCACAAATTCTGTACCTAATTTAGAATTGATCAATCTGTCTTCCCCATCCTTACAAATACCAGTTAGAAGCGATGATAACAACACTATGCCCATGGACGTTGTTGCTTCTATCCCCGAAATTGTGGTCGATTCAGGGATTGTTGACACCGTTGATGCAAGTCAACATTCAGGTGCTAACACATCACCTGAATCAAATGGTATTTCACATGTGAACGCTTTTTTCTTCGAGTTTTCGTATAATTTTTATATTAAATAATTTTTATAAATATAATATAGTAATAAGAAATGGCTATGAAAATAAAAATCAATATTTCACATGTGAACGCTTTTTTCTTCGAGTTTTCGTATTGTTGCCCCACTGCAAGTAACAGGCGAACAGAATGTGCTCAGCAGATGATTTCGATCTTCTCTGTGTTTAATTAAATGCGAGCAACGAACTCCGAGGCGTGCTGCCATTGGTTGGCTGACAGCTGTGATGAGATGAGAGAGTGAGATGAACACTGCGCTCAAAAGCTCAGCACGCGCTCAAAAGCTCTGCACGCGCTCTCAGCAAAATGAGCACGAAGGGCAGACAAGCAATAAGCAATCATCTTGCGTTTCTGTTCGCCTAATACTTGCAGCAGAGAATCAACCAACATTGTCAATATTGCTGATACGGATTTTTTTTTGTTTTTGCGCCCATACTCATGCCATCATATATTGAAAGTAATTTAAATTCAATTAATTTTCAGGCTATAATTTTTACTTGTCTTCCGACCTAAAATCAC